>JAHHUM010000331.1:0-647673 GCA_036173005.1 Crenichthys baileyi
TTTTTTCCTATTTTCTCTCCCTCTCTTACTAAAAGTATGTATATATATAAAATATATATTGTATATATATATATTTATATATTTTTAATATATATTATAAAAAAATATAATATATAATATATATTACATATATATAAACAATGTTGCTAAGCTAAGGGAAAATGTATTGATTCTAGATTTAACTAAAACGGTCTTAACACCTGTTAGTAATTTATCGCAATTTCAATAAATACAGTAAATCAATTTATCCCACAAGAGATCTCTATAAAACAGCCACATTTATTCACTGATCCCGAACTGTAATGTAATTTTTTTGGAAATTTATGTGATAGAAAATCTTATGTATCATTTGTTTTTCCACTTCACTCTTTTACCATTTGCAAAACACGACATATTGTAACAAGGTCCAAGTGGTATTAATACAAAATTTAATGGAAGTAGACACTCAGCTCCATTCTTAACTTTCAGATGTTTTTACCATCAAATGGGTTCCTTTCATTTAGGAAAACATTTTAAAAATCTAATTGTATAAAAAAACAAGTTGTGTTTTTGGTCCTAAATACGTTGATGTATATTTGAATAATAAAAAATGATTTGAAAAACAATTATTCTAAAACAACAGGAGTGATGAACCAATCGCCTTTTATCTCTGTAGATGTAAAAGTTATAAGTGCAATGCAATGTTGAGGTAGTGATTGATCTTTTGCCCTTTCTTTCCTTCTTTGCGATGTGCAGACTAAAGGAAATGCTTGCAGCCAAACAAAGCACCCAACAATGAGGACGCTTTTCAACAGATCTGTTCTGTCAAAAATCCAATAACTAGAAAAAGAACAAAACCTACAATGTATCCCAGGGGCTTAGTGGATTAGACAACATCTCTTATCTTCTCTTTATCTATGTTTTCCTCAGAATTTCCTTTCATCCTGCTTTTATTGTTTTTCCTGCTGTTTAACCCACCTTTTCTGACACAACCGGTCTCCCCTTCTCTCTTAATATTTACTTTTATCTCCAAGTTATTGATATGAACTGTATTTCTTCTTTCTTTTGTCTAAATTTAGTTTATTCAACAGTAAATGTTTAAAAACCTTTCTAATACAATGAAGAAAAACATATGGGCAGATATACAGGGGTTGGACAATGAAACTGAAACACCTGGTTTTAGTCCACAATCATTTATTAGTATGGTGTAGGGCCTCCTTTTGCAGCCAATACAGCGTCAATTCATCTTGGGAATGACATATACAAGTCCTGCACAGTGGTCAGAGGGATTTTAAGCCATTCTTCTTGCAGGATAGTGGCCAGGTCACTACGTGATACTGGTGGAGGAAAACGTTTCCTGACTCGCTCCTCCAAAATACCCCAAAGTGGCTCAATAATATTTAGATCTGGTGACTGTGCAGGCCATGGGAGATGTTCAACTTCACTTTCATGTTCATCAAACCAATCTTTCACCAGTCTTGCTGTGTGTATTGGTGCATTGTCATCCTGATACACAGCACCGCCTTCAGGATACAATGTTTGAACCATTGGATGCACATGGTCCTCAAGAATGGTTCCGTAGTCCTTGGCAGTGACGCGCCCATCTAGCACAAGTATTGGGCCAAGGGAATGCTATGATATGGCAGCCCAAACCATCACTGATCCACCCCCATGCTTCACTCTGGGCATTCAACAGTCTGGGTGGTACGCTTCTTCGGGCCTTCTCCACACCGTAACTCTCCCGGATGTGGGGAAAACAGTAAAGGTGGACTCATCGGAGAACAATACATGTTTCACATTGTCCACAGCCCAAGATTTGTTCTCCTTGCACCATTTAAACCGACGTTTGGCATTAGCATGAGTGACCAAAGGTTTGGCTATAGCAGCTCAGCCGTGTATATTGACCCTGTGGAACTCCCGACAGACAGCTCTGGTGGAAACAGGAGAGTTGAGGTGCACATTTAATTCTGCCATGATTTGGGCAGCCGTGGGCACCCGAACATCCCTTTCAGACAGCTTCCTCTTGCATCCACAGTTAATCCTGTTGGATGTGGTTCGTCCTTCTTGGTGGTATGCTGACATTACCCTGGATACCGTGGCTCTTGATACATCACAAAGACTTGCTGTCTTGGTCACAGATGCGCCAGCAAGACATGCACCAACAATTTGTCCTCTTTTGAACTCTGATATGTCACCCATAATGTTGTGTGCATTTCAATATTTTGAGCAAAACTGTGCTCTTACCCTGATAATTGAACCTTCACACTCTGCTCTTACTGGTGCAATGTGCAATCAATGAAGACTGGCTACCAGGCTGGTCCAATTTAGCCACACACCTCCCACACTAAAATGACAGGTGTTTCAGTTTCATTGTCCAACCCCTGTATATTATTTTATTTTTTTAAGTGGAGTGTGCATTTGTATTCAGCTTTCCTGAGTCTGTACTTTGCACAGCCACCTTTTGGGGTACATCGGAGAGAACCAGTATGTGATACACTGCTGATTTTTCAGGTTTTCCGACTTGCAAAGCTTGTTGAAGTCTTTCATTTTTATCAGAGTTACTCTTCAACTGTTAGTGACGGAATCTATAACAAAAATCCAGAAAATCACATTGTGTGATTTTTAAGTCATTAATTTGCATTTGAGTATGACTAGATGAGTGGACTGCTTCTCTTTCTAAGTCCAACCTCCTTCTCCTTAAAATATGTTCTTTTAAAAGATGTGCTAATTTTAGCATCCATTTATTCAGTTATGATACCTGTGCATCTCAAGCAGTCAATGGGCCAGACGCAGGCCTATCACAGGGCGACACAGAGATAGACAGGAAAAACAACTATACACACACACGCACACCTAGGGGCAATTAAGGGACCAGTTGACCTAATATGCATGTTTTTTGCACTGTTGAAGTTGAAGATCCAGGAGAGAACCCATATGCATAGTGGAAAACGTGAACTCCATGAAAAATTACCCCTGGTTGAGAGCTTTCTTCAAGGTAGTGCTAATAACTGTGCCACCGCGCAGCCCCTTATTTCAACTTTTAAAGTAAATTATAACTAGTGGTAATCACAGTCTGTTTTCTCTTAGGGCCTCTCTTGCTTGCCTTCTTCACCTTGGCATTCTTCTTCACCTGTGACTCTGGTGTTTACCACGGTCCTCAGAGCAAGAAATTGTTTTTCATATGTTTTCATGCTGCTTTCATGTAGCAGTTATGTTCAGACCAAACCTACTGTGAAGGGACGACAAACAAAGCCAGGTCGTTTTGTTCAATTTTGTGTGTAGCTGACTGCTGATTTGCCTGTTTACTTGGATTTCTTCCATTTGAAGAAAGATTTATTGCCTGCTGCTCATTATCAACAAAGATGACAATGAACTAATTAGAGCTCCAAGAAATTGTCCCAGAGAATGACTATTTATTAACAAATTACTATTGAAAGATCAAGATGGTGAGGCAGCTCGCAGCATATGGTCCCTTTGGTGGAAAAAGATGGGGATTCAGCGGAATTCAAATCAAAACCGAGCTGTGTGGCCAAATGGCCAATGAACCACAAAGAAAAACATGATTATTTTTAATGCGAACAATAAAAACAATAATGTGTGAGAAGATTAGAGAGGACAATTAGTGGTGAGACTTGGCTTTTATTCAGTGACAGTAGCAGCAACAAAGAAATCTTGAGGTTGTTTGTTTGGAGTGATAAATGCTGTACTGAATGAGCCAAATAATGTCTGCTGACCAGAAAGAGACAGTCTATTAAAACTCATTAGGGCTGAGAATGAGACAAATGAAGAATTCCTTACAGTTGGTGAAAACTGCTCTCCTGATGAATCTTTTATTCTGGAAACAAGACTAGTAGTTAGCAAAAGAATCACAGGACAATTAAATGTAATCATTCCAACTGTATTCGATCAGAAAAAATATATATTAATCTGTTAAGCCCTGAGAGGTTTTAAAGCAATTCCGCCTGAAATTGCTTAACTTAAATAAATCAAGTATAGCTCACATTTATAGGGTCTACATGAAAATTCTTGGTACCTGTGCAAAGGTAAGACATAAAACAATAGTTTTCAAGTGAAACCACTATTTTAACTGTTACTATGTCTGAGTTATGTGTGATTAAACAATGAAAAAAATTCACATTTTTGAGCCTCACCAGATGTTTTTTTTTTAAATTAACATTGCAGAACACCATGAAAATCCTTTGGAAATCCTAGGAGAAACCCCAGGTGGTATTCATCAACATCTTGACTATAACTGCAACAAATTTGGTCTGAATAAGTTGAAGCATATTTGTTCCACAAAGGTTTTAGAGGGAAATGTGCAAGGCAGAGCTGGGATTTTGGCACAATTTAGCTAAATGTGCCAAAACTGTACCGAATGTGTTTTTCATCTCATAAAAAGGGAATCTGGTAAAATAAACGTGCTGATTTCCACTATAGGACTACAGGGGTTGGACAATGAAACTGAAACACCTGTCATTTTAGTGTGGGAGGTTTCATGGCTAAATTGGACCAGCCTGGTAGCCAGTCTTCATTGATTGCACATTGCACCAGTAAGAGCAGAGTGTGAAGGTTCAATTAGCAGGGTAAGAGCACAGTTTTGCTCAAAATATTGAAATGCACACAACATTATGGGTGACATACCAGAGTTCAAAAGAGGACAAATTGTTGGTGGACGTCTTGCTGGCGCATCTGTGACCAAAACAGCAAGTCTTTGTGATGTATCAAGAGCCACGGTATCCAGGGTAATGTCAGCATACCACCAAGAAGGACGAACCACATCCAACAAGATTAACTGTGGACGCAAGAGGAAGCTGTCTGAAAGGGATGTTTGGGTGCTAACCCGGATTGTATCCAAAAAGCATAAAACCACGGCTGCCTAAATCACGGCAGAATTAAATGTGCACCTCAACTCTTCTGTTTCCACCAGAACTGTCCGTCGGGAGCTCCACAGGGTCAATATACACGGCCGGGCTGCTATAGCCAAACCTTTGGTCACTCATGCCAATGCCAAACGTCGGTTTCAATGGTGCAAGGAGCGCAAATCTTGGGCTGTGGACAATCTGAAACATGTATTGTTCTCTGATGAGTCCACCTTTACTGTTTCCCCACATCCGGGGAGGTTACGGTGTGGAGAAGCCCCAAAGAAGCGTATCACCCAGACTGTTGCATGCCCAGAGTGAAGCATGGGGGTGGATCAGTGATGGTTTGGGATGCCATATCATGGCATTCCCTTGGCCCAATACTTGTGCTAGATGGGCGCGTCACTGCCAAGGACTACCGAACCATTCTTGAGGAGCATGTGCATCCAATGGTTCAAACATTGTATCCTGAAGGCGGTGCCGTGTATCAGGATGACAATGCTCCAATACACACAGCAAGACTGGTTAAAGATTGTTTTGATGAACATGAAAGTGAAGTTGAACATCTCCCATGGCCTGCACAGTCACCAGATCTAAATATTATTGAGCCACTTTGGGGTGTTTTGGAGGAGCCAGTCAGGAAACGTTTTCCTCCACCAGTATCACGTAGTGACCTGGCCACTATCCTGCAAGAAGAATGGCTTAAAATCCCTCTGACCACTGTGCAGGACTTGTATATGTCATTCCCAAGACGAACTGACGCTGTATTGGCCGCAAAAGGAGGCCCTACACCATACTAATAAATTATTGTGGTCTAAAACCAGGTGTTTCAGTTTCATTGTCCAACCCCTGTACTTCTGTCATTTACCCTGTGAATTATCAAAATGTAAAATTGTGCACAGCATAAAGTCAATATAATGAAAAGAAATCAATCTAAATTGTATCCTTTTATCTCAAACTGATGGAATTTTATTGAAAAAAGAGAATTAGCACTGAAAAACATTGTAAACAAATGTGCAAAGACAATTATCAATTAAAACTATATAAACAAATGTGCAAAAAACAACCATCAATAAAAACTATATAAACAAACTTGGTGACAACAGGAATTTCTTGCCAGCTGAACTTTTCCTTGCGCATTCAAACTGGTATTATTAATTATGATCCGGATGGTGCTTGCACTAAACAACAGCTTCAACAGGGTCAGCAGTGACCATGTGGTGTCAAGTCTAGGACCTGGAGGATGCCTCAGGGTAAATGCAGGAGCTTGTGCCTCAACTCAGCTGCTTCTCTTGCTCTCGGTGGAAGACACACGCGTTTTCTCTCCCTCCCTCCCTGCTGATCCCTGCTTCTGCTTTTGTCTGTGTTTTTTGCCGCGCTTTGCATATCCTCCAAACTTGTAAATTATGGATTTGGTCAGCTGGTCTCTCAACGTAATTGATCTAATTTTTTCAATGGGAAGATAGGGTAAAGGAGAACCCTCTTGTCCAGACGCGACGTTCTTCGCTGGATACAAAATGGATTCTTGGCAACAGTGGAAGATTGTGTGCCTGACTACGATGTCGGTCGAGGACGTAGAAGATGTGTACATATTTGGACTTTTGATAACAGGATTTCTGCTTTTTGGAGTTGGTGATTACCTGGCTTATCGAGTGATTCGCAAAACGTGGGCAGCTGTTCAAAGCATTCCAAAGTTGCCTGCGATGTTGGATGGAGTCTGTAGAGCGATCAACACTCAGACTGAAATGTTAAGAGAGCAGAATCGCAAGCTGGACACGATTCTTGAACAGAATCGCAGCCTGGCAGCGGTTGGATTCAGAGGTTAAAGGATATAATCTTGGAGAAGTTGTACGCTCGAGATCTGTGGAAAGTACCAGAAATTTGGCTATTTGCATTCGCAATTGAGACATACCAGTAAAACTCTTAAAGCAGTTGGAAATTCACAACTGCCTGAACCACAACATTTATTGATTTTCTAAATCTGGCGCTGACATGTGGCCTTGGCAACTTCTGCTAACTGGCTATCGACAAAATATCTTCCGGATGTTATATAAACACGACGCTCTTCCCCAGCACTCCCCTACCAGCTGCGTGCTGATAGGACTATGCGGCCTATTGATAAAACTTTCACCTCTCTTCTCAAGGACAATGGCGCTTCTATGGCGAGTCTGAACTGTGATTTTTTTTCCTCCTATCTTACTTTACCTAAATGTGTGATTCCATTACTTTTCATAGATTTTCAGATTTCTCAGGATTACCAGATAAAGTCAAATATTAGTAATTGAAAATTTGGACTAAAGCTGTTTTTACACCAATGACCATAAATTTCCAGATTTCTTAGCAGGATTGTATTACAAGTATTTCATACCAGTGAAAGCCAAACATTATTAGTATTTGAAAGTTTGGACCTTTCTTCTAGCACAGGATGAATTCCTTACCACAGAGGACTTAATGATCTAATTACCTCTATTAGAAAGATTGGATTAGAACCAGCTCTTACCAGTAAACTCCCAAAGATTATTAATGTCATTATATTTGTTTTTCTTTGTTTGATTTTCTGTATCATTGTAATGTTTTTCCTCATGTGCAGCGCTTTGAGTGCCTTGTTGCTGAAAAGCGCTGTATAAATAAACTTGACTTGACTTGACCTGAAGAGTGCCACTTGTGTAGAGGTGTAGAGGTAGCCTGACTCGCCTGCCTCGAGAGTTGTTTACCTCTCTCTGTTGGCTAGAATGAGATGCTCCTTTTACTTGAGACAGAAGCTACAATGTGTTTCATGGGCCTTGAGGCACTATGTTGCTGACATGCAGATGGCTCATACTCCTCATCTTCTTCGTTTTTATTCCAAAGTGTTTGTTTTACTCTTCTGCGACATTATAATGTTCGAAATTCACGGAAAAAAGCACGAAATAGCAAGCAAGCTATGTGCGTAACAGTGCGTAAACAAGCTGTGCATAAAGCAAAAGGCACTACCTCTTTTATAACCTCAGTTACGCAGGGGAATTACGTGACCGGAAAACCTCATACGAAAATGTGTGATGCGTTCCTGCAAAGGTGGGATTCTGTAATTTCCATTGGTACCAAAAAATGACAGGGTGGGGAAAAAGCATATCTGTTTCATATAGCATTTTACGCGTAGGCTCAGATATCCCTGAACGACCCCTAAGCACCATCTCATGTGTTTAAATTCCTGTAAAGCCAAAAGTATTCGTGAAAAACTAATTTAGTGAATTATTTTGTAAACATTAAAGCCTACTCTTGCAAAGGATTATATCATCTCCTTCCAGGACATCCTCAGGGGGGATGGTATCTTCTGAGATAAGTGTTTTGCACACAGTAGAACCCCATGCAAACCCGAGAGGTCACCAGTAGATATGTTGAGAATTGCAATTCGAGTTCCTCTTCTCCTTTAACCTGAAAAGAATTACCCATTCCTCTAACTGTTAAACACAATAAACACATGGATGCTAATAAAAATATTCCCACTATACCATACTTACTGATCAAAAAGCTTCCCACACAGTGTTGGGAGAGAAAAGACAAGTTCTAAGCTGTTTATTCTAACAGCGTTGTGAGGAGGTTAAAGGGCCACATTGAATTCTGCCTGAATTGCAGCCAATCACAGACAGTTTTATTTACGGCATTCACCGCCGCTATAACTGGCACGAACTGTGTTCACTCAAAATTCAGCCTGAAAATCAAGAACAAAGGGTCAAAAGGCTAATGTCAGTTGGACCTACATGGGTTGACTTCAAGAGTATTTTAAATGGGTAAACACAACCTCAGAGCAAAGTGACAAACCCTCTCTTACTCTGAGAATACCAGAGTCTCAGGGTCACTTTATTATTCATCTTCCTCACTGGCGTTTGGGCCTAAAATGGAGAGAGGAAGAAAGATTGAGCAACTTCGGAAAAAAAAAAAAAACAGGGTTAGGGCCAAACCACTGCAATAAAAGTGATGTATGAGACGCCACTCCTTGATTGGCTCAATTCATCACCCACAAAACACAACTATGTCCATACACACACAGACACACACCGTTCTGCTTGTAGGCTAATAGAAGCTAGATAAAATACGTGTTTTGCAAATAAGAGATGAAGCAATCCGTTATTGTCCTCTGTTAGCTCTACCTGAAAATCCAAGCATCCACGCACTGACTCACGCACACGTACTTTAAGTGGAACAGTTCTATGGATGGAAGTGGAGATGCAGAACTATGAGAGAATGCAGATGGTAACTAAAACTAACATAGACCACAGCTGCTCTGATTAATCTGTCTGTTGGAATTATGTGATAGACTGTAATAGAAAAAGCTAAAATACAGAAAAAATGGTACAGAAATAATCAAAAAGCAAAGATGTAGTAATAAATAAAAATAATTACGATTAGGATAAAATAATTAATGATTATTCTTTTAGCACATTGGTATATCTATATGTTTATTGATAACAAACAGCCACATGAAAAGCAAAGAACAGAGCAGACAGGCCAGGGATAAAGTTATGAAGATATGTGAAGCAGGGTTAGGTTATAAAATAATATCTCAAACACTGAACATCTGACAGAGCATTGTTCAATCCATCACCTTTATATTGAAAGAATATGGCACAACTACAAACCTACAAAGACATGGCTGTAAAGCAGCCAAGAGGACCATGGTAACTTTGGAGGCGCTGCAGAGATCCACTGCTCAGGTGGGAGAATCTGTTGACAGAACTTCGAGTTTATGAACTCCATAAATCTGATCTTTGTGGAGAAGTCAATCAGTAAATCAATCAAAGTTTATTTAGACCTGGCAAGATTGTTGAATTATAGAAAAACAAATTAAAAGAAGTCCTTTCTGCAGTTTGCCAGAAGCCTTATGGAATGCACAGCAAACATGTGGAAGAAAGTGTTAAGGTAAGATGAGACCAAAATTTTACTTTCTGCCCTACATGTAAGTAAGAACAATGAATGAGTGAGTTAAATTAGAACATTTAACAGCTTTACAAAGTAAGGAGCCCATGAGGTGCCTATGGGAGATTTAAAACTGAGGGGATTTCGCAGTAATGAAAAGCACTGAAACAGATTTAGTGGTTTGCTCCCTTGATATAGTGACCAAATGAAAAGATTTGCAGAGAAAGAAGAAAAAAATGTATTAAGCTATATTTTCAGTGGGTGCTACAGGGGTTGGACAATGAAACTGAAACACCTGGTTTTAGACCACAATAATGTATTAGTAGTAATATTTACTTTTATCTCCAAGTTATTGATATGAACTGTATTTCTTCTTTCTTTTGTCTAAATTTAGTTTATTCAACAGTAAATGTTTAAAAACCTTTCTAATACAATGAAGAAAAACATATGGGCAGATATACTGTAGATCTAAATGGGTTAACAGACATTAGAGGTTAAGGAGTAGGGGGTAATGATACATCCAGCTCACAAGACAGTACAAGATACTGGGTTCGTTAAAACCAGAAAGGATGAGATTCTTTATTTTCACCAAAAAATGTAATGGTTCACACAAATCACAAACTGTGTTTTAAAGAATCAGTTTGGAATATTTCAGTTCATACTTGACCTGTTTATCTATTGCAATTTATAGGCTTGTGTTATTCTTAAGTGTTCCAAACTCTAAGAAGGCCTTGAAATTATGCTCCCTCTTTGTGTTTTCACATATATCATGTATGTTTTATGAAGACGATCTGTCCAGTGTAAAATTATCTAGTTCAGGTTTGATCACACAAAGCATTTTAGATTTTGTTACTGTGAATTTGCAATGCTGAAACTGTGAAATAGGCCTTTAGTCTCACACTGACTTGAAGCTCCAAAGCAGACACTGTATTGCCGCAATACAAAAATTGTTTGTATCCTGTCTTTCCCTCTGGCACTATTTCCCTTTTCTACCCGTTATAAAAATTTTGACATACAAATTATTTATAAGTGGCAGATATTTCTTCAATGCTTTTGTAACAACATGTTGTCAGCCAGCCTTACAAGCTGTCTTTATTGGTTGTTGTTTTCTTTAATACTAGCAGCTAAAGAGCTACTTTCTTTCTTGCTGCACAATTAGAATCTCAGACTTGGAAAACAGGGTGACAAGCAGAGGGCAAGCAAAATGCTATACTTTAATTTAATGATAAACATTGTGGAGTAATAATAATGCAAGCTCTCATGTCATTAACTCTTGTTGCAACACTAGAAATCAACACAACTTTGGAAGGCTGTGTTTTAGGGACTGTTTTGCAAAGTCCATTATGGAATATTCCATAAGTAAAAAAGTCCCAAAGGTATTGGGTCATCCTGTCATAGTTTTACGAATTGTTTTGACCCACATGCAGTAAGCAATCAGGAGACCGATGTAGTTTGACAAAAGTTTTTTATTTTACAGAATGCTGGGGAAAAGGAAGCGGAGCTGGAACCGGAGACCCACTGAAAGGTAAGTAGACACGGTAAGAATGAGTTAAGTCCAGGATGGAGAATGTTACAAAATAATAATTCTGTCTTACTAGAAAGTGGAGCTTGATCCGCCAGGAGGGGGGTGAGACAATAGAGGAAACTGCACACTGAGATGAAAGAGCAGGTCGGTGCTTGAACTCACTCTGAGGTAACTCTGTGGTTTGACTGATGAGGTTATTGCGAGGTAGGGTGAACAGGGTTCGCTTGTGGAGGTTCGTAGTAAATCCAGGGAAGGCTCCGTCGGGAAGGCCGCCAGACAGTTAGGTAGGAGGCAAGCACTGACCAACCAGATATAATCCACCTGATTAGGAGATCCTCTTTTCAGCGACAACATCCCCATTGGCATGGATCTTCTCAAAGACAAGTCAGGCTTTAGTATCCAGTCTGCAAGGAGTAAACACAAAGTTACTGGAAGAACAAAGACAGATCTTAGGCAAAGCTGTGGCTTGAGTCTATACCACTGCGGGCAACACTCAGGCGCTGAGCTGCTGGGGGCCTCCATCTTAAACACCCTCCAGGTCTGATGAGGAATCTGGAACACCTGCCACCACTCCTCACGAACCCAGAGCCACCTAGAGGCCAAGCACAGTGCAGCAACAACAAGGAACAATACAGAGATCCTGACACATCCAGTCAAATAACTGAATTTAGATGTTGCAATCACTTTTATAGCCAAAGGGATATAAAATCAAGCCTGTAGGCTTGCAGACTTCTCCTTCAAACATTAGTTTATGAATGGCTTGCTTTTAGGAGCGAAGTAAATTTGAGTGTGGTATACCACAGGTGGCTAGGATGCCACCTGTGGTATACGTTTATTCAGTAAATTTTCTTACTACTAAATATTCCAACTGTAAGTGTTATTAACAATGTGGAAGCTGTGATATACTCTGTGAAAGCACTCAGTGTCCTTGATTACTCATGTCTGTGCTATTGAGCTAAGGGTGAGTAAAGTAAAATAGAGTAAAGTAAAACCACAGTTGAAGAAGCACCAGTTTCAGTGTCTCTGTGAGTATTAAGTAATATAAAATGCCAAACCACCTTTGGGAGTCAGACAGTACTGTAACAGTGTCCTAAAGGTCCACTAGAGAGAGGCTACAACCCAAGAGTTTGCCTAAAATCATAGAGCGGGGACAGTGGATACAGAGGCACGTTGAACAGAGAAACTTTCTGCATTGTCAATAGGTACAGACCTCTAAATCTTATGTGGCCTTCAGATTAGCACAGGAACAATGCTTAGAGAGCCTAATGAAATGGGTTTTCATGTCAGAGCAGTTGCATTCAACCCTTACAGTGCAACACAAAGTGTTGGATATAGTGGTGTAAAGCAGCAGCCAGTGGACAGTGAACAGTACAGACGTTTTCCCTGCAGTGGTTAATTTTTCTGTTTTTTTTATCTTTTTTGTCTGGCAATCCAATGGACAAATCTAAATTTGGCAATTTTTCAATTTTCAGGTGTTGGGCTCAGCCCCTTAGGTCCAGAGAAAGGAACTCTTTATGCTTCTGCATATGAAAAGACTTTGGACGATTCATACTCCCAACTATGTGGGAATAGTTTGGGGTTGGCCCCTTCCTCTTTTAACAGGGAACAAAACAAGTTCCATAAAGACATGGATGAGTAAATTTAGCGAATAAAGAAGTGACTGTTCTGCAGAGAGGAACAGAACAGTTGAAGCTAAAGCAAAGGGTAGGCCAACATCATTTCTGATGGTGCTATTGACTAAAACTGTCTGCAACACCCCAAGTAATCCACAGAGACGAGGAAATAAAAAGTAATTAGCCAACAAATATAGTTTATGATCTATAAACATACGTATTTAGAAAAAAAACTAAATATTTAAAGAGTACTAAGGTCTAAGAGATGGGGTGCTGAGTACGAAGAGTGTTGAAGCAGTGATTCATAAAACACATGCATTATTTCCCACCCAGCTTGCCTTGCCCTTGGTGGTGACAGTCTTGTTGCCCTTGCACTTGAAGATGTCAACTCATCTTGTTCCTTGGTGTGCGTGTGTTTGTGTGTGCGTGAGGAACATTGCAGAGTTGGAGACACTTGCATGGCAGTCACCATGACAGGGTCAAGAAGGGAGGAAGAGCACTGACGCTGACAACACTGGACCTCTGATGACCGCTCTATACAAACACACATGCACACACACACACACACACACACACTCTTGTTTTGCTATATGTAGTGAGGACCATGTGTTGACTCCCATTGACTTCCATTGATTTTCAGTCATTTTCAACCCTTTCTATGCCCTAACCCTGACCAATAACCCTAAACCTAACCATTACCAGTGCATGCCTATCCTAACCTTAACCTAAACTCAATTCACACCTTAGTCCCTCAATACCTAACCGGTTAGCAAAATAGGTCGTGAGGACCAGCAAAATGTCCTCACTTTGGTACCAACGGTCCTCAATTTGATGGTAAAATCGGGAAAATGGTTCTCACTGTGATGCCAAGACAGGAACACACACACACACACACACACACACATACATTGGTGCTTCTTGCTCATACACCCCAAGAAAAAGTTAGAGAGGCTCAAAAACTGAAAAATTTATTTTGAGACTTGCTAAAAACAATCAGTTTTAAAGTTAATCAACAATTTCCTCCCGGGAGCTGTATACAAAAGCAGTTTTAGTAAATCATATCTTCATGTTATCAGTCTATTCAGAGTTTTCTATTTTTTTTTTTTTTTTTACAAATAAAAATCTTACAAGTTTGGTGTCCATTTATATTTAACACTTATAGCCAATACTTTGTATGTTTACCTTTTAGTATAAATGTGTAAAGGTGGTAGAGACATACATAACCTTCTGGTGTTATGTAATTATGGAGCAACAGGGAATCAGTTTGTCGACTGAAGTTTTTGCAAACTCACTGTACAATTCTATTTCAAGAATTACACTATTACTGTTTTTCAGAATGATCAAAATCCCGTTTTTTTCATTTTTTTATTTGTTTATAGAAATATTTATAAACTGAATTATGTAATCTAATAAGTGCAACAAGCAAAGTCAATGAACATAAAATTATTTGTGATTCCACAGAACTCGGTGCAAGTACAAAATCACTGATGTGCATGCTGTAGGTCTTGGCTAGAGGAGGCCAGCAGGTCTACATCATCTGCAAAACAAAGACACGAAATCCACTGGTCCCCAAACCAGACCCCCTCCGGCCCTTGGCTGCGGCTAGACATCCTGTCCATAAAGTTATGAACAGGACTGGTGACAAAGGGCAGCCCTGCCGAAGCACTGCTTCCTCCTCCTGAGGCTGGACTGTTTACTTTATGTGAACTTTATGTCTCCAACGTCCCACAGAATCTGGTCAAAGCTCTCCCGGAAGTGTGAGTTGAATACATCCCTGGCCAAGGGCTCCCCCAGATGTTCCCAGCAGACCCTCCCTATGCGCTTGGGCCTGCCAAGTCTGTCTAGCTTTCTCCTCTTCCCGCGGATCCAACTAACTACCAGGTGGTGATCAGTTGACAGCTCAGCCCCTCTCTTCACCCGAGTGTCCAAAACATGCGGCCGAAGGTCTGAAGACACAACAACACAGTCGATCATCGACCTCCTGCCTAGGATGTCCTGGCGCCAAGTGCACTGACGAACACCCTTATGCTTGAACATGTTGTTCATTATGGACAATCCATGACTAGCACAGAAGTCCAATAATAAAACACCCCTTGAAATCAGATAAGGGAGGCCATTCCTCCCGATCACGCCTCTCCAGGTGTCACTGTCGTTTCCCACATGGGCGTTGAAGTCCCCCAGCAGAATAATGGAGTCCCCGGGAGGGGCACTATCTAGCACCCCCGACAGGGACGCCAAGAAGGCCGGGTACTCCACACTACCACTCGGCCCATAGGCTGAAACAACAGTCAGAGACCTGTCCCCAACCCGAAGGCGCAGGGATGTGACCCTCTCTTCCACTGGGGTTAACCCCAACACGAGATGGCTGAGCTGGGGGGCAACAAGCAAACCCGCCCCAGGTCGCAGCCTCTCCCCGCAGGCCACTCCAGAGTAGAAGAGAGTCCAGCCCCTCTCGAGGAGATGGGTTCCAGAACCCACGCTGTGCATAGAGGTGAGCCCGACTATTTCTAGTCGATATCTCTCGATCTCCCACACAAGCTCAGGCTCATCCCCCCCATCCGGAGAGCGGGCCGCCGAGGTCTCCACCTTCATCCGCTGCCCAATCCTCTTTGCACCGGTCCCTCATGGATCCCTCTGCAGGTGGTGAGCCCACTGGGGGATGACCTCGCGTCTCTCGTTCCAGCTTGGACCGGCCGGGTCCCGTGAGGAGCAACTCAGCCACCAGGCGCTCTCGGACAAGTCCCGACTCCAGGCTTGGCTCCAGGGTGGGACCCCAGCTCCGCCGTACCGTCGTAACGTCACGTGCCTCAATTGTGTGGTCCACATGAAGGTGTCTTGAACCGCTCTTTGTCTGAAACGTCACCCAGAGCCTGTTTGCCATGGGAGACCCTACCAGGGGCATTTAAGCCCCAGACAACATAGTCTCTAGGATCATTCGAGCACTCAAAACCCTCCACCACGTTCAGGTGGTGGTTCAAGGAGGGATTATGAGATATATTCATGATGTTTCATTGCAAAAATTAAGTTTCATTTCAAAAATAAAGGGGGTTCTGTGCTTCTATTTTTATATGAATATATAAAAAAATCATGAGATATATTCATATAAAAATAGAAGCCCAAAACCCCCTTCATTGTTTAAATGAAACTTCATTTTTGCAATGACACATCATTTAATTTATAATTACATTTATTATTACTTATTTACAATGATGGTGAGCATGCTAAGCCACACACAATAGTAACAATATCTCTCAGCACACACCATCAGCTGTTTCCACAATAACAATTAGGGTTAATCATGTTTTAATAATGGATTTATCACTAGGGGACAGTTTAGAAGAGTCAGCTAAATATTTAGTGAAAAGAAAAAACTGAATAAAAAACAACATTATAGGCTCCATTTTTACTATTGTGTTAGTTTTCTAATTGCCATTTTGCAGACTCTGGCACGGCTTTCAGCCATGTGCCACAGTTAGAGAGTGACAGCTCTATACTGCGACTCCAGCTGTGTGTCAGGTTGGCACAGAAACCCCAGAGAGGGCTGCAGGCTAATGCTGAGCAGCAGCAGATGGCCCTTAATCTATGGATGTTTTTGTGACTTTATACAAGTATTTTAGGACCTGCTCAGTGGATGAACTCGAGATCAGGTGTGTGCATAAGCGAAGAAACTTCCAGCTGATCAGTCTCTTCACTCTCACTCCAAATCACAAATTAATCATTAACATACATGAGCTTTAGTAATAATAATTGTAATCCAATTACTTATTAACAGCTAATGCTGTGTATAAGTCGTTTTAGCAACCCAACTATCAATATTCTAACTGTTCATTTTCAGCATGTATCCCTGCTAATCTTCACAGGGGTAATTGATCATATCCCAGTAGTCATCCAGTGAAAGGTAGGGTACAGCATGGATAGGTTGTCAGTCCATTACAGGGTCCTACTAACATGGACTAATGGATCGCAAAATTATAGTTTACCACATATACAACAAAAGAAGATTTCTGTTCCTAGAGCATATCAGTCTAAGATTTTTTAGATGCAGAACAGTTGGAAACAGTAATTTCATAAAATCAACAGATTGGCTGGGGGGAAAAAGCCAGTCCTAAAACTGCTGAGGACCAACCATCTAATCAATTCTCTTAGGCCCTTGCTACAGATATTTTTAACACAACATTTTTCTTAGGTTTCAGTTAAAAATCTATCTTCACAGTTCTAGGAATTTCAACCAAAAAAACGGTGGGGCAAATGTCATGCCAGTAGGTGCCAGAAATGTTGACTTTAACGACATCAAATCTGAGAAGAATTTTAATTAGGTTACTGTTTGTAACACCAACAAATGTTGTTTCCAGGTACTTTACCAAAAAAAAATCTAATTTATATACATGTATAATATATGTTTATTATTCAAACAGATAAAAAAGTTTTCTATCTAAGGAAACTCAACCATTTGCATCATATTGTTAACTCCCTTATCCTGAACAAGCCTGCAGTGACAGTGGAAAGCAAATCTCCCCTCTAACAGGATGAAACCGCCTGCAGAGGTAAGCAGCTATCTGCCCTGACAGACAAGGAGTTTGAGAATATAGTGTGTACCCATTTTAGCTCCTTTACTGGCTTCATCTAAGAGGAGAAACACAACGAGGCAGATAGGCTCTGAGCCTGTGATTCATTTAATTGATTTGCCTAGCAGAGAAGCAGGGTTAACCACAGAAAGACAGAGACTGGGAGCAAACCTGTTAAATGCTTCAGAGACTTAAGTGTGAGGCAGAGGCTGCAGTGGAATGTTTTATATCATGTGCTAGAATGGCCCACTAAATTGTAGGAATATGAATGAAATGTCTGGCAGCTGTAATTACAGCCAAAAGTGGTGCTACAAAGCATTGACTCAAGGGAACTAAATAGAAATGCATGCCACACTTTTTCAGATTTTCATTTGTATAAAAGTTTCAAAACCATGTATCCTTTCTCTTCCACTTGACAATTATTCATTTCTTGGTGTTGGTCTATTACATAAAATCCCCCCAAATACAATGTTTTTAGTTGTAACATGTCAAAATGTGAAAAAATTGAGAAGTATGAAAACATTTGCAAGAAAATTTTGTGTGATTATGTTTCATATGAATACTATGGTAACATGCATCTTTACCAACTGGGTCCTTTTCATTTATCACCTCTACTATATAAATGCATGTTATCTTAAACACACATAACCCAAATGTGCTGCAGAATGAGGTGATTTACTGGGTCAAAACTGAGAGATCCTGTTAATGAACTGTGTGGTCCCATCATCTCACACTGTCACCCTGTGGCAGGGAGAAAGAACTGTTCTACATGTGGGCTTAGAGACATCAAAATGTCGTGGTGTTAGACCTCAGATCAGTAGTGATAATTGCTTTTGGAATATTACCAGTCTTGTTGATTTAACCTTTCTCACAGGATCAATCTGGGTCATGTCAGTAAGTAAAGATTACTTCACTGGTTAAAAAGCTGTCACAATAATATTTAATTCGATCAACACCTGAATGTGCTTTTTTGTGTTGATGCTTTCAGTAGCAGCAGCAGCTCCTTAAAGCTGTGCATTTTCCGTGTGTCACACAGCCACCCTGTCCTCTCTTTCACCCCGAAATACAGAAATACTCCCTCTTCATCTTGCCCCCCACCCCACACATCCTCCTCCGCCTCCAGCTGGCTTTGATCCGCCCCTGCAGCCACACTGGAAAGATGACAGGCTGAGGAAAGAGAGAGCGGAGAGGGAGGCAGGGAAGGAGCAGAGAAAGACATGACAGCTCCTCAACAAGTGCGAAGCGTCGGGGGAAGAGAGGGGGAGCCATGAGTGAAAAGAAGAGCATGCTATTCTTATGATGAGCTCCTCGTCATGGGAGAAGGAGGAGGTGATATATGCAGCATCAAAAGGTGCTGCAGTTGGGTTAAGCATGGAGACACTCGCTGTTCTCTTTTGAAACACGGCTGGCTCTATTGCCATTTGCTGGAGTCAATATAACACAACACTGCCTAATTCATTACTCAATAACCTAGGGACTACACAGGAATAGCAAAGCCAAAGACTGGAATCATGAAGAATTAATTCTTCTTGCAAGCAGTGTGTGTTTTAAGTGTATGTACAGACACATTTATACTGCTCTGCTAAGCCTTAAATAGTTATAAACACCACAGTAAGCTACCTAGTTACACTGAGTCACATTTATTTATCACCATGATCACCAACACCGTGCTTTATCTTGCCTCTCTACATAAACCATCCTGCCACTAAAAAATGCTTGCTAGAGCAAATTGTTGTGTTTTACTCTAGAGCTGAAAATAGAGCCAAACAAATCAATGGTATCTTCTGGTTCAATTGAAGTATGCAAACAGAAAAGGTATCAGCTGTATCAAGCCATTACTTAGAGTGTTTTTAACTATATAAAAAAAAAACATTTTTCAGAAGATATGGCATAACTTATAGTTGATTTCGTCAAGAGGGCTAGTGAAGTTTAATAAAACAGTTATTTTGCACATAGGATTTTTTTGTGAAAAGTTATGACAGGAATTTGTTGACACATATCTAGAAATAAAACATTTCATTTAAAGATGGAATAATGAGACATTTAAAAAAACTCAAAAGTCATGATGTTTTTTTATTGGGCATAAAAATGATAGATAAAAGATATAACAAAGTAATTAATTATTGTCCATCTGCAGAATTGTTATGTGGAAATATAATTTTTTACAAATGCTGATCTGCAAGGACCCACATCTCTCGTGAGGTTTGTTTAGTGGTGTCAATATTTTCCACTTATGAAAAATCTTTCTGTCAACTCATGGACTCCAAAAGAGTCATACAGAGTCATAGCTCTGTTCAGCCATCCATTCCCTTAGCTCTTAGCAGTCATGAGTTTATGGGATTCTTTTTAAATAAAATTGATTCTATTAAAAAGAAAATCTTTGACATACTCCCGAAGATGATTACTTCATCCTCAGCAAGTGAGACAACATTGAAAGTAACTGTAGAACCTGATCTGTGCTTGGACTGTTTTGATCCTGTGGAGCTTCCTGAGTTATCAGAAATATTAGCTTCATCTAAACCTTCAACTTGTATGTTAGACCCAATCCCAACCAAATTATTTAAGGAAGTGTTTCTTCTGATTACCAGCCCCATTTTAGATATGATTAATTTATCCTTAGTAATTGGATATGTACCACAGGCTTTTAAGGTAGCTGTAATTAAACGTTTGCTTAAGAAACCTTCACTTGATCGAGATGACTTAATAAATTACAGACCTATATCCAATCTTCCATTCTTATCTAAAATTCTTGAGAAAATAGTTGCTAATCAAATGTGTGAGCATTTACACAGCAGTGACCTGTTTGAAGAGTTTCAGTCAGGCTTCCGAGCTCATCATAGCACTGAAACAGCTCTGCTGAAAGTCACTAATGATATTCTTCTAGCCTCAGATAATAGTGTCTGTACTGGTTCTGTTAGATCTCAGTGCTGCATTTGATACAGTCGATCACAATATTCTCTTAGAAAGGCTGGAATATGCTGTAGGGATCAGGGGAACAGCACTAGGCTGGTTTAAATCTTATTTGTCTGACAGATTCCAGTTTGTTCATGTCAATGATAAATCATCTTTAAACTCCAGGGTTAATTGTGGAGTACCACAGGGTTCAGTACTTGGGCCAATTCTCTTTACTATTTACAGGGGTTGGACAATGAAACTGAAACACCTGGTTTTAGACCACAATAATTTATTAGTATGGTGTAGGGCCTCCTTTTGCAGCCAATACAGCGTCAATTCATCTTGGGAATGACATATACAAGTCCTGCACAGTGGTCAGAGGGATTTTAAGCCATTCTTCTTGCAGGATAGTGGCCAGGTCACTACGTGATACTGGTGGAGGAAAACGTTTCCTGACTCGCTCCTCCAAAATACCCCAAAGTGGCTCAATAATATTTAGATCTGGTGACTGTGCAGGCCATGGGAGATGTTCAACTTCACTTTCATGTTCATCAAAACAATCTTTCACCAGTCTTGCTGTGTGTATTGGAGCATTGTCATCCTGATACACAGCACCGCCTTCAGGATACAATGTTTGAACCATTGGATGCACATGCTCCTCAAGAATGGTTGAATGGTTCGGTAGTCCTTGGCAGTGACGCGCCCATCTAGCACAAGTATTGGGCCAAGGGAATGCCATGATATGGCAGCCCAAACCATCACTGATCCACCTCCATGCTTCACTCTGGGCATGCAACAGTCTGGGTGATACGCTTCTTTGGGGCTTCTCCACACCGTAACTCTCCCGGATGTGGGGAAAACAGTAAAGGTGGACTCATCAGAGAACAATACATGTTTCACATTGTCCACAGCCCAAGATTTGCGCTCCTTGCACCATTGAAACCGACGTTTGGCATTGGCATGAGTGACCAAAGGTTTGGCTATAGCAGCCCGGCCGTGTATATTGACCCTGTGGAGCTCCCGACGGACAGTTCTGGTGGAAACAGGAGAGCTGAGGTGCACATTTAATTCTGCCGTGATTTGGGCAGCCGTGGTTTTATGTTTTTTGGATACAATCCGGGTTAGCACCTGAACATCCCTTTCAGACAGCTTCCTCTTGCGTCCACAGTTAATCCTGTTGGATGTGGTTCGTCCTTCTTAGTGGTATGCTGACATTACCCTGGATACCGTCGCTCTTGATACATCACAAAGACTTGCTGTCTTGGTCACAGATGCGCCAGCAAGACGTGCACCAACAATTTGTCCTCTTTTGAACTCTGGTATGTCACCCATAATGTTGTGTGCATTTCAATATTTTGAGCAAAATTGTGCTCTTACCCTGATAATTGGACCTTCACACTCTGCTCTTACTGGTGCAATGTGCAATCAATGAAGTCTGGCTACCAGGCTGGTCCAATTTAGCCATGAAACCTTCCACACTAAAATGACAGGTGTTTCAGTTTCATTGTCCAACCCCTGTATATGCTTCCAATAGGTGAAATTATCAGGCAGCATAGAATAAATTTTCACTGTTACGCTGATGATACTCAGTTAGATAGACTACAAGCATGTCTTGAAGACATAAAAACTTGGATGACCTTAAATTATCTGCTTCTAAATTCAGACAAGACAGAAGTTGTCGTCTTTGGACCGGAGTCTTTAGAAAAGAAACTGCTTAGTCAATCACTTAACCTGGATGGCATTAAATTGACCTCCGGTAATAAAGTAAAAAACCTTGGTGTTATTTTTGACCAGCATATGTCATTTAAATCCCATATTAAATAGGTTTCTAGAATTTCCTTCTTTCATCTCCAGAACATTGCCAAAATTAGAAATATCCTTTCCAGAAGTGACGCTGAAAAACTAGTCCATGCATTTGTTACTTCAAGGCTGGACTATTGTAATTCTTTACCATCAGGATGTCCACGAAATGGAGTTAAAACCCTTCAGCTGATTCAAAATGCTGCAGCAAGAGTTCTGATGAAAATTAAAAAGAGAGATCATATTTCCCCTACTTTAGCTTCCCTTCATTGGCTCCCTGTTAAATCCATAATAGAATTTAAAATTCTCCTTCTCACATATAAAGCTCTTAATGATCTAGCTCCATCATACATCGGAGATCTGATTGTTCCATACGTTCCTAACAGAGCACTTCGTTCTCAGACTGCAGGTTTACTGGTGGTTCCTAGAGTCTCTAGAAGTAGAATGGGAGGCAGATCCTTTAGTTATCAGGCTCCCCTCCTGTGGAACCAGCTCCCAGTTTAGTCCGTGAGGCAGACACCCTGTCTACTTTTAAGGCTAGGCTTAAAACTTTCTTTTTTGATAAAGCTGATAGAGTGGCTTAGGTTATCCTGAGCTATCTTTCTTATTTTAGCTCCGTCTTCTTCTCCCCTTGTTGGATGGAGTAAGGGGGAGTCAGGTTTAGCCTAAACCGGCTCAGTTATGGTTGAGGTGCAAACACACCCTCCATTTCTGCTACCTGTATGACCCCCTCTCTTTTCCAATAGTTATAATCAATCTGAAAGAGAGAGGTATCCCAATCGTTGTGGTTTTTAGTATAACAATGGCCATCAGTGGGCTCTAGATTGACAAACTGTCTACTTTTAAGGCTAGGCTTAGAACTTTCCTTTTTGATAAAGCTTATAGTTAGAGTGCCTTAGGTTGTCCTGAGCTATCTCTGTAGTTATGCTGCTATAGGCTTAGGCTGCTGGAGGACATAATGACCACTCTCACCCTCTTCGCTACATTCTCACACTGCTCTACAATTTTGCATCACTTGCTGTTATTTCAGCTTTTAACTTTGTTCTCTCTCTTTTCTCTTCCTATAAGCTACACCTGGCTTGACTCTGTGTCTACCTGTGACACCTTTCTGGAAAGGGGCATCGTCCAAGCTTCTGCTGGCAACAACTTAGTGCTCACCCTCTACCGATGATCCACATGGCCCTGTCTTTCAGCGTTTAACCCTTTCTCTCTCCTAGACATGGCGATTGACTGAGCTTTTGCTGTGAATAACTCTATGTGCTCTTTTTCAGACTCTAACCTTGAAAACTGGCTCAGAGTTTATCTGGTCCTTCTTTCTAGGTGAAACAACTAAAGGAGCTACATCCATTAACATTTACCTTTTCCTTCCCATAGAAAGTACTCCTAGATCAGTCCTTCTTTGTTCTCTTTTTGTCTCTGCTCTGTTCTCTCAAACCCCCAGTCGGTCGTGGCAGATGGCCGCTCACACTGAGCCTGGTTCTGCAGGAGGTTTCTTCCTGTTAAAAGGGAGTTTTTCCTCTCCACTGTCGCTACATGCATGCTCAGTATGAGGGATTGCTGCAAAGTCAACACCAGTGACAGTCCACTGTCTCTACATGCTCATCCGGGAGGAGTGACTGCTACAAATCTCTGACTGGATGCAATCTGTTGGGTTTCCTTAGATAGAAAGACTTTTTATCCAATTCGAATAAATAACTGAATCTCACTGCACTGTTCAATGCTTAGGATTAATTGGAATGTATGTACCTGACTTTTGTGAAGTGCCTTGAGACGACGTGTTGTGAATCGGCGCTATATAAATAAACTGAATTGAATTGAAAAGCTTTGTAACCCTTTCTAGACTGAGTGTGAACAGAGAACAGGTTCTCTAAAACAATGATCCAGCAAATCACTGGAGTAAATAAGGCAAACTGCTTTAACTTTTCTTTCTGAGCTTCTGCAGAAAAGGAATCTGAGCCACAGATTCGCCCAGAAGAGAGGACAAAGCAGTTTTTCCCACTGCCTGAAGAACACTGCTTGGAAACCAAAGCTCTGCATGCCTGAAACGTGCAGTCTGAGCTGAAGCGTTTCCCCTTCCAGCTGCTACTTGGAGCAGCCACTATGGTTTCTTTGTTTACCATCCACCATGCAGGGAAGTGGCCAGACCGGGACGCCTCCACCAAACACCCCAACGCCCTTTGGACCTTCTTCACTCCTGTACTGTTCATGTAAGAGGTGGTTTCTGGGCAGAGAAAATTAGTTAAGCCGCCCTCCTCGAGATGGGCTAGACTCTCTTCTGCTCTGGAGTGGCCCGCAGGGAGAAGCGGCGGGCTGGGGTGGGTTTGATGGTTGGCCCCCAGCTCAGCCGTCTCGTGTTGGGGTTTACCCCAGTGGATGAGAGGGTCGCATCCCTTTGCCTTCGGGTTGGGGACAGGTCTCTGACTGTCATTTCGGCCTACGGGCCGGGCGGTAGTGCGGAGTACCCGGCCTTCTTGGCGTCCCTGTCGGGGGTCCTGGATAGTGCCCCTCCCAGGGACTCCATTATTCTGCTGGGGGACTTCAACGCCCATGTGGGAAACGACAGTGACACCTGGAGGAATGGCCTCCCCGATCTGAATCCGAGTGGTGTTTCATTATTAGACTTTTGCGCTAGTCACGGATTGTCCATAATGAACACCATGTTCAAGCATAAGGGTGTCCATCAGTGCACTTAGCACCAGGACACCCTAGGCAGGAGGTCGATGATCGACTTTGTTGTCGTATCGTCAGATCTTCGGCCGCATGTTTTGGCTGTGGTTGGCTTGTGGGACTCCTGAGGCGGCTGACGGGTACCGTGAGGCTAAGCGTGCTGCAGCCCGGGCTGTGGCAGAGGCAAAAACTCGGGCCTGGGAGGAGTTCGGTGAAGCCATGGAGAAGGACTACCGGTCGGCCTCGAAGCGATTCTGGCAAACCGTCCGGCGCCTCAGGAGGGGGAAGCAGTGCTTCGCCAACACTGTTTATAGTGGGGGTGGGAGGCTGCTGACCTCGACTGGGGACATTATCGGGCAGTGGAAGGAGTACTTCGAGGATCTCCTCAATCCTGCCGTCACGCATTCCCTGCTGGAAGCAAAGGCTGGGGACTCGGAGTTGGACTCTTTCATCACTCAGGCTGAAGTCACCAAGGTGGTAAAAAGCGCCACGGTGGCAGGGCTTCGGCGGTGGATGAGATCCGCCCTGAGTACCTCAAGTCTCTGGATGTTGTCGGGCTGTCATGGTTGACAACATTGCGTGGTGGTCGGGGACAGTGCCTCTGGACTGGCACACTGGGGTGGTGGTCCCCCTTTATAAAAAGGGTGACCAGAGGGTGTGTTCCAACTACAGCGGGATCACACTCCTCAGCCTCCATGGTAAGGCCTACGCCAGGGTATTGGAGAGGAGAGTCCGGCCGATTGTCGAACTTTGGCTTCAGGAGGAGCAGTGTGGTTTTCGTCCCAGCCGTGGAACACTGGACCAGCTCTATACCCTCTACAGGGTACCCGAGGGTTCATGGGAGTTTGCCCAACCGGTCCACATGTCTTTTGTGGACCTGGAGAAGGCATTCGACTGGTGGCACTCGTGGTGCCCTGTGGGGGGTGCTCCAGGAGTATGGAATCGGGGGCCCTTTATTAGGGGCCATCTGGTCTCTGTACAAGCGGAGCAGGAGTTTGGTCCGCATTGCCAGCACTAAGTCGACCCTGTTCCCGGTGCATGTTGGACTGCGGCAGGGCAGCCCTTTGTCACGTTTGTCGCCTAGAAATCCTGTCCATAAAAGTTATGAACAGGATTTCTAGGCGCAGCCAAGGGCCAGAGGGTCTCTTCTTTTTCTTGTCTCTTCTTTTTGCAGATGACGTGGTCCTTCTGGCCCCCTCTAGCCAAGACCTGCAGCATGCGCTGGGGCGGTTCACAGCCGAGCGTGAAGCGGCTGGGATGAAAATCAGTTCCTCCAAGTCCGAGGCCATGGTTCTCGACCGGAAAAGGGTGGCTTGTCCTCTTCAGGTTGGAGGGAGTTCCTCCCTCAAGTGGAGGAGTTCAAGTATCTCGGGGTCTTGTTCACGAGTGAGGGAAGAATGGAGCGGGAGATCGACAGACGGATCAATGCGGCTGCCGCACTAGTGGGGGCACTGTGCTGGTCCGTTGTGGTGAAGAGAGAGCTGAGCCGAAAAGCGAAGCTCTCGACTTAACGGTTGGTCTACGTTCCTACCCTCACCTATGGCCATGAACTTTGGGTCATGACCGAAAGAACAAGATCCCGGATACAAGCGGCTTAAAGGAGCTTCCTCCTTTGGGTGGCTGGGCACTCCTTTAAAGATAGGGTGAGGAGCTTGACGTCTTGGAGGGGCTCGGAGTAGAGCCACTGCTCCTCCACATCAAGAGGAGCCAGTTGAGGTGGCTTGGGTATCTATACCGGATGCCTCCAGGACGCCTTCCTTGAGAGGTATTCCAGGCACGTCCCGCTGGGAGGAGGCCCAGGGGATAGCCCAGAACAAGCTGGAGGGACTATGTCTCTCGGCTGGCCTCGGAACGCCTTGGACTCCCCCCGGAGGAGCAGGAGGAGGTGTCTGGGGAGAGGGACGTCTGGGCGTCTCTGCTGAGGCTGCTGCCCCCGCGACCCGGTCCCGGATAAAGCGGAAGACGACGAGTACGACAAGTACGAGTACGATATCTGCTGGCAGAAATAAAACTAAGATTAGAATCAATGTTTTTAGGTGGTGATGCAAATCATTTGTTAAACCAGACATGAATGAGATATTTTCTAGCAAGCGTGTCAAGTATTTCACATTGCTTTAGCATTTCTTTCATTAGACAGTGTGTCCTTATTTGTTTGGTTTATCTTTTTGAGGTAAAACAAAACAGCACATTTAGGTGTTTACTGAATGTGCAAAAGTAATTATCTCTGCAGATCTGAGGTCTAAAACCATAACGCCTAATTCTGTAGCAGTGGAGTTGACAAGGCAGATAAATATGCTGGTATACGTAACCTTAGCCGATTTCTCCAGGAGATGATAATATTATCATGTTTATGACATAAATGTTGGCAAAATAATTTATGGAATCTGTCACAGCATCAAAAAAATAACGTGCTAGAATCAGCATTTTGGAAAGAGTATAAAATATTCATGCTCTGAAGCAAGAATTGTTTTCTTAATTTCCTTCAGCCATCAAAGAGGTGGCAATTATATTAGTCCTAAATTTAGCTGCT
Source organism: Crenichthys baileyi (assembly GCA_036173005.1). NCBI lineage: Eukaryota > Metazoa > Chordata > Actinopteri > Cyprinodontiformes > Goodeidae > Crenichthys > Crenichthys baileyi. Next base: position 27,330 of record JAHHUM010000331.1, read on the forward strand.
ATCACTGAAGAACATTTTTATCACCCATAAATTTCCTGCTTTAGTTTCACCAAAGTTTAAGACTGTTAGGATCTGCCATTTTTGACTCTGTTTTGGTTTTGTGTTTGTTTGCTTTTCAGTTTGGTGTCTTTACTCTTTGGGCTTTGAAGTTTTGTTTGTTTATTCCTTCAGTTATTCAGATAGTTTTGTTCTCCCTCCACCACATCCTAGTGTGTGTTGTGTTTCTCTCCTCTCGTTTTTAGTTTCTTAGTAGTTGCTTTCTTTTCACTTTGTGTGATATTATTATTTTTATTATTATTATTAATATTAATATTATAGTTATTGTCTTCGTTGGATTCTTTAGTTTAGTTCCTCTTTTTAGTATCTCTGTATTTATTTATGGTTAGGTATTTGTTCTCTTTCCTGCTCTTCCTTATTGTTTAAGTTTTTGTTATTGTTGTTTTTTGGTTTTGACATATCCTTGTTCTCTGTTCCCTTTCTAGTCAGTTCAGTCAGTGTGGTTAGGTTTGTTTACTTTAATAACCAGGTTCTCTTTATGGGCTCTTTGTTTGTTCTTAGGTTGTTGTTGTTCCTGTTCCCTCTAGTTTCTCTGTTATACTAGTTTTCTTATGCTTAATTTGATTATTTATCTTGTCTATAGGTTTGCTTGGTCTGTGTTTCTCTTTATTTGTTTATTAGTCACTTCGTCCTTGCTCAGTCTTTGTATTTGTTTCACCTGCTCCTTCTGCCTCCCTGGCTCCTTGTCACACCTGTTCCCTGTTCCTTTGATTACCTGCCCTTTGTATTCCCTTAGTATATTAGTTAGTCTGGTTTATGTGTTCTTTGCTGGTTCCTCTTTTCTCAACTCGGGTCTCTACCCCTGACTGCCATGTGGTCCATGTTCCTGCAGAGCTTGCAGATGTAAGTTTTTGGACTTTGACTCTGGTTAATTCCTGCAGTGATTTATGTTACGTTTTGGATACCTTTGAATAAAGCTGAAGATTATTCAATGTGCTTCTGCCAAGCTCTTGTCTGCACTTTGGTCCGACCCAAACCCCCGTGTGACAAAGGCAAAAAGTTACATTGGATTCACACTATAGTTTTATTATTTCATTGTTATTATAATTGCACCATTTTAGCTGTTCATCATAATTTAAAAAATATATTTGATTTTGAATTGAGATGATTCAATTAATATTTAATGGATTAACTAATTAAATTAGAAAATAATAAAGAAGTTATGAATTGTAGCACAAAGTGAGGTGGTCTGCACCTTCTCATCCTCCAAATCAGAAGATAATCTCAAGACGTTAAGTCTGAAATCAAGCAAATGGAGTGATACTGCATTCACAGACTGTATCAAAAGGGCAAATAAGCTAAACTCATTATGCAAAGTGAGCCCATAGGGAAACTTGATTCATTTTAAACTCATTACTATACATTAGAGCATAGTTCTCTATGCTCTGCATGAAACATGTTTCATGGGTTCATCAGTTTTGAAGGGCGAATGTAATTATTCTTATATAGAGCGGAGAGAATATGAATAATTATGAGCATGTTATTACTGTAAGCATAATGTTTAAATGTGTTGCTGTTTGTCGGCTTCTAATGTGTGGGAAATATTTCTATTTTTATAACACACTGTGCTGTTTTCTAGAGTACAGACAAACTACAGTATTTTGTTACGAATTGTGGTTTTGGAGCTGGACCAATATATAGACAGGATCATGAGAGCAGCATAGTGATTTAAAGGAAAAAAAAATACATCATGGCATGAGGAGATCAGGACATGAAACATGGATGCAAAAACAGGCAGCAAAACGTCAATGAAAAACCAGGAATGGAAACAGACACAAACGGAAGAATCCAGCGGGTAACAAGGATAAACAGAGGGCTTAAATTGGTGAACAAATAGGGTGGAGGCTATGGACTGAGTGAGACCCGCAGGTGAGCGGATCTACTTAATTGCATGGAGGCTATGGAAAATTAATTACCTTGAATGGATCTGAAGAGTTACAAAGAAACTACAAGATATGACGAGAAAGACAAAAAGAGATATAAGAGAAATAAGTTTCACAAGGAACACTAAAACACAAAAGAATGAACTAATAAGGAACTCAATCAATAAAGAAAATAAGCTTATGAAAGCAAGACCTGCAGAACAAAGTAAATAGCAAGGAAATGGTCAAAATACAAAAACAAAATAATCAAAACACAAACACTTATTAATATTGACACATTTGGGTCTTTGACACACGACATTTTCAAAATTTAAACCATTTATCATGCCAGAGTGTCTGTGGACACTTTAAAGAAAGCGACCGAATGATAGGGGAACATGTTGGTTACCTGATGGTAGAGAAGGACAGACAGAAGCAAAGCAGATTAAAGATAAGCTGCTGTGGAAGTGTGATGAAACCTGGAAATTATCCTAAGCATAACAGAAAAGATACAACTGGTTGGCTGAAATAGAAATGAAAGAAGACCTTAAAAGGCCCAGTACCTCTGGAGTAGCTGCGGAGGTCCACGGCTCATGTGACAGAATTTAACTGGACAATCATTAGCCATGCACTGCACAAGTTTAGCCATTGTGGACATGCGCAAAGTAATAGAAGTTTTAAGAAGTACTCTTTGTAGTTTGCCATTAATCAAGTTGGGGACCAGTGATGGGAATAATGGCGTTGAAATAAACGGCATTACTAACGGCTTTACTTTTTACAGTAACAAGTAATCAAACAAATTACTTTTTCAGCATTACAACGCCCTTACCATGACCGACAGTTAAACGGGGTGCGTTATAAACTAAAGCCACTCATTGAAGCTCTTGTCATCTATTGTGGCTCAACGCCACAGGACCTAAGCTTTTTTTCTTTGGTGAAGCGAAAGAGACAATTGCAAAATGGAAGTACAGACACTACTTTATTCTCCTTGAGGTAAAAGGCAAGAATGTACATGTGAAGTAAATATTAAAAGTTCAGTGTAAGTACTTGTCTATGTAATTCCACTTTATACAACTGGCTTGTAAAACCTTAGAAAAAAATCTAAATTCGTAGACATATTTAAACTTAAAAAAGTAACGCAATAATTACTTTCCCTGTTAACTAGTTACTTTTATAGTGGAGTAACTCAGTTAGAAACTCAGTTACTTTACAAGTAACTATAACTAATTACTTTTTTAAAGTACCATGCCCAACACTGTTGGGGACACAGCTAAGATTGTGCCCTGTCAGCAGTTGTGGTAATGGCACTCTTGGGGAGTCCTTCCTTCTGCCACCTCAAATGCAAACAGATACATGCCCACTTCCTCAAAAAGCTCATTCTGGAAAAAAGATTAATTGCTCTAGACAGACAGACAGGTTGATTCCTTTAAAGCATCCTTAATCTTTTAAATTGGGCTTTCACACTTTCCTTAGACTAATTGGTCGTGATGGTAAGTATTAGAAAAATAGTATAAGAAAAGTCTTTTTTTGTGTTTTTCCTTAAACAATAAACGTTTCCTAAATCCCAAATTGTGTTCTACCAAATCTGTTTTTTGTGTGGAATAATCCAGATGACGTCTGGCCAGCCTAAATTGTACTGAATGCTGTAAAGCAATATTTTTTTTCTAGTACTTACCATATGGTAGAATCATTCTAACTGACCATAAGAAGTCCACTCCAGATACAGATAAGGAATCGCTTGGTGCACTGTCAGAACTTTTTTGGGGGGCGGCCTTGTGACATCCCCTTTTGGTGTGACGCCCTGGGGAGAAAGCCATGTCTGATCAGTGAAGCCTACAGTGCTTTGACAAAGGGTTTGCCCCCTTACAGATTTCTTCTGTTTTTTTGGTTTTTTTGTCACACTTAAATTTTTCAGATCATCAAACACATTTTAAAATTGGATAAAGATAACCTGAATAACTAAGCGCAAAGGCTTCAAATGATGATTTCATTCATTAAGACAGCTATCCAAACCAACCTGGCCCTCCGTTTAAAAGTAATTGCCCCATAAATCTAATAACTAGTTGTACCACCGTTAGCAGCAACAACTGTCATCAAGAGTTTGTGATAACTGGTAATGACTCTTTAACATCACCAATTAGGAACTCTCCTTTACAGAAAGGTTTTGATTCGGCCACGTTGAAGGGTTTTCAAATATGATCCACGTGTTTAAGGTCATACTACAGTATCTGAAATGGATTTTAGTCCAGACTTTGCCCAGGCCACTCCAAAACTTCCGTTTTTTTTTGTTGTTTTTTTTTATGTATTCAGAAGTTGTCTTGTTATACATGATTCAATCAACCATTGTCAAAATGTCCTGGTAACAAGAGGGCAAACACCTTTTCCTAGAGGTCCAGGATGGTTTGGATAGTATTTTGATAAATGAAATTATCATTTGAAAACAGCTTTTTGTATCTACTCAAGTTATCTTTATCTAATATTAAAATGTGTTTAATGATCTGAAACCTGTAAATGCAACAAGAAAGAAAACCAATGAAGAAAACTGTAAGGGGAAAGCACTTCTTACAGCACTGTATTTGCAGAGTGCAATTTGTTAGAAAACTGACAATAAACATCACCCTAAACACACTGTTGTGGGAAAACTCTTTTTCATGCTCCCTGAAAATTCCATTTACCTTTCCTCTTTTCCCCCTCTGGGCCCTGTGTTTGTTTCACCATAGAGGAGTTTGTTCCTGTAAAACCATTACCCAGATGTTTAAAAGGTTTAAAAAAACCCATCCTGGAGGGTTGTGTCTGAGGAAGAGCAGATAGCTGTCCTTATAAATAACTTTTATTCCCTCTGACCCCTGGGGGGGGTTTTAGGACCAGTTCCCCCCACCCTTTTAAGGTTGGGGGTAACACCCCACATACTGTTTAAAACCTGTCTGTAAAAAAACCTGTGCTTTTGGGGTTCTGTTTCACTGACTTTTCCAGTGACAGGGGTTTTCAAACGCAAAAAAATGCCTTTTGAATAAAAACTTATAAAAGACAAAGTCCGGATTTCTCCTTTTTTTGTGAGTTAATTTTCTCTCCCACTTTGATAAAAAAAAATTCCATTATAATTTGGCCCCGTCACGAACAGGGATCCCCAACATGCCAGAGAAACGCAGGAGGGGGCCAAAGGACGTCCTGGCCAGCCCTGGAGACGTTGTCTTCAGTCCCTCCATTTCCACGGAGGGGGGTCCTGGGGGTTGCCTGCGGCTTCTGGCTGAATCGGGTTTCGAACTATTTGTCTTTAAAAATGTCCCTGGGTGAGAAGTTGCTCTTTTATGATATAATTTTTTATTTAAATTTTTTTTACCATTAACCAATCCCCTCCTAATTAATTGATTAGGTCCGGAGGGGGGAAAAAGGGGACATGTTTTGAGGGCCAGTTTACCCGGGAAGGTATACAGGGGGGGGTTTTTAAAAAATTTGGGAAAAAAATTTAAGACAAGCCCCCCAAAACAAAGGGTTTTTGGCGGGTGGTTTTTAGCAATTTTCTACACCTTATAAAGGAGAGAAAGCCAGTGGGCAGACGTGCCACTGAACAGGTAAAAAGGCTATAGCTAAATGGGTTTCGGAACCAAAGGCATCAGAGGAGCATCCTTCTCCAGACTCTGTGATTTTTAAAATAATGAAAGGAAAAGGTGGGGATGATTGTGTAAATGTGCTTTAATTTGGGAAGATAAGTTTGGTTTTCCACAGGGTGAAAGTTTGAGTGTAAATAAGTTAAATAGTTAAATAAAAATTGTTTAAAATAGTTAAAGGTAAACAGTTGATTGATGGAGTTGAGAAAAAATAAAACATAAGAAAAAGAATAAAAAAGCACAGAGTGCATCAATTAGGGGTTAAAGAGTTAAAACTTTATTGCAGGAAGTTTCGTTTGTCTTAAATGCTGCGATCAATTGGAAAAGAAGGTAAAAGTGAAAAGGGACATTAGAGATGGGAAAAGAAAGTTGTTTTAGAAAGGAGTATAGTGCATGTTCTGGAAGGAAGTTACAGGACAACTGACTGACTGACTGATAATATTTCTGTGTGCAAAATCTGAACCTATACTAAACTTTTTCTTCTGTCTCTCTCACACACACACACACATACACACATACAGGGGTTGGACAATGAAACTGAAACACCTGTCATTTTAGTGTGGAAGGTTTCATGGCTAAATTGGACCAGCCTGGTAGCCAGACTTCATTGATTGCACATTGCACCAGTAAGAGCAGAGTGTGAAGGTCCAATTATCAGGGTAAGAGCACAATTTTGCTCAAAATATTGAAATGCACACAACATTATGGGTGACATACCAGAGTTCAAAAGAGGACAAATTGTTGGTGCATGTCTTGCTGGCGCATCTGTGACCAAGACAGCAAGTCTTTGTGATGTATCAAGAGCGACGGTATCCAGGGTAATGTCAGCATACCACTAAGAAGGACGAACCACATCCAACAGGATTAACTGTGGACGCAAGAGGAAGCTGTCTGAAAGGGATGTTCAGGTGCTAACCCGGATTGTATCCAAAAAACATAAAACCACGGCTGCCCAAATCACGGCAGAATTAAATGTGCACCTCAGCTCTCCTGTTTCCACCAGAACTGTCCGTCGGGAGCTCCACAGGGTCAATATACACGGCCGGGCTGCTATAGCTAAACCTTTGGTCACTCATGCCAATGCCAAACGTCGGTTTCAATGGTGCAAGGAGCGCAAATCTTGGGCTGTGGACAATGTGAAACATGTATTGTTCTCTGATGAGTCCACCTTTACTGGTTTCCCCACATCCGGGAGAATTATGGTGTGGAGAAGCCCCAAAGAAGCGAGACTGTTGCATGTCCAGAGTCAAGCATGGGGGTGGATCAGTGATGGTTTGGGCTGCCATATCATGGCATTCCCTTGGCCCAATACTTGTGCTAGATGGGCGCCTCACTGCCAAGGACTACCGAACCATTCTTGAGGACCATGTGCATCCAGTGGTTCAAACATTGTATCCTGAAGGCGGTGCCGTGTATCAGGATGACAATGCACCAATACACACAGCAAGACTGGTGAAAGATTGGTTTGATGAACATGAAAGTGAAGTTGAACATCTCCCATGGCCTGCACAGTCACCAGATCTAAATATTATTGAGCCACTTTGGGGTGTTTTGGAGGAGCGAGTCAGGAAACGTTTTCCTCCACCAGTATCACGTAGTGACCTGGCCACTGTCCTGCAAGAAGAATGGCTTAAAATCCCTCTGACCACTGTGCAGGACTTGTATATGTCATTCCCAAGACGAATTGATGCTGTATTTGCTGCAAAAGGAGGCCCTACACCATACTAATAAATTATTGTGGTCTAAAACCAGGTGTTTCAGTTTCATTGTCCAACCCCTGTATATAGGATTTGAGTGCAACATTTGCGTTTTTGACTCTGGACTTTAGAAACCTGCCCTTCCCATGGCTACTCCACCAGAGACGTTTCTTCAGCATGGCCTGAAAGAGAGAGGGTCTGCCTGCCTGCTTGCTGCAAATGACAGTGTGAGTTTCCACCAGAAAGAAACTCAGAAGAAGTCTGGCCCCAAACCCACTGAGATGGACAACGATCCATGCTGTTTGCCAGAGCCAGAAGAGCGATACACTGGATTTATATTGAAAGCACATGTTATGCGGGCAGAATAGAAACAGGCCGGAGCAAAGTTCTTTCTCTGGAGAAGTTAAAGTGGACAAGGAAGGAGTGAATGTCCCACCAACACACCTGGAATGAGCTTGGTTTTTTTTTTTGGACTGATAGAGGACTGTGTGCCATGAACCTCGAAACGAATCGACAGAGCGATTAAGAAAACCGATGGGGGGATAACGTACAAACACCCCGGCATATTTGCTAAAATTTTTTTTTCCTTTTTTCTGCAATGAAAAAGCCTTATTAAACCCCTGCTCATGTGACGCTTGTTTGGAACGTTGACAGATTTAGCGGGTTAAAAAATATTATTTTAGGGTAGAAAAGTATCTTCAAAAAAGGGTGATAAAAAATTTGCTCATTTGATATTTTTCCAGTTAAAATTTTTTTTTTTTAGAGAAGCAATTTTTTTTTTCATCGTGGAATATTCAGGGTGAATTAATTTAGTTTTAAAAGTTATTAAAAAAAGCAGGGGAAAGTGTTACATTTCCAAAACCCCCCAGCAGTAAAAATTGTTTTCTATATTTTTTTCGGGACAGATCTCATGAAGGAGCATTTTTAAAAAACCATGGCATGCGTAAAACCCTGATGGGCTCTCCTTTTATTTGGGTTTTCTGTTGTCAGAGTTTGTATCCCATAAAATCTAATGGGTAGAGACCTCATTAAACAGGCTTAGTTCTACTGCAGATGTCCCCTAACCCGGTCTCTGACACAGTACTTACAGTGGGGTGCAGTTTTTTGTCCGCAGGTGCTAAGTTTAACGCTTATGGAAAGTACAAATTCTTTTTTTTTCACAGCCGCTGCTGGGAAGAGGTTATATTAGTTTTTTTTTTCCCCTCTTCTGATTTTTTGCAACGTGTTGATTTAAACTGTAAAACCTTATATCAGGTCCTGACATAAACTATGAAAAAACTTGGTTCTGCAGTTTTTTTTTCCCCTTGGGGAAGGAAAAGGGAAATCTAATTTATTCTTTTGTGCATAGAAATATTAAAAAACACTTGTTGTTTTCTAAGATATCACCAGCTAAAACTTTTAAAACCTTTTAAGAGTAATTTGTTTAGTTAAAACACATTTTCCTTGGCAAAAAACCCAAAATTAAAAATGAGAATGGAAAGAATTGGGTGTTTTTGAAGGAAACAAAGATCTGATTGGACAGTGGTACCACACAAAAAATTAAAAAATAATTTGATGTTCCAAGGGTCTTTTATAAAAAAAGCCTTCAGGACTGTGGAATTTTTTCCCACCCACAGTACCAAATTTTTTAAGCATGCTTTTTTCCCTTTTTTTAAAACAGATCTGGTTTTTTTTTTTGTTTTAGGGTTTTTGGGTTTTTGTTTTTTTTTTAGCATAATTTTTTTGGCTGAAGCTTCTTATGGTTTGGGGAGCAAATATGATCTGAGGTAAATTAGGAGCTGTGAACTAGTAAGGTTTTTTTTTAATCTGATTATTGTCCAGAGTAAAATAATACACTAACAGGTCTGGGGGTTTAAGCCAATCCCTTTCAATCTCTGCAGAAAGCTAGTATCATTTTGTTCAATGCAGAAGTACTCAACCTGTGGTTCCCGGGACTCCTGAAGCCCGTGAGCCACAGCTTTTGGGTCCTAAAATTATAATACTTAATTAAAAGGTAGACCCATTCCCAATTTAAAAACAGATCTAAAAAGCCAATAAATGAGTTCCCAGTCATTTTTGTGGCAAACCCTTTTCTACTTGGGGAGCACAGATTGGGGCTGAAAGGTTTTTTTTTTAGCCAAGGCTAGGATTCTTTATTAAGGAATAAAGACAAGTAAAATCCTTTATTTTTGGAAAAAAAAAAAGAAAAAAGGCTCTCACAACACTTAAGAGGATGGTCGGCTCAAACAAAATACAGTCTCCTTGTTTTGATTTTTTTTTGGGGTTTTAAAAGATTAAAAGAATACCTAGGAGTACAAAAAGGTACACAAGGGAAATTTCAGATTACTTAAAAAATAAAAAATTGACACATTTTATCAGCATTTAGATAAATTAAAAAGGGGGTTCTAGTAATAATTTTTCCCCAACTCTCAAAATTTTTAAAATTTCCCCCCAAAATTAAAGAAAATGATGTTGGGTTTCCTTTTTAAAATTTTTTGGGGGAACAAAGGTCCAATTTGGAGTCAAGCTTCTTAGCTTAATTTCTGGTTAAATTTTTAAACACTGCAGGGGTTTTGGGGGGGTTTTTTTTTTGGGTTATAAAAGGGGGCATGGGGGGGGGGCTCAATGCCGACTTTTAAAAAATTTTTTTTGCATTTAACCTGAGCAGAGAAATTCTTGAATACAGCTGCGATCAAATTGAGCCAAACAAAAAGAGAATTATAACAATAACTTTCAGGATTGTAGTTATTATTATTATTACAGGGTTACAGTACAAAGAATTGGCAAAGGGTTTCAGCATCAGTGAATTTGGATTCATGTTAGAGAAAACTGTTGCTGTGGTTCTAGATAGTTTGAGATCTCTTTGGACTATGTGCACTCATTTTAAAAAGGATTCTGGAGATCGTCAGAATAAAATTGATCAATTACAGCATTAAGAGATATGGCTGAGAAAACATATTTTGAAAAGAGATTGTTAAACATTTCTTTGAATTCCTGAAGCTTCAAATTTGGCCATTTGTCTGTCTTTGATGTTTTGTCTTTGTTTTGTTGGACTGAATGTTTGTTTATGTGTTGCATGACATAATAATGCATGTTTAGAATAATGTTTCTAAATCCCAGATTGATTAAAACCTTGAGTTTTCAGGAGAATTAAGAAGCAGCTTGTTTTTGAGGTAGGTGCATGCTAACAGTTTTGCAGGTGAAGGTAAACTAAGATGGGTTGGAATGAAGAAACTGTGGGTCCCGCCCAAAGGCTGTCCATAAGAGGCTTGTTCTGCCTGACTCTGCCCACGTACCAGGTTTGTTCACGCCTTTGTTTCATGGTAACGCTCAGCACCTCCCTTCCTGAGTTTTAACAAGAGACAATAGAGACAATAGAATAAAAAGGATTGTAGTGATTGTTGCCTTAACATGTTTTTTGTATAATAATTAAGGATGTAGCATGACATTTAGATTTATGTGTTTTACTATTAAAAGATTAATGAAATAGTTTAAACTAATTTGAAGAATTAGTTTTGCATGAAGGATCATTGGTGATTTATTAGGTTGAAAGTTTTCCCTGGTGCAGTAAAGCTAGCTGACAGTTTAAGATATACCAAAAGTAAGGAATATTTTTGATAAAGATATCACGACCAGAGACAGAGAACCCAAATTCAGCCAAACACAAAGTGATAAGTAAAAAGGTTTATTCAGAAACTCAGGATCAGAGAGCAGAAGAGCAGCAGTCAGCTTCCAGGAACCACTGAGAACAGAGAGACTAGTTAGTGGCTGAATAAAACTCAGGATCTGCAAGGAGTTAGATAAAGCCACTAACCTTCTCAGTCTGGGGATGAGGCACAGAATCCAGAGGAGGAAGAGATCCAGACAGTTAATGAGGAAGCGTCCGACAGACTTAAGTCGGATTGCCGACTGATCCAAATCCTCCGGGGAACGAGCTGAAGCTGTGACAGGAACACAAAGAGCTGTGATTGTGTTCTTGACAATAAGTCCAGGCAGACTAGAGAGCCAGGCGGGCTCAGGCTGAATAAACCAGTGGCTAGGCTGAAACGTAAATCCAGGGACAGAAACAGGGTCGAATTCCAGGGCTAGAGGCGTCAGACAAGGGGCAGGCAGAGACATAAACCAGAGGCAGAAAACAGAGTCGAAATCCAAAATCCAATCCGTCAGACAAGGAGCAGGCAAGAGGGAATAATCCGTAAGGCAAGACAAGGTCATGGAACGAGATCAGTCAGGAAGGTACGCTGGATAACTACTCACAAATGTTTTCGAAAATCTGGCACCCTCTGCAAGTCAGAGGGCTGTATAAAACTGCAGCTCCACAGGTGTGTGGCATGACGGTGATTGCGCAGCAGCAGACAGGTGAAGCAGATGAGTTAATTGCATGAGTGAGAGCAGAGCAGGCAGACGGGCCAGAATCATAACAGTACCCCCTCCTCAAGGTCCGGCTCCGGACGGACCCCGAGGCTGATCAGGATGGAGGCAATGGAACTCCCGGATGAGGACACGTGGAAGGTAGGGTGAACTCTCATGGCACGAGGCAGACGTAAACGAACAGCCACAGGATTGATGATCTTGGATATGGGAAAGGGTCCCACAAAACGAGGTGCCAGCTTACGGGAGTCAACCAGAAGCGGGAGGTCCTTGGTGGATAGCCAAACCTTCTGTCCCACCTTGTAGCTTGGAGCAGGGATTCTCCGACGATTTGCTGTGCGTGCCTGCACCTCCGACATTCTGATCATAGACCTTCTTGCCTTCCTCCAGATGCGCTGACATATTAGGGCCGCGGCCTGAGCAGAAGGAACCTCAGCCTCTTTCTCCTGGACAGTGAACAAGGGTGGCGGAAAACCAAACACAACTTGGAAAGGGGATAACCCAGTGGCACTAGCCGGGAGGGTGTTGACAGCATATTCAACCCAGGGTAAATTTTGAGACCATTTGGTTGCGTCGGACTCACATAGTGTGCGAAGTTTGGCCTCCACCTCCTGGTTGGCCCTCTCCGTCTGTCCATCCGACTGTGGGTGAAATCCTGAGGACAAACTAACAGTAATCCCCAGCAAGGAACAAAACTCTTTCCAGAAACGTGACAAACTGGGGCCCTCTGTCTGAGACACTGTCTGTGGGTATGCCGTGAAGGCGAAAAACCTCACGTGCCAGAATGTCCCCCATTTCCTTGGCTGAGGGCAACTTTTTGAGAGGGACTAGGTGAACCATTTTAGAAAGTCTGTCGATGATGGTTAGAAACCATTAGAAACTGGCAAACCTGTGACGAAGTCCATGGCTATGTGTGACCAGGGACGAGGAGGAATGGGTAGGGGATGCAAGAGTCCAGCAGGAGGGCGATGAGAAAACTTGGCTTGGGAACATTGAGTACAGGCCGTGACGTAATCTGTGACATCTTTGACAAGAGATGGCCACCAAAACTGAGTTCGGACCATCTGTAACGTCCTGCTGATACCAGGATGACAGAACAGACGTGAATTATGGCATGAATTCAGGACCTTGGGTACGAGGCGTTCCGGGACAAAACACCGGTCAGGTGGGCATGAAGTTGGGATAGGGAGGTCTTTGGTGGCATCTCTAACCTCTCCCTCCAACTCCAACATGGTGACAGAGAGTCTCACTGATTCCGGAAAATTAAACTCATCCTCCCCAGAGGTCTGTGACTCGGAGGGTTCCTGTATTCTGGACAGGGCGTCTGGTTTGCCATTTTTGACTCCAGGTCTGAAAGACAAAGAAGTTGAATTTTTCAAAAAATAAAGCCCACCTTGCCTGCTTGGGATTAAGGCGCTTCGCTGATCTCAGGTACTCCAGGTTCTTATGATCTGTCCATACAAGAAACGGTTCCTTAGCCCCCTCTAGCCAATGTCTCCACTCCTCGAGAGCCAGCTTGTCTGCCAACAGTTCTCGGTCCTCCATATCATAATTGTGCTCTGCTTGGGACAAAGTCCTAGAAAAAAAGGCGCATGGATGAATACGGTCATCAGAATTTCTTTGGCTTAGGACATCTCCAACCCCTGTGTTTGAGGCGTCAACCTCCACAATGAACTGTTTATCGGGGTTAGGGGACCGTAGAACAGGAGCAGACGTAAATAATCCTTTAAGCTTGACAAAAGCTCTTTCAGCCGTCTCATTCCAAACACAACCTTGTCTTGGATGATGTGAGAGCATTAACAGGGCTGCAACGAGGCTATAGTTCCTGATGAACCGTCTGTAAAAATTAGCAAACCCAGAAACCTTTGAAGCAGTTTCGCGGTCGGTAGGAGAAGGCCATTCCAAGACTGCCTTGACTTTGGAGGGGTCCACTATAACTTGGTCTGGAGAAAATGATGAATCCAAGGAATGAAGTGATAGTGGTGTGAAAACTCACACTTTTCAGCTTTGACAAACAGATGATTTGAAGAAGACGGAGGAGGACAGCCCGGACATGATTTCTGTGGGTTTCCAGATCCTGAGAATAAATCAGAATGTCATCAAGGTATACAAAAACAAACTGTCCAACCATATCCCTCAGGACATCATTCACCAATGCCTGAAAAACTGCAGGGACATTGGTTAAACCAAAAGGCATTACAAGGTACTCATGGTGACCAGTAGGAGTGTTAAATGCCGTCTTCCATTCATCCCCCTCCTTGATACGAACAAGGTGGTAAGCGTTTCTCAAATCCAATTTAGAGAAGATCTTGGCGCCCTGAATCTGGTCGAAGGCAGTGTTCATAAGAGGTAGAGGGTATCGGTTCTTGACGGTGATGTCGTTTAAACCCCTGAAGTCGATACATGGTCTCAATGAACCGTCCTTCTTTCCCATAAAGAAGAAGCCTGCCCCTGCTGGAGAAGAAGAAGGCCTAATAATACCAGCTTTTATTGACTCATCAACATACTTCCTCATGGCTTGGTTCTCTGGTTCTGACAATGAATACAATCGACCCCTAGGGGGAGAAGTGCCTGGTAGGAGCTCAATGGCACAGTCATAGGGTCTATGAGGTGGAAGTGCCGTAGCCCTGGACTTGTTGAATACCTCCTTAAGCGCATGATATTCGGACGGCACCTTAGACAGATCAGGATATGTCTCCTCAATGTCATTCTCCAGAATAATATCTGTAGAGGCAGAAGACAGGCAAGTGGCTGAGCAGGACTTAGCCCAGCCCAAAATCTCTTTGGCTTGCCAGTCAATATGGGGGTTGTCTTTTGTAACCAGGAGGCCCCTAAAACAATGGGTAGTTTAGGAGAGTTGATGATCCTGAATGTGACCTCGTCCTGATGATTGCCCCCCAGTGTGAGTTTTATTACCTCCGTCTTGTAGTATGAACTGTTGATACTATGACCATCCAAAGCCAGTACATTACGGGTGTCAGACGTGGGAAGGAGCTTGATGTCATGGTCCCTGACGAACGACTCATCCATAAACTCCGTGTCCGCCCCTGAGTCAATGAATACTGACACCTGATGAGAAGTGGAAGACACTTAAAGAGTTGCAGGAAATTAGCATGAGGAGACAGACAGTTGACTTCGGCTCAGTAGAGTTCTCCTCACCTCTACTGAGCCTGGGCTTTTAACGGACACTTGAATGCAACATGACCCTGTCCACCACAATAAAAACACAAGTTATTCTTCCTTCGTCGATCTCGCTCCCCCGCAGAAATCTTTGAACGACCCAACTGCATGGGCTCTGGGTCACAACAGTGATCAGAAGGGGGTGGAAGACCCTTGGGTTCTAGGTGGGGAACAGGACTGTGAGCTGAAGGGGAATTAACCCGTCTATGAAGCCTCTCCCTCCTCCTTTCTGTGAGCCGCAAATCGATGCGGGTTGCCAGGTCCTCAAGTTGGTGAAGGGAGGCAGGGTAGTCCCGGGTAGCCAGTTCATCCTTGATGTTCTCATTCAGACCTTGCATGAAAGCATCCATTTTAGAATGCTCATTCCAAAGGCTGTCTGCTGCCAGTAAATGAAAGTCAATGATATAAGATGTAACACTTCTCTCTCCCTGTTTAATGGAGAGTAAACCTCTGGCAGCTTCACGACTAGGAAGAACTGGATCAAAAACCCTGATGAGCTCCTTGGAGAATGCAGAATAAGAACCACACGTGATCGAACCATTTTGCCACTCAGCAGTGCCCCATTGCTTAGCCTTTCCAGAGAGCAGGGAAATAACAAACGCCACCTTAGAGCGCTCAGAAGGGAACGAAGAAGGCTGAAGCTCAAAATGAATTTCACATTGAGTAAGAAAAGCACGGCACTGGTCAGGATCTCCCCTAAACAGCTCAGGAGGCGTGAGTCTAGGTTCTCTTACCACAGCGGAAAGATCAGGAACTCTGGGGGAAACAGGCTGTGAGGACGCTGGCGTGGAAGCAGGAGTCATGGATCGCAGCATAGAAATCATTGCCCCCAAGCCGGAATTAAGACGGTCAATAGAGTGATCAACATTAGTGCACCACTGGTGTGCTGGCGATGGGTCCATCTTTTGGCCAGATTTTACTATCACGACCAGAGACAGAGAACCCAAATTCAGCCAAACACAAAGTGATAAGTAAAAAGGTTTATTCAGAAACTCAGGATCAGAGAGCAGAAGAGCAGCAGTCAGCTTCCAGGAACCACTGAGAACAGAGAGACTAGTTAGTGGCTGAATAAAACTCAGGATCTGCAAGGAGTTAGATAAAGCCACTAACCTTCTCAGTCTGGGGATGAGGCACAGAATCCAGAGGAGGAAGAGATCCAGACAGTTAATGAGGAAGCGTCCGACAGACTGAAGTCGGATTGCCGACTGATCCAAATCCTCCGGGGAACGAGCTGAAGCTGTGACAGGAACACAAAGAGCTGTGATTGTGTTCTTGACAATAAATCCAGGCAGACTAGAGAGCCAGGCGGACTCAGGCTGAATAAACCAGTGGCTAGGCTGAAACGTAAATCCAGGGACAGAAACAGGGTCGCATTCCAGGGCTAGAGGCGTCAGACAAGGGGCAGGCAGAGACATAAACCAGAGGCAGAAAACAGAGTCGAAATCCAAAATCCAATCTGTCAGACAAGGAGCAGGCAAGAGGGAATAATCCGTAAGGCAAGGCAAGGTCATGGAACGAGATCAGTCAGGAAGGTATGCTGGATAACTACTCACAAATGTTTTCGAAAATCTGGCACCGTCTGCCAGTCAGAGGGCTGTATATAACTGCAGCTCCACAGGTGTGTGGCATGACGGTGATTGCGCAGCAGCGCAGCAGCAGACAGGTGAAGCAGATGAGTTAATTGCATGAGTGAGAGCAGAGCAGGCAGACGGGCCAGAATCATAACAAAAGAATCTGAGTCATGACTTCATATTTGGTGAGAATTATTTATTAGATTAAATTTGTAGAGTTTATGCATCAAAATTACATTAGATGTCCATTAATCTAATACTTATCTTCATACAAGACAAATCAGGATGATATGGGACTTATTTCTAAGTGAGACATTGATGAATTGCACAACAACTGAAGTTTGCGTTTTGTTGTTAATTGAACTGAATTACAGTTAGAAACATCTGGATTTTATTTATTTATGTTGCGTTTGGCAATTTCATAGTGTCACCTTTTGTCAGAATTCATTTCTGTGGTTTTATGTAATGTGATCCTGGTTACTAGAAGGTTTTTTAAACTTTTTGCTGGATTGTCGCATGGGTTGGACCCTGCGCCAGAAGAGGGGAATGTCAGAATGAATTACAAAAGTTTTAGTATTCATGGAAAAAAAGAGTAGCTCATACCTCCAGTGAGGACTTAGTGACAATGTGAAAGAGACGTTGTTCTTTGTTTATATAAATGGTGCATGGTTCCTTAAGATCACATTCTGAAAACCCGTCTGAAATTTTCTTTGGGTATTCTGAAACTATGGAAATAATGACCTGTAATCAAGGCTTCCTCAAACATCATATGTCACATTTTTTAATATTCAGAATATTTAGCTGATGATCACTGCTAGTATACCAGGTGGAGTCAGAAGATTAATTCTTTTTGATTTTGCTGGATGTTTTGATGAAGTTCATGTAATTAAGCACCTAGGCTTGAGAATGGGACTTTGAAATTAAAAATTAGCCAAGGGTTGTGAAGGGTCTGCTTATTGTTTTAATTTACGATTGAGACTTTTGAAGTGCCCTGCCTCTCGCCCATAGACTGCTGGAGATAGGTACCAGCTCCCCGCGACCCACTATGAAATAAGCGGTAGAAAATGACTGACTGACTGACTGACTTTTGAAGTGCTGTTTGACAGGTCTCCTAATTTGGGCATGGGGATATTGCTAAGATTTCTACCTTCCACATCTTTGTGTGAAGAGAGGATGTTGTTTTACTGTCAAAACCTGTCCACTGTGCTTTTTCAAGTTTCACAGATTGCAAAAGCTGCATTGCTGAAAACAGCCACTTCCAAACTCCACTCCTTGGTTCCAGGAACACAGTTGAAGTCCAGATGCTGGGATGGCCATATCAGATCGTACACCGCTGTCAAGGTAGCAGAACGTGACACCTGGGTCTATGCTACACTGGAAGGTGTTCATGGGAACACCACCTGAGCAGCATCCTGGTTCTGAACCTCCTACCTAGAGGAGTTTCCTACGACCGCCCACCTGTACTATCTTGGTAACAGGGCAGCTTGAAGCGCAGAAGCCACTCCGGAGAGGCAGCAGGATTTTTAAATTTTGTTTAAGATTTGTTTCCTTTGAAAACAAAAACTGTTTGCTTTCAGTACCAGAAGAAAGGACATTCCACTTCAAGGTCACGATGCAGCTATATGGGAGATGATCTGTTCTGATGCTGATTGGTATTGCAAGTTTTTATTACTCATGTGTTTATTTGGGAAAAGGTACAGCAAAGACAATTTGTGACTAATCTGAGTAATTATGCCAATAATACTCATCAGCTGATTTGAAGAGGGATTCATCACTCGATGCATCTAACTGTGAGGAAGATAAGAAATGACAGTTGTTATGTTTGTTGTTTGATTCCACATGCTATTAATGATCAACCATTTTGGTACATGTTCCTATTGAAACTGCTTCTATTCTAACTACTTTCTTTCCAGATTGGCAACATAACCAGCTGGTGGAGGTTATTTTTCCTGCGGTGAGGAATTACATTGTAAGGGAAAGCAGAAATGTTAGTAGATTTTCTAGTGAGACTAATTTAATATGTGCTACTACAGGAACTCTTTATAGATTTGGGGGTAATAGGAATTAATAAGATCTAGATATTTGTATTGAGGAGGAAAACACACCTTATTTCCTTGGAAAGACAGAGGGTTGCAAAACTATTATATCTGTTTCATGTGCGTTAACCAACAGACATAAATTTGAGTCATGTCCTATCAGAACTGATTCTTAGACCATTTCAGAATCTTCGGTCCCAGATCTTTTTGTGTTAACTCTTAATCTTACAGCCTTACCGAATGGAAGTAAATTGAATGGCCAGGAAGGTAAATTAACCAGGGTTCTTTTTACTTTTCCTGGTAGAGATGGGTATTCGTGTCCTAAGAACATGGTTTGGATGTGTGGAAATAGACCATATCTGTATCTGCCTGCTAACTGGTCTGGAGAATGTTATTCAGCTACTACTTATGATTCGATCAGTCCATTATTAGAAAGGAAGACAATTTTCAAACGGCAAAAGAGAGAGCTAGGATTCTATATTGGCAATAGGATGACTTTGGATCCATGATAAATTAGGAGTTGCTGACGGCTCAACAGAATGAAAATATGGGTTCCTCTTGGAATTTGGTCCTGGTTAATAAAGATTGGAGTAATTTTTTTTCTTTTTGATTTTGATGTTTATTTTAAAGTGTTGTATATTCTTTTTTGGTTTTACTTTGATTATAATCTTGGGTGATGGTTTTGAAGAATTTTCCCTTTTAGTTGTGATTATCTTGTAATCAGAAGAAAGGAGGGTTGTGGGAAAATTCTTTTTCATGCTCTGAACTTCCATTTTCCTCTCTCCTCTGAACCTCTGTGTTTTTTTACCATAGAGGAGTTGGTCTGTAAAACCCTTTCCAGAAGGTTTTAAAGGCTAAAACACATCCTGGAGGGTTGTGTCTGAGGAGAAGCAGATGGCTGTCCTCATAAATAATATTGTTACCTCTGACCCCAGGTGGGGTCTAGAGGACCATGCCTCCAAACTCTTTTAAGTTGAGGTAACACCCACATACTGTTTAAATACTGTCTGTAAACTGTGCTCTGGGCTCTGTTTCACTGACTTGTCAGTGACAGGGTCTTCAAACACAGAAATGCCTTTAAATAAAACTTTTACAGACAAATTCCAGATTTTCTCTTATTGTAAGTTAACTTCTCTCCCACTTTGATAAGAAAAATTCCATTATACACACTATTCCCCACAATAAAAAAATGGTGGTGGCAGCATCATGCTGTGGGGATCGTTTTCTTCACCAGGCACAGGGAAGCTAATCAGAGTTGATAAGGATGGATCCAACTAAAAACAGAACAATCCTAGTGGACATCCTGTCAGAGGGAGCAAAGAATGAGACTGAAGCAGAGATTTACCCTTTTAGCAGGACGATTATCTTAACATGCAGCCAGACCTACAATGGAATGGCTTAGATCAAAGCATACGGTGTTAGATTGGTCAAAGACCATACCTGAATCCAATTGAGATTTCACTCTCCAGATGTGCAAAGCTGGTAGAGACATACCCCAAAAGCCTTGCAGAGGTAAATACAGTAAAAGGTGGTTTAATAAAGTACTAATTTATTAGAGCTGAATAAAAGTTTTTGGTTGAAACAAGACAAAATGAGGAAAAGTTCAAGTAGTATGTATACTTTTGCAAAGCCTTTCATCTGCCAGTTAGTAGCCTTGTATGAAGATAGATTAACACTTAAAGATATACATTGTTTGTGGAAATAACATTTCTATATTACTGTGTGTGTGTGTGTGTGTGTGTGTGTGTGTGTGTGTGTGTGTGTGCGTGCGTGCGTGTGTGTGCATCAGGATAATTGCCTGGATTTATAGGTGAACACAACAGTTTACTGTGTCATTTGTATTTTCAGGGATATGGGTTCGGTTACGGGTGAATGTGGGAGACAAAGAGCCTTGGAAAGATACACATCAGAACCAAAGCACACACAAACACACACACATTCACATTGACTTGCACTGTGTGAAAGCATCATGGCTTAGCGTTTTCTCCTTGCAATGTTATGTTGAATGTGTGGGATGGAAAAGCATTGCCTGTAAGAAGACAGATGCTTGAGCCTGCAGTGACATGCAAACAAATGCCCACATTCTCTCTCTCTCTCTAACTTAGACACACACACACACACATACATATGATTTCTAGAATCTGGCACAACACTGCAAGCTGATGTGCTCAGCATTACCGCCTGTCCCACAGATGAACTCCTGCTACTGAGACTCACAGTAAACCGAGGGGAGCCTGATCAAATAGTCCAACTCCCTACTGTTACCCCTCAATCCCCCCAATTTAATTCAGGCACACACATGCACTGACATAAAAACAGAGGAGGGGATGATGGTTGAATGCTAATGTTGGACCTATTTACATTTCAAGCTGCATGACTGTCAGCTCATCTCTGTTTCAGGGAGAGAGTGGAAAATTGTCAAGAACACATAGTTCTTGCCTGGTTTTTGGTTTAATTTCACCCTCTTGAACCTAAACACAAAGCTGGAAAACACACAAGACAAGGGCTGATAATAAAGCTTAAATTAGATCTTTTTCATCTTTCATTTTGTTTCCAAATCCATTATTTACTATTTTATCCTTTTAGAAAGTGGCATACATTTAGATCCAATGCATTTTTCTTCATCTTTACATGGCTTCTCTGTCTTAGCAGGTTGCAATGTAATTTTCAAAGTTTAAACCTAAGCAGTATTACTGGTGGGTCACCCTCTAAGAAAAGCTGAGCAGATGCTGTGCTGAGAGGCTTTGTAGAAAGAAGGCAAATCAGAAAACAAATAATGATGGATCTATGGTTGCTTGACCAGAACACATCTTAAATTTCAACAGCATTGCATCAGTTCATAACAGGATTCAGACTGAACACCTTATTGACTGAGATTAACAAAGCTCCCATTTTACAGGGTTGGCCTATCTTAATCACACATTTTTGTGACCCAATTTTATTTTGCATTCATGCAAAAAAATTCACACTTTTCCCACATTTTGTCAAGCTGCTGTGACAAACTTCAATGTTTTCTACCAAGAATTTATTCTGTAACTCTGGAGGGGCTGCCAAGATCCACAGCTCATGTTTAAAAATCCTTCAACAGGAAAATTTTTGTCATGGCCTATTTTAAATTGTAGTAAGAAGACGCCATTGCTGAAAGAAAGTCAGACAAAATCATATTTAAAATTTGTTGCAAGACATATAGGGGACACAACAAACATTTCGAATTATATGGAATCATAAACTCACCGGCCACTTTATTAGGCACACCTTGCTAGTATCGGGTTGGACCCCCTTTTGCCTTCAGAACTGCCTGAATCCTTCGTGGCATAGATTCAACAAGGTACTGGAAACATTCCTCAGAGAGTTTGGTCCATATTGACATGACAGCATCACACAGATGCTGCAGATTTGTCGCCTGCACATCCATGATGCGAATCTCCCGTTCCACCACATCCCAAAGGTGCTCTATTGGATTGAGATCTGGTGACTGTGGAGGCCATTTGAGTACAGTGAACTCATTGTCATGTTCAAGAAACCAGTTTGAGATGATTCATGATTTATGACTTGGCGCGTTATCCTGCTGGAAGTAACCATCAGAAGATGGGTACACTGTGGTCATAAATGGATGGACATGGTCAGCAACAATACTCAGGTAGGCTGTGGTATTGACACGATGCTTAATTGGTACTAGGGGGCCCAAAGTGTGCCAAGAAAATATCCCCTACACCATTACACCACCACCACCAGCCTGAATTGTTGATACAAGGCAGGATGGATCCATGCTTTCGTGTTGTTGACGCCAAATTCTGACCCTACCATCTGAATGTCGCAGCTTAAATAGAGACTCATCAGACCAGGCAACGTTTTTCCAATCTTCTATTGTCCAATTTTAGTGAGTCTGTGCGAATTGTAGCCTCAGTTTCCTGTTCTTAGTTGACAGGAGTGGCACCTGGTGTGGTCTTCTCCTGCTGTAGCCCATCCGCCTCAAGGTTTGACGTGTTGTGCGTTCAGAGATGATCTTCTGCATGCCTTGGTTATAATGAGTGGTTATTTGAGTTAGTGTTGCCTTTCTATCAGCTCAAACCAGTCTGGCCATTCTCTGACCTCTGGCATCAACAAGGCATTTGCGCCCACAGAACTGCCACTCACTGGATATTTTCTCTTTTTCGGACCATTCTCTGTAAACCCTAGAGATGGTAGTGCGTAAAAATCCCAGTAGATCAGCAGTTTCTGAAATACTCAGATCAGCCCATCTGCCACCAACAACCATGCCACGTTCAAAGTCACTTAAATCACCTTTCTTCCCCATTCTGATGCTCGTTTTGAACTGCAGCAGATCGTCTTGACCATGTCTACATGCCTAAATGCATTAAGTTGCTGCCATGTGATTGGCTGATTAGAAATTTGCATTAACAAGCAGTTAACAGGTGTACCTAATAAAGTGGCTGGTGAGTGTATATGACCAATTCTGACTAACGTACAAAATGCTTTATGTGGTTGAAAAACACAAGGTAAATTATTGTGGTGGCAGCATCAAGCTGTAGGTGTCAGGGTCTGGAGTTTTTGTGTGTGTGTTTTCTTTTGTTAACCATGTTCAGTTCTTAGATGGTGCTGGAGTTCCTAGGTGCGGTGGGTGACAGGTGCTACTAATCTACTGATTACTTGGAGGTGTACTTAAGCGGGAAGCTGCCAGCACTTCGTTGCCAGAGTGTTTGCCTTCAGTGGTACATGCTCAAGCCACAACTAATCCTTGCTTTGTTCTAAGCTCTAAGTTAACCTTCGTATGTGCTCCTTCGCAGGTTGTTTACCTGAACCTTTGGTTAATTCTTGCTGATGCCTGACTCCGCTCTCAGCAGTGTTTGGCTGATTTGGATTACCGACTTCTGGAGAAAGGTCTCCTGTTATCGTGGGTTAAGATTCCAAACTCCTATTTCCTTCATCTGGACAAAGACCAGCTGGAAGCTTCCTGTTTCACCATCATCCGGACCAAGGCCTAAGCTTAACCTGTTCACCCTCCAACGCAAGTACTTTCAGCCTGAACTCCTCACCGTCCTTCGCAAATCTCTCAAGCAGTTTCAGAGAAACTTCTGTGTTGAACGCTCAGACTCCGAATCCCCCAACCCCCCTGGCGGTTAGACTACTCCAACATAGTAAGCCTTTTCTTAAAGTACAGTAACCACTTTAACTGTAGCATTTGATTTATTTGCCCTAGGTTGACTATACCATTTAGATTTATCTGCTCCTTCCCTTTCTTTTTGTACAGTTGGCGATTTACCAGTTCCAGAACATTTCACATTTATCCTTGTTTAAGAAAATAAATCTCCTTCATGATCTTGTCTCCTCTTCTGAGTGTTTTTCTGCATGTGGGTCAGAACTATCACGAGCAAAATGACAATAGGAATGCTTTTCTTCAACAGGTCTGGAGAAGCTGATCAGAGTTGATGGGAACATGGATAGAGCTAAATACAGGATAATCCTAAAAAAGACAAACCTGTTAAAGGCTGCAGGAGACTTTGGAATTCTGCAGAGATTCCCCTTCCAGTGGAAAAACAACATGTAACCAGAGCTAAATGGAATCATTTAGATCAAAGTATATCCATGTGTTACAGTGGCCTAGTCAAATTCCAGATACAAATGCAGTTGCAAATCTGCAGTAAGACTTGAAAATGTCTGTTCACAGACACTCTTCATTCAATTGACCTAACTTGAGCTATTTTGCATGCATCTTTCCTTCCAGGCGTGGGGCTGCTGCTATGCATAAAGCATTATTAAAGGTATTAGTTCCTTACAGATTTTAAAAAATCTGTAGCAACAAAAAACAAAATCTTTTAGCCCTTCAAACTACTTTTGATACCAGACAAAGATAACCTGAGTAAAAGCAAAAAGCAGTTTACAAATTATTTCATTTATGTAAAGAAAAATAAACTATCCAAACCAACAGATATATCAACCCTAACCCCTAAGTGGAAAGCTGATTGGCCCCTAGACCTAGTTACTTGTGTCACCCTTGCAGGCAACAACTGGCATCAAGAGTAACCAACACTGTGCCTTAAACATCATTACCAAGTAATGTTGGCCATTTTCCTTTAAAAAATGTCAATTCAACCATTTTGGAGAGTTTTTATGCATGAACAGTGGGTTTAACGTCATTAGCTGTTACTGATGAGTCTTTTCTATCACTGTAGAGGGGTTAGGCCCACTTTTCTTCGCAGAATAGTTTTAATTCAGCCAATTCAGTGGGGTTTTGATTGGAAAAGACCTGTTTAAACTCACACTACACCATCTCAAACATTTTTAAGTCTAGACTGACTAGGCTCCTCCAAAACGTCGTACTCGTGGTCTTCCGTTTCGTCCGGGATCGGGTTGCGGGGGCAGCAGACTCAGTAGAGACACCCAGATTTCCCTTTCCCTAGACACCTCCTCCTGCTCCTCCGGGGGGAGCCCAAGACGTTCCCAGGCCAGCCGAGTGACATAGTCCCTCCAGCGTGTCCTGGGCCATCCCCTGGGCCTCCTCCCGGCAGGACGTGCCTGGAACACCTCCCAAGGAAGGCGTCCTGGAGGCATCCGGTATAGATACCCGAGCCACCTCAACTGGCTCCTCTCGATGTGAAGGAGCAGCGGCTCTACTCCGAGCCCCTCCCGAATGGCCGAGCTCCTCACCCTATCTCTAAGGGAGTCCCCGGCACTTGTATCCTTGATCTTGTTCTTTCTTGTCCATGACCCAAAGTTCATGGTCATAGATGATTGTAGACTGACCGGTAAAGAAGAAACAGAAGAAATCTGTAAGGGGCAAATACTTTTTTGCATGGTACTGTGTATCCTGATGCTGTAGTGCATATGCATAGCAGTAATTAGCAGTAATTAAAGTAGTGAAGAGTAGTAAGACCACTGGCCAGTACTTCTACATCTGAAAGAACATATTACTTCAACAAAATCATCTGGAGAAAAAGAAAGTCAATTTTGTTAATTTGTATGTATTTGATATATATTGTAACATGTTGCTAAACAGATGTTCTGAGCATGTATTGCTTCATGAGTCTATCTGTTCTCTTGTTGTTGTAGTAATAGTACATATTCTAATGACTTTTCATTATTACTGTCCCTTATGTTGCTGTTAAAGGTATGGCAGTTGTTATATGGGTGGATCTATAAGTGAAGGCACAGGTAAAATGTATGAGTTGTCCTAAGAGCATACCTGTTTGGGTTTAAAGTGATTAAACGTACATTACCGGTCAAAGTTTTAGATATATTTTCTCACTTAATGTGTCTCTTTATTTTCATGACTTTTTACATTGTAGATTCTCACAAATAGCAACATAACTATGAATGAACACAAATGGGATTATATAGTGAACCAAAATTGTGTAATTACTCGAATTTTTTTAATATCTTAGATTCTTCAAAACAGTCACCCTTGGCTTTAATTGCTGCGTTGCTCTCTTGGCATTCAATCCTTGAGCTTCATGAGGTGGTCACCTGAAACAGTTTTCCAAAGAGTCTTGAAAGAACTTACCAGAGGTTCATTGAGAGACTGTCAAAGGTCAATATTTCAGCCATCACAGCAAAGGGCGGTTACTTTAAGGAATCTAAAATGTAAAACATAATTAAAGTTATTTTAGAATTTTTCATTGCTACATAATTGCATATGTGTTCATTCACTATTTTGAGGCCTTAAGTGAGAATCTATGTACAATGTAAGTAGTCATAAACATAAAGAAAAACATTAAATGTGTCTAACATTTTTGACCTGAAGTGTAGTTCCCTATGACCAAGCGACACTTGAATGAAGTTGTCACTATGTGCCAGGTTTCATTGCTAAATAGGACTGTTACAACAAGAAAATTACAATAAATAATTTATAACTTGATAACCTGTAGACTGCTGAACACTAGCACCAGGCATAGGACACCATTCATTCTCTCCAACCCACCTTCTACCTCGAGCTTTTTATCGAGCTTTTTTTATTAAATGGATAGATGAATGTTTTTAACCACTTTTGTAGAAGCAGTAAAAATAAATGTCTGCTTTCTATATCTCCTTTACATAAATCTGAACAAAATAACTACATAGATGCACATGAATTGAGAAATGAACGAAGTAAACACCAGATTCAGGCAGACAGATATGCCTGCCTTTAGGTCAGCCCTTCAAAAATTTGTGTAGTTTCCCTGTTATCAGCAGGTCCCATGGGGGTAGATTAATGGAGCAAGAGAAAATAACTTGTGGTAGTTTTTTCAATGAATACAGGTCTATGGGTACTAAGGAGAGCACAGATATATGCACATACTTGACACGAAAATTCTACATTTTCACCTGATAAATATGATTTAATCTAATCTCAACTCCTACTATTAATTGTCATGATTTGAGGCTGTTTGGGTTTTGTTTGGGTTTTATTTATTCTTTATTGCAGTTTGTGTTTTTGGATCCTGCTTCTGTTTATTGTTTTCCTGGTTGTGCCTTAGTTTCTGGTTATTGTTTTCTAGTTCATGTCTTGCAAGTTATGTTTCTCTTTATTAGTTTGTATCATTGGATTTCTGTTTTGCCCCAGTCATGTTCCGTTTTTATTCACTGCATCTGTCAACCAGTAATCAGCTTCATTCGGTCCACCTGCATCATGCAATCAGTCTTTTTCGTTTCACCTGTGCCATGCTCCATCTATACACCACCATTTTGTTTACTCATCACAGAAACATCACTTCTCTCTGTCATCTGTTCCTGTTAAGCCTATTTGTTTATGTTATGATTTAGGGTTGTTTAGTTTCTGTTTTTTTCTTATATGTTTCTCACAGTTTTTGAATAATGCTTCTGTTCATTATTTTCCTGGTCATGCTTTAGTTTTTGTCTTCTAGTTCATGTTTTGTTAAGTTTGGTTTTGGATCTGGTTTTGCTTTAGTTTCATGTTTTTTCTAGTTTCTGTTAGTTTGTATTCAAGAGTCTCTGGTTTTTTCTCCAGTCACGTTTTGTTCTCTCCTGTCTGTTAATTAACTTTATTCGGTTCACCTCTTTCAAGCTAATCTGTCTCCTTGCTTCACCTGGTTCATGCGCCATATATACACCTCCGTTCTGTTTATTCCTTGCGGAAACGTTGTCTCTATCATGCTGTCTTGTTTTTTGGATCATGCCATGCCTGTCTTGCCTGCTCGTTTATTGTTTTGTTCCTGCCTCTTCCCATGAGTGAGTTTTTTGTTTATTAAATCCTTTTTACTTACCGTCATGCTACTACTACTACTAGTCTGCATTCGGGGTTCCTTCGTTGCACTGAGTCTGACAGAATGTTTCTGCCAACCTCGGACCCCGCAGACAAGCAGAAGATAAACGCCCAGGATTGCTGGGTCCAGCGGCAGATGGAGGAGGCTATGAGACATCTGCCTGCAGATCTGGAGGTTCTGCATTCTCCTCTGCTGCTGGAACAGATGGAGCGTGAGGCAACCCAACGCCAGGATATCCGTGAGGGCTGCTCTCCTCTGCTCCGACGCTCTCCACCTGCTCCTGCTTCGGCAGTCAAATCCACGTCCTCCTCCCGCCGCAGAAAACGGAGACGTGGAGCCGTTTCCAGCCTTTTAGCCAGCGAGGAGTCGTCTCCCATGCCCTCTGCTGAGATGTCTGTAGCAGTGGTTTTGCTGCCAACTGACGTGAGGGCTGCAGCTACTAATCCCGCATCTTCGTCTGCCACAGCACTGTCTCCCAGGCTCGCTGCAGCTCCGCCCATGCCGTCTTCGCTTGCTCCGATCAGCCACCCTGACAATTAATGTTATAGAAGTTTACCTCTCTTTGGCTGTTATTGTGTCCATCAATAATATACCCAAACGTCCCTCTCCCCAGACACCTCCTCCAGCTCTTCCAGGAGGAGCCCAAGGTGTTCCCAGGCCAGCCGAGAGACATTGTCCCTCCAGCGTGTCCTGGGCCTCCTCCCGGTGGGACGTGCCTGGAACACCTCCCGAGGAAGGCGTCCAGGAGCCATCCGGTATAGATGCCCGAGCCACCTCAACTGGCTCCTCTCTCCTCCTCTCCTCTAAATAAAGAACTGAAAACCAAATTGATGTAGCTTCATGTTTGTTTCACTTGTTCCAGTAGAAATATGTTATGAAATTGTTGCTTCCATTTAAATACTTTCTGCATTGAGTTTACATGTTCCCCTTGTTCAAATGTGGGTTCTATCTGGGTACTCTGGCTTCCTCCCACAGTCGAAAACCATGACTGTTAAATTACCCTTAGGTGTGGGTGTGTCCGTGCATCGTTGTTTGTCTGTTTGCTTCTTTGTTGCCCAGAGATGGACTGGTGACATGTCCAGGGTGTACCTGCCCAATGAATGCTGGAGATAGGCACCTGCCCCACATGACCAGGCAAGAATAAGCAGGTATAGGCAATGAATGCATGGATGGAAATATCACCTTTTTCAAGAATATAATCCCATGTCATGTTCAGATTTGGATATATGCACTTTACAAATTTGGAGAGAAACCACACAATTTTTGTAGTCACGTATAAGATCCACCTCATTCTTTGCACCCTGCTTTTATCAGAAATGATAGAGGTTATTTGAGCTGGAAAGTGTTTTGGCATAGACCCATTTTTTTAGCATAGTCTACAAATTTTCAAAAGAGTTTAGGTTGGGTCAATTCAAAAGTTAAATGTAAGCCTGCTTTACCCATTCCGAAACCAGTTTTTATGTGTGTTAAATATCATCGTATTGCTGGAACAACCACTTGTGTCAAAGTTTCAACAATGGTGTAACAAAGCAACATTTAGTGGCTTGATTTACAGTGGAGAATAAGTGTTTACTTGTCCACATATTGCACAACTCCATGGACAATTATTGACATGTCAGCCCTTCCAATAGCAACACAAATCCTAGTCTAATGACAACTAGCAGTGTTAAACAGTTTCAGATGTCAAAGGACTATACCATAATTTAGTCACAGGTGAGTTTATCAAACTGTCTCATTCCACCATGTATGTCTGGTCAATGACAGAAATTTTACCTAATGCAAATACATTTACAATTTACTATATTAATTCAATCTTATATTTTAACCTTAACACCTTTATGAAAACACCTAAAACCCCATGTAAAGAAATTCCCCACACTATCTTAACTCATGGCCTTACTCTGAACCTTTAAACTGTGTCCAGAAAACCCTGGAGAGGACACTGAAACACCCTGAAGAGGACACAGAAACACCCTGGAAAGGACAAGGAAACACTCTGGAGAGGACACTGAAACACCCTGGAGAGGACACAGAAACACTCTGAAGAGGACACAGAAACACCCTGGAGAGGACACAGCAACACCCTGAAAAGGACACAGAAACACCCTGGAGAGGACACCGACACCCTGGAGAGGGTAATGAAACACTCTAAAGAGGACACAGGAACACCCTGGAGAGGACACAGAAATACCCTTGAGAGGACACTGAAACACCCTGGAGAGAAAACAGAAATGCTCTGAAGAGGACACAGAAACACCCTAGAGAGGACATAGAAACACCCTGGAGAGGACACAGAAACACTCTGGAGAGGAGAGGACTGTGTTCCAGGCCAGATTGACTTTGTTGCACTGAGCCTGACTGACGTTTTGCCCAAGGCACCCGACTTACCGCCGGACTATGGGGCGCCAGACTCCACGCCTGACTCTAAGCTCCGAGGTCCAGAAACACTCTGGAGAGGACACAGAAACACCCTGGAAAGGACAAGGAAATATTTTGGAGAGGACACAGAAACATTCTGGAGAGGACACTGAAACACCCTGGAGAGTACACAGAAATACCCTGAAAATACAAGGAAACACTCTGGAGAGGACACTGAAACACCCTGGAGAGTACACAGAAATACCCTGAAAAGGACAAGGAAACACTCTGGAGAGGACACTGAAACACCCTGGAGAGGACACTGAAACATTCTGGCTAGGTAACAGAAACACCCTGACTTTTGTTCTGTGTCCTCTCCATATTCTCTGTCCTCTCCAAAAACATTCTGGAGAGCACAAAGAAACACCTTGGCACCTTGGAGAGGACACAGAGTACTCACATCTTAATAAGCAACTTCTTTACAATTAATCTTTTGCCCTTTAGAGTTGCATACAAACATTTGATTAAGTTTTACCAAATCGTGGACCTTATTAGCTCAAGGTAATGGTTTTCCCTCCAGGAAACGCCCCCCCTCTTACTGAGGGCGCTAAAACACGGCCCGGGAACATAAACCACTTGAAAAATTATTAAAATACCCCAAAATTTTCCCAAGAAATAATTAAAACTTCTTACGTGCAAATGGTTATTAATATGTAAATCAATACGTGAAGGGGAAAGGGGGCTAAATAAAGGGGTTAGTTAAATTTTCATTTAATAAAGGGGCAAAGGGGGGCACATACAAGGGACAACAAAAAAGGGTTTTAAATTCAGAGCTGCGTCCCTTTAAAAAAGCACAAGTTAAAAAAAATTTGGGGAGCAAAAATGGGGGCCCCTCCAAACTAGAGGATTTCCTATTTAACTGGAAAAATACCCTAGGTTGTTAAAAAGACCCTTTCCCCCAAGCTAAAACAGCTTATTTCTACCCCCTTAAAAAGAAGAAAAACAAAAAATATCCTATTTTTTTCTTTTTTAATACAGTTGCAAAACTTACACAGCCCATGGGTCTTTTGAGCCATCCTTTCCCTTTAGCTCTCCCCCCCAGTAAATTGATTTTAAGGGTTTTTCCAAATAAAAATTGATTCAAATTAAGAAGAAAATTTTTAAACATACTCCCGAAGAGATTATTTTCATCCTCAACAAGTAAAACCCAACTTTTTGGAAAAAAACTTTTAAACCCTGATCTGTTTTGGACGGGTTTTGATCCTTTTGGACCTTCCTGAGATCAGAAATTTTTAGCTTAATCAAAACCTTAAACTTTATGTTGGCCCCAAATTTCCCACCCAAAAATTATTTAGGGAGGGGTTCCCTCGATTACCACCCCTTTTTAGTTTATGAATTAATTTTTTCTTTATAAATGGGTTTAGTACCCAAGCTTTTAAAGTAGCTGTAATTAAACCTCTTAAGAAACCTTCGCTTGATCGAGATGAAAATTAATAAATTACAGAAACCCTATCCAATCTCCTTCTTTTCTAAAAATTTTTGAGAAAAAAAGTTGCTAATCAAAAAGTGTGAGCAAATTTTCACAGCAATGATCTGTTTTTAAGAGTTTCAGTCCCGGTTTTAGAGCTCATTTATAGCACTGAAACCTCTGCTGAAAGTACTAATGATATTCCTTTTTGCCCCCAGATAATGGACTTTGTCCTTTTACTGGTTTTGTTAGATTTTCAGTGCCGCTTTGATACAGTTTGATTTATAAAATTTTCTTAGAAAAGGCCGGAATATGCTGTAGGGATCAGGGGGAAACAGCGCTAGGCTGGGTTTTAAATTTTTTTTGTCTGACAGATTCCAGTTTGTTCATGTAAATGATAAATCATCTTTAAACTCCAAGGTTTAAATTTTGGTTAAACCACAGGGGGGTTCAGTACTTGGGCCAATTCTCTTTACTATATATATGCTTCCAATAGGTCAAATTTATCAGGCAGCATAGAATAAATTTTCACTGTTACGCTGATGATACTCAGCTTTACTTATCCATAAATTTTGAGGCCCAACCAGTTAGATACACTACAAGCATGTCTTGAAGAAAAAAAAACTTGGATGACTTTTAAAAATTTTCTGCTTCTAAATTTCAGACAAGACAGAAGTTTTTCGTCTTTGACCCGGAGTCTTTAAAAAAGAAACTGCTTAAATCCCAAACCCAAAAACCGGATTGCATTAAATTGACCTCCGATAATAAAGTAAAAAAACCCTTTGGTGTTTTTTTTGGAAACCAGGACATGTCATTTAAATCCCATATTAAACAGGGTTTTTAAAGGGTTTCCTTTTTCACCTCCGGGAAAAAGGGCCCAAAAATTTCAAATATCCTGTCCAAGGGGAAAGGGGCGCCTTTTTAAAAAAAATAGTCCTGCATTTGTTTCTTCAAGGCTGGACTATTGAATTTTTTTACTATCAGGATGCCCACAAAATGCAGTTAAAAGCCTTCAGCTGATTCAAAATGCTGCAGCAAGAGTTTAATGAAAATAAAAAAGAGAGATCATATTTCCCCCTATTTAGCTTCCCCTTCTTGGCTTCCTGTTTTAAATCCAGAATAAAATTTAAAATTCTCCTCCTCACATATAAAGCCCCTTTAATGATTTTCTCCATCATACATCGGAGATTGATTGTTCCCATACGTTCCTAACAGAGCACTTCGTTCTCAGACTGCAGGTTTACTGGTGGGTTTCCCAGAGTCTCTAGAAAGTAGAATGGGAGGCAGATCCTTTAGTTATCAGGCTCCTCTCCTGTGGAACCAGCTCCCAGTTTTAGTCCGTGAGGCGGACACCCGCTCTACTTTTAAGGCTAGGTTTTTAAATTTTTCCTTTTTGATAAAGTTTATAGTTAGAGTGGCTTAGGTTATCCTGAGCTATTTCCTTATTTTAGCTCCGTCTTCTTCCCCCCTTGTTGGAGGGGAGTAAGGGGGAGTCAGTTTAGCCTAAACCGGCTCAGTTACAGTTGAGGTGCAAAACACACCCCCATTTCTGCTACCTGTATGACCCCCTCTCTTTTCAATGGTTATGTCAATCTGACAGAGAGAGGTATCCCAATCTTTGGTGGTTTTTTAGTATAACAATGGCCATCAGTGGGCTCTAGATGGACAAACTGTCTATTTTTAAGGCTAGGTTAAAACTTTCCTTTTGATAAAGCTTATAGTTAGAGTGGCTTAGGTTATCCTGAGCTATCTCTGTAGTTATGCTGCTATAGGCTTAGGCTGCTGGGGGACATAATGACCACTTTCGCCCTCTTCGCTGCTTTCTCACGCTGCTCTTCAGTTTTGTATTGTTTGCTGTTATCTCGGCTTTTGACTTTGTTCTCTCTCTTTTCTCTTCCTGGGAGCTACACCTGGCCTGGCTCTGTGTCTACCTGTGGCACCTTTCTGGAGAGGGGAATCCTCCAAGCTTCTGCAGGCGACAGCTTGGTGCTCACCCTCTACCGATGGTCCACATGGCCCTGTCTTTCAGTGTTTGGCCCTTTCTCTCTCCTGGACATGGCTACTGGCTGAGCTTCTACTGTGACTAACTCTCTGTGCTCTCTTCAGACTCTAGACTTGAGGGCTGGCTCGGAGTTTGTCTGTTCTTTCTCTCTAGGTGAAACGACTAAAGGAGCTACATCCATTAACATTTACCTTTTCCTTCCCATAGAAAGTACTCCTGGATCAGTGCTTCTTTGTTCTCTTTGTGTCTCTGCTCTGTTCTCTCTAACCCCCAGTCGGTCGTGGCAGATGGCGCTCACCACTGAGCCTGGTTCTGCTGAGTTTCTTCCTGTTAAAAGGGAGTTTTTCCTCTCCACTGTCGCTACATGCATGCTCAGTATGAGGGATTGCTGCAAAGTCAACGCAAGTGACTGTCCACTGTCTCTACATGTTCATCCGGGGGGAGTGAATGCTGCGGGTCGCTGACTGGATGCAATCTGCTGGGTTTCCTTAGATAGAAAAACTTTTTATCCAATTTGAATAAATAACAGAATCTGGCTGCACTGTTCAATGATTAAGATTAATTGGAATGTATGTACCTGACTTTTGTGAAGTGCCTTGAGACGACATGTGTTGTGAATTGGCGCTATATAAATAAACTGAATTGAATTGAATTGAAATGGTACTATTAGCAAGACCTCTCTGTTAGAGGTACTCTCTGTTAGAAGTTGGTACTATGTTTTTGTGTTTAAAAGCCCCACCTTCACTCCTGCAAACAGACATCTAGTAATTGTGTTCAAAAAGCTCAATCTTTGTCCTGTCTGACCATAAAACCTATGTTAAGAATATATTTATTTATCACTTTTGACAGCTGCACATTTGAAGGTATCCATTTTAGAGGAGGATGATACAGTCACCCAGATGGTAGCAGTTTGAAGCAGGGAACAAGGTGGTGACTTTTGTCAACTATAATGTTTTTTTTACATTGTTTACCGCATTCTGCATGTTGTTATGAACATTAAAGGACTATTCTATTCCTCTTGATGCCATCTTTGTGGAGTGCACCAGTCCCTCCTGCAGCACAGTTTGGGGTGGTGTTTCTTTAGTTTAGTTTCAGACAACAGGATGTGTCTCCAAAATTAAGGTATTTGTCCCTGTGTGCATTGCCACCTGTCATCTTGCTTTATTTGTTGATTTTTGACTAATTACTTCTTTCAGATGTCGGTACAGGACCCATTTTACTGTGGATTTACCAGCTTCAGTAAGATCTTCTGCTTTTCTTCTGGGGTTGATTCACACCAAAACACATTCAACACTAGGACACAGAAACCCTTCTAAATTCCTAAACCTGCTTCTTGTATACAGGGTCAT
Source organism: Crenichthys baileyi (assembly GCA_036173005.1). NCBI lineage: Eukaryota > Metazoa > Chordata > Actinopteri > Cyprinodontiformes > Goodeidae > Crenichthys > Crenichthys baileyi. Next base: position 62,068 of record JAHHUM010000331.1, read on the forward strand.
GGGGGAGCTGGTGCCTATCTCCAGCAGTGTACGGGTGAGAGGCGGAGTACATCCAGGACAGGTCGCCAGTCCATTGCAGGGCAACAGAACACAACATAGCACAACACAGAGACACACAGGACAAACCATGCACACACTCATTCACCCCTAAGGGCAATTTAGTTAGACCAGTTAACCTAATAGTAATATTTTTGGACTGTGGGAGGAACCGAGTACCCGAAGAAAACCCGGGTATGCATGGAGAGATCATGCAAACTCCATGCATGAAGACCCCCGGCCGGGAGCCAGGACCTTCTTGCTGCAAGGCAACAGTGCTACCAACTGCTACCAACTACCAACTGCAACAGTGGTACCAACAGCCTCGTAATGCTGAACGTTCACATGGTATTTATTCTTGCATGTAATTGTTTCATACAAGGATAAACAAAACTTGTAGAGGTCTACAGTTCTCTTCCTGATATCTTTTCTGATTCCTTGTGATTTTCCAATGTCACACAAGGAAGCAGTATAATTGACCAGTGTCTTTAACTCAGATGTTAATTCACAAATTAAAAGTTTTAAAGCCATGAAATCATCATCTTGGTTTTTCTGAATAGCTTAAATGCTTAGTAATCCTAGTGTACTGTACACATCTGGCTTTGAGAAAGTAATAAGTTACCTACTATATATATATATATATATATATGTTATATATGTTATATATCTGAAAATAGAAATAATTTTGTAATCGTGACTAACCAAACAAAAGAAAAACTTTTTTTGGGTCATTGATTTAATGTTAGACAGTGAGGAATAAAAAGGTTATGTCTTTTTTATAGTGCATGTACAGTGCATGTAAACATCTGGTTTCAACAGTGTCTGCAGTGATCAACCCACCATTTTACACAATCAAGTGTTATTTTATTGTAATGTCATCACAGTGATTCTGTAAAAGTCCATACTCAGATTTAAAAGAAGCAAGCATATAAGCACATAACTGTGATATTTTAAATCCTTTGCCATGCTTCTGGTTTGTTTGTGTGCACGTAGCAAAATTTTCCCCCGCATGCACATGCTTTACATAAATCACGGAGTTAAGAATCGAGTTAAGCAGTACAGCCTCCCCTCCATTTCTCCCTCTCATGCTCTCCGTTTTTTCTTGCTCCACTTATCCACAGGGTTGCCCGCGGCGTCTCATCTGAGAACAGAGTAGAGAAAATGAGGGAATCAACTCCAAAGTGCAGGATGATATGTAAGAACAATCAGTGTTCCGGGAGGCATGATAAGCGTTTGAATACGAGCTTCATTTGCGGAAGTTCCTAATCAGCGACGCTTTTTCTGTTTCTCTGTTTGAGCATCGGTGGGTTGTTTGCCGACTTTCAGACAATGAGGTCACCAGCTGAGGGTGTCACAGCCAGGTCAAGAGACATTTTAATCAGACATTCACACACATGGAGAGAGGTACTAAGCTAAACCCTCGACCAGCATGCATCCAACACCAGCAGCTGACTAGAATATGCAATATGTATTTTAGCAGGACTTAAACTCTAAGCCTGCACTGCCCTCTTGGGGTCGCCATATGAAGTGCATATTGCATGATGACATCAAATGGATTTTCAGTAGTTTTATATCACTTTAAAGCACATTTACTGTATTACCTATCAAAGTAAGTGAGGCTGGGAAATGTATTTCTGACTCTACCCAGTGATTGAAAACAACCCTCTGCCACATTTTGATGTGTAGCACATACATTTGTTTGAATCTTGGCTTGCTGTGTGGAGTGTGCATCTCTCGCTTATCTTCATCTTTTATTTATCTAACAAGGATGGTGCAGATTAATCAACGAGCACTTCAGTTCATCATGTAAATATGCTTGAATTAGCCATACAGATGAACTTTTATCTGCTATCCTTTGTGGGCTGGTGGTAGAAAGTCAGAGAATAAATTACACAAACTAGAAAAAGATCAAAAACATGGAAAAATATAGAAGAGCCACTAATGTAAGCATGGTGGGTATATTGATTAGTTTTCTCCAATTCAATCTGTAAGTTATGAAGTTCTATTGGAATACTTTGATCGCAGGACTAATTACGAGCTGCCCTGTAAGAGAAATATGTGTGCACAAAGGCTGTGGACAAAATATTCTGTGTATGAGCCATATTAACGGCAATAAAATATCTGCTGATTTATTCAAAATTCCTCAGATTAATATTTATTTCTATTTAAAACTCTTTTACCGTTCCAATTTTATAAAGTTTTCTTCAGTTTGCAGTGTGGTTCCTCTTAGTCATGTTTAAAAATTCAGGTCTTGATTCACAGACAAGAGAATTATATCATTAATGTATATACTTTGAAGCCTAATTAGTTACAGTGCCTTACAAAGTATTCATACCTCTTACAACCTCCAATATTTTATTGGGATTTTATATGATAGACCAATATAGAGTGGCATATAATTATGAAGTGAAAGGAAAATGACAACTTTGTTTACGAGTGAAACCCTGAAAAGTGAGGCGTGCATTTGTATTCAGCTCCTGTTACTCTTTTGCCAAACTGCCTTCAGACATACCTGGCAAATTGTCCACATTTGTGTAATTTACTCTCAGTATAAATCCAGCTGCTCTGTGACCGCCTCAAAGGTTTGTTAGAGAACATTAGAGAACAGACAGCATCATGAAGACAAATGAGCACACCAGACAGGTCAAGGAGAAAGTTGTGGAGAAGTCTGGAGAACACACTTAGGTTATGAAGCATTATTCCAAGCTTTCTCACAGAACTCTTTTCAATCCTCGTACTTGTACTCGTACTCGTCGTCTTCCGCTTTATCCGGGACTGGGTCGCGGGGGCAGCAGACTAGGCAGAGACACCCAGAAGTCCCTATCCCCAGACACCTCCTCCAGCTCCTCTGGGGGGAACCCGAGGCGTTTCCAGTCCAGCCGAGAGACATAGTCCCTCCAGCGTGTCCTGGGCCGTCCCCTGGGCCTCCTCCTGGTGAGACGTGCCTGGAACACCTCCCACGGAAGGCGTCCAGGAGGCATCTGCTATATATGTCCGAGCCACCTCAACTGGCTCCTCTCGATGTGGAGGAGCAGCGGCTCTACTCTGAGCCCCTCCCGGATGGACGAGCTCCTCACCCTATCTCTAAGGGAGTCCCCGGCAAACTCTGCGGAGGAAGCTCATTTCAGACACTTGTATCCTTGATCTTGTTCTTTCGGTCATGACCCAAAGTTCATGGTCATAGATGATTGTAGACTGACCGGTAAATCGAGAGCTTCGCTTTTTGGCTAAGCTCTCTCTTCAACACAATGGACCAGCACAGTGCCCCCATTACTGTGGCAGCCACACCCATCCGTCTGTCAGTCTCCCGCTCCATTCTTCCCCCACTCGTGAACAAGACCCCGAGATACTTAAACTCCTCCACTTGAGGCAGGAACTCCCCTCCAACCTGAAGAGGACAAGCCACCCTTTTCCTGTCGAGAACCATGGCCTCAGAATTGGAGGAGCTGATCTTAATCCCAGCCGCTTCACACTCGGCTGCGAACCGCCCCAGCGCATGCTGTAGGTCTTGGCTAGAGGGGGCCAGCAGGACCACGTCATCTGCAAAAAGAAGAGACGAAATCCACTGGTCCCCAAACCAGACCCCCTCCGGCCCTTGGCTGCGCCTAGAAATCCTGTTCATAACTTTTATGGACAGGATTTCTAGGCGCAGCGGTGACAAAGGGCAGCCCTGTCGGAGTCAAACATGCACCGGGAACAGGTCTGACTTAGTGCTGGCAATACGGACCAAACTCCTGCTCCGCTTGTACAGAGACCGGATGGCCCCTAATAAAGGCCCCCCGATTCCATACTCCTGGAGCACGCCCTACAGGGCATCACGAGGGACACTGAGCTGGTCCAGTGTTCCACGGCCGGGACGAAAACCACACTGCTCCTCCTGAAGCTGAGGTTCGACTATCGGCCAGAGTCTCCTCTCCAATACCCTGGTGTAGGCCTTACCAGGGAGGCTGAGGAGTGTGACCCCCCTGTAGTTGGAAGACACCCTCCGGTCACACTTCTTGTGAAGGGGGACCACCACCCCAGTCTGCCAGTCCAGAGGCACTGTCCCCGATCGCCACGCAATGTTGAAGAGGCGCGTCAACCATGACAGCCCAACAACATCCAGAGACTTTAGGTGCTCAGGGTGGATCTCATCCACCCCCGAAGCCCTGCTACCGCTGAGCTTTTTAACCACCTCGGTGACATCAGCCTGGGTGATGAAAGAGTCTAACCCCGAGTCCCCAGCCTCTGTTTCCACCAGGGAATGCGTGATGGCATGATTGAGGAGATCCTCGAAGTACTCCTTCAAACGCCCGATAATGTCCCCAGTCAAGGTCAGCAGCCTCCCACCCCCACTGTAAACAGTGTTGGCGAAGCACTGCTTCCCCCTCCTGAGCTGCCGGACGGTTTGCTAGGATCGCTTCGAGGCCAACCGGTAGTCCTTCTCCATGGCCTCACCGAACTCCTCCCAGGCCCGAGTTTTTGCCTCTGCCACAGCCCGGGCCACGGCACACTTGGCCTCATGGTACCCATCAGCCGCCTTTGGAGTCCCACAAGCCAACCACATCCAATAGGATCTCCTTCTTCAGCTTGACTGCTGTCAAGCTGAAGAAGCTTCAGCTTACTGCCGGTGTCCACCACCGGGTTCGTGGATTGCTGCCGCAACAGGCACTGCAGACTTTACGGCCGCAGCTACGGGCAGCAGCCTCAACAATAGATGCGGAGAACATGGTCCCCTCGGACTCTATGTCTCCAACATCCCCCGGAATCTGGTCAAAGCTCTCCCGGAGGTGGGAGTTGAATACATCTCTGGCGGAGAGCTCTGTCAGACGTTCCCAGCAGACCCTCACTATGCACTTGCGCCTGCCAAGTCTGTCTGGCTTTCTCCTCTTCCAGTGGATCCAACTCACCACCACGTGGTGATCAGTGGACACCTCAGCCCCTCTCTTCACCCGAGTGTTCAAAACATGTGGTCGAAGGTCTGATGATACGAAAACAAAGTCGGTCATTGACCTCCTGCCTAGGGTGTCCTGGTGCCAAGTGCACTGATGAACATCCTTATTTTTGAACATGGTGTTCTCTTATGGTCAATCCGTGACTAGCACAGAAGTCCAATAACGAAACACCACTCGGATTCAGATCGGGGAGGCCATTCCTCCCGATCACGGCTCACCAGCTGGCACTGTCGTTTCCCACGTGGGTGTTGAAGTCCCCTAGCAGAATAATAGAGTCCCCGGGAGGGGCACTATCTAGCACCCCTGACAGGGATGCCAAGAAGGCCGGGTACTCCGCAATACCACACAGCCCGTAGGCCGAAACAAAAGTCAGAGACCTGTCCCCAACCCGAAGGCGCAGGGATGCGACCCCCTCATCCACTGGGGTAAACCCCAACATGAGATGGCTGAGCTGGGGGGCAACAAGCAACACACCGCCGCCTCTCCCCGTGGGCCACTTCAGCGTAGAAGAGAGTCCAGCCCCTCTCGAGGAGATGGGTTCATGAGCCGACGCTGTCCGTGGAGGCGAGCCCGACTATTTCTAGTCGATATCTCTCGACCTCCCCCACAGGCTCAGGCTCCTTCCCCCCCCAGCGAGGTGACATTCCATGTCCCTAGAGCCAGCCTAAGCATCCGGGGATCAGGCTGCCGAAGTCTCCACCTTCGTCTGCTGCCCAATCCTCTTTGCACCGGTCCTTCACGGTTCCCCTTGCAGGTGGTGGGCCCACTGGGGGATGCCCTCGCGTCATTCGTTCGGGCTTGGCCCAGCCGGGTCCCGCGAGGAGCACCCCGGCCACCAGGCGCTCTCCGACAAGTCCCGACTGCAGGCCTGGCTCCAGGGTGGGACCCCGGCTCTGCCGTACCGGGCGATGTCACTTTCCTCGATTTAGTAGTCCCCATGAAGGTGTATTGAACCGTTCTTGTCTGTTCAAGACACCTTGTCTTGTCAAACAGGCTCTAGGTGACCCGTCACCTAGAGCCTGTGTGCCATGGGAGACCCTACCATTTAAGCCCCAGACTAGGATCATTCGAGCACTCAAACCCCTCCACCACAGTCAAATGTGAATCTTTTTAATCCATCATTCAAAACTGGAGAGAGTACACAAAAGCAAACTTATTGAGATGGCCAGCAAGCAGAGCATTAGTCACAGACAGATGCATACCCCAATGTGATAAAAGTCGAGTTTATTCCTGTTAATTTTATTGATTAGGTCTTACAGCTGATGAAACAAAAAATTATGTTTACCAGAAAACTGGTTTCTGCTTAGATAGCATTCCTGCTGCTACATAGAAATCCGTATAATCTGGTTTCATTTTAACTGATGGCCTATAAAAAGGTTTCTCATTACCGAAATATTGCACGGAGTGGTATGACTGGTAAAAGCAAAAAGACCTTCACATAAAAGTCTCACTGTATAAAAACATAATCATGCCAATGGGTACAGCTTTATTTCTAAACTTCTGAATGTTCCATTGAGCTATGCAGCTCCATGAAAACAGCAGGTGCTGTTTTTCCCATTAAAACAATAAATAATGCACTCACTTGCAACGAATTCCATGCACACTGAACTGTGCAAGACTCCACGGCTGAAGAAAAAGCATGTTGAAATTTGTTTGTAATCTGATGCATCTAACAGGCTCATTCTAGTTTCCTCTTTAGCCCAATCAACTGCGTCATCAACTCAATGTTTGATAAAAACTATCCACCTTGTCTCAACAGCAAAAAACAAGCATTACATTAAACAATGCAGCAGTTCTTAGAGTGTAGATAAACAAAACATTTCACAAACCTTCCCAAATATAACAAACCCCTTCTCTTGAAGGATGCCAGATGTTTTAATTTGCCCCCTTATAAAAATTCCCAAAACAAAAGGAGAGTGCTTTAATTCAAATGGCAGGGAAAGTGATTATTGCTGTTGTCTTTCAGCAATGAATAGGTATTTCTCTAGGTAATCCACTCTCCTCGCACAATAGAAAATTACGGTGTCAATAAAATTGACACACTCTTGTTTAAAGTGCCAGATTATTTACTGTGATGTGAAAATCAGACCATGCTGAATCATTTCAATCATGGTCAATTAATTAATGTATCTATAACTTGTACAACTTAACTGAGAAATAAACTGGATTCTTTTAGGGTTGGAAATAAAAGATAAAATAAATCCATCCATCCATTGTCTTTCGCTTATCCAAGGTCAGGTCGCTGGGGCAGCAGCCTAAGCAGAGAGACCCAGACTTCCCGCTCCCCAGCCACTAGGGCCAGCTCGTCCAGGGGAATCCCAAGGCGCTCCCAGGCCAGCCGAGAAACATAGTCCCTCCTCTGGGCCTCCTCCCGTTGGGACGTGCCTGGAACACCTCACCCCTAACCAGATGCCCGAGCCACCTCAACTACCTCCTCTCAACGTGGAACTCATTTTGGCCGCTTGTATCCATGATCTCGTTCTTTCGGTCACGACCCAAAGTTGATGAACATAGATGAGGGTAGTAATGTAGATCGACCGGTAAATCGAGACCTTTGCTTTTTGACTCAGCTCTCTCTTCACCACAACAGACTGGTACAGCGCCCGCATCACTGCTGACGCAGCACCAATCCGTCTATCGATCTCACGCTCCATTTTTCCCTCATTCGTGAACAAGACCCCAAAGATAAAATAAAATGTTTGCATAAGTTATTTTAAGACCAGGAAAATGTGCACCCCCTTTGAAAATCTTCCTAAGGTTAAGCGCCTTTTGATCTTATTACAGTACTCAATCTTTTTGGTAGAGCTCATTCTACCATGTATTGCACATCTTTATATTTTTGCCCACCACCATATGATTCGCTGTATGATGTGCAGTGTCCTAGTTGCACAAGCATTTTGAATTATGGCTGAAATGTTCTACCTGGTTTCAACATACCACGTTTTCCCACATGCTTTTGGGAGACAAGTGTTTTTGTTAGGTTTAGCTGCGGTTGGATGTTTTCATTGTGGGAAAGGCCTCTGTCCTGCCAACTTACCCCATAGTCCAGAGATACGAAGAATACCTGGGATTGTTGTCACATGTGCCACACATCCAATGTTTACCCAGACATTCCTGCAGCTCCTTTTGGCAGCCTCCCTGACCAGACCTCCAGTCCATATTTTCTCCACTGATGAAGACTAGCTGCACTATATTCCACAGTATATCTTCGCCCTTAGAAATCATTTTGCGTCCTTTTCCTGGCTGAAACCCTTTAATTAATGCGAATCCTGTGATGTCTTGATAGCTTTCTGCAGACCAGGGCCTTTGCTGTGAGATACAATAAAGAAAATATCATTAAAGTCTTTCTCTTTAGAATCAGAAAAATGGCTCTCAAAATAGTGGCAGGTGTAAACTGATTCCTGTTTAACATTAGTTAAATTTACTTTGTTTTTCAGTTGGGTTGTATGAGATATAGGTCATATTAAAAGTTCGAAAGAACTGTCAGATGAAACAATGAGAAGGACTGCAAAACTCCTTTAAGAAGGTGAATCAACACGGTTTTGGCTGTTTCTAGTCAGCTGGGTCAAAAGTTTTGAGCAGACATAAACAAAATGGAAGGGTTCTAAAAATCTAATATCCTTGCAGAGCAAAAAAAATATGAAAGAATCAATCACAAAACTCAGCAATATTTTCTGAAAACAGAAAATGCACAAAACAGAAATAAAACATAAATAGGCAGAAACACAATTCAGGATTTGTGAGAAAAAAAAACGCCAAAAAATTGGCTGAATAAAATGTGATTTACATACAGAAAAGCCATTATGAATGCCTAAAGCTAAGGAAAACAGGTTTCAGTGTGTTGATCTGAAGCAGTTTTAGACTGCAGATGAATCAAAGAAAGTGGGATTCATGATTTACAAAGCCAAAAACTTCAGCTGTTAATCTAAAATAGTTATGTGTTATACCTTATTTTTCATAGCTAAAAAGTACAACAACCGACTGAACATGACAGTGCCCAGTGGCCATATTGGATTTTGCTGTTAGTGTTTCTAAATCATAATTTCCATTTTAAACAGCATTCAAGCTTATCCTCCCCACAACGAACATCTACATTCTAACCTCCGACTATAAATGGAATGCAGCCGTTGTTACAAAAAGAAGAAGGAATTAAGAAATGCATAATTGTCTGACAATTTATCCAACCTTTATTTGTAGTTTAATTTAGAAGTTCTAACTCCAGAAGTTTGGAAATAAAATGCTTTCTTAAATACGCTGGGACACTTAGATGTTACAGTATAGATATCCAATAAATACTTCTCAGTGTGACAGTCTTTTTTAACCAAAATGAAACTATATTTGTAAAAAATAATGCGGTAGCTCTATAACCTTTGTGCCATCGTTTAAGTCTTTACTGTTGTGAGGATCCAGTGGTCTTAGGAGACTGTGCTTGGGTGGTTTCTCTTCTCCAGGTGGAGCCAGTGGTTCCATGTTCACCCTATGCCCTCTGTGCCTTCTGCTTCCAGCTCCCACACCTGTTGCTCATCTTCCTCATCACCCTCCTGCTACTATGATCACCCTGAAGCCACAATTTCACACAGACCATGGATAATATGAATTTTTGGACTTACCCCTGCTACATTTTAGGATTCGTGAGCATTCTTGGAATTTGCAAAATTCCAAGCAGATTTCTATTCTCGAACTACTGTCAAATCCAGATGATATAGATCCTACTACTTGGCTGGTAATGAAGCTGGATTCAGTTTAGGGAAATTCTGTCTCTGGGTTCTTCTCTTTCTCTATCTGTTTATGCAGTTAATCTGGCACTCCCTAAAGGAGAGTGCTCAGGCCAGGCTATATTTCAGTCTTAGCAGTTTCTCTTCTTTTATTATTATTATTTATTGTTAAATATTGTATAAATTGTTCATTTATTTCCACATTGGGTAATATTTTAAAGGAATCCACTTTAAACATCTTTTTATAGAGCTTAAACAAGCATCAAATGAGCAGCTGTTGACAAAGTAGACTTTCCAAAATTCGCTTTTTCTGATATTTGCAGCTCAGACATTTTTCTATTAATCCCACCTCTCCAGATGCCCTTCCAACAAACCTAGTTGATAAATTTCTTTCAGGCAAATGTGTAATCTCTCTTATTTATAATAACCTATGTGGAGCAAATCCAGCTCTCAGAGAAAATAAAATCTGTAATCATTACTTTACTAAATTCAACAACCCTTTGTGCACATTACTTTTTTGTTTTTAATTTAAGGTAGCTCATAATTGCAAAGCCCCCTTGTCCAAGTCCTGGTTAACTAGGATCTTCCCAGGTATGGACTCTCACTCTGACAGGCGTGGCAGCGAGGAGGTCCCTCTAATCCATATGTTTGTCACTTTCTAAAAGGAGGTTTTTCACCTCCACGAGTGACGTAACTGCCGCTAACCTTTACTGTTTTGTTTGGTGCAGAGGGTGCTGTCCTTTGGTCCTGTCCTGGCAAACTTTCCATACTGTTGAGATGGTGGACGATTGCATCTCAACCATGTCATTTGAAAATATTTCAGGTAGGTTAAGTCATTTTATGTGTACTTACAGGCTCTCCTGTGTTGTGCGCATCTATTTCTTATGACCTCTTCTCTAGGGAAGTGGAAGTCCAGTTAGATTTTTTGTGCATTTTTATTATAAAAATATACATATAGTCTTTTGAAAAAAAAACGTTCACACTCAAAGTACAGGTGACTTTTTATTTAGTTAGAAAATAAAGTAAGACTAAATTATTTAAAGACACATTGACCCTCCCAAACTGATCTAAGGTAATTCAGCCATTCTACACTAAACCCTCTTCTCACAGGCTCCATTAGATTCTTAAGATCCAAGAATATTGTGGATTTTCTAAAATATATATTTACACATTGATTATTTACTAGTGTGATGTGCTGTAGTTGACTAAGACAGCCTGGTGATGTCAGTGCTACATAGATAAAGAAATGGTAAGATGCTCTGGCAGCCCAGCCTTTCTGACTTGTAGCTCAAGATTTCAGTTCAAGAGTTAATAAACATTTAACATTCATTCCTAAACAACTGTGTGAAAGATCAGGCTTTGAATGAATATATTACCACGGCATCTTTATTACTTTTAGGTGACATTTTTGCCAGTACAGTTACATAAAATCACTACATGTTGTGTCATCACAATCTATACTAATAATAAAAACATGATTGTTAAGCCTGGGGAGTTCCACTGCAGAACCCGGCTAAAGAACACAGAGATCAGCTTGGGGAAGGATCCAGAAACAACGCAGAAGCATGAAATGTGAGGCTGGAGTTTCTCTCCTGGTTGTCATGGAAACATACCCGCTTCTCAGCAAAGCATCATCAGTGAACTCAGACAGAGGTCTGTCTACTGCAGAGGGAAGAGAGGGAGAGACAGCGAGACAGGCTGGGCAGCGCATTTTACCAAATTCTCATGGAAATAAATATTAACTCAGAAAACACTGATCAGAATTCCACAGCCTCTCCCAAAATCCTGCTTTGCATCATTTTTAGAAGCTGACCCAAAAACACACAAACATACACACACACACACACACACACACACACACAAACAGCATGATAGAAATAACTTGCATTCCAAAGAGGCCTTCAGCACAGCCTGCAATTTGACAGAACCTACTCAAACTCACCACGTGTGGGTGGAAATTCAATGAGCCTAAAAAATACAAACAAAGGTCACTTCCACCCAAAGACTCCTAACCTCAGCTGTAGTTCTCAACACAAGAATGCATTTATGCATGTTTGTATGAAGCATTGTGAGTCCGACTTAATCAGTCAACAATCAAACTGAGCAACTATAGAACACATTTGAATGCTAGAGCCATGTGCAGAGAGTCAACTTTAAACTGATACTTGTCAGGGTGTGGGGTTCTGTTGGTTCTGTGCCTGTCTGTTTTGTCCTGCACCTTCTCCACCAGAGGGCCTCCTGCAGTCAGCCGCTGGGCTGGGCGGATCATTGTCCAACACCCAATAAGCCTCTCATTACTTCATCCACATCCACAAAATTCTACTCACCTCCGTTTCTGTTCCAGAGTTCCCGGTCTCCCCGCGTTGCTGTGTCCCGCCGGACCAGAGTTCCTGTACGCCATAATTTTCTGTATCAATAAACTTCATTTATCTAACTCATCCTCTCCTGAGAGTCTTTCTGCATGTGGGTCAGAAATATCCCCAAAACAATGACAATACTGAAGCAACTGGGCTTTGATAAATAAAATATGATAATACAGTGCAATCAGTAGAAAAATTAAAGAAATATTTTGAGTTTTTTTGCAATTATGTTCTGTTAAAAGGTCATAAGAAGTTCATATCTCATCTGCAGTAGATATCTCTCTTGGTTTCTTGATTTAGTAGAAATCCACATTAGTTTATTTTGGAAGCTGATTCTAACCGCTGGTCAGAGAGTGTCCACAACTAAAGAGGACTCTACTGTGGTAAACAACTACAAAAGTAAAAAAAAACCTCTGTGGTTTTTTGTGAACGGTAATTTATGAACCTTTAAACTAACCAATAATCTCACTAACATTGGGTGGTTATTACCACAGAGGCCAATACTTTTTGCACAGGAAAAGGAAGTAGCAAGCATTGCACCATCAGGTACCTTCCTGTGTGAAGCATGAAAGAAAATGTTGCATGTAGAATGTTTCCAGTTGAAATAACTACCTGGGACAGTGGGACAGTTAACCCATACATTTTACATGGTCCTTTTATGATCGAGTCTTTGTGTTTTTGGCTTTCACTTGTTTTTATAATTTGATTATTTTTCATTGTTTATCACTGGATTCTCATTTTAGTTTTTAGCTTTTGGTTTAGTAGGATCCCATAGTGTCCTGTTAAGTTCCCTCTGTGTTTATTAGTCACCTTTCCGAAGTTCTTCCCTAGCTGCTCTACTCTCTGCTAATTAGTCACACCTGTTTCTCATGTCAATCATTAACTTTTCAAGTGGAAGAAGTAGTTTCCACACCTCCTTACAAAAGGTCTCTGTTGTTCAATGTCAGTCTCCTTGTGCTTCAGCTACTTTCTTGTTTCCAGTCAGTTGTTCCCTTTGTTCCCTTCTGCCCGTTCCTCGGTTTTTTGTAGGTTTCTCTTTAATACACTCTGTCATTACCAACATGAGGCTACCGATTTATTGTCTGTGCCTAGATTACTCTTCAGCCAAGTTTTATTCTCAGTACATGTTTTACACAGGAGGATCAGTGGTGACACAATATGGCCTACCTCTTTTTCCTGTGTAAATAATCATGGGCTTTTGTGTATTTGCATAAAGCACTACGATATTTTTGAGATTGGAGTTGATGTAAGACCATAGAACTCCATGTCTGCCCCCAGGACTAGCTAATTATTGTTCTATAGTACATTATGATGGTAAGAGAGTGATCTACTTCTAATTGATTATTAACTACTTATAACCTTTTAGCAGAACCTCAAAGCTTCACAAAATCCTGAAACATGCTGCAAATGACAAAAACTAGTAAAATATATTTATGTATTAATGTTTAGTCTCATTAATAAAATTGTCAGTCTAATTTCTGTTAAAAATGAAACTAGTAACTTCTTCACAGGGAACTATCTTATTACATTTAAAGAACATGAAAGTGATGATTTATGCTATAAAAATATATTGACTTTACAAATCACAATATTGACAGTTCAATTGTAATTGTCATATCTGGTGGAGGAATAGGACACAAGTTTAGACAAGACAGGCAGCCTCATGTTAGTAATGATACATTCATTTGAAGTAGAAACTTACAAAACAAACTGGGATAACTTCTGGGAAGAGCAAATCAACAGGAATGTACAAAACTGGCATTGAGAACTTATAGATATGAACAGAAGAATCTGGTAGGGAGGTGAGAGAACTGACAGGCTTGTAACCACTGGGAGAGTTGATGAACCAGGTGTGCCTTTCCATTGGAATGTAGTGCAACTGGGGAAGAAGCAGATCAGGAAAACTGAGGGAAGTTGATTAATTAACACCGAATAAAAACAGAAGAAGCTGGCCCAGAATACTAAAGGATTCACCAACCAAAGGAAAAGGACTAACATGACACGGTTCCTGTAAGTTTGTCAACAGTTTACTGAGAAATTGTATCAAATGAAGTCTTTTATCCACTCATGCCCTTATGGACATGTTGCCGTGCTCGAAAGTACAAAATCAATAGAAAGACATTGTCAGCTGGAGTTAACAACCATAGTTAGAATGACTATGTTTAGATTTGAATTTAATTGACATAGTAAAATCCTTTGAGATGATATGTGTTGTGAATAGGCACTACATAAATAAACTGAATTGAAGTGAATTGAAAATCCCGCTGGATTTCAAACTTGGAGTTCAGAGGTAAATGGAAGATAGCCTAAAAATTCCACTGGTTCCCTGGCTTCATTTCTGACTGGAAGCTCTTGAAATTCTCCTGATGTTATTTATATTTTGCTTTTATCTGTACAGCACTTTGTGCTCTGTGTTTGATTTTAATTGCTTTATAAATAAAATAACATTGGATTGGATTGAACATTTTATTTTCTCCACCTCTCTTTTTAGAAACAATGTAAAACAAATACGTGTTTGATGAAGTCTAGTTAGTGTTTATTATTTGTTATTCCTAATTAGGGCTACATCACAGTAAATTTGTTAGAGTTTAACTTGGATATAACAAATACCAACATTTCAATCAAAGCCACCCCAAGTACCTGCAGTGTCACTTGTACCACAATTTGGGAAACATTCAACTAGGGATTAAAAACAAAACAACAAAAGTTTCACATTCATAATATTTGGTAGAATTGTTGTTTAAACTGCATGACTTGGGTTTAACCTTTCTGGTTAGCTTTTCACAAGCCTTTTACAAACATTTGCTGGAATCTTGGCCTGTTTTAAAACAGAACTGATGGACCTAAACCAGATTTGTACCCTATGCTGCTCTGGCCACAAATTTGCTGGTATGATGAGAATCATTATACCTTTGGAAGAGCCATTTGTTCCCTAGGTTTAACTTCCTGGCAGACATTACTTCAATATTTCCAGCGTCTGTCTGGCGTGTGGCTTACTGTATATCAGAAATAAGTAAGAGTAAACATTGTTTTTCAGATGAGGTTTAAGATCATGACAATTTGACTGCACAGATAGAATTGAATAGAAATATTTATTGTCCCACAGTGGGGAAATTCAGGTGTGCCAACAGCAAAGTGAAAGGCAAATGAAAGCATGCAAGCACAAAGGTAACACATATAAAAACAAAAAAATAGGAATAATAGACTGTACAGTAAGGGAGAATTTAAAACATAAGAAACAATACTGTGCAGTTATTAAAAATAGCATGGTTTTTTTGTCTCGATTGGTTCAACTGTGCAAACTGCCTAATGTCATGAAAGGCTAAAACGTTACGTAAGTCTGAAACACTGTGAAGCTTAACAGGATAATTACTAACTACGTCATAATAAGTGTATTAGTTCATAAAGGACTTTTAATCAACATAGTTCAGAGGAATGCTGTAGTAGAGCTCCAAAATAAACTGAAATGAATGCTCAGATATTATCTCAGTGTCTGTGTAGATAGGTTTTTATTGTGCCGGCCATTTACCATTTAAAATCTTTTTTTATGTTGCTATGTTGATTTTATACATGTGAGTTAATGTCGCTCTCTTTTCTCTTAATGTGTTGCTTTGCTCTTAATGACCATAGCTAAATGGGTTCAATATACATTTCAACCTGAAAAGACTAACAATAAGAAACACAAAGATGGTAATTAGAGAAGTTTATTGATAGAAGTTAATATCTTTGGCTCCCGGACCCTGGAGGAGGACATGAATGCTGAGAATGACATGAGCTTGAATGAACATTTTAGGCTTAGAATTAGATGAGTATTCCCCCCTTGGGATCTGATACTGGTGGTGGAGTGAAGGCCTAAGAAGGTGAAGGAGCCAGGAGGTGTATGGAAGGGAGATGGTGGAGGTGGAGCGGAGGAGGGTCGAAGCTCACCTGAAGAGCAGGGAATCCATGACTGGAGGTCCTTAGAAGCAAACCCTCAGAGGATGATTGATTGAAGACACATGCAGATCTGACGCTGTTTGGATGGAGAAGAGACACACGGTGGAGTCATAGGACGGCCGGGGGGTGGAGGTGAGTCTTTGAGTTTGAATTTTTGTCAAAACTCCATAAATAGAAGTACTCACTGGCTTTACACACATATGGGACATTGTTTTATTTTTTTAATCCATAGGCTTCAATACGATGTTGGCACCTAGAACTGCTTCAGCTGTTCAGGAAATACTTTCTTTAGCAATTAGGAGTGTTTTTGGGAAATGTTTGACCGTTTGGAGGAAATCTACAAATGGTGCAAAGACAACAACCTGGTCTTGAACATTAGAGAAACTAAAGAAAACTGTGCTGGAGTTCAGAAAAAATAGAACAGAACCGGTCCCTCTCCTCATCAATGGTGAAAAGGTGGAGAGAGTCACCACCCTCAAGTTCCCAAAGGACCAGGGACACTATGTCACAGCGTTGTTCGCTGGTTGCTCTGCTGCAGACAGGAAGGATGTACAAAGTGCGATAAAAACAGCAGGAACAATCATTAGCTGTCCCCTTCTTTCTCTGGAGCATATCTCTAGACTGGGATGTCTCAAGAAAGCCAGAAGCATCATCAGGAACAATACGCATCCTGGACACAGGCTGTTTGCTCTTTTGCCCACTTGGAGGCGCTATAAGCAGCAGGGCAAACATACTAAAAATCAGCTTTTTTTCTCTGGGCTGTTAGAGCACTGAGCACTACTGCAAATAAATAGGTGGCTACTTACTGAAGCACTTTCACAAGCGCCGTGTGTTTGGCCGTCATCGTTTTGTTCACAGATTTGACCCACATGCAGAGAAAACTCAGGAGGCAGAAAAAAAGTTAAATGAGTTTTATTTTCACAGATGAAGAATGTGAACTGGAAACACACCCACTGTATGGAGAGGAGGTCAGGTAAGTTTGATGGCAAAAATAACAAGATTTTCTCAAAGATGAAAATATTCAGGTTTACTGAGTTTGGATGGAAGATCTTACAAGGAGGGGTCGAAGCGGGGTCTGAAGATGAGCACGGAGATGTGCCTTGAATAATTTTCCTTCTTGATCCAAAAGTCAGTGTACAGTGGTGGGGTTTCTCTGGAAACGGCACACTCACTGTGGAAGTGGATTTCAGATGCCGAGCTTGGAGGTGAGACACAGAGGGTAGACTGGGTTCGCTAGGCTTGAGGCTTGGAGGTAGGAGAGCTACTGGCTGCCAGCTGGAATGGAATCCGGAGATTGCAAGATTGCAAACACCTGCCTCCCTCTCACCCCCGGAGCTCAGGTGGCATCTAGTGGTAAAGCAATGTAAATAGCAGGCAAAAAACAGAATCTCCCAGACCCCGGCAATGGCCACATTTAACTTTTTAAAAACTTTAATTGTACTATTCTTGAGTAACATTTATTCATAACCATTAAATATAAAGTGTTTACTGGTAATTATTGGAACTTGTTTTGTCCTTTCTAATTTTGTGACTACAGCATATCGGTTGAGAGCATTTTTAATGTCTATGTTGAATGATAATTAATGAATGCATGAATCAATGAATGAATTCAGGTCAAGGTCAGGACTCTGAGCAGGCCAGTCAAGTTCTTCACTGGTGCAGAGTAGTATTACAATGGGGAGGAGAAATCTTCAAACCTTTTCAACAAAATTGGGAGCATAAAATTGTCCAAATGTCTTGGTATGCTGAAGCATAAAAGGTTCATTTGACTGGAACTAAGGCTCAGAGCCTAACTACTGACAAACAACCCCGCACTATAATCTGTTTGTACTTGGCACAATGCAGTCAGACAAGTCAGAATTGGCTAAACCCTGACTTGTTGTGATTTATCCCTCCAGAGAACACATTTCCAATGCTCTAGAGCCCAGTGGATGTGTACTTTACACCACTGTTTCCAATGCTTTGGTTTATGTTTTGGTAAAGTTGAGGATAAATTGAAATCATCTAAGCACTGGGTAAAGACCAGATAATTCAAATGATTATTTCCTGATACAGAAAAGCCTAGAAGGTAAGGTAAGTTTATTTATATAGCGCTTTTCAGTAACAAGACATTCAAAGCGCTGTACATGAGGAAGAACAATTACAATACAATCACAAAGAAAATAAACACAGATACAGACACAGAAAAACAGATCAAATGACACTAATAATCCTTGGGAGTAATAATAATTAATAATCCTTCCAAGTTTACTGGTAGAAATTGGTTCCAAGCCACTCTTAATAATAAAGCATCTTATGCTAAAAGAAGATGATAATATTGATAGTCTCATCATTCCACTGAATTCTAACTAGGGAAGCTGAGTCACTGGTACAAAACAGCTTTAATCTACATTTTCAGGTGCTAATAATATATTGCTTTTACTGGTACTTTTACTGGGTGAGGGCTTCACTGACGTATGAAGGGGAGGAAAAGAAGAACAGCGACGAAGGGGACCTGTCCCCGGACATGGAATCACCAACCTGGATCCGTCAAAAGCCGACTGCGGCACTGACAGCCCTGCAGAACGGTGCAGCGTCTTCTCCGTCTCCCAAGACAGGAAGGTAAAGAGGTCCATGGAGCTAGCCTGATGCTCATCTGCGAGGTCCATTGTTGGCGGAAACATTCTGTTAAAACTTGCGAAATAGGACCCCAGAATGCAGACGAGCAGGCAGCGTGATGGTAAGTGAAAAAGGATTTAATGACAAAAAACTAAAACTCACTCACAGTAGGAGGCAGGAACAAAACAACAAACGGGCAGGCGAGACAGGCATGGCATGATCAGAAAACAAGACCTGAGCATGAAAAAACAAAACATGAGCATGATCTGAGATGTTTACGCCATGTGTAACTGAACAGGTGTGTATTTATGGAGTGTGAACCAGGTGGAGCAAGGAGACAGATTGGCTTGGAGCAGGTAAACCGAAAAAAGTTCATTAACAGGACAAAACATGGCTTGAGCAGAACGAAAAGCCAAGGATAAAATACAAGAATTTATTAACAAAAATAAGTCAACTTAAAGTCAAACATATTTCAATCAAGAAACTCTTTACTATCCTAGAACCATTCAACTAAAACTACCAAGCAAAATGAAAGAATATGGAAGACCAATAAGCTATATACAACATGAACCATGACCAACAGAGTGATGCAACATTACCATTACGATTCGCGTATGTTAGGTTTTGGGTTTGAGTTCTATCTGTTCTCTCTGCACTGCCACTTTCTTCAGTTGCTATAATTGCTGTTCTTTTCAAGTTGATTAGATTAATAATTCATTCTTTAGATTTTTTGATTCCTGTATTAGATGTTTTAGTTTGAATTTTTTTGTGGACTGTTCCTCCCAGTTTATGTTCTTTAAGTTAGTTCCATTGCTTACTTGGATATTTTGTTATTCCCCTGAAGTCCCTGCTCATTAGTGTCAATTATCCTCTCTCCTTCAGTTGCTGGCACATTCTCTCCCACCAGCTGATCCTTATTCCTCCTGGTTAATTCCACTGGTTCATTGGTCCATTGTGCTACCTACCTCCGTATTTATACTCTCAGATTGTCATCGTTCTCCATCAGTTATTTCTAAAAACTGCCCTGTAAATCTTCCCTTCCCTTATTCTGTGTCCTGCCATTTTTGTAAGTCTCTTGTTAATTATTATTATTAAAAACAACTTTTCTACTCACCATGCGGCTCCCTTTCTCTGCTCTACACCTTGGTCCAACCCAAAACCAGCATTTTATGACAACCAGTCATTGTTTTTTTTTATATTTGAGAACCAATTATAATGTTGAGGAATCTGGAAAGGAGGTCATGTTAGTCTTGGAACTAATCTAGACAATAATTGGTATACCTTCAAACGACCATTTACAATGCCACATCAGAGGAGCAGATAAAATATTATTTTAATGAATAATATATTAAAGACTGATTTGCTGAATAAAACCAACCTTCTGGATAATTAATTCTCAATTGTGTCCAATTAGCTGTCTTTATTTAGTGCTATAATATTTAAGGAAATATTATGGAGGGGATATTAAAATAGTATTTAAGGAAATATTATTTTGAATAAGGACCAAAAACCGTTCTGAATAAATGATTCTTAATTGTGTTTAATTAGCTACCATCTTTAGGCAAGGCAAGTTTATTTATATAGCACATTTCAGTAGCAAGACAATTCAAAGTGCTGTACATGAAAAAAAAAAAAGAATCATAATAGGCAAAGTACACTGGACAGTGGCATAAAGGTAATTAAATAATTAAAGAGAATAAAAAATGAATAATAAAAAAGATGATAAGAATACATAAATACAATAAAATAAAAAAATGATAAAATGATAAATAAGAAAATGAAAGGAAAGTTGGACTGAAAACTTAACTAATAATGTTTAGATAGCACCGTCAAAGACCACTCTAAACAAATACATTTTTAATCTTGATTTAAAGCAACTTTTTTTTTACCATGTCCTGTCTGGCAAAGAAGCACTCAGAATTGTTGTCTGAGTGCCAGGAAAAAGCCCAACAGATTTATTTTCACAAGTGGAGCATTACAGCTAACGCTTTAAAGCTCTGCTTGATATTCACAAAAAGAAACTTTATTAGAAACTGCTTTGGGATTATTTCAATTCTTATGGACACGGAGACAGAAATGGAAAGGAAAAAAAAGAAGCATGAAAGAGAGAAAGGGGGGCAAAAAGGAAAAGGGGAGAGAAGGAGAATAGAATGGAGGAAAGAAAGAAGGATGAAGAGAATACAAGATAACACCCTACTTGCTTCTACACCTGCAGAAATGTTCGTATTACCAGGTGTTTTACCGAAAGGTGCACAGTACCGATGAATGCAAGATGTATTTAGTGGTAAATGCGGCTCAATATAGAACATTTGTGAATCTGTTAACACCTGAATCTAAACACCTGTTGGTCTGAGTGTGAGCGCGCATGTGCATACAAGGTTTCTCCATAAAAATATGCAATAGTGAGTGTGAGGAGCCACAGACCCGCCCCCCGGGACAAATACGAAGGAGATCCGAGCCACAGACATCCAAAGGGCACTGGAACCCCAGAGCACTGGAACCCCAGGAGAACCACCGCCGGGACTACTGCAACCCCCCAAGAGAGGAGCCGGGGAGAATCCCAGGGGAACCACCCAGCAGCCACAGTGCAAAAGCCCCAGGGAGCTGCAGCAACGAGCCCACAGGCCCCACCAGCAGCCGTCTAAGCCCGAGCAGATCCAGCCATGGACCCAGAGACCCGTGACCCCGGGACAAATCACTCCCCAAGCAGAGGCCTGACCGAGCCCAGGGGTCAAGGCCCCGGCAAGCAGCCACAGGGAGTGAGCCAGCACACACCAAAGCACCCAGCCCCGGATACCAAGAAGCACAAGTACACCGGCGGGCAGAGATACCAACCACCGGCAGGTAGTGTGGCAGAGAGGGAATAGGCCCCACATTCGATGGGGGCCTTAACCGATCCTGGAGAAGGAGCAGTCCAAGACCCAACCTGACACAAAAAACAGGCACACACAATCACAATCACACATTCCCACCCTCATGCGTACACATAAAAACACTCACACCCACGCACCCAACATAAAGACAATCAAGGGTTTCAGCAATTTTACAATTTTCTGGGAGTTTTTTCCAGATCAGTGCAGCATAAGAACTAAAAGCTGCTTCTCCATGTTTGGTTCTGGTTCTGGGTATGCAGAGTAGATTTGAGCCAGAAGACCTGAGAGGTCTGGGTGGTTGATATACTGACAACAAGTCTGTAATGTATTTTGGTGCTAAGCCATTCAGTGATTTATAGACTAACAGAAGTATTTTAAAGTCCAAGGACTTTAGAACTGTGGTGATGTGCTCCACTTTCTTAGTTTTAATGAGGATGAGGGCAGCAGCGTTCTGGATCAACTACAACTGTCTGATCGACTTTTTCGGCAAACCTGTGAAGACACAGTTGCAGTGATCAATTCTACTAAAGATGAACGCATGAATGAGTTTTTCAAGGTCCTGCTGAGACATTAGTCCTTTAATCCTGGAGATGTTCTTTAGGTGATAGAAGTTCTTTAGTAAAATAATATTTAGGGAAATATTATTTCCTAGATTGGAAGGTAACGTTTCTGGATAAATGATATTTATTGGTGTTTAATTAGCCATCACATTGAGTCAAATAATATTTTGGGAAATATTATTTCCTAGATTGCAAAAACTAACAACTTTTCTGGGCAAATGATCCTCAACTATTTTTCATCCAAGTCACGTGCTTAGCCTTAGCCTTAGCCATTAGCGGTTGGAGCTAACAAAGGAAACTTTAACATTGCACTTGTACCTTTCAAATACCATTAATAAAAGGATTAAAATGCATAAGCGTTGGTGGCGCGTTATGATTGATCTGTTTAAAAATCATCTTTTATATAATGTTGTCTTAACTTTAAAAACGCAAAACAGAATAGCCTCAATACTGAACCATTCTGATGAAAATATTCCAAAGTGTGCTGGTTTTGGGAAGCGAAGTTTTCCGGTCATCCACGTGTGGACTGGGCTGTACACAAAGGCACCAGCGTTGCACCTACTGTCCGTAGCTGTGAGGGGCTGCGGTACCGATACCTTTCCTCCAGATCGCGGGGAGAACCGCTTCAATTAGAGCTGCTGTGGGGAGTTCTCTTGGAAAAAGGTTGATTCTGTAGGCCTCAAAAAGAGAGGTCAAGCTTGTCTCAATTACCCCCTTTTTATAAATGAATGCTGGGTACTCGAACAGCAGCTCATTATTTAACTTTCTTGCACAGGGATTAGCGGGTACTCAGCCACCAGGTCATGGTCACTTTGGATCCAGGGATTCTTCAAAGGTGGTGGTCTTATACCTGTGAGTTCGTAGACTTTCAGCTGATGCACGGTGTAGCTGTGGCTGCAGATGAATTGAGAGCGAGCAGTAGGGGGAATGTGGGCCTGGAGCTTTCTTATTAGGCAATGTTTGAATAGCTTCATTGAGTTCCTCTATTTATAAATAGCTGCTAATTTCTTTGCTGTTAGCTGAAACGCTATATCCGGAGTTTAGTTGAATTTTACAAGCCTAGTTAAAGTTTAGTTAAAGTAGATTTTCTTAACTAAAATATTTTAACTGGAAGTTGAAGTATTTTGTTAAAAAATTCTTTTGTTTTGGAGAGAAGTTGTTCGCGTTTATTCTGTAAGTATGCAGGGCTTGCTGTTTGAAAAAGGCCAGTGTGTGAATTTAGTCCATCTATAATACCCACTAGGCAAGTATTCATAAAACAATAACTGACAGAGACTGAGCGCTGTTTGGCTATTAATTCTTGATTATCAGGTGGTGCCCCGACTTGTTAATTTTGATTAAAATTACTAACGTTAATGATTGCCTTTGGCACCTATCAATAGTTATTCATAGCCAAACCAACCTTTTGTTAGACAACAACCTCATGCCCCAAGAACAGACAAGAAACAAATACACTGACATCTATCATTTTGGGTTACAAAGTAATTTCTAATGCTTTGGTACTCCAAACAACAATGAGACCCAATATTCACAAATGGAGAAAACATGGAAAACTGATGAACCTTCCCCAGGGTGACTACCAAAATGACTCCAAGAGCACACTGAAGACTACTCTAGGAGGTGACAAAAGAACCCAGAACAACATCTAAACTCACTTGCCTCAGAGTCAGCGTTCGTGATTTAACAATAAGAAAAAATTGGAAAAAATGGCATCCATGGGAGATTTACAAGGTGAAAAGAAGTTAAACAAATGCAAGTTTCAAATAATTTAATTTATTAAAATAGAAAAGTTATCCAAACCAGGTTTTAAATCCCTCCAATGTACCTCAAATAAAACAATATGCGAAGAAGAGTGGGTCAAAATCCTCCACAGCCATGGAAAAGACCCACTAACAGTTATAACAAATAGCACATTTGTTGGAACCAGTAATTAGGTTGGGCCATCAACCTAGCTTAGCTCACGTAGGGCCAAGTTGATTTGGATAGATTTTTTCACTTAATAAATGAAATCAAGTTTCTCAGGTTTGTTGATCTGTTGATCTCAACCATTTAAGTGCATAAAAAACAGAAATGGAAAAACTCTGTAGGGAGCAAATGATGTTTCACAGCATGATTTGTCCCTGTATATGCTGTTATATGCTTATTTTTGCCTTAAATAATTATTTTACAGTATCATTGGTAAAAAACAAAATAAATTTGTCATGTCTAAAATCTGGATCCAAAATGACGTCCTAAAAGATAACACAAACGTTCTTTACTTTTTTGCTGAAGGCCAAATCAGTGCCATCTGCATTAATTGATTGACATTAATTGATTTTTAAATCATTCATGTTTTTATGTCTCCAAAACAAGCCTGTAGTCTATCTGATTGGATTCATCAGGATTTATGGTTAGATATAGCTGAGTATTATCAGACCAAATGGGAAATTTGCTGCCTGATAATTGGATCTATTGGACGCATATATCTAATAAAGAAAATTGGCCCATGCACATAACCCCATAGTACTCCACAAGTAACCCTGGAGTGTGATGAAGATTTATTTATCTGAACAAACTGAAATCTGTTGGACAAAGATTTAAACCAGGCTAGTGCTTTTCCTTTGATACCTACAGCATATTCAATCCTTTCTAAGGGAAAATTGCAACTGACTTTTTTAAATGCAGCACTGAGATCTAACAAGACAAGTACAGACCCAAGTTCAGACCAAGCAGAGGCCATGAGAATATTATTGGCTTTGACCACTTCTGTTTCAGTGCTATGATGAGCTCTGAAACCTCAATGAAACTCTAAAAACAGATCATTGCTGTGTAAATGCTCACACACTTGATTAGCAACAGTTTTTTATAAATCATTTTAAATGAAAGAGAAGACTAGATCTGTAGGTCGTCTGTAATTTACCAAGTCATCTTGATAAAGAGAAGGTTTCTTAATTACAGCTACCTTAAAACCCTTTGGTACACGTGTAGCTGGGACATCTGACTCCCAGGAAGTAAGACCATATATGGAAGACGCTACGATAGAGCGCAGCTGGATCATTATGAGGTCAGGTAAATCAGCATTTGGATTTAAGAGGTAGATCGCTGAGAGGATCAGATTTCATGTTGATGCGACATTGATCTGGTATGTTTCTACTGAACAGCTATTTCTTTGAGTGTTTTGTGCTATGTTAACTTCTTAATTTTTAAGGATTAGATCCTCTAAGAAGGAGTAACGCATGAGGTGTGCATATTGACCGGGTTCCATTTATCAGGAGGTAAAGCGGATCATTGTCTTGTCTTCTTTTTTATTTAGGGTGCTGGTCTAACATAGCTTGTTCCCTTTGTAGGTTGGCCGGCTACTGTTTTCAGCTTTTTTGAATAGCAAAAATTTGGATACGCAACCTTTTTAAATTGTTTTAGGGTGGCGGTTGGCCATCCCTGAGCTCAAAGACATAATACTGAAGGGGAGTTTTATTTGTTTGGGTTATTAGTGTGTCTTTGTGTGAGTAGGTTTGTTGGAACACAGAGTGGTGGTTTTATTTTGTGTTTTGTTTTTCTGCATTTTTATTCCTCCCCTCCAGGTAGTCCAGTTTTACCTGGCTTGAATAGAATTTTAGCCAAGTTGTTCTCAGAGCCAGCATAACCGTTACCATTTTTTTAAAGTTTTTTTTTATAAATATCTATTGTTGGGTTCTTAGATTAAGGGCATGTCTTCATTCTGAACATAATAAACTGTTATTGATTCGTGAGCCACGCTTCTGTCGATTCTTACAAACTTACCTGTATGGGTTCTGTACTAGAGTCTGAGGGTTTCCCACGAATGATTGTAGTTAGCGGTGATTGAACACCAGGTCACACATGGTTATCATTTAATAAGGACAGAAAATGGGAATAGTTAAAGGGAACACTTCCTTATGTAGTTTGGTTGGAACTGGGTCTAACTATCACGACCAGAGACAGAGAACCCAAATTCAGCCAAACACAAAGTGATAAGTAAAAAGGTTTATTCAGAAACTCAGGATCAGAGAGCAGAAGAGCAGCAGTCAGCTTCCAGGAACCACTGAGAACAGAGAGACTAGTTAGTGGCTGAATAAAACTCAGGATCTGCAAGGAGTTAGATAAAGCCACTAACCTTCTCAGTCTGGTGATGGGGTACAGAATCCAGAGGAGGAAGAGATCCAGACAGTTAATGAGAAAGCGTCCAACAGACTGAAGTCGGATTGCCGACTGATCCAAATCCTCCGGGGAACCAGCTGAAGCTGTGACAGGAACACAGAGAGCTGTGATTGTCCTCTTGACAATAAATCCAGGCAGACTAGAGAGCCAGGCGAACTCAGGCTGAATAAAACAATGGCTAGGCTGAGACGTAAATCCAGGGACAGAAACAGGGTCGATTTCCAGGGCTAGAGGCGTCAGACAAGGGGCAGGCAGAGACATAAACCAGAGGCAGAAAACAGAGTCGAAATCCAAAATCCAATCCGTCAGACAAGGAGCAAGCAAGAGGGAATAATCCGTAAGGCAAGACAAGGTCATGGAACGAGATCAGTCAGGAAGGTACGCTGGATAACTACTCACAAATGTTCTCGAAAATCTGGCACCGTCTGCCGGTCAGAGGGCTGTATATAACTGCAGCTCCACAGGTGTGTGACATGACGGTGATTGCGCAGCAGCGCAGCAGCAGACAGGTGAAGCAGATGAGTTAATTGCATGAGTGAGAGCAGAGCAGGCAGACGGGCCAGAATCATAACACATACTTAACACAACTTGAAGGTTCAAATGAAGCTAATTTTTTTTTTTTTTAATCTGAAAAGGGAAAGAGTGTGGAAAAACACAATCTATCAAGACATGAACTACTATTACAACTGACAAGCCAGGCATTAATTAGAGCATTAATCCAAGCATTATCAGAGGAGCAACCAAAAGGCTTTTTGGTAACTTTTGAGGAGCTGCAGGGATCAATGGCTCAGGTGAGAGAATATGGTGACAGAACCACTTTCAGTCATTCATTCATCAACTCTTGCCTTTATAAATGGCAATAAGCTGAAATGCTGAAAAAAAGCCATAATAAGTCTGGTCTACAGCTTGGCTCAAGCCATGTAGATGACACAACAAGCATGCAGAAGAAGTACATGACTGTAGCACCATCATGCAGTGGGAGGTTTTTCTTCAGCAGAGTCAGGGAAACTGTTCAGAGTTGATGGGGAAATGGATAGAGCGAAGTACAGAGCAGTCCTAACATAAAACCTACTAGTGGCTGGAAAAGACTTGAGTTTGGGGCAGTAGTTCAGCCTCCAGCAGGACAACCACCCTAAACACACAGCCAGAGACACAATTGAATGGTTTCAAAGCATATGTTTTAGACTGGCTCTGTCAACATCGTCAGTAAACTTGAAAACTGTGGGAATACTCTGGGAAGTCCAATCTAACTAAGCTTGAGATACTTTGGGGGAGAGAAAAAAAAAAACAGGGCGAAGATTTAAATATTTAGATGTTAAAGTTGAACGAGTTTGAAACATATCCTAAAAGAGCTTCTGTTGAATGAGAGCATGATAAATCATTTCGGTTGTTTTTCACTTCTAATGATACAGTCAGCTGAGAAACAAACAAATCTGTTTGGGGAATAATTGTAAAAAAAATGAACAAATGAAATAATCCAGATGTTTAAGTGTGTAGACTCTTAAATTAATGCATTCTGATTCAACTTTAGGGTTCAGTTTTCTTAGGTTTACACCTACCATCAATTATATGAAAACCTAATAACTTCATATAACTTTCTGCAGCCCTGTTTGGATTTTTAGGACTTTTCCACATTTCCATTCTTTACTTTAAGCCAGTGTCCGCAGAGAGTAATTACCAACAAGTATGAATTGTTTCTACTTGTGTGTTCTATATATAGTCATATTCAAAAAATTAGAGTGTTAATTAGAGAATTAAGTTAATTCATTTCAGTAACTGAATCCTCTAAGATAAACAGATTAATTCCACACAGACTGATGTTTTAAGCCTTTATTTCTGTTAATTATGATGATTTTCTGCTTGCAGAGAGCACATTTAAGATTTAAGATTAGAATATTACATCAGACCAACAAAAAAAAACATTTTTAATACAGAAATGTGGGCTTAATGAAGAATATGTATAACACCTGCTTAATGGTTATTTTCAAAGGGTCCTTTTTAATCTGACAAAGGAGCCTCATCTGAACCCATATCCAAATTTATTGAATATGACTGTATGTCTTGGCCAGGGGTTATCAGTCTTTTTAAAACAAGTATCACCTCAGTAAATACCACATTTTCCACGCATCATCACCTCGACAGAGATTTTAAAACTATCCCAAAAGGATTTGGAATTTTTCAGTTGGTGTGTTAAGTCATAACAAATCAGGAGAAAGAAAAACATTCTCGGTTGAAGGATACACTTTAATTATGTTTTTCAATTTTACTCCGAAGTTAAAATTTTCAAGTGGGGGGTTTCTTTCTTTCTTTCAACCCAACCTCAAAATCCAATATGGCTGCCTTACAAGTAAAACATATTCATAGTGTCAGTAAAAGAGATTGCTTATTTATTTATTTGTATCTCAATGAAAGCTTTTACTCAAACAGCATACAACTTCCTTTAGTGACCATCTTGCTGTGTGAGCAAGTACACATGCAGACAAAATTTTTGTTAGCAGCTTGTAATGCTAATAGTAGTTAGCCTGGTTGAGCACTTCAATAAACAAATCCTACTAGTATTAGATGTTGGAACTAATACATAGTAAGTCGAGTTTTATGTCATTTCTAGGTCCAAATTATGATTTCAGGAGTAAGTAAAGCACAGAATATAGCAACCAGCACCACATCTGATTCCCTGACATCCACTTCCATCTGTACTGGGAATTCTTGACATTTTTGAACATCTCCTGTTGATCGCTGTTAATGCTTCTACATAATTTACTTAATAGATATTTTTTTCATATCCACTTTTCAAATAATTAATACCAAATGTCTTCTGAGTACCTCAAAAGTACGGAAGAGTATTAGGGCCACTAAAAAAATAAAATAAAATTCTGACATTAATCTCAGAATTCTGACTTTTTTCTCAGAATTCTGACTTTAATCTCAGAATTCTGACTTTTTTCTCAGAATTCTGACTTTAATCTCAGAATTCTGACTTTAATCTCAGAATTCTGACTTTAATCTCAGAATTCTGACTTTTTTCTCAGAATTCTGACTTAAAATGCAAGTGAGCACCTGGAAGCATCTGGGGCAACCAGCTTCATCGCCTGAGATGCGAGTCGTGCAGGGAACGTTCAACGTTCTTGGGAAACATGTCAGATTTAAGTGACTTTTTTGCGTGGCCGAGGGGTTCCCGAAGATGCCATTTCATTATTGGAAGAGCAGAAGGTGAGTAAAACAACAGAGTTAGTTTAGTGTCCAAAACGGAACCAGTTGTTAGCATGTTTGTTAGCTTACATCGTTAGGAGGAAAAAACACATCACACGTATTGAATAGGGGTTAATAGCTGCTGATTGCTGGAATTAGCCCAATAGTGTTGGTTTGTGTTTTATTGTATTGTTCTTTGTTTTGAATGTTTTCCAAAGGGAAAATTTAAACCATAGTTGAATTATAGACGCAAAACCACCTGCCAACATGAGTAATGTATTTGATGCGTTCAATTGAGTAACTTTTCGTACAGCAGAGGAGAGAAAACTTGAATGAAATTGAAGGTGAAAATACATGTTTATATATATTAATCAGGAAAATGGATGGCTTGCATAAACAGCCCGCCATCCCATTTTTTGTTCTAATTGTGGTTGACTAAAGATCCTCTCAAACCATTCGCTAGCACCAACTAATGTTGTGCATATAACTATATATAGGCTATGTTAGTGGTACAATGTCGGAAAAATATCCAAACTGTTAAAATGGCAGAATCACAAAATAATTTCCTGCTCTGTTTTTTTATGTTCCAGCTCAAGACTTAAATGACATTTTATATCCTGAGCTACCCTCATTGCGGGTCAGTGCAGTTATCGCCAAGGTGGCGGAAATTTTGGGCTACATTTTCACTAAATCAAACTTAATACGCTGATTTAATGTTTCTTATGAAACAGTAAACCTAAAATTGCTGGTTTTTGGGAGCACACCCGCCTTGAACTTTGACCACAGGGTGATGTGATGTTGTTCGCACAACCAATGGAAACGCAAAATGATGTGATGGATGGATGGATAGATGATCCCAATTGCTGTTCCAAATAATGATTTACAATGTTTCAATATGTGTTCTATGTGTATTACCTTTTTATTAGACAGTATATTAATGAATCTGTTTTTATTGTACCTACATGATAATCAACCCAATCCTTTCATTTTTAAATAAAGTAGAGGAGGGTCCATTTACTGAAAGGGCTATGCTTTAGCTCCTTCTTTCACCATTGTATGTCTCCCCTAAACAGTATATAGCTTTTTATGCTATTTACAGTCAGTATTTCCTACTGGCATAAGTGTGATCCTTAACACTGTTTTTTGCAAGGGGAAGACTTTGAAAAAATAGTTTGTTTTTCTCTGTTTTTTTTTGTGCAGATTGATTGGGATTTTCTTAGCGCTGATGGATGATGCAACTCTGGCAAATTACATCCCTTCCTATGGAGACCGAATTGCCCTCTTCAATTTCTGCAAAAGCAAACAACCACTCTCAAAAAGAAAACAGGGTCTTCTGCCAAGAGTTCCCTCTCAAACTGAGAGACATAGTTCCTAAAAATGTCAGATTTGGATGACCCTGTCAGACTGTACTTCAGACTTTCTTTCAGTAACAAGAAAATACTTGCAATTTTAGCAAAACAGTCATCAGACTATAAAAAGTGTTCGAACTCTAAAGAGAATTTGTAAAAGACTTGGGCTGTTCAGAAGGAAGAATCAGTCAGACCTGGAAGAAGTGATGGTCTTTTTTCCAACCAGTGGTCAGATGCAAGGTTATCGTTGGCTACATCTTCGTGCAGTTCAACGTGGGGAATTGTGGTGTCACAAGATACTGTAAGACGCATAATTAAATTGGTTGACCCACAAGGTGTTGAACTGAGACGAGCTCGACGATTGAGAAGACGTCAGTACAACTGCAGAAGGACCAAATGCACTTTGGCACATGGATGGCTACGATAAACTAAAACCCTATGGGCATTGCTATTAGTGGCTGCATAGACGGTTTTAGCCGCTATGTTTTATGGATGGAGGCTTATGTCACAAACAATGACCCTAAATTGATTGCAAGTTATTTTCTGAAAACAGTTTCATGCATCAATGGATTTTCCAGAGAGGATACGTGCTGACAGAGCAAGGGAAAATAGATGTGTCGAACAAATGCAGATGTTTCTGGGCGGAGAAACCACACAGACAGTTTTGCAGGGGATAAAAGTTTCATTTATTGGAAGAAGTACAGCCAACCAACGCATAGAAGGTGGTGGGCTACCCCCCGCAAACAGGGGTGCACAGTTTTTTGGATGAGCTTATTTCAAAACCTTTCAGGATGATGGTCACTTCACAGGAGACTTTTTGGACAAAAATCTTATCCAATTCTGCTTTCTTAATCTTATTCAGGTAAAGGGTGTACACATCCTCTGTAATATCTGTTTTAAACGGTTGAACATGTAAATGTTCTGGTAGTGTTTTTTAGAAATATTAAAAGGTCTTGTAGTGGCGATTGTTTGTCAAACCAAACATCTAATAAAAGGTTCCATCAGCCACTATGAGGCACTGGGGTCACAATTCTTGACGCAGGCAAAAGAAGTTCAAGGTCCAAACTTGTTGAATGTCTTGGTTGCTTTTTTTTTTTTTTCCTTTTATGCAAGCAATTACAGTTATCATACTTTTCTTTGTTCTCCTGACCTCTCCTGCACTGGTAAAAACCATAGGCCCCAAACCCAAATGCCTGCTGGTCTTTCACCAGGCCCCTACATTTATAGAAAGTGGACTGACCCACATTACTTCCTGTCTGACTCAAAAGGAATAATTAAGAAAAATAATAAAACAAAACATAAATAAAATCAACAATTATTAACCTACAAATAAACTAATACAAAAAATAGAAATTCAAGAATAAACTAACAGGACTCAAATGGATAAAGAAATAAAGAATAAATAGCTCCAACAGGTTTTTTTGTGAATAAAATTAGTTTATTTCCATTTTAATAATTTGATGGAATTTATTTTGTCATTAGACATAACTACACACCTTCTCAGCACATGTGCATGGAGCAAATTAGTTTTTATTGCCAAATGTTTTTAGTAGGGAGTCTTCCCCAGTGCTCCATTGGGTCTGGTTCAGAAAGCATTTTTATCAGTAAGTTAATGCTACATATGAAATTAGGGAACACACAGTTTAAAGTGTTGCACCTCTCTGTATGTATGTGCTGTTTGCTGAAAGTGCTATTCTGTTGTTGGTGCTTGGTATTAGAGGTCACTTTCTTTGTTGGATTAATTACTTAATTAGCCCCAAAATTGGGAAAAGTTATTGTTCCATTATCTGTTTTATACATTTACACTGTGCTGTTTTTTTTGCAGGATGAACTTGATGACGTTGTGCACACATGGAACTCACACAAAATCAGGCCAAGTGGTGGTGCAGCATCGGGTCGACCAGTAGTGATGTACTCTTTTTCCAGAGCTGCAAAAGGGCTGAGGATAGACTGAAACCTGTTTTCATGGATGAGATCGCTATGTGTAGGAAGAGTGTACGCCAAAAAGGCCAATATCCCTGCGATGAAACAGTGTTTTTAACTTTGTGTCTGCTTATGGGTAGAAAATGAATGGAATGCCCCAAGAGATCCACTTGTTGCTGCTGATCTGTATAAAAGGTTAAGAGAAGAAATACCCCCAAAGTGTTTAAGAAATGTCTGTAGTCAAAAAGAGAAAACACATTTTTGCTGTTTATTTGATCATGTGATTAGTTGTTGTCATGTCTTACAGGTACCCTATATGCAGGTATTCCTGCTTTGTATAAAATGAAAGACATTTTTGGGGCAGCAAACATGCCATTTTTTTACGTCATTCTGTCAGAATATTAATGGTTATTACTGGTATGATGTACAGGGTTGGACAATGAAACTGAAACCCGGGTTTTAGACCCCCAAAAATTTTAAAGATGTGTAGGGCCCCCTTTCTGCGGCCAAAACAGCGTCAATTTCGTTTTGGAATGACATATACAAGTCCTGCACAGTGGTAAGGGGATTTAAGCCATTCTTTTTTGAGGATAGTGCCAGGTCACTACGTGATACTGGTGGAGGAAAACTTTTCCTAACTCGCTCCCCCAAAAACACCCCAAAGTGGCCCCAAAATAATATTTTAGATCTGGTGAATGTGCAGGCCATGGGGGGGCCATCTTTCATCAGTCCTGCTGTGTGTATTGGTGCATTGTCATCCTGATACACGGCACCGCCTTCAGGATACAATTTTGAACCATTGGATGCACATGGTCCTCAAGAATGGTTCGGTAGTCCTTTGGCAGTGACGCGCCCATCTAGCACAAGTATTGGGCAAGGGGAATGCCATGATATGGCAGCCCAAAAAACCACAGATCCACCCCCATGCTTCACTCTGGGCATACAACAGTCTGGTGGTACCTTTTTTGGGGGCTTCTCCACACCATAACTCTCCGATGTGGGGAAAACAGTAAAGGGGGACTCATCAGAGAACAATACATGTTTCACATTGTCCACAGCCCAAGATTTGCGCTCTTGCACCATTGAAAACCGACTTTTGGCATTGGGATGAGTGACCAAAGGTTTGGCTATAGCAGCCGGCCGTGTATATTGACCCTGGGGAGCTCCCGACGGACAGTTCTGGGGGAAACAGGAGAGTGAGGTGCACATTTAATTCTGCCGTGATTTTGGGCAGCCGTGGTTTTATGTTTTTTGATACAATCCGGGGTTAGCACCTAACACCCCTTTCAGACAGCTTCCTCTTGCGTTCACAGTTAATCCTGTTGGTTTGGGGTTCGCCTTTTTTGGTGGTATGCTGACATTACCCTGGATACCAAGGCTCTTGATACATCACAAAGACTTGCTTTTTTGGTCACAGATGCGCCAGCAAGATGTGCACCAAACTTTTGTCCCTTTTTGAACTCTGGTATGTCACCCATAATGTTGTGTGCATTTCAATTTTTTGAGCAAAACTGTGCTCTTACCCTGCTAATTAAACCTTCACACTCTGCTCTTACTGGTGCATGTGCAATCAATGAAGACTGGCTACCAGGCTGGTCCAATTTAGCCATGAAACCACCGACACTAAAATGACAGGTTGTTTCAGTTTCATTGTCCAACCCCTGTAGATGCAGTGTTCTGATATGAGTTCAGCTTAGTCTTTCAGCTACCATTGTACTGATCAAAGTAAAAAAATGTTTGGTTGACATCTTGTCCCAATATTAGTTTTTTTTTTTTTTTTTTTACACTCGGTCATTAGAAGTAAAAAAGCTCATTTCTTACGAGTCAAATATTGTGATATGATCATCAGTTTTAACAAATTTAACTGGCTATGCTTTCAGCTGCATAAAAAAATGTATTTTTTCTTCTAACACAATTCTGTTTTTTAAACAAAATCCAATGACAATGTACAGCAAAAAGGATATTTAAAAATTTTTAAACCTGCCTTCCTTTAAAAAAAAACATCACTTTTTGTTGCCAAGCATTTGTGTAGTAAAAACTCACTAGCTATCCGTTGCATTCTTTTTCCCAAAATTTTTTTCTTACTATTCATGGCTATCAATCCAGATTGCTATATGTAAGCCTTTGTGTGTATCAGCAAAATTACTCATGCATTAACTCGGGGAGGAGGGCAAGTCCAGCCCTGAAGGCTACTGTCCTTTTTTGGGGTCCCTTCTCCATCATACCTGAATCAATGAATAGCTTGTTATCAAGCCTTTTCAGGGCTTCCCAGGGCCCCCCACCCTATGTGACAGAACAGTGCCCAAAAAAAGTTCCAAATTATTGCCCCATCAAGTGTGAAACCATTTGCAATTATTAAACGTGTATCTAACTATTTCTAATGAAAAATTAAAGCAAAAAAATGGCATTCAGCACTGTTACTGAGTTCTTTTGAATTCTGATTCCATTCTTTACATTTTCCAAAATGAAAAAAAAATAAATGATTTACCTTAGGGGTTATTCATTTATCCTGTAAAGTTAAATTTTCTCTCAATTTAAAATTAGCTGATCACAGTCTTTTTAATTTGGCGATGAAAGCCAAACCCATGTTAATTCTTCTTTTTTTACAGCCAACACATATTAAAGCCGGAGGTAAAGGGGATAGATTTGACGCCTTTTTCAAATGGATAAGGAGCTAGATCAACATATTAAAAAACCATGATAGAATTTTTTTTAAAGTAAATTTTATTAAAAAAAAATTTTTACAAGAAAAATTTCCTTGCTAAACCAACAACATGGCCATTAGAAAGAGCCAACCTTTAAAAACAGAAACTAGATCTAAAACAACCCTGTGCTATACATTGACTTAGTGTAAAAAAAATTTAACACTATTTCTCTTGTGGTATAAAAAATAACAAGAGTCATCTAGGGTGTAGAGATAAAAAAAGTGCTAATTTTTAGAAAATGCAGATACAAAAATTGGGTTCTTTTTACCGATCACTGCACTGCATGTATATTTTTTTTTTATAACATTAGGAAAACCAGTACTTTTCTTTAAAACAGACTTAATCCATTATGCTGGGTTTTTGGTGGATGAGAAAAACACATAGAATCAATATGACATTTAGAAAATACTGAAAATATATAAATATGTTTTCTGTAACTTTCAATGGTTTTTTAACAGCAAATACTAAAATTGAAACCCCGCCTAACTTAGCTAACAATTGCATAAGCTATAAAGAAACATACTGTCAGACATGACTAATTCAAATATGTAAAATTGTACAGATAACACTGACAATGTAACAATGTTTGAGTTTTAGTCCAAACCCAATAACAAAATATCTGGATTAATAAGTCTGACTCCTTACTTACAAGAGTATTTGATTTAGCTAAACTGCCACAAAACATGAGGCACTAAAGAAGCTTAAAAAAGAAGCTTCATAACATTTTCTTTAGATCTCTTGAAATCATTTTTCTTGCAGCAGGAGAACTCAGATCTGGTGAAGACAGCTCTGGATATAGTAATAAACAGTGTACTCATTTTTTTTTTTTTACCACTTCATTGTGTCATGTGAAACTAGGAATGATAAAAGAAACTGGAATAATTTCAGTCAAAACTGGTCTTCGACATAAATGGACAATTACTCAGATGTTTTTTAAACAGGCGTAATTTTCATAAGTTCAAAATACATATTCTTTATGTCTCTGTGCAGCTCTGCCGTAGTCTGCATGAACCACTCAAATGTAGTGGATGCAGTAGCTGTCTAAACAATGTCCATTACCCAGACATTGCTTTCAAGAAAGGCATTTAAATTCAGAAAAGGAGTCTGGGAAATTTTTATAGCTGTCAGCTATTTGCAGAATACTTCCACGTGGACCCACTGGTCTCTTTTTGAATGCCGTCATATCTTGAAATTCCAAAAAATACTGTTTGTTACTATAAGATCAGATCCAGTGCAGAATCGCATAAATTTTTGAAGTTTAATGTCATCCAGCTCTCTGATGAATCTTTGAGATGATTTCCCCTCTTTTGCTTTGGAGACAAATCCTCAGCAAAAATTTCAGCAGTTGGCAGACTTTTTTTGATGTTGGTTGCAGGTCTGAGAACAACTTGATCAGTGCCTCTGGACTGAGGGAAAAATGTGGATAGATAATCTCTCTCCAGCAGTCAATGACAAACATTGGTTTTTTGGACAAGCTCTTTGTGTGCTATTTCATCAAGGATTGTAGGAAGAGTCTCGGCAGTTATTCTTTTTCTACAGCCATAATGTCAAGAACCTCCACAAGATCATCTTGGTCAACAGCAGAAAAATTTTTGACTGCTTCCCTCAAAACCTCACATTCTTGGCTGCTGACAAACATCTATAAATGTAGGGGCCTGGTGAAAGACCAGCAGGCATTTGGGTTTGGGGCCTATGGTTTTTACCAGTGCAGGAGAGGTCAGGAGAACAAAGAAAAGTATGATAACTGTAATTGCTTGCATAAAAGGAAAAAAAAAAAAAAAAAGCAACCAAGACATTCAACAAATTTGGACCTTGAACTTCTTTTGCCTGCGTCAAGAATTGTGACCCCAGTGCCTCATAGTGGCTGATGGAACCTTTTATTAGATGTTTGGTTTGACAAACAATCGCCACTACAAGACCTTTTAATATTTCTAAAAACACTACCAGAACATTTACATGTTCAACGTTTAAAACAGATATTACAGAGGATGTGTACACCCTTTTACCTGAATAAGATTAAGAAAGCAGAATTGGATAAGATTTTTGTCCAAAAAGTCTCCTGTGAAGTGACCATCATCCTGAAAGGTTTGAAATAAGCTCATCCAAAACTGTGCACTCTGTTTGCGGAGGGTAGCCCACCACCCTTCTATGCGTTGGTTGGCTGTACTTCTTCCATAAATGAAACTTTTATCCCCTGCAAAACTGTCTGTGTGGTTTCTCCGCAGAAACATCTGCATTTGTTCGACACATCTATTTTCTGTGCCTCTGTCAGCACGTATCCTCTCTGGACATCCATTGATGCATGAAACTGTTTTCAGAAAATAACTTGCAATCAATTTAGGGTCATTGTTTGTGACATAAGCCTCCATCCATAAAACATAGCGGCTAAAACCGTCTATGCAGCCACTAATAGCAATGCCATAGGGTTTTAGTTTATCGTAGCCATCCATGTGCCAAAGTGCATTTGGTCCTCTGCAGTTGTACTGACGTCTTCTCAATCGTCGAGCTCGTCTCAGTTCAACACCTTGTGGGTCAACCAATTTAATTATGCGTCTTACAGTATCTTGTGACACCACAATTCCACGTTGAACTGCACGAAGATGTAGCCAACGATAACCTTGCATCTGACCACTGGTCATGATTTCTTGTTGGACAAAGACCATCACTTCTTCCAGGTCTGACTGATTCTTCCTTCTGAACAGCCCAAGTCTTTTACAAATTCTCTTTAGAGTTCGAACACTTATTATAGTCTGATGACTGTGTGCTAAAATTGCAAGTATTTCTTTGTTACTGAAAGAAAGTCTGAAGTACAGTCTGACTAGGTCATCCAAATCTGACATTTTTAGGAACTATGTCTCTCAGTTTGAGAGGGGAACTCTTGGCAGAAGACCCTGTTTTCTTTTTGAGAGTGGTTGTTTGCTTTTGCAGAAATTGAAGAGGGCAATTCGGTCTCCATAGGAAGGGATGTAATTTGCCAGAGTTGCATCATCCATCAGCGCTAAGACATCCCAATCAATCTGCACAAAAACACAGAGAAAACACAACTATTTTTTTCAAAGTCTTCCTTGCAAATCAGTGTTAAGATCACACTTATGCCAGTAGGAAAATACTGACTGTAAATAGCATAAAAGCTATATACTGTTTAGGGAGACATACAATGGTGAAAGAAGGAGCTAAAGCATAGCCTTTCAGTAAATGGACCATCCTCTACTTTATTTAAAAATGAAAGGATTGGATTGATTATCATGTAGGTACAATAACACAGATTCATTAATATACTGTCTAATAAAAGGTAATACACATAGAACACATATTGAAACATTGTAAATCATTATTTGGAACAGCAATTGGATCATCTATCCATCCATCCATCACATCATTTTGCGTTTCCATTGGTTGTGCGAACAACATCACATCACCCTGTGGTCAAAGTTCAAGGCGGCTGTGCTCCCCAACCAGCAATTTTAGGTTTACTGTTTCATAAGAAACATTAAATCAGCGTATTAAGTTTGATTTAGTGAACTGTAGCCCAAAATTTCCGCACCTTGGCGATAACTGCACTGACAGCAATGAGGGTAGCTCAGAGTATAAAATGTCATTTAAGTCTTGAGCTGGAACATAAAACACAGAGCAGGAAAATTATTTTGTGATTCTGCCATTTTAACAGTTTGGATATTTTTCCGACATTGTACCACTAACATAGCCTATATATAGTTATATGCACAACATTAGTTGGTGCTAGCGAATGGTTTGAGAGGATCTTTAGTCAACCACAATCAGAACAACAATCGGGATCGGCGGCTGTTTATGCAAGCCATCCATTTTCCTGATTAATATATATAAACATGTATTTCACCTTCAATTTCATTCAAGTTTCTCTCCTCTGCTGTACGAAAAGTTACTCAATTGAACGCATCAAATACATTACTCATGTTGGCAGGTGGTTAGCGTCTATAATTCAATTATTGGTTAATTTCCTTGGAAAACATTCAACACAAAGAACAATACAATAAAACACAACCAACACTATTGGGCTAATTCCAGCAATCAGCAGCTATTAACCCTATATTCAATACGTGTGATGTGTTTATTCCTCCTAACGATGTAAGCTAACAAACATGCTAACAACTGGTTCCGTTTTGGACACTAAACTAACTCTGTTGTTTTACTCACCTTCTGCTCTTCCAATAATGAAATGGCATCTTCGGGAACCCCTCGGCCACGCAAAAAGTCACTTAAATCTGACATGTTTCCCAAGAACGTTGAACGTTCCCCTGCACGACTCGCATCTCAGGCGATGAAGCTGGTTGCACCCAGATGCTTCCAGGTGCTCACTTGCATTAAAGTCAGAATTCTGAGAAAAAAGTCAGAATTCTGAGATTAAAGTCAGAATTCTGAGAAAAAAGTCAGAATTCTGAGATTAAAGTCAGAATTCTGAGAAAAAAAGTCAGAATTCTGAGATTAAAGTCAGAATTCTGAGATTAAAGTCAGAATTCTGAGAAAAAAGTCAGAATTCTGAGAAAAAAAGTCAGAATTCTGAGAAAAAAGTCAGAATTCTGAGATTAAAGTCAGAATTCTGAGAAAAAAGTCAGAATTCTGAGATTAAAGTCAGAAATTTGAGATTAAAGTCAGAATTCTGAGAAAAAAGTCAGAATTCTGAGATTAATGTCAGAATTTTATTTTATTTTTTTAGTGGCCCTAATACTCTTCCGTACAATCTGCACAAAAACACAGAGAAAACACAACTATTTTTTTCAAAGTCTTCCTTGCAAATCAGTGTTAAGATCACACTTATGCCAGTAGGAAAATACTGACTGTAAATAGCATAAAAGCTATATACTGTTTAGGGAGACATACAATGGTGAAAGAAGGAGCTAAAGCATAGCCTTTCAGTAAATGGACCATCCTCTACTTTATTTAAAAATGAAAGGATTGGATTGATTATCATGTAGGTACAATAACACAGATTCATTAATATACTGTCTAATAAAAGGTAATACACATAGAACACATATTGAAACATTGTAAATCATTATTTGGAACAGCAATTGGATCATCTATCCATCACATCATTTTGCGTTTCCATTGGTTGTGCGAACAACATCACATCACCCTGTGGTCAAAGTTCAAGGCGGCTGTGCTCCCCAACCAGCAATTTTAGGTTTACTGTTTCATAAGAAACATTAAATCAGCGTATTAAGTTTGATTTAGTGAACTGTAGCCCAAAATTTCCGCACCTTGGCGATAACTGCACTGACAGCAATGAGGGTAGCTCAGAGTATAAAATGTCATTTAAGTCTTGAGCTGGAACATAAAACACAGAGCAGGAAAATTATTTTGTGATTCTGCCATTTTAACAGTTTGGATATTTTTCCGACATTGTACCACTAACATAGCCTATATATAGTTGTATGCACAACATTAGTTGGTGCTAGCGAATGATTTGAGAGGATCTTTAGTCAACCACAATCAGAACAACAATCGGGATCGGCGGCTGTTTATGCAAGCCATCCATTTTCCTGATTAATATATATAAACATGTATTTCACCTTCAATTTCATTCAAGTTTCTCTCCTCTGCTGTACGAAAAGTTACTCAATTGAACGCATCAAATACATTACTCATGTTGGCAGGTGGTTAGCGTCTATAATTCAACTATTGGTTAATTTCCTTGGAAAACATTCAACACAAAGAAAAATACAATAAAACACAACCAACACTATTGGGATAATTCCAGCAATCAGCAGCTATTAACCCTATATTCAATACGTGTGATGTAACATTGTGGAACACGTTTATTCCTCCTAACGATGTAAAAGCTAACAAACATGCTAACAACTGGTTCCGTTTTGGACACTAAACTAACTCTGTTGTTTTACTCACCTTCTGCTCTTCCAATAATGAAATGGCATCTTCGGGAACCCCTCGGCCACGTAAAAAGTCACTTAAATCTGACATGTTTCCCAAGAACGTTGAACGTTCCCCTGCACGACTCACATCTCAGGCGATGAAGCTGGTTGCACCCAGATGCTTCCAGGTGCTCACTTGCATTAAAGTCAGAATTCTGAGATTAAAGTCAGAATTCTGAGAAAAAAGTCAGAATTCTGAGATTAAAGTCAGAATTCTGAGAAAAAAGTCAGAATTCTGACATTAAAGTCAGAATTTTATTTTATTTTTTTTAGTGGCCCTAATACTCTTCCGTATAAACCCCATTATAGGCATGAATGTCACATTAATTCTGTCATATAAATTAATAAATAAATTAAGTTGGACCTAAAATACAACATACAACTTAATTATTTTTAAAACAAGAATCAGGTTCACAAGTTGGAATTTAATGTTGGTTTTCTCCAATCTAGAGTCAAATATATACACACACCCCAACTAATATTTGGTTTTAGTCATAGTCTTTAAAAGTTTTAATAAGCTTGTGTTTGGGGTCATTCCAGAAATTAATGCTAGCCTGCATTACAAAACCAGTTTAGATGTGTGTTTGGCATTATTGTCCTGTTAGAATGCTTAAATCTGTCCAACTTTTAACTTGTTGAAATCTAGCTGTTGCACTGAGGTGAGGTAAAAAAAAATGGAGGAAGTAATCCATCTTCATTTTTGCATCCACTGTGTGCAATACACTAGAACCTTGTGGCAAAGAGCCCACACATTATGATGGAACCATCTCTGTCATTGACAACTGGTACTATCTACTTAGGTCAGAAAGTCTCACCTTGATTTTTCCAACCCTACATCTTGAGTAAATAGCACAATGTTTGTCTCCTCTGATCATAAAACATTTCTACAAAAGACTTTCAGCTGTCCCATGTAGGTGAATGCAAGTTTCAGATGAGAATGAAGGTTTGGAGAAGGTTTTTTTTTTTCTTTTTAGACTCAAACAATTCATTTACAAAAACTTTCAAAAAACCTAATGAAATTATTGGTATTATTTAAAACAAGATCGAACACAGTAACTGACCTTATATAGATTCACTTTTTTCTTTTAATGCTTCAGAGGTTTTTATTTAAGATCAGGTAAAATGTTATTTAAAAGGCATACAAGGTAACTTTTTGTCTTTAGCCCTATGTTATTATTTTTTCCTTTAGTCACATCTATATTCCTACATTTTCTGTTGATGTTTTGAAACAGCTAACTGCTCATATTAGGTTCTATATTATGAATAAAAATCAAAGCTACCCCTGGTACAAAATGGTTCACATTTAACAGAAAATGTTAACAGAAAAATATTTTCACTTAGTTTACGTCATCGGACAAAAGTTAATGTTCTCAAACTTTTACGCTGTTCTATACCAGTTTTGCATTTATAACTGAAAAATGTTGTGAATTTGTTCTGCAGATTTTGTTGACTAGATTCAAGGCTCCAAGTCATATATTTGTATACTTATTGTTTACATGGTTGTAATCATCATCTGTGG
Source organism: Crenichthys baileyi (assembly GCA_036173005.1). NCBI lineage: Eukaryota > Metazoa > Chordata > Actinopteri > Cyprinodontiformes > Goodeidae > Crenichthys > Crenichthys baileyi. The sequence continues at coordinate 104,829 of JAHHUM010000331.1, forward strand.
TGCACAGGCCAGTGCACTTGTTTGGTTAAATGAGGTATTTGCTCAAAAGCACGGTTCATATACTAAAGGCCCATAATGTGCAAACAGCTCCATTAACACCTAACTGAAAGAAACGCAGTGTGATGTTAAATCCTTAGATCATTTTTGACCCTTTTGAATCTCTGGTGTTTCATGGTATTCTGTTTGATAGTTACCGTCTTTCGGCATCTTTATTATTCATTCCTCTTCTGTTTTTGCTCCCGTGTTCCTTCTTTTCTCTTTAGCTCTTCCCTACACTGAGAAAAAAGTGATATGTCAGCAGTGTTTTTTTTTCCCCTTTTACTTTTTCTGTGGTGCAGGAGTAAGGAGGGAATAATGCTGCTTTTGCTAGCAGGACAACTTTGCAATCTCTCCAAGGAAACCATGCTACAACAAAAAGAGATGCCAAAGCAGTTCGGAAAACTGTGTAAAAAAAAGACATAAACAGGAAACTGTATTTCTAATGAAAGGAAGAAGGAGGAAGAAATACATCATAAGAAATTTTGAGAAAAATATTGAAGAAAGCATGGGTATTTTGGAGAAATTCTGGGTATTTTAATGTCAAGACGGTTGCCCTGAGAAGACTTAACGTAATTGTAAAAACGTTTTTTCTTTGTTTTTATCAATAAATGTTGCTAATAACTCAAACATTCTATCATTTGCATATTTCTCTGGGCTTTTTCTGTGATTTTCATTCAAAGTCCAACCTCCTTGTTTTGGTAACAGTTGAATAAATCCCACTGAAATGTTTATTTTGTTATACAACTCCATGTAATAATACATCTTGTTAAAAACTTTCTCTTTAAATTTTAGAAAGTTAAAGAAAAGTTAAAACATTATAGAGGACAATGGACTCTTGCATAGCCATTAATATTTGAGTCAATCAATTTAATTCAATTAAATTCAAAAACACTGCATTATTCCCAAAGGGAAATTAAATAATTTAGCAGCACTAACTGATGTTGAAAGACTGATTAAAGTAAAACTTTAAATGAATATGTTTTTCTGTATCTTCAGCTCACAGCAGTACAGTAACAATAAAATAAAACAAAGTCTGATGTATCATATTAGATTCTTCAGCAATATAAAAAAGATAAGCAAAACAGTTTACAACAATCTGACAGTACTATGTAAAACGAAAAGTTCAGCAAAGGCCAAAATAAATCAATTGTTATCCCAAGGGTGCTCTGTGATGGAATGGTTTGTTGTTCAATATTTGTAGCACTGTTGTTTTTGAATATTGATGAGTTATATGGGCTAAAGCTCAGGCTCTTAGTGACCTCAGGTTGGATCTATGATGGAAATTCAAATGCTGTGCATTAAGCAGGATGTGACAAAGCAATCGGGTGCATGTTAAACATATCCACAGCTAAACACACAAAAACACATCTTTTAGAAAGGCTTTTAATGGAAAAACACACACACATTACTATTGTTCCATATACTGAATGACTAGAAGCTATGGTGCCTTGCAAAAGCATGCCTTTTGAAATATTTCTAAATTTTGTCACAATAAAACTACAAACTTCAACATGTTTTATTGGGATTTTATGTGAAAGGCCAACTCAAAGTTGCTTGTTATTGTAAATGAGTGGAAAGTAATATGGGCTTTTAAAATTGTCTTACAAAAAAATCTGAAAGATGTGTACAATTCCGTTTTATTCTGACAAATGGTAATCCTGGATGAAAACCTCTTATAGGCTGCAAAGGACTTTATTTGTCTGTGTCGTGAAATCTCAGTAAAACACAAAAGCTTGCTGTTGCAATATGACAAAAAGTGCAGATCTTAAAGGGTTGCAAATATTTTTGCAAGGTACTGCACTTCATTTTCTGTACCCACTCCATGTAGTGGCTTGCAGAGAAGCTAGGAGCCAATCAGGCAACAGGGGGCCAGTAGCCCAATTAATTGTTTGATTTTGGGAGAAAAGATGAATGACTCCCACACATGATAAAACACACAATCTTTACAGGCAAAGGCAAGATGAAGCAACTTGGAACTGGAGACAATTTTACCAATGTGGGCAGAGCTAGCCACAGCACCACAAACTTTAAATAACATAATTTGACTTTAAAAAATAGTGTCAGGGACAAGGGTAAAATAATAAATAAAAAAAAGGTTTGGTTATATTTAGAGAAGAAACTTCATGCAAAAATACTTTAGATATTTTACATCACAGTCTTTTCATCTTCCTCGCCATCCTCAGAGGAAACCCAATATGCAGATGAAGGATTGTCTCATGTGGCTGAGACAAAACATTCTGGCACAAAGGAGCCATCAGAGTAAGTAAGTAAATGCCAGCTTCTGACAGTTTTCTTTCAGGTTTTTTTAGAGTGTACTTAAAAACATAGCATGTGTCTCTAAGAAGGAAGTCCAAATCTCTTTTCTTGCTTTTTCAAAAATTCTGCTCCACCACTTGTTAAAAACATAGTATCTTTTGTAGTTGATAAATGCAAACACAACTGCCTATCACTGCCAAAATGGTAGGAGGCAAGCAAATATGTAATTCAGGAGAAGCTATATGGCTTCCTTCTAGGCTGTGATCATGACAATCAGAAATTTCTCTAGCATAGTTATGCCTGTGTCTGCAAAGCCTTCTGTAGGGGTTCCTGTAGAACTTAGGGTGCTGGGATGTTTTCAATGTTTTCAATCCTTGTACAACCAGATGCCAGAGATGTGTCCATCTTAGCTTGTTACCAGTGTGTATAGATCTTCTTTTTCAGGCCTGTCTTCTCTTATTGATCCTAAAGGAGGTGGTAATATCCAGGATGTCAAGATGTTGTAGCAGAGAGGAAGGTATATGGTTTGGCAAGTTCATCTTCATTTTTGCAGATGATGTGGTTTTGTTAGCTTTTGAGGCAATGATCTTCAGCATGCACTAGAGCGCTTTGCAGGATTAGATCGGGGAAGGTAACACTGCAGACTTTTTGAAAGAATTTATTTTCTAAATATTTGAATCAAATGTTATTTAAATAGATTTTAGCTCTGCTACAGATCCAAACACACACACACACACACACACACACACACACACACACACACCCACACACACACACACACGCACACACACCCACACACACACACCCACGCACACACACACAAAGATACATCTTGCTAGTGTAGCAATTTTCTGCAAGTTGCACCAATCTCATGAAATATGCAGAGTTACAGTCAGCCACTGCCATCAAACAGTCAGGTTTGCTTGACGCTGAGTTTCATGACCCAAACTAAATAGACAACTTACTCAACCACGACACTATTCCAGCACTGCTCATTGTAATGACATCACTCCAAGTATTGCCCTCTGCCTCTTCATCTGACAAAGAAAGCTTTTAATTTCTCTGCATTTAAATAAAAGTAACATTAAAATGAGAAAAATATGAAAATAAGCTGAGATTAGTACAAACCATATCTCATTAGATTTATACTTATTACAGGTTGAGATGCTGTTGCTGTGGGTCGCTTGGCTTACTACGTTCCCAAACGTTTCTCAAAGAAAAGTAATAAAGGCGTAGAAATGGGCATTAAAGGTGCAGTGTCTATTTAAATATTAAATCTGAATTCCAAAATTGAAAAAATAATCACAAAGCACAGTTCAAAATGAAAACTGGAATAGCTGTGGGATCAGAGAAAAGTGGAGTTGACCATATTGAAAAACATGAAAGCGTTAACTTCAAAGACCAGCAGTATGAAGGAGCAAATCTGGGACAGAAAACTGATATCAGGCTCATGTGTGGGATATCAGACTACAAGTCATTTCTATTAAGATAACAACCCCTCCATTTTTCTATGCATTCCCAATTTCCCTTAATGCATCAATACTCTGCAATGTATAGTCTTGTTTCTTTCAATAAAAGGAGCCAGCAGGTAGGTCTATGAATCTGTTTAATAACAAGCAGCTTTTCATGTTCATGCTTTCATATTTGAACAGCAAGACAATATACATGAAAAAACTAAGGTCAAGATAACATAACTTGGAAAAGTTGTACACAAATTTCAGTTGTTAAACCAGGTCTATCAGTAGGAAAAGGGCAAAAATTTTGCCAAACTATGGCTAGAAGGATGTAGGAGGATACCCAGAATGCTTAATCCATATTCGTACAGTTTTAAAGGCTTTTCTACCAAATATTAAGGCACTAAAAGAGGAAAATTGAAAAACAATCATCTAGAAAATATTGTAATTTTATTATTATTATTATTAGCTACTTCTTTGAGTTAATAAAGACAGATCTCTTCAAATAAAAACCTTTCCTTTCCGGTTCATATTTCACTACACAATAACCTTGAAAGTCCAGTAAACTGATGTATGTGATTACAAGGTCATGAACAAAACAGATAGACCACACCTTTCACTGCATCACTGTTTTCTCTGCAGCAACAGATACAGTTACATAACAAGGTTTAGACTGATAGTTAACATTCCCAACGCTCACACAACACAATGTTCTCCCTACCAACTTCTATCCCTCTTTCCCGGACTCACCCCTCCTCACCCTCCTATCCTCTCTCTTTCAGCTGGATCATGATTCTGCAGCTCAGCCTCTGCAGCATGACTCCACTTTTCTCCCTGCACCTCAATCAGCCTCTACGGCAAATCTCTGACAGGTCAGAGAAATACTGAAGGAAGCCAGACACATAAAGGTGAAGGCATGCACACAGGTAGAAAAGGTTCTATTGCTCTAAGCGTTAACTCAAAAGGTTCTTTTAATTACATTTATGTATCACGTTCAAATTAGGATCATCATTTGTTCGGATGCTGCAGAAAATCATCCATAAATCATCAGCATTCTAGACAGGCAAACCTCCTGTAATTCTGTATACCTTGAAATACATGGAAATCTTGTTATATTCTGCAATACTGCTTCTTAAAGCTAAGATTTGATGCATTTTCTTTTTACCAATACTTGACTGCAAACCCTTTACAGGTAGTGTCCTTTACAAGTCACTGGGGAGCAATGTCAGCCAATGTGTTCAGAGGTCTCAGCATATTATAGCTAATCTCTTCCACAACTGGTGCTGAAGATCCTCTAAACTGGTTCACAGACCTGAACCAGGGATATGAATTAGTCTTTCAGTTTTTAAATTCAGTTCATATAAGATTTAATCTGGCCAAAGTGTTCCCACTGAATGTACCCCATGCTCCTACAGCCTTTGTGAATGCAGTTTTTTAGAGGCATTCAATTTGTTAGAGTAGATGCTGACGAAATAATCAACAGTTGCACCAACAATTATTCATCATAACAGAATTTATAAACTATAACTTGCTTTAATTATGAAATATTCAGTGGTTTATGTTCTGAACTTCAGTAATAGTGATTTAAGAGGAATAATCATTTAATTTAATATCTACAGTGCATAACGTTTCGAGCATCTTCCTTTAGTAGGCATCCAGATAAGTTGTCCATGAAGCTCGCACGAACAACTAATTCAAGAAGGACCCATACCAGAACAGACAAATGGTGCGGTCAGTCGGCATTCTGAAGTTGTGATGTTTACGTTCAAGTAATAAAATCACACAAAACATCTCCAAAAGTTGGAAGTGACACATGGAAAGTTTGAGGTTCTCAAGCCACCCAAAGTCCAATATTGTCATCGTTTTACTGAGATTTCTTGACCCACATGCAGAAACTTTCAGGAGACAAATGAAGTTTAAGATATTTATTCAGAAGGGATATGACATGAATGAGGAATTCTGGGCAGCTCCGGCGGTACATCCACTGAGGAGGGAAAGCAAAACAGTGAGCAAAGTTTCTGAGTGTGGAGGGGAAGTTTGAGTGATGAAGGCTTACTGTTGCAGGCTGAAATAGGCGGAAACATTTATTTCAGGTGATTAAACTGACTAGAAATGCTTTAAGTGTTCCATTGCTGACAGAAAATCCTTGTTAGCTATGATTTCCACTATCTATGTTAAAAATGCTGCTCTTAATTTGTTATTGAACTCTGTACTAGGAATTTGGGAAGGATGACACTCCTAAGTTTAACACCTTCAAGCTGCAAGTTGGGAGAAGGATTTTGTGACCTGACTATATTCTATAAGCAGTGTACACAAATGGAAGATCAGGAGTTCACAAAGATACAGTACTATGTGTTCCACTGGTTTAAAGAGATGCAAACTCAGTTTATTCCTCCAACAATTCCACAGCAGCCATACTGGATTTTGAACTCACATTCAGTAGTTTTTGTTGTCAAAAATATGTCAAAACAATGTCTAAATGGTCGATATGCTCTAAGCTAAAATTAGTAAATATATTTAGCCTAAAAATATTTTTTTTTACAACGTATTTAGAGATATTTAGCAGAAGTCTAAATGTAGACCTGTTTTTATTGAGATTGACAATCACAAGAAAGAAAAGAGAACAAACTGGGCTACAACTCAGGATTTCTTACTTACCAACACATCATTCATACTAAATAAACAAATATAAACGCTAAAACATTTTAGTGGCACCAGTCATCTGCCTGAGGGACATTCTGTTAGCACTGTGTAATATCTATATAATAGACGTTTTAGTGGATATCAGGAACTTTTTTTTTTAACTCTAGGCTCTAGCACTTTTAGATCAGACTGTTTTTGTTTGTCCAAACATATAACAAAAATCCACGTATGAATAGATTTTACATTTAGTCATGTCTAAATGAGGTCTACATGTAGCGTCAACATTAAATCACATCTATTACTCAGTGGGCTTGGGGTAGCTGGGGGATCTTTCACTTTCCAAGTTGGAATTTCAGCTTTGATGAGGTGATGAGTAAACAGCTTGTTGTTATGAGTTCATGCAGTAAAATATGATCATCTACCTAATAGAAGACCACTGGTTTGATCTAAAGAGTCCCCATGGGCTAAAGATGGTCCTGATAGCTGGTAAGCCAAAATGAAATCAAATTATCTGACATTGTAGGAAACCTTCTTTAAAGGCAGAGATAATATGTTTTCGACAATTTGCATTGATTTCTGTGAGAGATTGTGAATTCAATGTGATTAATTTTCATTATTATCATAGCGTCACCTCAAAGACACGGCTTTAATGAACAGTACTTAACTGCGAGACAGACTGGCCCAGCCTTTGCTGCAGTTACACGTGCTAGTGTCATTAAAACTTTTTATTTTTCTCTCAGGTTTCTCTCCTAGTGGGGCTGCAATAGAATGTACGAACTGAATGAATTTTCTGAGGAAGCGTATAAAGACAATTCATGGAGGGGTATACCATTAAACTGTCCATTAAATGTTTGAGGAGGTCATAGAGACATAAATAAGACACTGCAAAACTGCTTGTGTGTGGGCAAAGACAGCGAAGGAAGAATTGCTGGGGCTGCAGAGGAAGAAGGTGATGCATGACTTTGCAAAATTAAAAATACATGACTTCTTCAGACTGTGGCTGACCAGTAGATAAATGGATGCCATTTAACACCAGCAAATGTAATCCAGTAAACATCTATGAGGAAATTCATCACATTAATTGTGCCGATAACAGGAAGGGAGTCTGGATTTACAGAAAGATTCCCTAACCTGATAGTTTCCATCTGCACAGCATTGTATCTCTCTGTTCATTTTTATGACTCTGGTACTTGGCACCCTGCTGCTGACCCATCTGGTACTCAGCTGGATTGTTCTTTCTGTTTAATATTTCTCTGTACATAGTTCTGATAAACTATAAAGAGAACTTTGTGTCTGAATCAGGTGGATTTTGTGAAAGGAAGAGTAACTATAGGGTCTCAGGGTGGTGCTGGTTCTTCTTGAGAAGAAGCTGGTAAGATTGGCTTTCAAAGACCTCCAAATTAGTTGAGACGAAAAATATTAGTCAACATGTGGGAGGGAGGAGGAAAAACAAGACACACTGATTTTTTTGTGCACCACGTCTCTGTCACAAGTCTGAACAACCACATCTGTCACATTGATATTAAATCTGCAGGTGTGCCGCGTGCATCTATTTGCAAACTAACATCCATAAACAAATTTCTCCAGATGACTTTGAGGCAAGGACATATTGACAACTTACACAATGACAGAATACTTGCTGACACCTGGTTCAGGGCCAGGGTCTCTTCTTCAGGGCTAGGCACATGATACAGTCAGAGGGACGATGTACATGTATATAAAAACTTAAAAACAATTTACAAAGTAATGTCTCCCCATACAAATTTCTTCTTCAGATGAGTAAACACAAAAGCAGTTTTCAAACGATTAAAATTCAAAGGAAAAGAAGCTATCTAAACTAATCTGCTTTATGTGAAAAAGTAATGGCCCCCTAAACCTAATAACTGGTTTTACCACACTGAACAGCAACAACTGCCATCAAGCATTTGCAAAAAAAAAGGAAACAGAATTAAGTCTTTTACACTATTAGATGGCTATAGAGGAACTTTGACCGACATTGGAGGGTGTTTAAGGTTATGCCACGCCATCTCAAATGGACTTACATCTGGACTCTGACTAGGCCACTATAGAACTTTCATTTTTGGTTTTAGCTACTTAGATGTGGACTTGCTTGTGTGCTTTGGACCATTGCCCCACTGCGTAACCCAAGCAGCCTTAAGTTTATCTAACAGATTGATGGCTGGATATTCTCCTGCAGTATTTTCTGGTACTAAGCAGAATTCATTATTTCATCAGTTTTGGCGAGTCGTCCAGATCCTGAAGCAGTAAAGCAGCCCCAGACCACCTCCCTACCACTACCAGGTAGATGCGAGATGTTATTTTTCTAAAATTCTGTGTTAGTTTACAGCAGATGTAAAGGGACACAGCTTGCGAAAAGTTCCACTTTTGTCTTGTCAGTAGTTTTGAGGATCATGTTGTTTGGCAAATGTGAAAGTGAACTTAACTGATGCAAGTAATGACTTCATTGCCTTAAATGTAGTCCTGCCATTCTTTTATGGTGTCCAAAATTAGTCATTAATCTGCTTTTGTGGTTGTTTTGTAGGCCTGCCAATCCTAGGAAGGTTTACCACTGTTCCATTTGTAGATAATGACTGTCATCATGGTTCACTGCAGTTCCAAAGCCTTAGAAATGTCGTTAATTCCCTTTCCAGAAAGAGTGGCTGACTTTGTAACTCATTTGTTCCTAAATTTCCTTAGATCGCGGCATGATTTGTTGCTTTTTGAGATGTTGTATACCACTTCTTGTTGTCAATCTGGTTCTATTCAGGGATTTTTTGACTCTACCAATTCGGTAGTACTCAAGCCTGGGTGTGGGTAGTGAGGCTGAACTCATACACAAAAGAAAAATGTAAATTCAAAAGACAACAAAATGACCAAATCCCTTGAAGACATCACTGTTTACAGCAGCCACCCAAAGTCAAGTCACAGGTCAATGTTGTGTGGCCATTAAGTGTGCAATATCTTTTAACACACAGCAGTAAGCTTCCAGAGTAACTGGTGGTGCCTTGCCTAGAAGTCAGACCACACATTTGCATAATGCTTGGCCTGAGTAAACACTGTGAATACCTGGCTAGACTCCAGAGTCATTAATCTATAGCAACAAATGCTGCATTAAGTGCAAACAGCACAATAAATTCTGGATCACGCAACATCACTTGATTGTTTTCTTTCATCGCCAACACATTTGGTTGCAGAGGATCATGAGGATGTGAGAGATAAACATTCATACTTACAGTACATTCATATGTATAGTATAACATTCATACTTAAAAAAAATAATAATATAAAGTAAAATATATATATATAATAATATATATATATATATATATATATATATATATATATATATATAGATAAATATATACATATCTGTGTATATATATCGATTCTTCTTCCTATGATCTTCCTATGAACCAGGTCCTCTATCCCTGCTCCACAAAAGCATTCTACAGAGATGTTTCATACTGAAATTAAATTACACACAGATGGGCAAAACTAATTATCCAATGAGCAGTTGGTTGAAAATTTGTCTAGACAATCTAAATGGTTCAAAGACGTCTAGGCTAAATTTGGTAGATATTTGATTCAATAGTGAAGGTTTTTTCAATGTCTACAATTGGTTGTAAACAATTTTAATTGTCTCTCTGTGAGAAGTTCTGCTGATTCTTGCTGACAATTGAACATGGTCTCTAATATAGACGTATCTTCTTGCTGTCAGTGCACATCCTGTATGGCTTGATTGTTCAATTAAACTTTAAATTAAAATGCATTTTCTCATCTGCCTGTACTGTGTGAACAGGCATATATCTTGTCATATTTATCATTATTCACTCTATTATTTACCTACAAAAAATTACATACATAACATTTCCCCAATTTAACATTATTACAGCAACATCAGAAAAAGAACAGGATGAAATTAGTTTATAATACTAATACTAATGAAAGTGTATTTGAGTTTTAGTTTAAGCTTTATGACAGTTCTGCATTGTTTATAATTTTTTTTGTGGACCTTTTGAATTTTTTTGTTTTAATTCTAAGTTTAGACCACTTTTAGACTGGATAGTTTTGCTTGGACTAATTCTATGCGGTAGACTCGTATCTAAATGAAGTTGACGAATCGCTTTCATGTTTAAATCAGGTCTAGATTAAGGCACTATGTTTAATTTATCGAATTAAAGGGGGTTGAATACATGTGCACCACATTTTCAGGTTTCAGATTTTTTTGAAAACTATGTGTCATTTCTTTTTTACTTTTTACTCACAATTATGCACTAGTTATTTTGGTCCAAAAACCCTACTAAGATACCTTGAACGTTTTGGTTACCACATCACAAAGTATGCAGACTTTGAGCATAAAGGATCTGAATCCAGTGTTGCAGGAGAAGACTTTGGCACCCCACTCCAGATGCTCTGTGTCCTGGCTGGTGAAGAGAACAACAAAACAGGCAGAGCAGGGGGATTTATAGTTATAGCTGATAAAGGAATGTAAATGAGCAGGTGATTTGTATTGGTGTATCGTCAGTCTTCATCTTTACTCCCTAGTTTTTTGCATTAATGATTTATGAATATTAACACAGCATATTAATAACTGCCAGTCCTAACAATATATTATCAATATATTCATTGTTAGAGCCCATTCGGTTGGGCTCTTTGTATACATGTGTGCATGTGTTTGCAATCTATATATGTCTAAGATAACAGAACTAGTTCTTGGAGTTTGGCCAGCTATCTTCAACAAACACAAAAATAAGAAAGAAATGGAATTTCTAGCAACTGAAATATCCACGTAGGATCACTTATAAGAAATAGACCTATCTACACGTGATCCCTCTCTGAGGTGGGAAAGCAGGGAGGACCTACTGATGCATTGCAGATAAACTGCAGATCCCAGTAAAACCCCTCCCTTTCTTTCCTCCTTTTACACCTCCCTCCACTATCAATGCACTCGATGGCATCACTGCCTCCAGACCACCCACAGTCATCACCCCACACAGATATCTACAACCTGTCACAGGCTACCACACCTCACCATCTGATCCTATTGCCCTCATAGCTCCAACCAATCCATCTCAGCAAACCAAGGAAATATTTGCCCTTTAAAGGACTATGAAGGAAAAGTTTTTCAGTGAACAAAAGTCACAGAACTGTTTTACAAATTAGTGTAGTGGCTAAATGTGCCATTTTCTTTTTGAGTTTTTGTATTTAAAATAAAACTTAATATTTGCACTGTTTTAGAGCACTGTTTATGTCAAAATACACCATTCAAAGTACTGTGATGAAAACTTCAGTTGGATAACTCTGTGTTCTTTTGACTGAATAAATCTCCAAGTACTTAGTATAACAAGAATTATAGAATTATCATTTTTGGTGTTCTGTCAAGTTTGTTAGGATACTTTCAGTTTGTTTTAGAGGGTAAAATTATAAATATTATGCACAAAAGGGAAAAACTAAAAGAAGATACACTAAGGAAAATAAAAACAATACAAAAGGCAGTAAAATATGAGCATTACTTACACAGAAAAAGGAAACAGTACATTGCCAATTTTAAAACAAATAAATAGCTAAGACATTATAGAAAAAAACTCAAAATTAAATTTTACAAAATAATCACTGAATGAGCAGTTCTCTTATGACCAGAGGGGTCTAGATGGTACATAACTGATAATTAACTGATGTGTATTTAGGTTCCTAATCATTCAGTGCCTTATAGGCCAAAAACAAAATTTTACAAACTGTATTTTCTGCAAAGAGGGTGCCAGTACAACAGTTGAAGGACTGAGGTGATATGATCCATTTTCCTAGGGTTGATCAGAACTCTGGCAGCAACATTTTGGATAAGGCTGGAGATGCCTGTTTATTTATTTATTTATTCTGTATGAACAGTAAAAACACCAATACAATAATCTAATCTTCTGAAAAGAGAAGCATGCACAAATTTTTCTGTGTCCTGCTTGGACAGAAAAACCGTAATTCTGGCTCCATTTTAATATGGCTGTGGTCTGATTTAGTGAAAAAATTCAAGTGGTCGTTAAAAAAAGTTTAGTTTTCTGTTCAGTAGAGCACTGATTGGTGAGTTGAAATTTTGGAACCAAAACCAAATACTTTTTTTTTCTGCATTAAACTGAGGGAATATCGGGCACATCCATTCACTGATATTATGGACACACTTAATTTGTGACTTCAAAGATGAAGTTAGTTGGGGAAACAGAAATATAAAGTTATGCTTCATTAGCAGACGACATCATCATTCGAGTAAAAGTAGTTGTAACACTCTGCACTACGAGCTTGAGGAAGCATGTTGATTTTGAAAAAAGATGGCCAGAGAACTGAGACTTGAGGAACCTTACACTTGATTGCTCTTTGCTTGGGCTTATAAATACCAAATGGCACAAAGCACCATTGGTCTGCCAAGTCAAATTTGGACCAATTTAGCACTTTACCAGAAAGTCTCGCACTTTCAGTCTATGGATAACTATATCCATAAACCTGTGGCAAGATCCAGCAAACCCCAAAAATAAGTTTTTGATGCATTCCTGTTTAGACATACAATGACTGTATAAGACGTGTGCAAACTAAATATATCCTGACATTACTACAAACACAATGTTTAAATTAAAAGGTTCCTGATGCTGTAAATAAAGTTATATGACTATTTAGACTAAAGGTCTGATTGCATCATTTAACCATAACATTATAAACACTTTTTTGTCAGCCTCATGTTATTCCCCTTTGTTTCAGCCTTAGGTGTAATGACGCATGAACACACACAATAGTGATAGTCTGGACACAGTAACTTACTCTGTGGTGAAGGACACCTGCATAATGACTGCTGATGGGGAGCTGATGTAGAAGATTTATCGCACTTTATTGCAGTAAAATAAGGCCGTAGATTAAAATAGTGGGCACCACACCCAGTCATGCAGGGTACAGGGGCTAACAGTTTGATGCAGCCATCACACCAATTTCACTCATTCACTTGGATGTTTAATTATTTCTGCCTTCCCGCAAACACATTTGCACATATAGAGAGATGTTAACCCCATGAGGTCAAGAAGAAGCACTGAGCTGCATCAATCCCTGCATTTCTTTATGACATTATCAATGTGTCCTTCTTCCTCTCCACTCACTCTTATCTTCCTCTTTCTTCTCCTGAATGTGCTAAGGACGAAGCTGCAACCAACAGCCAACAGCATGAAACATCACAAATAACGTTTCATTATCAAGCTGTGTAGGTTTTGAATCAAAATTTTAAATCAGTTAAACTAAATAAAATAGTCCTTAATTTAAAAAATACCGTTGGAGTCTATTTTTAACAGTGGAAGTTACAAAATACATAAGCTTTATTTTCTTTAGCTTGACATGGTTTAATTACGTTATTGTTTGACACCTTATACATTTAAACTTTACCAAGTATGTAAAATATTGATTGGTATTAATAATTAAAGTTAAAATAAATTAGAATAAATTGTCATTATGATGCCTTTGGGATCAAGATGTCACCTATTTCTGAACCTATTCTGTAACGGTGAGCTTTGAATAGTTTTAAACTCTCTTCCAATCCTCATCATCGTTAATGAAAATAAGATAAACCTGGGTCTCTGTTTAGCCTTGTTTGTCTCTATTCCAGATGTTTTTACCTTTTTAATTATTGCTCTGAATGCAGGCAGGGTTAGATAAAAAGCTACTTTCGTGCAGCCACTTCCTGATCAACATACATTGGTTTTAATTGAATGACATGTATTCTCGTCTTTCCCATTTTTAAGAATGGGTAATGCAAATGGTCCTCATAGATTATTTATTTAAATTTTCCACCCCAATTTTGGGGGACCATTTTTTGGGACAAACGTTTTAAAAAGAAAGGGGTTACAAAAACAGTTTGAATTTTAAAATACAGGGGTTGGACAATGAAACTAAAAACACCTGGTTTTTAGACCACAAAAATTTTTATTTATGGTAAAAGGGCCCCCCTTTTTGGGGGCCCAATAAAAGCGTCAATTCGTCTTGGGAATGACATATACCAAGTCCTGCACAGGGGTCAGAGGGTTTTTAAAAGCCTTTTCTTCTTGGCAGGATAGTGGCCAAAAATTCACTACGTGATACTGGTGGGGGGAAAAACCTTTTCCCCTGACTCGCTCCAAAAAAACCCCCCAAAGGGGCTCAATAATATTTAGATCTGGTGACTGTGCAGGCCATGGGAGATGTTAAAACTTCATTTTCCCTTTCTTTAAAACCAATCTTTCACCAGTCCTTGCTGTGGGGGATATTGGTGCATTGTCATCCTGATACCACGGCACCGCCTTCAGGATAAAATTTTTTGAACCACGGGGATGCATGGTCCTCAAGAATGGTTCGGTAGCCCTTGGCAGTGAAGCGCCCATCTAGCACAAGTATGGGCCCAAAGGAATGCCATGATATGGCAGCCCCAAAAACCATCACTGATCCACCCCCATGCTTACACTTGGCCATGCAACAGTCTGGGTGGTACGCTTTTTTGGGGCTTCTCCACACCTTTAACTCCCCCCGGGATGTGGGGAAAAACAATAAAGGGGGACCCATCAGAGAAAAAAACTTGTTCCACATTGTCCACAGCCCAAGATTTGCGCTCCTTGCACCCACTGAAAACCGACTTTTTGGCATTGGGACATGAGTGACCAAAGGTTTGGCTATAGCGGGCCCGGGTTTGTGTATATTGACCCTTGTGGAACCCCCACGGACAGTTCTGGTGGGAAAAAGGGAAGAGTTGAGGTGCACATTTAAATTTTTGCCGGTTTGGGCAGCCGTGGTTTTAGTTTTTGGATACAATCCGGGTTAGCACCCGAACATCTCTTTCAGACAGCTTCCTCTTGCGTCCACAGTAATCCTGTTGGATGTGGGTCGTCCTTCTTTGGGGGTATGCTGACATTACCCTGGATACCGTGGCTCTTGATACATCACAAAGATTTTGCTGTCTTGGTCACAGATGCGCCCAGCAAGACGTGCACCAACAATTTGTCCTCTTTTGAACTCGGGTATGTCCCCCCATAAGTTTTGTGAATTTCAATATTTTGAGCAAAAACTGGTTTCCCCTTACCCTGCTAATTGAAAACCTTCACACTCTGCTCTTACTGGTGCAATGTGCAATCAATGAAGACTGGCTACCAGGCTGGTCCAATTTAGCCATGAAACCTCCCACACTAAAATGACAGGTGTTTCAGGTGTTGTCCAACCCCTGTATATATTTCATAGGAATACATGTGGCACTTAAAAATAGTGCCACCTGTAGTGCTTAAAAATAATACAATTTTAATTTGGGAATTTTTTCATCACTGTTTGTTTTTTCTAAAATCTTCAGTATGAGAATTTTTTTTAAAGCTTTTAATACTTCTTTACCAGGGTTCCAAATAATTATGGGCGGTGTCGTAATAGATGCAGTGGGGAGAACAAGTATTTGCACTGCCAGTTTTGCAGACGTTTCCTGTAGTTCTTGATGAGGTTTGCAAACACTGCAGCAGGGATTTTGAAACACTCCTCGATACAGATCTTCTCCAGATCTTTCAGGTTTCGGGGCTGTCGCTGGGCAATACAGACTTTCAGCTCTCTCCAAAAAATTTGGATTGGGCTCAGGTCTGGAGACTGGCTAGGCCACTCCAGGACCTTGAGATGCTTCTTACGGAGCCACTCCGTAGTTGCCTATGTGCTTCGGGTCGTTGGAATACTGGAACACTGGAACACTCAGACACGACCCATCTTCAATACCCTTACTGAGGGAAGGAGGTCGTTGGCGGAGATCTCCCCATACGTGGTCGCATCCATCCTCCCCTCAATATGGTGCAGTCATCCTGTCCCCTTTTCAGAAAAGTATCCACAAATAGTGATGTTTCCACCTCCATGCTTCAAGGTAGGGATGGTGTTGTACTCATCCTTCTTCTTCCTCCAAACAGCGAGTGGAGTTTAGACCAAAAAGCTCTATTTTTGTCTCATCAGACCACATGATCTACTCCCATTCCTCCTCTGGATCATCCAATTGGTCACTGGCAAACTTCAGACGGGCCTAGACATGCCCTGGCTTGAGCAGGGGGACTTTGCATGCGCTGCAGGATTTTAATCTATGCCGGCGTAGTGTGTTACTAATGGTCTTCTTTGAGACTGTGGTCCCAGCTCTCTTCAGGTCATTGACTAGGACCTGCCGTGTAGTTCTGGGCTGATCCCTCACCTTCCCCGTGATCATTGATTCCCCACATGGTGAGATTTTGCATGGAGCTCCAGACTGAGGGAGATTGACCGTCATCTTGAACCTTCATTTTCTTATAATTGCGCCCACAGTTGTTGCACTCTCACCAAGCTGCTTGTCTATTTTCCTGTAGCCTATCCCAGTCTCGTGCAGGTCTACTGTTTTATCCCTGATGTCCTTCAACAGCTCCCTGGTCTTGGCCATGGTGGAGAAGCTGGAGTTTGTTTGATTGAGTGTGTGGACAGATGTCTTTTATACAGATTATGAGTTTAAACAGGTGCAGTTAATACACGGCTTCTTAAAGAAGAACTAACCGGCCTGTGAGAGCCGGGATTCTTACTGGTTGTCAGGTGATTTTATACTTATGTTATGCAATCAAAGGCAAATTAATTACTTAAAAATCACACAATGTGATGTTGTGGATTTTTGTTTTAGATTCCTTCACTCACAGTTGAAGAGTACCTACAATACAAATTAAAGACTTCTACATGCTTTGCAAGTCGGAAAATCTGCAAAATCAGTAGCGTATCAAATACTTGTTCTCCACACTGTACATCAGCTTGAGTTCAATCAAGATTTTCCTTAGTTCCATTAAGTTATCACATATGACTCTTATTGTTACCTTTAGTAGCTGAGTAAACGCAAAGGTTAATTTCTTCATCTCCTCCCCAATTTGTTTTATTCTTTTTGGAAGAATTTAGAAATAAGTGAAAGCTGTAAATTTAAAACAATTAAACACTATAAACATAAAACAAATAAAACAAAGTGAATGTTTCCCACCAGATCTTTAAGAAAAAGTATTGACTCTATCATGATCTGGTTTGTTCTTTATATTCAAGCAAATGATGATGAATGTTTGCTTTTGGGCTATACTATGTCAGTTATACATATATGTATCTCTGAGGAAGATGTAAACAGGCTCTTTCAGCGCATGAAAACAAAGAAAGCTGGAGGACCTGATAATGTCTCCCCATCATGCCTGAAAGCCTGTGCAAATCAACTCACTCCAATCTTCACCCGGATCTTCAACAAGTCACTGGAGAAGTGTGAGGTCCCCTCCTGCTTCAAACGATCCACCTTTCATCCCAGTGCCCAAAAAACCCACCATCCTAGGATTAAATGACTACGGGGCCTGTAGCCCTGACGTTTTGTGGTCATGAAAACCTTTGAGCGGCTGGTGTTGAAGCACCTGAAAGACATCACAGGCCCTCTACTGGATGCCCTGCATTTTTGCGTACCGAGCAAACAGGTCTGCAGATGATGCTGTTAACTTAGGTCTACACTTCATCCTGCAACACCTCGACCACCCAGGGACCTACGCCAGGAATCCTGTTTGTAGACTTCAGCTCGGCCTTCAACACCATCATACCAGACATCCTCCACCAGAAGCTCACTCAGCTCAACGTCCCAACCTCCCACCTGTCAGTGGATCAACAGCTTCCTGACGGACCGACAGCAGCAGGTGAGACTGGGGAGCATCTTCTCCCGAACCAGATCAATAAGTACTGGTCCCCCCCCCAGGGGTTGTTTCTATCCCCACTCCTCTTCTCCCTGTACACAATGACTGCACCTCAGCAGACTCGTCCGTGAAACTCCTGAAATTTGCAGATGACACCACTGTCATTGGACTGATCCAGGACGGTGATGAGTCTGCATACAGACAGGGGGGGATCGGCTTGTACACTGGTGTAGTCAGAACTGCCTGGAGCTAAACCCACTCAAGACTGTGGAGATGGTGGTGGACTTTCGGAAAACACCACCTCCATACACCCCCCTCACCATCCTCAAACAACACCGTGTCGGCTGTGGACCACTTCAGGTTCTTAGGAACAACCATCTCTGAGGACCTGAGATGGTCCTTTCACACATAGACCACTGTTCGGAAAGAAGGCCCAGCAGAGACTGTACTTCCTGAGGCAACTTAAGAAGTACAACCTTCCACAGGAGCTGCTGGTCATCTTCTACACTGCCATCATTCAGTCTGTCCTGTCTTCATCCATCTCCGTGTGGTTCGGTTCATCCACAAACAGGACAGGTCCAGACTGCAACGAACAATCAGGTCTGCAGAGAGAATCATCAGGGCTGACCTTCCCTCCATTCCAAGACTTATACAGGTCTAGGGTCCGAAAAAGAGCTGCTAAAATCTCTGCAGACCCCACACACCCTGCCCCATAAACTGTTTAGAGTTCTGCCTTCAGGCCGACGCTACAGAGCGCTGTTCAAAAACAGCCGCCACAGAGACAGTTTCTTCCCCCAGGCTGTTTTCTCTTTGAACATTCAATAAAATACAAAACAACAGCAGACAGATGTTGCAAATGAAACCTTTTTATTTATATATGTTTTATATTGTACATTGTAAATATGTATATTCTGTAGTGCAAAAACAAAAACCGAAGAGCAAAGTGTACCGGAGTCAAATTCCTTGTTTGTATGTACGAACTTGGCAATAAAGCTGATTCTGATTCTGATTCTGATTCTGATCTATATTTAGATATATACGTAAGAGTAAATGAACAGTAAATTAACTGGACATGAGGTAAATAAACTGGATATGAGGTCATTTTGACTTTGTTGACATTGAATCCTACAAATGTGCACACATATATGCCCCATACCAGCTACATCCAATCCAATGTAAGAAACCTTTTCAGAGGATCAATGGCTTCTCTAACTGAGTGGATGTGTCTCTGCAGGTCGCAGGCTAGGACAGACTAACACCGCCTAGGATGGGCTTATCCTTGCTGTTCGAGGTTGTTTCTGCTGCATTGCCTTTTGAAAACACTCCAACTCTCCTGCAATGCGCTGAGGCCCAGAACTGTTGTGTACCCACACACCCTTAGTACAGCATTGCCCTTAATAGATCCTACATGAAAAGCTGTGCAGGATCCGAAATCCAGCAGCCAGTAGCAAGACATCGAAAGAAAGAAAAGCAAGTCATGGGACAATGGCGAAGGACACTGCAACATCAGCAACAGCTTGTTGGATGAAGTGTAGTCATTTACTATAGGTATTATAGCTTTAAATATGCCGACGCAAGGCGAGGAAGTCATTGTGTCCGTCTCTCTCTCTCTCTGTCTGTCTGTTTAGCTCACTCTCTCTCTCATTGTCTGCCTTCTTGTCTCTGGAGCAATCTAAAACTGGCCAACCTTGATGCATTGGCTTCTTGAAAGCCTCCAAAGGATATCGAATGTAAGACAAGCAAGGAAATGCTGATTTTTTTTTTTATTATTTGGAAAAAGCTAATCAGCTCAAATCTCAAAATCCATATAAATCCTGGGGAAATATTCAGCATTTATTAATTAATGTTGTGTGAAGCAATTGTTTTGTCTTCGCTTTGCTGATTTAGATAGAATTAAACAGTCAAAAAAAACGCTATGGTTTTTTAACACATTAATTCTAACAACTACTAATAGCTTAATATTGATCCTAGTGACCGAATAATGAACAAAGGCATCAAGACTGATAGGTGATCGATAATCAGATAATGAGGCCAAGCCTTTAGAGAAAACACACAGGTTGGGTTGGGGGGTGGGCTTCACATCAAATGTATGGCAAGTCCAGGTACTGAGGTTCCCCATAATAATTTTTTTAAAACAGACAGAGAGCAGGGTGTGAAATTACATCTGTCATTAGTGTTGTTTTCCTTGAAAAAATAATTAATGCGTTCATGTTTAGTAGAATTGATTACTGCAACGGTGTCTTTACGCGTCTGCCTAAATAGGCAATCAGACAGCTGCAGTTGATCCAAAAGACTGTTGCCCACGTCTTCATTAAAACTAAGAAAGTGGGACCCATCACCCCGATTCCAAAGTCCTTACACTGGCTCCCCGTATCTCAAAGAATAAACTTTAAAATACTTCTGTTAGTCTATAAATCACTGAATGGATTGGCAACAAAATATATTACAGACTTGTTGTCACTGTATCAACCACTCAAACCTCTCAGGTCTTCTAGCTCAAATCTACTCTGCATACCCAGAACCAGAACCAAACGTGGAGAAGCAGCTTTTAGTTCTTATGCTCCACTAATCTGGAATAAACTTCCAGAAAACTGTAAAACACTGAAACCCTAAGTTGCTTTAAATCAAGATTAAAAACTTATTCGATTAGAGTGGCCTTTGACTATATCTCAACGTTATTATTTAAGTTTTCAGTCCAACTTTCCTTTTACTTTTTTATCAGTCATTTTATCATTCATTTTTTATTTTATTTATTTTTATCATATTTTTAATTATACATTTTTTATTCTCTTTAATTATTTAATTACCTTTATGCCACTGCAATGTACTTTTCCTATTATGTCTCTTTTTCTTTTTTTTTCATGTACAGCACTTTGAATTGTCTTGCTGCTGAAATGTGCAATTTAAATAAACTTGCCTTGCCTCACCTTCCTGAAGTAGTTGCATAATTAGACAAGGTGAGACAATCATTTCAAAAACAAAATGTAAAGAAGTTAGTGAGAAATGAGACTCGGGGATTTTGCACGGTCTTGAGTGTGCATGTGTGTAATTTTTCTGCCTTCTTCTGGTACAAAAACATTAGTGTTACCTTTATTGGAAATTTTTTATTTGATGGCAGGTGAGCTTGGTGATTAAATCAGGCTTTTACCAACTTAGGCTAACAGCTAAAAGAAATGCTAAATAAAATACTAGATAAAAGGCAAGATGAAAGGCAGTCTCCCTCACATGGATCTAGAGAAAGATCTATAACGTTAAAGTGGTTTAGATCAGGATTTGATAAACCATCTGCAACTGGTGCAGAATGCAGCCACCTGTTTTTTTTTACCTATAAGTCTAAAAATGACCACATATCACATATGCTTGCTTCACTCCATATTCATTTGTGGAACTGTAATAGTATAATTGTTAAGTATAAAACAGCTGTTCTGTGAAGACATTAGGTTTTTTAAATCACATTAGTGAACAAACAGCATCAAGAAAAAGAAATAAGTCAAAATATTCTAAACACACTCAGAACACACAATTTCCATGATGAAACATGGTGGTGGCAGCATCATGCTGTGGGAAGGCTTTTCCTCACTTTTTAGAGGGGAAGCTGTTAATTGCAAGGTGGATGGAGCTAAATACTGGTCAAAACCTGGAAGAAACCTTTCGGACAGAGCAAAAGACTTCGTAAATTTTAACCAAAGTTAACAGAATCGAGACCTAAGTCAAATTGAGAATCTGCAGCAAAGCTTTACAGATGTCCCCCATCCAATCTGACTGAGTATGAACTATGAGTATGAGCCTAACCTTGGTTTGAGTCACTGAATTGACAAGTTAAGCGAGGCGTTGTTGCTTGTGGACCTTGGCTCAGCAGTCAGCAGAATCGCTGACTATTACAGAGCTGTGATGGAGTGCTCTTTTGTTGTCAATATTATGTTGTGAGGAAAAGCTGCTGTTTCCTTTAACGGGGTAAGACAGCAGTTGACTGTCGCTGTCTGTGGTGCTGAAATGATCGGGACGAGTCAGCAATTAGAACGGAAGTAAAGAGACCACCTCAGTGTTTGTCTGTAAATGTATTCCAAATCCCACACCCACGTAGCCTCTGTGAGCCACGTGGTTCAGACTGAGCGAGTCCCTGGACCATCAGCAGGCAGGCAGAGGGAGACGCTCCTTTTATCCCCTCCCTTCCTTCATATGAAGCAACACTGCTTGGACTTGCCTTGTTAGCCACAGAAGCTCCGGTATATAAGGAGAAGTCGGAGGCTCTCTCAGTCGCTGTGAAAGCCATACACCCCTCACCTGCCCGCGCGCGCACACACACACTTTTACACATCCTCTACTTTAGTCTGGCCTGATGAGTTACCCGGTGGACACGATAGGAAGTCCCTTCAGGAGAGTTATGGATACTAGAACAACCAGTTACGGCTACGGCCGCCCCAGTGGCACCCCCTCAAGCGGCTTTCGCTCCCAGTCGTGGTCCCGGACAAGCCCTGGCTCCACCATGACCGCATCCTACAAGAGGACCCTGAACGCACCGGCTCCCCGGGCATACAGCTCAACGGTGCGGAGTTCCGCCGACAGCGTTGATTACAGTCAAACCTCGATCCTTAACGGTGACTACAAGCGATCTAACGAAAAAGAACAACTTCAGGGGCTTAATGACCGGTTTGCTGTGTATATTGACAAGGTGCACTACCTGGAGCAACAGAACAAGCAGATCGAGGATGAGATCCAGGCGCTGCGGCAAAAGCAGGTGTCCCGCACCCAGCTGGACGACCTCTACGACCAGGAGCTGAAGGAGCTTCGGACCGTTCTGGAGCAGATCCACCGCGACAAGGCGCAGATCCAACTCGACACTGAGCACATTGAGGAGGACATCCAGCGGGTCAGGGACCGCTTCGAGGAGGAGGCTCGAATCCGTGAGGAAACGGAAGCCATAATTCGTGTCCTGAAGAAGGACACCGGTGACTCAGAGTTAATGAAGTCCGAGTTGGAGAAGAAAGTTCAGTCGCTGCAGGACGAGATTGCCTTCATCCGCAACAACCACGAGGAGGAGGTGAGCGACCTCATCGCCCAGATCCAGGCGTCCCAGGTGACCGTGGAGAGGAAGGACCTCCAGAAGACCGACATCACCGAGGCTCTGCGGGAAATACGCACCGAATTAGAAGGCCACTCGAACCAGAACCTGCAGCAGGTGGAAACCTGGTTTATGTGCCGCTACACCAAGCTCAACGAGGCTGCGGAGCAGAAGAAGGACGCGATTAAGTCCGCCCGGGACGAGATTGCCGACTACCGGCGCCAGCTGCAGGCGAAGACGGTGGAGCTGGAGTCCGTCCGAGGGATGAAGGACTCTCTGGAGCGCCAGCTAAATGACATCGAGGACCGGCACAACAGCGACCTGGCCAGCCTGCAGGCAAGGAGGCACTCTGAAAACACATATTTAGTATATTACATGGAAAAAATATAGTATTATATTTTTCAATTCAAGTAACATTCGTCATGTGTGTGATAACATTTTTAAAATAGGGCAAATGTTTTGGATTTCTTTAAAGATGACCACAGTTTGCCATGATGACGCAGCTTTTTATTTAATAAATTTCAAATGGCATACTTTCCCAACACAACAAAAGAAGAAAATAACTTTAATTCTATCAGATATGACAGGTTTGATTTTCTTTTCAGCTGCATTATGACTACGGGTCTTTTCTGTCGCTTTACGAGCTTGGGAGATTTCCAAGTGATAAAAGGCAGACTGCAGTGGACGCTCTTTTTTTCCTCCCTCCTCTCTTGCTGAGTCAGAGGCATGGGTCGATGCCTTCATTCGTTCTGTCCTTGCATTACAGCGCTCAGAGTTTAGAGGAGGGGTGGGGGCGGTCTATGTTGGAGGCTACCCTTGAAACAGAGTCTCAGCTTCTCTACAACGCTGAATTGCGTCAGAATATATTAGAGCAACACCCTCAGTCGAGGCAAAAGTAGAAGGAGTTTTACTGCAGTAGGAATTCAGAGAGAAATTTGAGAAAGTCCAGGATAGGCAAGAGGTTGTACAAAAGAGAATAGCTCTGTCAGGCTTCATCAATTGTTTTTGTTTTTATTTTTTTTCTTAGGAGACAATCCACCAGCTGGACAATGAACTGAAGAGCACGAAGTGGGAGATGGCTCGCCATCTCCGTGAGTATCAGGACCTGCTGAATGTCAAGATGGCCCTGGACATTGAAATTGCTGCATACAGGTATAGTAATGAAAACATACTCCCAATTATTTTATCAGTTTTACACAAAATCTGAATTTAAACGTACAACAAATGCATTTTGTTTCCAACCAGGAAACTCCTCGAGGGAGAGGAGACCCACTTCAGCACTTTTCCATATCGCCAGGCTGTCACCTCCAGCAAAATCTCCAAACCTAAATCTGAGGCCTCAAAGCTGAAAGTGCAGCACAAGTTCGTGGAGGAGATCATCGAGGAGACACGGGTGGAGGATGACAAGGCGGACATTGATGAGGCTCTGGCAGAGATAGCACAGGAGCTCTCTGCCACACCCGGAGAAGGAGGAGAGGAGGAAGAAGGGGAAGAGGAGGGTGGAGAGGAAGAGCAGGATGCTGGAGAAGAGGCAGCAGAGGAAGAAGAAGTTGTAGCCACCATTGAAGCCAAAGTTAGTGCTAGTGCCCCTTCCAAGGATGAGGATGAGAAGGAAAAAGGGGATGATGAGGGAGAAGAACGTGAGGGAGAAGATGGTAAGGAGGGAGAAAATGAAGAGGAAGAAGGGAAGGGAGAGGATGACGAAGAAAAGGGGGGAGAAGCAGAAGAAGGTGATGAAGAGGGGGGAGAAGAAGGAGAGGAGGAAGAGGTTGAGGAAACAGTACTGTGCGCCAAAGCTCCAGAGTCCAAAGCCTCCCCTGACAAAGATAAGAGTGGCGAAAAAGAGAGTAGTACAGGGGAGGAGGAGGAGGAGGCTGGTGCCGAAGAGGAGAGTGGTGAAAAGGAAGAAGATGACAAAGCATCAAAACGTGGAGATGAAAAGGAAGAAAAAGATGATGCAGAGAAAGGCAAAGAGGAAGATGAAAAGGATGTAAAAACAGAGAAAGCAGATAAATCTGAAAAATCTGTTGCAAAGCTTGAAGCTTTAAAAACTGAAGCCAGCAAGGAAGAGGCCCCAAAAACAGAGGGGTCAAAGTCCCCCAAATCTGAATCTCCAGTGGCAGGTTCCCCAAAGTCTGAATCCCCAAAACCTAGCTCCCCAAAGTCTGAATCCCCAAAACCTAGCTCTCCACAGTCTGAATCCCCCAAACCTGGTTCCCCCAAGTCTGAATCACCTAAACCAAGTTCTCCCAAGTCTGAATCACCCAAGGCTGCTTCTCCAAAGCCTGAATCGCCGAAAGAAGGCTCTCCCAAGACAGAATCCCCTAAGCCTAGCTCCCCCAAATCTGAATTCCCCAAGTTTGATACCACCAAAGCTGAGGTTTCCAAAGAGGACAAAACAGAAAAGAAAAGTGACTCAACAGAAGATAAGAAGGTAGAAAAGAAAGACGTTGCCATGAACGGTGAGGTGGAGAAGAGCAGCCCAGAGGAAAAAGAGAAGAAAGATGAGGATGTGATTGCTAATGGGGTAGACGACAGCCCCATCAAGGAAGATGGCAGCCAGAAAGTGGTGATTACCAAGACCGTGGAGACAATCACCACTGGAGAGGATGGGTCCAAGCATGTCACAAAATCTATCACGGTGACAGAAACAGTGAAGGAGGTGGAGGATGTGCCGCAGGATAAGCTGGTCTCCACCAAAAAGACCGAGAAGCAATCCACCCAGTCTGTCAAGCAAGTGGCAGAGGCCGAATAAGCAGACTCTGCTTAGCCAAAGTGGAAGCAGAGGAGGGGGCAACCGTGAGCGGGGCGAAAGCTAGAAGAGAGAACATGAGCAATCCACAAAAAACTAACATAACAATGAAACCCATACAGCTAGAGCGATGTAACAACGAAAACCACACTAAAAGCAAATTATAGAGAGAAGCCAAAATAAAACATGACAAACTTCAAGCCTGCATGTTGAGTGAAAGCTTTAAGCGAGTGAGCAAGCGACTGAGACATTTTATCCTCTTTTAGGTTCTTTCTGCTTTTATAAGGTGAGCTCAGGAGTAGGAGGAGGGGGTGGAGTATCTGCATGCTAGCTCAGGGGAGAGGAGTATCTTTCTCTCTTATGTATATGTTTGGTAGGAACGCACTTTAAAATGATTATGTAACGCAAGACTGTCGAGCAGATTTTTGAGTTGAAGTAGAAGAGGAGGGGGTCATGCAGGGGAAGGGTCCTTGGCGCAGACATGCACTCTACTGAAGAAGCCTTACTTGACATGTGAAGATGCCATCTGAGCCAGAAACAGTACTAAACATTAACTACGGAACATGAGGTGAAGAAACACATAACCACACCGAAAACATCCGGTAACTAAAGCAATTACAGCTCAACAAATCTAAAGAAACTCCTAGCCTTAAACATGCTTTTTATCATGGTCTGTTATGTTTACCTGAGAGCAACTTAGACAGATGTAACTGTAAATGACTTGTGCATCCTTGTATGCACAGAATGAACTTGAATTTAACTGCAGAAATAAATGAGGTGCTACTGTTTGCAGTCCCATAAACTCATCTTGAATTATTTCCCAGCAGCCTTTGCTCAATAAATATCATAACAAAACAAACTTTTGTCTCTTGTAATTTTTTTTATCATTATGTTGTCTGGATAAACTGATCCTACATTAAATTATTTAGAGATATTTTAGTAATGGTTTCTTTTTTAAATGTATTTCATAATGTAATGAATGCATTAAATAAATGATTGCTTTTAATGCATTTTAGGGCTTGTGTAACACTGATTTTGCTGCTAGCCTTAATGATGATGATTTTTTTAACAGGGAGGGTAATTGCCCAGACATTAATCAGCAAAAAGTCTGTAACACCCGGCAGTTAAAAAATAAAAAATCACCAAGATCACCAAAATCACCAATCACCTAATCCTATTTATCTGATTAAGAGTGCTTGATGCTGCAGGCCATCCACCATTAAATTAATGCTAACATCAGTAGACGTTATTGATGCGCTTCACATAAAGATTTTTTTCTAAGAGTCCTCAGGTTTACTACCACATTACAAAGATATACATGTTTGATGATATCTGTGTGCAGATATTAGTTGTGGAGCTCATTAGAGAGGGCGAACATTGTTTAATAAGCCTTTAAACATATAAACCGCATTAGATTTGCATTAGACTGCTTACAGCATTTTCTTTTTCTGATTGAAGATGTTTCAATACAGCAGTCTAATATTATGTTGGCCTGAATTTAAATAGCTGTTAGCAATAAATGGGATCTCTGTTTCATTAAACTGAAGATGCTTAAAGGATTATTTACCACATTCTTGTATTTAAAGTGCTAAAGATGTATACACAAACAAAAATCTAACTCAAACCTGACACTTTAAAAGTTTATAAAATAAAGCGTACATGAAGCTTTATGACCTTTTCGAGACTAACGTTATTTTAGCATGAAGGAAAACAAACTCTTTGAACGATTAAAGATGCAAAGACAGTTACAGTAATGTGCAAAAAAGTGCTACAGATTGCTTGTTCTTTTGCTTTTTTGTCATGGTTATATATTTCAGATCTTTAAACAAATGTTTGTATAAGAAATATAACCTGAGTAAATATCAATAGCAGTTTTCAAAAGTTGATTTCATTTATAATGGAAAAAAGCTATCCAAGCCAACTTGGCTCTACGTAAAAACACAATAGCCGGGTAAACGTAAAAACTGACTGCTGTCAAGCATTTACAATAATTGGCTATTAGTCTTTTATACCACTGGAGAAATTTTGGCCCTGTTTTGTGTGCAGAACTGTTCTGATTCAGAGACATTGGAGGGTCTTGAGCATGATAGGTCTGCTTAAGGTCACACCACAGCATCACAGTTGGATTCATTAATTTTATGTTCTACTTTATTTTCATTGTCCAAGTGGCGAAGTGCTCTCAAACTCAAGGTCCTTATTGATGGACGAAAATGCTTCAAGATTTTGAGGTACAGAGCAAAATGTATAACTTCAGTAATTACAGCAAACAGTCCAGGTCCTGAACCAGCAAAGCAGCCTCAGATCAGCACACTACCACAACTAGGTTTTACTGTCGGTTACTTTCGTTAGTCCTTAGAATATATTTTTATGGATGCCATTTCTGTGAAGTCTTGAACACTGACCTGAGGTGAGTGTCCTAAAGTGCTTTATCAGACAAATCTATTTAAGTGATTTCTTGGCAGAAGGTGTTAATCACATTCAATTTATGATTTACCAAGGAGATGATTACTTTTTGTATAGGGCCAGGTTGGTTTGAAAAGCTTTTTTTCCTTTAAAAAACCATTTTTGGAAAACAGCATTTTGTGTTTACTGTGATTGACTTTGTCTCAAACATGTATATTGTTTGATGATCTGAAAGATTTAGGTATGACAACAAAGCAAAATACTGAAAAAATCTGGGAGGAAATCACAAATTTTCAGAGCACTACTGCAAGTAAGAGATTACTGGTCAGAATCTTTTTTGAAAAAACAAATCTAAAAAGGGAACTATATGGGGGTGTGGCAGTGGCGTAGGTGTGAAGCGCTCGTCCCATGTATGGAGGCTACAGTCCTCGACGAGGTCAAGGGTTTGAGTCCCCTTTCTCTTTCCGCTCCATTTCCTGTCCCTTCAGCCTCTTTTGTTTCGCCGTTTTTTTACACTGGAAGTTGCAAAACAAAACAAAAAAACACAGGTACCCACAAGCTTAAATGTAAAAAACTACGTAATTCTAAATAAATAGGCATCTCAAAAGTGATGCTAATTTAAAGATAAGAGCGTTCAAGCGAACTCTAATCTGATTAGGCATTAGCGCTAAATGGAACATGCTTTACCTCGCAGTGACTCCCGATTTAAAGACATAAATACCTTTCGCGATAAACTATTTTTTAGACTGTTTTCAATTCAGTTTATTTATATAGCGCCAATTCACAACACATGTCGTCTCAAGGCACTTCACAAAACTCAGGTACATACATTTACGTTTTACATTGTAAGTAATTTTTGCAAGCAAACTAACATAATGTTAATCATAAAACGAAAACAAGGATCTCTGTGTACAGGAATCTAAATCAAATGTCACGGCAGTTTTTGAGGTTTATAAAACAGCTTTGCCACTCAGCCCTGTGACTGTTGGCAAACTGATTAACTGTTAGCATATTATTTAGCCATGTGTTGCTAGTAACTATTTAACATTTCATCAAAGATTACTTTAGAGTTATCTAATGCAGGTAAGATATTGACTGTTCATAATTTCCTAACAGAACCCAACTTCTAAAAATCCAAACTTTTCCTTCCATTTTGGCTAAATAGTAACTGTTGCTAAATCTGTGTATTATGTACTATGTAAGATTATGAAGTGGAAATAATTGTTCTGTCAGCCTTGTAGGATACAGTACATAAAGGGTTACAAACTTAACCAGTTGTAGCAAAAAGGCTCTGAGATTTTTCATCACAGTGGAGCATTATCACCTTGATCTAATCTTTAGGAAATGTTTAACAGGATCACCAATCTAACACAGAACATGGTAATATTTTTTTTAATGTTGGAGCTCAGATTTTCTTCTAAAATCTGTTATCTCATCTTGAAGGGAAGTCTCACCATTTATAATGAATTGTTTAAACTTACAAAATAACTGATGATCTGAAAGGCAACACTGAGGGAAATGTACTTAACTAAACGAGTCCCGCCATTTGTTGAAGGTTAAACTTCGAACTCAGAGGCAAAATGACCTACACACGAAGATTCAAGAATCATTTCTTTATTTTTTCAACCAAAACACAAACATTCAATTTAGCATTCAGCAGTTATACATCTTACAGACATGAGGAACTGTGCAGTCAGACCTTTATGGTTTCTTCTTGATATTAGAAAGCAGTTAAGCTTGACTTGTTGCTGTAAATAGCTAACAGATTGTGTTATTGAGCACCATGTTACCAAGCAGGATTGCCAGCGCTGATGTCTTATCTGATTATTGAGCTCTGATTTGGACTGTCGCAACCAATGTGTGCTGACTTCACTTTTTACCTTTTGTGCTTTTTTCTTCAGCAGGCTTGGGCTTGGCTGTTTTTTCTTCAACTTTCTCCTTTTTGGTGTCACCCTTGTCGTCTTTCTTTGGAACAGCTTCTTTGACATCTTTGACATCAGCTTTGTCCTCCTTGGCATCTGCCTTATCTTCTTTCTCCTCACCCTTTTTAGAGTCTTCCTTCTCCTCTTTCTCTTCACTCTCTTTAGAATCTCCTTTCTCCTCTTTCTCTTCATTATTGGCGTTCTCGTCTTTATCCTCTGCTCCTTCTGTTTTTTCCTCCTCTTCTGCTTCTGGTTTGTCCTCAGCTTCACCTCCTTCTTTTTCTCCCTCAGCAACAGTAGCCTGTTCAACCTCTTCCTTTTGCTCCTCTTCATCACCACATGAATGAAAACAATAGGTTTGTTTATTCTTAATGATCATAATTATTAAAATTTTATTTAAATAAATATCAAAGTATATGTACTAACCATCCTCTCCCTCTTTAGTCTCTTCATCCTGCTTCTCTTCCTCTTGTTTCTCCTCCTCCTGCTCCTCCTCCTTTTCTCCCTCTTCTTCTTTTTTCTCCTCTCCGTCTTCCTTTTCTTCTTCGTCTTTTTGCTCCTCTCCACCCTCTTCCTTCTGCTCCTCTTGCTCTTCTTCCTTTACCTCCTCTGCCTCCTCTTCCTCCTCCTCTTCTTCTGCAGGAGGGCTGGCCTCTGCTTGCTGGGCGTGGCTGGCAGAGATTACACCCTCAGCAGTGCTGGAGCTGAGCAGACGGGAGGTCATCAGGTAAGAGGTGCCGGAGCTCAGGCTGGAGAGGATGGGCCGGGTGAAGGAGGGTGCAGCAAAGGTGTGGCTGTACAGGGAGGGCACGCAGCCAGTCACTCCCACACTGAAGCGAGACTCTTCCCCTTCCAAAAGCTTCCTGTTTATGTCAAAATAAAAGGGAGGGGACAAAAATGTCACAATTAAATTTTTACATGTTGTAAAGAAGAAAACAAAATACATACATCTAATAAATTAATAAATGTATAGTTCTTTAATTGTTTTAATAATTAAATAATAAAAGGTAGGAACTATTATAGTTAATTTATAATAAAATTTCAAAGCATGTAAAATGCCATAATGTCTCTTCAAATAGACCCTAGCCCCGCCCACTGAGTGACAGAAATGCTGACTTTTAAAATAAGTTCACGAAACATGGCAACACAGAACTGTAGAATGATTAAATAAAAAAATATATAATATCTGACTAATTATATATGCTTTTCAAATATAATGCATACAATTTTTAAGAAATTATTAACATTTAATTATTTCAGTATTTATTAAACTATTGAAATGTTCAAAGATATAAAAATAATTTATATATTATATAAATATATATATTTATATCAAATAATTGTTAAGAATATGCAATTCAACATTTTATTTTTATTATTCTACATATTAATATTTATTCACCATTTATTTACCAATCTATTTATGTATTGAATTGTGGTTTATAAAACAGACAATGATCTAAGTTAGAGATTGTTTCTTATTGTGTCATATCTATTATTTATGAACCACCTGATTAATTAACACTCAGAGGGTCTATGCCTGACCTGTATGCTGCGATCTCAATATCCAGGGCCATTTTGACATTCAGCAGGTCTTGGTACTCCTTAAGGTAGCGTGCCATTTCCTGTTTAGTGCCCCTCAGCTCATTCTCCAACTCTGCAATGGTGTCCTAAATAGAAAGCAAGGTGAGTAAACTAAATATCCCAAGATATGCATAAGCATCACATTGTAGTGAAGTTTGCATATACTCACATGCATAGCAGCTATCTCTGCACTCTGCCTCTCCTCGATCTCGTGCAGCTGCTTCTCCAGAGATACATTGAGGCCTTTGCATGCATCAATCTCCAGTATGCGGCCCTGCAGCTGGCGCCGGTACTCTCCTGCTTCGTCCTTTGAGCTTTTCACTGCACTGCTGTGCTGAGCCACAGTTTCCGTCAGGGAGCCCACCTTTCCCCTAAACCACTCCTCAGCTGCCTGCATGTTTCTTGCAGCCAGTCTCTCATACTGGGACCGGATGTCCCTGAGAGCACCAGACAGATCTGGAGCGGCGGCTTCAGATTCAACCGCTACCTGGACCCCCAGCTGGACCTGAGCCTGAAGTTCAGCCACCTCCCCCTCATGAATCCTCTTGAGGAAGGCCAGTTCGTCCAGTAGGGTTTCAACACCTTTCTCCAGCTCAGCCATTCCTAAGGCGGCCTCATCGGCCTCGCGACGGGCCTCCATCAACTTGCCCTCAGCTTCTTCCCGAGCCAACATCTCCTCCTCATATCGACCCTGCAGTGAGTTCAGGGTTTGTTCCAGCCTCTCCCTCTGGCCCAGGACAGTCTGCTGCTCTGCCCTTGCTTCGTCAACAGCTGCTCTCAGAGTTCTGGCCTCTTGCTCATACAATGCTCTGAGACGGGATGGCTCAGCGTGCTTTTGCCTTAGCAGCAGCAGCTCGGCCTCCAGAGCACGGTTCTGCTGCTCCAGCTCACGCACCCTCTCGATGAAGCCTGCAAATCGATCATTGAGGTCTTGCAGCTGGCTGCGTTCCTGTGTGCGTACGGCTCGGAAGTCGGAGCTGATCTGGGCCGCCTGGCTGAGCTCCCGCTCCAGGGAAGTGGCCGGGGAGGAAGAGGAGAATGTCACCCGACTGGGAGAGGAGTGCTGCAGACGGGAGGAAGATAGTGGGGAAGCACGGGAAGAGTAACCGGCATGGGTTCTCCCTCTTACCACCACCCGAGGTGCAGGCTCGACATACAAGTGTTTGTACAACGAAGAGGCATAGTAGGGGTCATATCCGATGCTACTCATGGCTGAGTGTTGGAGGGACTGGCTGTTCTCCCTCTCCTCCTTGTGTCTGTGTGGGTGGGGATGTGTACAAAGGGCTCAGGTTTAAGCCCCGACTGCTTGCTGCAGCAGCAGGCTGTGCTTTTATAGCAGGACAGTCTGACGCAAGCACTTTCTCCAAACTCTGACAATGCAGCCTCTCTAGGCTTGCACTGCAGCAGCACAAGATGAGAGAGAGCAGCTATTGGCAAAGGCGTAGGAAGAAAAAGACTCAGAGAAAAAAAAAATTAAACCAGTACATTTGGTTTTTAAAGCAGTAAACACATAATAATCATTTAAATAAAAACAAAGAAAGAAAAACTCCATCAAGCTCCAGAATTATCACAAAACTGGAGCCCGGGTTTCACAGTATCGCAGATAACGGAACACCTAGTTGTATTCATGATTTTTAAAGTATTAAAATATGGAAGAAACAAACTGCCGGTAACTGGGGATGGGCTGTCATGACACAGCTCGCCCTCTTCTGGTGGAGAAGAGAACTACAGCTGTGACCTCAAATGAACTCCAGCGGTAAAATTCCTCCCAAAGAGAAGTTAAAAGATGACATAATGGAAGCATTTTAAAGCAGCCAAAACGGTCTTTTTATATGTGTTTTAGAGATCATATGAGTTCTTTCCATTTCGCTCCAAAGCCGAATTTGAATTATGAATTATATGTATAAAGAAAGCACAGCATTATTAAAACCATTAATAAAACATACTTATGGATCGACTGCATGTCAATGTTCAATTAAGGCATACTGTCTCTTAAGAAACTGAAACAAAATCAGCAAAAACCTGAGAGATACATACCCTTTCAGCCAATTTATCTGCTGTGTGCAAACTTTTCAGCTGTACTTTTTACAAGTTGTCTCCTTTTACCCACAAACTTGTGTAATTTATAGAGATTTAATGTAATACAACAAGAAAAAGTAGTCTATAATTTTGAAGGGGAACCAAATTGATAGATGAACTGACAAGTGTTGCTTGCATTTGCATTCAGCCCCCTTCACACGGATACCCCCAAATAAAAAACTGTGTAAGCAATTGCCTTCTGAAGTCACCTTAACTGTAAATGGAGTTCATGTTTATGTCATATATTTTTCTTCAGACGTTTCTGGTGGCACCAGTGGCCCTTATCAACAATTATCAGACATGAAAAAAAGAGAGCAAAGAAATGTAGCTGTTATGTGAAGACCTTGAATGTTTGTTGGTCAACAAACAGCATCATAAAGACCGAGGAACACCCAAGAAAAGTCAGAAATTAAGTTCGAAGAAGTTTAAATCAGGGTTAGGTCATAAACAACACCGCAAGCTATGGACTTTTCAAGAAGCAGTATTCAATCCATTTTCTATAAATGGAAAAACAGAATATAGTACAACTGCACTATACTTACACTAATACGGATTACCAAGGGAGAGAGAGCATTAATCAGTGATACCTGTCTGATTGAGTCCTGACTGCAGTACAGCAATAACATTGTTCATTAACAGCTATGAATTGCAAAGCAAAGTTCTTTGTCATGAAGCAGGAAAACAGCTCTGTTGTGATCATTTTATGCCCAAATTGCAAAATTTTTAATTTAAATTTAAAATCCATTTTCATCCTTTTCTGTCAATTCTCACTGGTATGACTGGTATCGCTGGTTGACCGCCCATGGTTCCTGGTTCTGAGTTTTTTTCTGCTTTTTCTAAGTAATTTCTGTAAATTCTGGACTAGTGTTTTTATCCCTGTGTGCAGTCACTCTGCCCACCCCCTGCATTTGGTTCTCTCACAAACCACCAAACATATCGTGTCAGAATGGCCCAATAAATTTCCAAACACAATTCCAACCTATGGCAGCACTTGAAAATTAATGCATACATATATTATACCTGAGCTTGGCAAATTTTGCTGGATTGGAAAGGAATTTTAATCTCCAGATTTGCAAAGCTGGTAGAGACATACCTCAACATAATTGCTGTTGTACTTGCAGTGATTTCTACCAAGCATTGACTCAGTAGGGCTGAATACAAATGGACACTTTTCTCATTTTTATTCCTACTAAAAAAATAATCAAACTATACATAATCTCCTCCCATTTTACATTTACATGCTACTTTGTCCACACTATGTATCACAACAAATACATATTGTGGACAGCAGGTTTAAAATTGAAAAGCCATATTTTACTTTATTGAAGAAAAGTCTTCCTGTTTGCTGTCTGCTGACTCCAATTTTACAAAAAATATTTTTGTCAACTGCTCCTTGGAAATACTAGCAGTTCAATAATACCCTAGCTGCTGACTTGCACTTTAATTTCTCCTATATGCCTGGCGAGTGTGTGAATCAGTGCATATAATGTGCAATGCCTCGCTCAGCATTTTGCATGTGAAGACTCTCATCTAACCGTAATTTTTGCTGTTCATTGCAGTGTTTTGCATCAATACCGCTGAATATTTTGTGAGTGCTGCGTACAGGATATGTCCGTGCCTTTCATCTGTAACCATTGCTGTTTGTATAGTTCTCTCATGCACTAAAGGCCCATATAGACCTCAAAGGCAGTTCTGTACTCCTATATACAGTGAAGGCTGTATGACTCTGCAGGCTGAGTCATCACACAAACTCCCTTGTGTCCACTTTTCCCTGCCTAACAGCCCGCTGGCAATCTGCACCAGGGTGTTTTGTTGCAGACAAGATGCTTACAGAACCATGGGCGAGAAACAGAGGCAGCAGATAATTAAATCGCCTTTTCAACCAAATGAAAATGCTTAAAGTGCTAATACCAGACCTATGGTTTGTTTGGTCAAGAGAGATGATGAGTACTGAATGTCGGGCATCAACAAACAACAAATAAAAGCAATATTAAAGCTTATGTAGGCTAACTGTAATTAGCTCATTTTTTTGACTGATTTGGAAATAGTAATTGAAATATAATTGTACAGAAAAGCATCAATCAGTTTTTAACCTCTAAAAAGTCTATTTTCTTTAAGCGAAACGTAGAATGTAACATTTTATATATAGAATAAAAGCACTTTAGTAAGATGTTGAAAATGCTGGCCCAAAGAAGTGATTAACTGTGAGTGAAAGTCATAGTAACTGTATGAAAGAGATGACACTTCCACTAACAACTAACTGAACTAACATGGTGGTTTAAGGGTTGCAACAGTGCAAGAAAGTATCTTTTTCAAAACTTAATTTATAATGGATAAATTTCTAACAAATTTCTCATAACAACTTGAGATAGAAACCTTAACTGCTTAACTGGTTAATGCAGTCACCATTTTCCCAATTGTACTGAAATATGTTCTATATGGTCATTAAAAAGATATAACCACAGAAATTTAAGGCTAATGGGTGAGTTTTTTTTCCAATACAACATCCTCCTTGCCAGTTCATTTAGTAAAGTACAAACCAAGGTCAAGGTTATATGATGCAGTTTGGCATTACTCCTAGAATTCCATTAACGGTCTTTTTTTGGACCCTCTGTTTTTCCAGTGGATCATAATTTCATAGTTAGATGACTGGACACTTTGCTTCACATTTCAGCTTTTGGATTTTGTGGCTCAGTTTTCCAGCCAGCTCCATTATTGCAGTTAAGGGAGTTTCTCCTTCCTGGCATTAAATTTCATATAAGATGCTGCAGAATATGTAGCTGCTAAGACTTGTTCCTGTAGAATACTGTATACACTTGCATTTGTCCGATACAACATAAGAACACAGAAGAGTAAAATAAATGTGGCTATTTTTATATATCTAAGGGTAAAAAGTCGTTTTTGATTAAATATGATACTATTTTATTAACGTTTTAAAAGATTAAAGCAGCTTTTTATGTTTTTCTTATATAATAACAGGTGTAACAGGCTTTAGAAAAGTAAAAAGAAGGAATCATTTTCTTCTGTTATACAAGATTAACCCCTAGTGGTCATAATGAGGGAACACACAAAAAATCAGAAAATTCATTAAAGGCTTTACTTTATAAAATTAGAGATTTTGATACTACTCAGGATCTGTAGAACATTTGTCATTCATATTTTTTAAACCTTTAAATAATGATTTCCACTTATTTACCTCATTGGACAAATGTACCATGGAGGAATGGATGAATTTACTTATATTAGACACTATCTTGATCCCAGGAGGGAAATTACGTTGTCACAGTAATTTATAGCTCACAGTAGTGCAAACAGAGCATGCATGCATGCCTCGATGGATCGACGGAGAAAAAACAAATGTGTGGATGTTATGAAATGTTAAAGAAATGTATGATCGGCAAATGGACAAATGGACAAACAGAGAAATCAATAGACTGGTGATGTAGACCAAAGAACAGTGAATGATAAAAGGGTGGATGGATATATGGATTGAGGTCAAATGGATGATGGACAAACTGAATGACAGATTGGAGCAAGTGGGTAATGGACAGATGGATGGACGGAGAATGGATGGATGGCAGACAAGTGGGCAATGGAAAGTCAGGGGGATGAATGCACGTATGGATTAATAGAACCATGGAGGGTTGGCAAACAAATGGGTGGATTGATGGCTGGATGGTAAACAAAACTAAAGAATGGATAGTTTGATGGACGATGGGCTTTTGATCTATTAGATACAACATTAAGACTAAGGGATAGGAAATCAAATTCAAATACATTTTTCATACTCCTTTTTCTTTTTTATTACTCTTATAGACCTGAAAAAACTATTAACAATTCCAGACTAGGAACTTAATAAACAAACAATTGTAGTAGGAGCAAATATTGCCTGATGCCTTAATGTACATGCTAACATTGTCTCCTATGTTTACATGAAGTAAAATGTATGAATAGGTGATAATTCAGAAGTTAGGCAATTTAACTTTAAACATCTCTGCTGCTCACCAGAGGAAGCTTTTTAATATCTGCTTTCTTATAACACAATAAATAACTCTTTAGCAAATGTAAAAGTCGCTAACTATAATCTATTCACAGTAGAACGAGTTTTATTGTCAGCTATGGAGTCATTCATCTTAGGATGAGGCAACTATGTACAGGCAACTCTGCTCTTTACACT
This sequence comes from Crenichthys baileyi, assembly GCA_036173005.1. Taxonomy (NCBI): domain Eukaryota; kingdom Metazoa; phylum Chordata; class Actinopteri; order Cyprinodontiformes; family Goodeidae; genus Crenichthys; species Crenichthys baileyi. The sequence continues at coordinate 142,872 of JAHHUM010000331.1, forward strand.
TTTGTTGCACAGATCTCATTTTAAAAGTCATGCTGCTATTTTGGTTTATCCCTGACCTCTGCCCTTCCCAGCCTTTCCCATGAGCCCAGTGGAGGTCTGGTTCTATTGGCCTATCTCTCCTGTCCATCAGAGGTTGAAAGGTTTTCACAGGTGGAATGCTGAGAGGCCGGCCTGCTATAAAAAGATTTTGGTATGTTGGTCTGGGCTCACTGTTGACCAGGCAGTGTGTGGGTGAGAGCAACTTAGAAGGGCTGAGAGCTCTGTGTCTGGTTTAGAGCTAAAACCCGATAGAAACAATTAAATATGACCGCCGTCCATCGTTTAGTTATTGTCCGCCATGGAGAGAGCGCCTGGAACCAAGAAAACCGCTTCTGCGGCTGGTTTGACGCTGACCTTAGCGAAAAGGGAGTGGAGGAGGCCAAGCGTGGAGCCCAGGCTATCAAGGAGGCAGGCCTGAAGTTTGATGTGTGCTACACCTCAGTGCTGAAACGTGCCATCCAGACCCTGTGGACCATTATGGAGGGCACTGACCAGATGTGGCTGCCTGTGATTCGTTCCTGGCGGCTGAACGAGCGCCACTACGGAGGCCTCACTGGACTCAACAAGGCAGAGACTGCTGAGAAGCACGGCGAGGAGCAGGTGAAGATCTGGCGTCGATCTTTTGACATCCCACCTCCACCTATGGATAAGGATCACCCTTACCACAAAATCATCAGTGAGGTGAGACACCTAAACTCAACCATCATGTAGCTCCTGATAGATCTTTAGTGTTTTATGTGAGCAGCAACAATCTGCTTCTGTTTTGTCTATTCTCAGTCTCGGCGTTACAAGGACCTGAAGCCTGGTGAACTGCCTACATGTGAGTCCCTGAAGGACACCATTGCCCGTGCCCTCCCATTCTGGAATGAGGTTATTGCTCCACAAATCAAAGCCGGGAAGAATGTAATTATCGCCGCTCACGGGAACAGCCTCCGTGGCATCGTCAAGCACCTGGAGGGTGAGTTTTGCAGTTTGCAAGTGGACAAGGTTGTTTATTTGTTAATAAAAATCTAAACTCTAAAATGGTTTGCAGGGATTTAATCCCAGAAAACAACTATGGCTGGATTTACACACAAAAAAGGCCATGGGATAGTGAGCTTTTGATTCCACTACTTATAAATAGCGTGCAAAGACTCTTGCACTGTAATGCAGGGTAGAGGGTCATGAGCTTGGTTCCCATTACAGTCATGACCTTTATGTCAAAAGGTTGTACATTTTTAAGCAGTGGTAAGGAATGAAAAAGGGCGTTACATTCACTGATCATAATAGATGAAGTTGCTTACATAAAAATATGTAATTAATGTGAAACACAATGAGATGTGAAGAAACTCAATGGGGGTCCAAAAGTGCCACAATTTAATAAAACATAAAACAATTACTTTTATATGTCACTAATTCATTAAAACTAGAAGCCAATATATAATTTAAAATATAAACATTTGAATGTGTCATAATAATATAGTTATGTAATTCACAAAAAGCATCTAAATTTATTTCAGTGTTTATTTTTTTAATTTTATTTTCTCTATGTGCAGGACGTTATGAATGTTATTTCGAACAGTCTGCCAGTGGTTGGGCGTAAAGTTGCACTATTCAGTCCAATTGGTCTGATGCAGACTTCCTGCACAGTTTAAACCAATGGCACTTCTGCCCCTCAAAGACCTGCTCTAACTTTGTATACTAATAGTGCAGTTATCCTGCCATATATTTGTATCAGTTCAGATGCTTTAATACTTTTGGTTTCAGGGTATGTTTATGTTGTCTTTACCAGGCATGTCTGACGCAGCCATCATGGAGCTGAACCTTCCGACAGGAATCCCAATCGTATACGAACTGGATGCAGACCTGAAGCCGGTCAAGCCCATGGCTTTCCTCGGTGATGAGGAAACCGTGAAGAAGGCAATGGAGGCTGTGGCTGCTCAGGGCAAAGCCAAGAAGTAAGCCTGCCTTGGAGGCTCCATGAGGAGGCAGAAAATGAGACTTTTCACCCTAGTGTTTCACTTCCAGCTTTTCCTCATATTTCATTCCAAATTGGGGAAGTGGTTAATGGTTCTTTGAAAGAAAGGCCAGGTCCCTACATTTTACACAGCAACACATCACTCAGCTCTTTTAAATTGTGGTCTAGCCCTAGTTTGTAGTATTCACAACTCTGCCACATCCAATAAACAAATCATGTTTGTTTGTATGTCTGCCTTCTTCCTTCATATCCTCACACATCTTTTCTCTTTTTTCCTCCCTTCACATACACAGAGCCATCTTTTTTCTATACACCCACACTCTTCCATAGTCATTTGGTCAAATCAGTGGTTTCAGCAAGGCACAAAGCTGGTGTGAAATTTTATCCTGAGGTAGCACAAGCGGGGAGGTGGATGTGAAATGCAGTCTGAGAGTAAAGTCAATGGGTTCATCCTGGCAGTATTCCCACAATGCAGAAGGCAGTTTGTTTTCAACTCTAATCAGATCAAAGTGAGAAATGTGGAAACAAAATGGTCAATATCTTTTACAACATATGGGCAATGTGGGGAAAACACATTAGAAGTTCTGACATTCAACACAGGCATCATTCTGCTATTGCTAAGGTATCCCTGTTTATTTAGAAGGTGCTGCAGCAAATTACAGCACTGCCATTAAATTAATTGCCCTTAGGTATTCTATACCTATTGTGTCCTACAATTACAAGGATAAGAATCCGTAGTGAGAATAAAAGTAATGTGAAGCTCTTATGAAATTCTCCTATTTAAAATAAATCTCTTAAGATAGTCTACTGAAGCATTGATCTTGGACACCTCAGGACACCTTTTTGTTTTATTAATAAGGATTAAAGATCATGTGCAGTATTGCAAATGGTCTAGCAATTAGTGTCATCACAATACTAACATTTAAAACTCGATACTGATATACCATGCACAGGGTTATTTCTAGTTTAGAGCAAAACATGATCAGCTACAATATGACAATATAAAATAAAACAAACAAACAAAGGGCAAACAAATAGGTGGGGGACAATTTAGCCCTCATTCAGAGAAATACATAATTTAAGTTTCACTTCCCTGTTTGACAAAACAGTAGATAACACTTGGCGTAAGTGATAATATTGTTTATGGAAATTTGTACATTTGATTTAATCGTGCAGTTATTTTATTTTGTTTCCATTTGCCTGTCAATTTGCTGTTGACTCAAATAAATTGTACTACTGAGGGACAAATAAAGGCTCATTCTATACTAAAATAAATTGTTTCACAACAAACATGAATCTGACGCATTCAAAACATTTTTTACAGTGTAAACAAGGATCTGGTGTACAAATGTATTCAACAGAAGCCCTGTACAATTTCTGTCTTTCTGGTAATTTTGCATTATGTTTTCTTTAGTGATCAACTACAGCAGCAGGGAAGGTTTCTATAGTTAATTTTCTACTGGTCTAATAGTCAGCTTCAGTCTGGCTCCACTGTGTTATGAGCCACACGAGCCTTCGATGCCCTCCTAACTAAAATGATAAGTAATGGTGGGAGGCGCATTGGTTTGTTTCATTGCTTCTCTATTTAGTAACCGACCGAGCCGCCAGCTGATCAACATTTCCCTGCGTTAATTCGTACCGCAGTAGAACGGAGCGTTGCGTGGTTCGGAACTGCGCACCTGGGAAGCGCATCTCGATGAGGGAGCTCAGACAAGCAGTCATTGGACTGCCCGGGTTAGTGAAGCTAACATTTAAATAGGTACTGTTAACTTATGTTGTCAAGGCGGTTTACTACTTCACTGTTATAGATACAGGAGATCTACTTCCAGCAGCAGCTGTCGGATGAATGCGATAATTTGAATAAATGATTTTGACCAAATTAGCATTTTTGAATATTGTTTTTTTTTTTGCATTGATTATATTGAAATAAATTATTTTGACAACCCTACAAGTAATCCTGTTCAAAATAGGGGCTTTGCAGCCATACAAGTGCTAGTGTAGCATGGTATGGCATAAAAAATACATTCTTCTAAATGTATCAGTTTCTTACCTTTTTAGTTAAGGCATGAGTCAAATAACTTCAACCATGAAGACATTTACAGCCACACTACCGCCTTTTTTTCTCCCTAGAACATCAAATGAAATCCAATCCCATTTCAGACTGCATGTTCACAAAGGTCACAATCTCCAGTTGTTTACCGATATGGCTCTATGTACATAGTACACTATGTTTGAACGCTTTTTAGATCGAATCCAATTCCCAAGTGATTCACCAACTGATCAGCCAGCAAATGAAACTGGCCAATTTTCCTTGATCAGCAGGTCAAACACACACACACAAAAAACCCCAGATGTTCTACCCTGTTTATTAAATGCATCAGGTCAGTGAATGCATCAAAAATTGTTTATTTAGGAAAACACAATTATATGAATAAAACAGATTAAAATTAAAATGGAGAAAATAAAATACAAGAAATCCGGACCAAAATACTAAAAGCAAAATTAACACCACAGTAGGTTTACAATTAGATACCGAAATATCAATTCACACCAAACCTTTTACGGATCTAAAATATTTAAACATTAAATTTACCTCCCTAGTAATAATTTTATGCCATTTATTTGTTCCCGGTTTCATTGTTGATGGTGGAAGGTTTGGTTGTGTAGATTTGCTCACAGATTTTATTTAAACTTTGTTCACAAAAAAAGGGAAAAGAAAAAACATATCACATAAATCTCAGGAGACTTCACATTTTCTGAGATGATAACACACAATATACAAAGTTCATACTTTTGTTACAAAGCATTCATTTTGAACCAGTATTCATAAAATACACGTTTTAAAAAAATCTGTGTACATTCAAAGTTTCTTGGCATTTATTAAAAGAATTTATAAACTTTTATAATCACTTTTAGAGCTTTATTTAAATTATAAAGCACCAAAATATGAATGGTAATATTAGATTTGTTTCAACATCCATATAATTTGACATTTCTCTTAGTTTAATATGGTTTAGAGTTCAACAATAGCACATTATCAAAGAAGAAACCCTAGACAAAGCAAAGCCTGCCTTTACAACAGTGTTACAGTGGCACCTACTGACAAAGAGAGTTTTCCAAGTATCGTCAGGAAATGGACCAATTTTTCTATGTCTAAAATCTATTTTCTTAAAGTAAAACTGTATTGAAAAGCAAGGTTAGAATGCATTGGAAGTGACAGGTTATTTTTAAACGCATTTAAATTATTCACTCGGGTAAAAACAAATTATGATTCTCTAAGAAGAGTCAAATAGGCTTTCAGGCAAAATAAATTAGATAAAAATAATTCTCCAAGAGTCTGATAGGTTTGATGCAGATCAGGAATGTTTGGTGCAGTTTTTGGAAGAGTTTCCATCGGCAGCAGTTTTAGTACTGGCATATCTCTTAAAGGGCTTAAAGAAACCTGGGAGAGGTGCAATCTGATAAGGATTCTTGGTATAATAGAGTGCTTTTTTGGTTTCTTCTATTGCTGCACCTGCATATTCTCCAGCGCCGGTGACATTCTTCTCTATACTGTTAATCAACTCCCCCTGGTGGAAATAAAACAGACATCGCCTGACATCTTATCCGTGATATTTAAATTGGTCGTTATTAAAAATTTATATAAAGGGCAGAAATTTTACCTGAGTTTCCAACAACATGGCTGTATCTGTAAATATCTCATGTAGGTCTTTTATGCTATAGTCAAGGCTGATGATGTCCTGATGACGTCTTTCGATCTCAGTGAGAGCCTGACTTGAAAAGTTGGTCTTTGGAGGAAAAAGAGAGATAGAGAGATAGAGAATATATACACACACATACAGTTTTAATTCAAATAACGTAATTCAAACAAACATTTAATGATTCTTTTGGCAATAGATCTGGGATTTATTGAGCCACTATCCGGAGATTTCACCAACATTGGGTATGAAGATGGGAAGATTATCACATGGCAGCACATCTTCCAGTTCGTCATCCGTCATGACTTTACCCACTACAAGAGACAAAAAAGAAGTTAGTACCTGGAATCTTACAGACATTGGAATTTGCATGCAAAGATCAAGTAAAAACAAATTAGAGATTCAGACATAAAATCAAATCGAGTTAAAAAACTGAAAGTTCTATTTTCCATGGGCGTATGTTACATGTATTTCTGGATGTTCGCCACAAGATGGAATAATTACTGCATTACCCTAAGCCTCACCAAAGCTAAAAATTAGATTCTGAAACATTATAAGGGCACACAAAGCAGCCTCAAAGTTTACCAGAGGAACAAACTGGATAAATTAAATAGGTACACTAACGGAAATCAAGTAAATGGGAATAACACTTCATCCATGTCAGATCATAAACTGCTGTAATCTGTTGATCGGTGCCATAAGTGCACTACCATAGGTATCTACAGTACTAATAATATTTTCCTAGTAAAGAATCTGATCAGCATCAGCATTAGATTAGACAAGGAATACGGCTTCATTTTCACTTTGCTCTCAATGTAAAGCATTGGAACAGTCAGTAAATAGCAATTACTACTGCAATAGCTACTCACCAATCTCTAGGTGTCTCTGAATCTGGGCTTTGCATTTCTCTCTGAAAGAAATCTGATCCTTATGGTAATTCTTCATGACCTCAGAAAACCTCCGAGTCAAATGAGAATGCTGGCAGACGAGAGTCAACAAAATTAGTTTGTTGGTGGCTATGGTTAATATTCGCAATGTGACAAACAGTACAAGGACAGCCTATACTGCAAGACTGGTCACATGCAATTACAATAATAACCAGGTATAATATATAGTTAATATTTGCAAAATTTTAATTTTCGTGCAATTAAATGGACATTAGATGTATTACTCCAACATAATCTTACAAAAATAAACAAATAAAATACAAGTTTTAACTTGGGTGCATTTGTTTAGTGGGGGGTTATTAAAGGTTTACAGCTTATTTTCAATTCATCCGGAGTTTTCAGTTTTTCCTTTTTATTTTTTAGTGTGAGCCCTTTATGTTGCATCTTGGCCAGATTGTCGTGAATTAAAAATGGTTCTTAACTGACTTACCTGGATAAGTAAAAGCTAATAAAAAAAAAAAAGTGATGTATGGCTTTCCGTTTTCCTAAAGTGTAAGAATAATGTGACACAAAGGCCCATTTCTTAGGTTTTTGTCAAGACAGGAAAGATCAGAAAATGCCATTCAAGTAAGGAAGATGCCAGTTGATCTTCATTGAACTCATTGACCATTTCTGTTCTACCAACACAAACAAACATGTGGAGTTTGCTAATCCCTGCTGGGACTTTAACTGGAACTGTGTATTTAGGTCAGATGAGCTCAAGTTTGAGCTTTTTAGCAACAAATAGTCCTGGAGTGTTTGGAATATCATTGTGGAATACCAGCACATCAGCATAGCAGCAATGATTTTCCTTTAAAAATTTAAATAACTACCCATGAGGAAATGGAAATATGATGTACCGACCTGATTCCTTTGGATTCGATGGATCACCGAGTTATTAGTTCTGTTCTCATCTGATGCGCAGTTCTTCTGCATTACTGAAACACACGAGACAGAACTCATGCAAATGCAAACAGGGTTAAATAACAACTTTGTATATAAAATCTTTTAGGATTGAACAATAATGAGCTGTATTAGACTGTGATACACTCCATTTCCTCTTCTGATCTTGTGCCTGTCAAATTGCACCCTCCTGACTTTACTCAGTATTTTAGCAAGTCTAATGTTTGGCAAAGCTGCATCTGTTGCGGATGATTATCCACAGTTAAATATCAATAATAATACACACACACATTCCACGGGTTACAGCAGAAAAGCCATTTTGGCTACATTTTGTAATACTTACATTTTAACTTGGTTTGGACCAAGTTGGCGTTCTTTCTGATCTCATTGTTCAGCAGCTCCAGTTCATCTTTACTTCCTAAAAACACAGAGGGAACAAATTCGCTTTAGGGAAAGACAAATTTCTGTTTGGGCATGTTCTGCATCTAAACTAAAGAAATAAGCTTGGCTCTTTATGACAGAACTGTAGTTTTATCAGTAACTTTGTATCGCAACAAATGAAGTCTATTTATGTATAATTTAGGTAAATTTAGTTGGAAGAATATGTTTAACAGTGTATTTCTATATCTGTTTCTGTGCACCTCATTCTGTGGTAAATGGGCTGAATTTAAATAGCGTTTTCCAGTCGTATCAACTACTCTGAGCGCTTTACACAACGCTACATTCAACCAATTGAATTGACAAACTTGCACACATTCATACACTGATACGCAGATTGGTAGGTAACTTGAGGTTAGGTGGCTTGACCAGGGACACATTGAAATGAGACAGGAGAAAGCTGGAACTGGAACGGATTGAAGGATGATTACATTTCCCACTGTGTATCTTTAACCATTTAACAGATTTCTAAAAGTACTGGTAAAGCAATGAGGAAACTGAGTTGCTACACAATTTAAAGGCTTTACTCAATATTCCAGAAAGTCTTACTTTTGCCGCTGTCCAAAGAGGAGAGGGTGCAGTTGTGGCGTCTATCCATTTCCTCTGTTTGGCTGGAGATTTTTTCAATGAGGCTTTGCACCTCGCTCACCTACACACACAGACACCGTTTTTAAACCTTTTGGAAGGCTTTTCCACTTCAGAAATTAGTATTATCTCTCATGGCTCAAATGTTTTGCACCAGCTGTACACAAGTAATCACCAAAACGAATGTAAGAGAAAAAAAAAGAAAATTAAGTAGAGAATATCTCAAAATAACACTAATCATATGCTTTCTGTCTTATGCGCAGACGGAAGCGGATTTTTATAAAGGCAGCGGTTGCTGTTAAACCTCTCAATAAATCATGATTAAAGTCAGTGTAACCCCAGCTTCTGGTTTCACTTATGTTTTGAGGTCGGTAGCTTTACCTGTGCAAACTTACCGTTTTAAAGAAATCATCCAAGTCGGCTGCTCTCTCCGTTGAATTGCTCATGTTAGCAATTTGCTGCGAGTAAACAAAAAAAAAAAAAAACTGCGAGTGGGAATATTTTACGCCGCTTTAATGTTTATACTATAAATGCCACCCACACAACTAGCTTATACTCTCTCCTAAAACTCTTTCAACTTGTACCTGCTCCTCGGTGGTCTTTTTTTAAGGCAACAAAAAACCTAGACACTACAGTAACAGTCAGGACCAGACTCGATCTCACTCACCTTCTGTCTTCCTCCTGAAAGATGAGCTCATCTAACGCACCTGTGATAAAGGGCGTGGACGCGCAGGCGCATTTACGTCCAACCAAGCAAACAAAGGAGCTGTGTGTCAACGACCTGTCTGCAAGCAATGGCTGCACGGAAACCTACGGCCTATATAAAACGAAATTGTGAATATTTGTCATTAGGTATGCGTTTCTTACGAAAGTGTAGAAAAAATAATTCGCAAAACACTAACGTTTACAGAGTTTCCCGTTATTATGAAAGTAGTTCCTGTTTTACGATTGGTCAGCTTGAAAACACGTTTTTAGAGTGACACGCCTGTAAACTGCCGGACCAATAACCAATAACAGGAGGACGGGAGGAACAGTGTGAACGACCTGCGAATAAGTAATGGGCCAAATGTAAAGAGGAGTCTCTCCATTAAATAAATTGGAGAAATGCGTTTTTGCCGGAGGTATGACCTCGGTAACAGCTTGTCGAAGGGATCTTCCTTAACTCATATCATAACCACTGACTACCATGTTATGCAGATGCAGACTAGTTGGTTTTATTCATTATCTGAAACAATTGTATCTTTCATATATTTCTCAAATTTTCAGTATATTCTTTCCAATGGGGAAAAATCCCATGTTAAATAATTATTTCCAATTAAATCACTGGTGTCACTCTTATTGTCAACCCTAAAAATCGCTTAAAAATAAATGGAACTGAAGTTTTTTTGTATTTTAATCATTTACTTCTAAAATGTATAACTTATTTTAAATTGATTGGAGTGTCTACAAACGTTTAGCTTGTAATCCAGGGCTTTGTATTTACCTGGGATATGCATTTGACATGGCCCATTTTTTCTTAGTCACTCTTCAAAACGGCTTAAGGGGGAGAGGGTTTGAGTTTAATTTACCCCCACACAGTATGAGGATGGTAAGAAAGGTAAAACGCTCTTAGATAACCAAATAAAAGACTCACCTTGGGGAAAGTCTCCATGAAAGCAGATCATATTAATGTTTTCTTATATAACCCAGTAGTTGTGTGGTTTGCTAGAACGTCTGAATGATGCAAAATGGCATGTCTTGCACATACACATTAAATATGCAACAAACAACAGTTGGTGAAGGTATTGTTTGACTTCAAACAAAATCAAATACTAAAACATGCTTATGATGAAATTTATTTTATGTTGAATTCCTATGATTCTTCCAGCTGAATGCAGTCTTTGGTCTAACTTCCTGCTGTTGGCTGTAACACAAACATTTACTATCAAATGCGCTTGCAGACATCATCATATAGTACAATGTCTAGGTCTGTGACTCTGCTACTTACCAGAGGTTTGGTGGAGGGGCAGCAACCTTTGTGTCTGCCTCCACATCAGAGAGCATGATGCCACGATATGCTCTTTCGTGTAAACAGTAATGAATAAACCTAAAGAAAAAAGGTAGCAATACAGGCATGTCAGACTGATTTTTGCTTACTGGCATAGTTGGATGTAAATTCAGAGCCGTACTTGTTCCACACTGGATCAATTTCCAGGACTCTGGGGTCTCCCACCACAACCAGTAGGTTTCTGGCTCGAGTCATGGCCACGTTGAATCTCTGAGGAGATTCAGGTTCCGTTAACATTAAAGTACAGGGACATATTGGGATTGTATATACACCACTCCCACATATATTGGTAGCCCAATGATAAACATGTGGAAAAAGCCATGAAATGAATTAATCTTTTATCTCATTTGTATAATCTCACAAAAAAAATGCCATAGTTTTCTTATAGTAAGCTTTGGAGATTTTTTTTTCTTAGCTCCTTACCATCCTCCTCACTGTGCATGAAGGGAAGACAAACATAGATCCTTATCCCACCTTGTTTGAAAGTTGCAGTTATTTTGAAATAATTCATTGTTATTCTCACTGTAAATATGGGCCAATTTTGGAGTGCTCTGAAATACTGAAATCTACACATTTCTTATTTGATTGGCATGTTTTCTAGTCCTGCTGAGTTTGAATAGATGCAAAGAAACAAATAGTTTGTGTTAAATCATATTTATATCTGAGGAAAACAAGAAATCATGGACTTATTAAAAGTTCCTCAACTGTCTGATTAATCTAAATCAGAAAAAAACATTTTCCAATTAAATTTTTCTTATAGCAGTTGTCGAGGTGCTTTTTTGGATCTATCCAAGTGATTTTTTGTTAAAAATGTACACGTGGGACTTTTTTCCACACTTAATAAATGTACTTAGAGTAAAGTTTGTATCCTTCTCATTTTTTTGACTGTGACATGTTGCTACAATAAAAAATGCATTTATTTTCAGGGTTTTACACATCTTTACTTTGTGTGCAGATACATTTAGAGGTCACTTTAATGTTTTCGTCAACATTCTCAATAAAGTAACAATAAACAAATAAAAAGGGCTCTTTATTAAAACAAAAAATTGTTTTTTTAAAACAATCAACTGAAGCCTATCAAAAAGAACTGTTTGATGTGGAACCTACCTGGGTATTTTTTATTTGCATTATAAGGTCCAGTATTTTCAAAGCTAAATAAAAAAATGTAATATATTGAGAAGTATTGAAAACGTTTACAGGAGTTTTTATTAAATCAGATAAATTTCTGTGAGGTTATGTTGTTGCGATGAAAGATAAATTTAGGCTTGTTACACATTTTTACCAGAGATGCAAGGAAAGGTTGATGGCATTATATTGGTTTCTAGCACCACTTTGACAATGAATGTTTTCAAGCAATAAATTTGCAGGAGAAATAAAATCATTTGTTAAAAGTGCAAATCTGAGGACAATGGGATATTTTCTCACCTTCTCATTTTTCACAAAGCCCAAGGTGAAGTGTTGTTTAGGTGCAGTCAGTCTGGGATTACTGCGCACTGTGGACAACAGGATCACATCAAACTCTTTACCCTGAAAGATCTCGACTGTGCCAACCTGCAAAAAGAAGGAACAAATGCATTGTTTATATTTTATGCAGAGTTTTTATATATATATATATATATATATATATATATATATATATATATATATATATATATATATATATATATATATATTATATACCGACCACTTTATTAGATACACCTGTCCAACTGCTTGTTAACGCAAATTTCCTATCAGCAAATTACATGGCAGCAACTCAATGCATTTAGGGATGTAGACATGATCAAGACGATCTGCTGCGGTTCAAACCGAGCATCAGAATAGGGAAGACAGGTGATTTAAGTGACTTTGAACGTGGCATGGTTGTTGGTGCCAGACGGGCTGGTCTGAGTATTTCAGAAACTGCTGATCTACTGGAATTTTCACGCACTACCATCTCTAGGGTTTACAGAGAATGGTCCAAAAAAGAGAAAATATCCAGTGAGCGGCATTTCTGTGGGCGCAAATGCCTTGTTGATGCCAGAGGTCAGAGGAGAATGGCCAGACTGGTTCGAGCTGATAGAAAGGCAACAGTAACTCAAATAACCACTCGTTACAACCAAGGCATGCAGAAGAGCATCTATGAAAGTACAACACGTCGAACCTTGAGGCAGATGGGCTAGAGCAGCAGAAGACCACACCGGGTGCCACTCCTGTCAGCTAAAAACAGGAAACTGAGGCTACAATTCACACAGGCTCATCAAAATTGGACAATAGAAGGTGGGAAAAACATTGCCTGGTCTGATGAGTCTCGATTTCTGTTGCGACATTTGGATGGTAGGGTCAGAATTTGGCGTCAACAACATGAAAGCATGGATCCATCCTGCCTTGTATCAACGGTTCAGGCTGGTGGTGGTGGTGTAATGGTGTGGGGGATATTTTCTTGGCACACTTTGGGCCCCTTAGTAACAATAGAGCATCATGTCAACGCCACAGCCAACCTGAGTATTGTTGCTGACCATGTCCATCCCTTTATGACCACAGTGTACCCATCCTCTGATGGTTACTTCCAGCAGGATAACGCGGCATGCCATAAAGCACGAATCATCTTAGACTGGTTTCTTGAACATGACAATGAGTTCACTGTGCTCAAATGGCCTCCACAGTCACCAGATCTCAATCCAATAGAGCACCTTTGGGATGTGGTGGAACGGGAGATTCGCATCATGGATGTGCAGCTGACAAAACTGCCGCATCTGTGTGATGCTATCATCTCAAAATGGAGCAAACTCTCTGAGGAATGTTTCCAGTACCTTGTTGAATCTATGCCAAGAAGGATTAAGACAGTTCTGAAGGCAAAAGGGGGTCCAACCCGATACTAGCAAGGTGTACCTAATAAAGTGGCAGGTGAGTGTATATTTATATATTTGCAAAACAGTAAAAATTCCTGACAAAGGTCATACTTGGACGTTTTCCAAGTCTCTTTTGGCTAGATCCTTGTCTGTGTAAAGGGCCGCTTTGATCTTCTCCACCTGTCAGCACATGAAATAGGATAGTGAGGTCAAAGATAATTGCAAGTCCTGCTAAAATATTAAATGCTCTCCAGAAAATAATGGATCCTTACCAGTAAAAAAGCTAAATTAGCTAAACCTTTCCTCTGGAATGGTAAAGTTATAAACTCAAACAGATGACGGTGCTTAAATACTTACTTGTTTTTTGTATGGAGTAATAATACCAATTTCCTTTGGTTCAGTTTTGTTCAGGCCCATTTTGTGACGATAGCTTATTAGGGATTTTAAGTATTCCTTCACTACGTCCACCTCAGCAATATTGTAAACTGATGGGCAGTGGAGGTCCTTTTTTTTAATGCCTGCCACCCCGTGGAACAGTAGAGGAAATTCCTGATTCCCAGAGAAAAAACGTGAGGTTACAGGTGAAGGGAAATTTAGGGTTGTGCAGTGTATTGTCTGTTCAGGTTCTAATTACCTTCCTAGGCAGGAGTTCCCAGTTATTGTATAAACATTCCTCAAAACGACCACAAGGCCGGAGTTCAGCATCATAGAACAGCTCATTAGGAATTTTCAGAATTGCAGGATGGGATCTAAGAAAAAGGAAAGAAGATGTGAAAAGGTTTGACCAGTCTCGAGGAGGAAGGAGGTGTTGGCTTTCACTCCTATACCATTTTGTTCTTTTGGTTGTTTCTTACACAACTTTTTCCTAGTATGAAAATGAGCCACCTTGAAATCATTTTATACACACTTTGACAACCATTTATTTAAAGTAATTTTCTATGTTCTATTTATTTTCTACCACAAGGAAATGATTGTGTGACAAATAAATAATTGCCATAAGCAGCAGTTGGTTAAAATCCATTTTGGTTCATGGGTGTCATAATTGACCACATCACATAAGAGTCTTCTAGTTCAAACAGGGATCGGAACCAAAATATTTGTAAGCAGTTTTAAATAGAAAATCTTAATAATATAGTATACAATTACATGATTATTTATCTCCATCACTCATCTAAAATAAATAAAAACTGATGCAGAAAATGTTAATTGTAGATTCATCATGTGGAAATAGTTTGGGATGAAATAGGAATTAGGGAGTTCAAATTGACAAAGAGGTGAACTCATTTTTGGCACAAAGAAAATCTTCACAAAGAGCAGACCTATAGTTCCTCAGCAGTTTAGTCACAAAGCAGCCGTTGAAGCCCGTTGACTTGTGTGGTTTGTACACATTCATTTCCGTCATTAGCCTCTCCAGCAAGGACACACCTGCAAACAGTGAACACTGTTATTCTTAGTGAAACACATGATAAGTCACAGTTTCCTGAAAGTACATACTGCATCTCATAAAAGGCAAAGACTGAGCTTACAAATGATAAAGTTTGCTGCATTCATGGCTAAAATTATCTGTTTCTTTTCCATTTTTTAGGTTCCCAGATTGTCTAATTTCCAGAACAATTTATCAGGGTTTTTAGCAAGGTTGGAATTTGACTGTTGAAATACGTTAGTATTAAAAAAACAAAACAAAACAAAAAAAAAAACAAACCAAATAGAACACAGGCACATTTATTTCCAGTGTTTTAACCTTAGTCCTATAAACGTTCCGTCCGTCCATCTATCCACGTGTGGTTTTGACCATCATCATGACAATCATATAACAGTTTAAAGGAAAACAAAAACTAATGTCAAATCTTATCTGCATCGACAGGATTGTAATAAGAGCCAGTTATCTTCCTCCCTTGTACTGGATGTCAATGGTCATCTTTTTAATGTTCAGTCAGTATTCCATATTTTCTCTTACATCTTGTCCAAATGTAGCTTTAACCGAGAAGTTGAAAGTCAGCCCATCTGATAAACCTTAAAAACGTTTTATCCACATTTAGCCACCAGCAGGCATCTTCAGGCTTACCTTTTTTCACCTTTAATATTTTAACCACACTGGGATGCTGTTTTGATGAAAAACAATGCCTTATTTAACAATTTTATTATCATTTTCTATCAAGTGCTTGGACCAGACCATGGCTATATACTGTGCATTGTGTTACTAAAAATGAAGAGGAGGACAAATGTAGTTGCAGTCTTAAAGAAATTAAAAGTAATCTTGTCTTTGTTACAGGCAAAAAAAGCTCTAAGTATTTTGCTTATTTGCTAAATTGTCTATTATGAGTAGATGTAATTATGTTTCATCCCATGGGTTTAGCAGCCTTTTTAAGCCCGAGAGCGTCAGATGTCAGAGTCAAGTGACATAAACAAATAAATAAATAAAACTATAATAAATGGTCAGATACTGAAATTATTGAACAGAGCAGCCTAAGTTCAAAGTAAAGCATTCAAAGGCTTTCAAAAAGCTTGAAAACCTGTTGCTAAAAATGTGAAAGTATCCTGATAGCTTAGAAGCAACTTATTAACAAAGCAAAATGGAAGATTCAAACCTTTTGCACAATAATGTATATTTTTATGCACAATTATTCAGAGTGATGGTGCTTTTACAGATCCTCGCATTAACCATGGCCTGGATGCCCTCCTATCCTCATCACAGCACTTTAATCATGAGCAATGAGAATCAAACACAATTGATAAGCCTTTTTTTTTTCAACCAATGAACAAAACATCGAAAAAAATTCATAATATAAAATGAATGCATGTACAAGTCTTCATATTGTACTCGTACTCGTCGTCTTCCGCTTATCTGGGACCGGGTCGTGGGGGCAGCAGACTGAGCAGAGACGCCCAGACGTCCCTCTCCCCAGACACCTCCTCAAGCTCCTCCGGGGAGAGTCTTCATATCATATCCTCAAAATGTTTGAAATAAGCACTCAATTCAAGCTGAGAATGTTGCTTAATAATTGCAAAAGTCTGCTCCAGGCCCCTGAGGTGCTGCTCAGATCATCTGTGTGGCAACATGGGATACATGTTCAACATGAACCTGAAGCTGGGGAAAGTGCCACAAGAGCGGAAGACATCAGTGTGGTACCAGTGCCAAAGACCACACCTCTTACTGACCTCAGCAGCTACAGGCCAGCTGCACTGATCTTGCATTTGATGAGGAGAGGTTGGTCCTCAACCATCTTTGACCCCTGGTGAGGTTTTCATCAGATGCGCTGCAGTTCACCTACCAGGCTGGCTTGCATCAGGATAGATGATGCCAACATCTATCTTCTGTTTCTGTGTTCTGACCCACCGGAGAATCTTGGAAGCACTGCGAGGATCATGTTGTTTAATTTCTCCAATGCTTTCAATACCATCCAGCCGGGACTTATAGGGATAAACTAGCGCCGTCAGAATTGGTCCACAGCCTGTTCTAGTAGATACTTAACTACCTCACTGGCCACCCACATGTGAGGACACAGGGCTGTGTCTCTGACAGACTGGTCTGCAATACGGGGGGCCCGCAGGAAACTGGCACCATTCCTCTTCATCCTCTACCCTGCAGAATTCTCCATCAACATCAACAATCCAGGTTGCGATCTACAAAAATTCTCAAATGAATCTGCCATAGTCGGCCTCGTAACAGGTGAGGAAGACTTAGAGTACAAACAGTGGACAGGACTGAGGACTGGTGCAAGCAGAACCATCTCCTTATCAACGCGGGGAAAATCAAGGAGCTGATGGCGGATTTCCGCAGGCGCAGGCCCACCACACACACTGACACCGTGAACATCCAGGGAACTGACACTGAGAGAGTGGACTCTCTCCATGTAAGTAACTGGGTGTTCACCTGAACAACAAAATGGACTGGAGTCACGACACTGATTCTCTTACAGATCAGACTTTACCTGCCATGGAGACCGAGATCTTTTGGAATGAAGAGGGCACTCCTGAAGACCTTTTTGGCTCTTTTTTGGCATCAGTGATTAGATAAGCTTATCAGGAAGGCCAGCTCTATCCTTGGATGCCCCTTCGACCCGGTGCAGGTGGTGTGAGACAGAAGGATTCTAGTAAAATTAACTTAACTCGTGGACTATGTTGCCCACCCTATGTATGAAGCTGTTGCAGAACTGGGGAGCTCCATTTGTGACAGGCTGCTGCATCCTTGGTGCACAGAGTAGCGTTATCACTCCTCCCAGTGGCTGATAGACTTTATAGCCATCACTGCTCCCAACAAACTCAAGAAGTGTTTACATCCATTGTGGTTGGTTTTTGACAGTTTCTACATTTCTAGTACATAGTGTGTTGCTGTTGTTTTATGCACAAATATACATGCACATTTTGTAAATTTTTTAAATTGCACTACTCAGTTACACATTTCTTTTAATCTGAGTATCCCATTTTATTAACTGTACTGTATAATTTTACATTGCCTCTTAACCTACGGTCACTTATTTATATGCCTTTGTTTTATATTTTGACCTTTGCGTGAATTTGCATGCTTCCATTTTGCCTGTCCCTTTGCTGCTGGCACACTAGCATTTCCCCACTGATGGACAATAAAGGAATTTTTTTTGTCTTTTCTAATGCAACTGATTTGTTGTTTTGGTGGTATCATTTGCCAAGTACTTGAGTAAATTTATCTGATTATCTGATTTCATTTATCTGATTTTCCTTTGGTTACCAATACAAGGCAATCTAGAATTTTTATTTTGAAATTGTGAAATGTCGGGTTGATATGCATCAAAGTGCTGTAAATCAACAAATAAACCCATTCAAAATCAATAAAATATCTACACAGATGTAACTCCAAAGCAGCCCAGCATGCTTTACAACATATTTTGATAAAATATTTACACCTTTACACATTGGCAAACGCTGTATGCATGTTGCTCACCCAAGCCATTTCTCTGTGCTATCTTAGATAGGATGACGGGACCCAACTGTTTCGGGTCTCCGGCCAGAACAACCTGGCCACTTAGTGGTTTCAGCAATCCTGTTAGGAATCCATTCAAGGCACATTTAATAAAATATGTACTAGTGGGGTATTTTAAGCAAAAAAAAAAAACACATAATCTCACCTGCTATTGGAATTAAACACTCTGTTTCTACAGCCTGGCCTGCCTCATCCACAATAATGTAACTGTAATGGCCTGGAGAAACTCCCCCCGTCACTAGCCTGTAAAAAAACATACATATTTAAATTCAGTAATTTAACATTAATCATTAGATAAACTGCAGTTTGGATAAACATCACATTTCATTTGGTTCCTAACAAACATTTTAAGCCTGCTGCAAATGGTGCCAAACTTTAAATTGGTTGCAGCAAAAGATAAAATGACCAAAGAAATTACAAATAAAACCTTCATGATGAACATAAGGAAGATGTTACAATTAGGAAACATAAACATTCAACCTATACAAAGCAGGTTCAACAGATCTTTAGGTAATGGAAACTGGCTAGTGATACTACAGATCTGATTATCAACTCAGTAAATCAATCCAGGCCTTCTCACTAAGAATATGTGGGAACTAATGTTAAAAAGAAGCCACCATCAAATGAGAAATCACTTTGAAGCAGAAGTTGGCCAAAAAAAACCTGAAATACTGTCCCATTCCAATAACATGCACACAAAACTCACTTTCTTTCACCTGTTGCTCATTTCCGGTCAAGAATTTTTTTTTCACACCCCCAGTGAACAGTTGCAATTTGCATGGCCAGATTGTAACATCACTGGTGATGTTACAAGTGGGAGTATCAGAGTCCTAATGCACACCATTTAACACTAATGAAATGTAGAATGGTATTTTAATGCATTAAAAAGTTATTGACTTTTCAGTATTACACATAGTATTGATTTTAGTAAAAATGTTTGAATTGGAGTCCGTATCAGATGATTCCTGTTATAAAATAACTTTGAATGGTATTTGGGACAAAAAAATTCCTGATTGTGAAATCCCCAATAAAATGTAATACCTTCCAGCAGTTTGAAGGGTGGTGACCATGATCTTGTAACTCATCAGGTCCTTTTTGGTTGGTATTTCGAAAGTGCTTGTTGTAGGATCAAAGCTGCAGTGCATCTGTAAAAGGGAAAGCACATATAGGAATGTATAGTACAAATAAATATGAATACAGTTCCCATGCAAAACAAGAGTTTTAAAGCAATTTTTTCCTTCAAAAAAACATGTTTGGTTATATTGTCTTTACCATCCTTCATTTTAGTTGTCATACACAAAATAAAACCGGACAGAGTCCAGACCTTCACAATTTCAGGGATCTTATCCACTTTGTAGCTTAAGCAGTACAGGCGAAACACTTCATGCGGGACAATGTTTTCTTTCAGGATCTTCTCACAGAGGTGGTCCGTTGCGCTGTTGGAGGGTGCACAAACCAGGATGTTGGAGTCTTGAGTTAACACAATCTGCTTGATGGCTTCAATCAAGGTTACTGTTTTGCCTGATGGATGAGAGAGAAACTATTGTATTAAACTTAAAACAGGATGGTCTTAGCATGCAAAAGCTCATAGAGTACCTGTGCCAGGCGGACCAAATATAAGGTAGGGGGCAGGTTTTGCAGAACGGGCTAGAATATGTCGAACCGCTTTTTGCTGCTCTGGGTTGTTTTCAAGTATTGGTGTCCTGGAGATGCAACTGCAGTTACTTCAGAGTTAACAGGCAAAGCAAACTGATTCTAGAGGTGGTTTTGCCATTAATACATGCTGACCTGACAAATTTTTGGTCACAGGCATGAGGCATGAATGTTGTGTAGAATGTTGTCCAACAGGGAAGAGTAGCCCTTTCAGTCCATGCTTGCATGCCAGCGCTGCTGCTCTGTGCTGCATTCGTAGTGGCATTCGTTGGAGTAAAAATACAAGTTTGCACTTCACACCCTTGATAAAATCTTCAGGGAAGCTGAATTTAAATTTAAAGCAACAGATTTAGTACCAAACAACAGAATATGTCCAAAAGAAAGAAACAATGGCTGATGTACTGTGTCTTGCAAATGTGCTTAAATCTCTGGAAATGTTCCACTTTTTGACACATTAGTTTCAAAACAGTTTTTTTTATTTTATTGATAGTTTATGTGATAGACCAACACAAATTAGTGCATGATTATAAAGTGAAAGGAAAATAAAAAAGAGAAAACTGCGAAATCCAAAAAGTGTGGTGTGCATGTGTATAGCTACCATTAGTCAGCACATTTAGAACTACTTTTCACTGTATTTATAGCTGCAACCGTCCATATCTAGTGATGGAAATCTTTTCTCATTGTACTCTGCCAAATAGCTCAACCTCACTCAGACTGTATAGGGAGTGTCTTTGGGCATTCAAGCCCAGATTTTTTTTTTTTTAATCCGATTTAGGACTGGATTTTGACTGAGCCACTAAAACATTTGCTTTGGACTAAACCACAGAAACATACAACTCTAGCTGTATGTTGGGTGTCATTGTGCTGCAGGTTTAGGACTGGACTTTGACTGGGCCATCAAAACATACATGTTTATGTATTTGTCTATACCACTTAAATGTTTGTTGGGGATTGTTGTCCTGCAAGAAGGTGAACCTTCACCACAGTCTCAAGTCTGTTGCAGTCTTTAACAGTTTTTCTTCCTAGAATGTCCATAGTCTCATAAGCTGACAAACTTTCCTGTCCCCACTGAAGAAGCATCCCCATAGTATGATGCTTCAACTTTCTTGCTTCACTGCAGAGACACCATGTTCAAGGTGATGCTAGTTTTCACCTACAAATGAAACATCATGGTTTTCTTTCAGTAATGGCTACCTCTTTGGCACTCTTTAATTTTTCTGCCATACACCTTTCACTGCAATCCCAGTGTTGCCTACAGCTTAAAATACTGGTTTATAATAGAACCCTACTTTAAATTTTCTCCACAACTTTTTCCTGACTTCTCTGTGTATCTTGATCCCTTTTAGGCTGTTTTGCTCAGTATCGTTCTTTTACATCCCACTGAGACCTTTACTGAAGTGTGGTTTTTAAATAATATTTCGATTGCATTCATGATGTTTTAATTTTTATGTTTTTATTTATTCTCTGCCTTTGTGAAGCAATGTATGATGTTTATTTTTGAAAGTTGCTATTTAAATAAAATTATCAACCTTTTATACTGGGATGACATTTGGTGATTAATTAAATAATTAGGTGTAAAGGTTTACATTTTAATTAAAGGGAGCTGAATATAAAAACCACCACACTTTTTAGATTTTATTTGTAAAAACAAATGAGAACCACATATCATTTTCCTTTCTCATAAAATACACTGGCTTGTGGTTTAACTTGGTAAGATGTTACGACTTCCTGGAATATGGAAACTAGATCCACTGAAAACTGTACAGATTTTGTTGATGTCTTACACGTAGACATTTAATTTTTAAATCTACTGGGCTGTTTGAAAACCATTTAAATTAATTTAATTAATCTGGCTACTTTTTGCAGATGGAGGCTAAATTAATATTCTCAAATTAGAAAGGATTATAAAGAAAAGGTTAGATTACTTTCAGTCATTAGGTTCTTACATTTCATCAAATCTCAAGTAGATCTGCTCCTCATCCACATCTTCGACCCATCCTTTGTATGATATCTTTTCTTCCTTTTCATTCTGCTGGTTCAAAGGAGTCACCAGTACGTCGCATCCAGTTAACACAGCATTACAGTTGTTTAAGATATCTTCTGCCTGATGCAACATTAGCAAAACGTTTTAACACATGATTTTTGTGAGGTAAAAAGAGGTTGTAAGTTGTTATATTTATGTGACTCAGTGAGATGTGTTACCCTTAAGAGCAGCATATAATTTTCGCTTTGGTGAGTGATCAGAAGCACTTCATCTCGGTTGCATTTCGTAAGAGCTGCGCAGATCTCGTACTCCTCGAGATGAAGCAGCAAGTGAAATCTCCAAGCGTAGTTCTTCCAGTTAAGTTTCCTTTCCTCCAAATTCCTGAAAAATCCCAATGATATCTTAAAGGTGACAGCCTTTAGAATCACTAGATATTACAATTACAGCCTTAGGCAACAATTATTTACAGTAGACAATGGTTTTAATTTAATCACCCCCATATATAAACATTTCAGGGCCAGAAAAGACTATAGTGTGATTACACCAAAAACTGAACATACCTATTTAATTCTTCGGTGTTTTCTATGTTCTCGGGTAGTCTGTACTTCCTGAGATGCACCACTGGTGTAAGATTGGTCTCACAGCTGCAGAGGTAGAGGACAAACAAGTTACATTGGGCAAGCAGTTGGTCTACATGTAAAAGGAGTGGCACACAGCAAAAGGTTTCTCTGGTTACCCTGTCAGAGGTGTCTTCCTTGTAATCTGTAACCTCTTCACTTCTTTTGACCCGGCATGAGAGTCCTCTTCACTCTGAGGTGTTCGACGAATGACCTCCAAGAGACGCATAATGTCAAATGTTTCTGAACGCTGATGGCCTCTTTCAAACTTAAAGAACAGCAGTTGCTCATAGAGGCCGGAGTGGTCAGAGGAAAAATGAATTTTCATTTTGTATGATTCATCTGAAATCAAAATAGGATGGCAAAAGCATTTTCCATTTAATTAGCTAAACTTTTCATTTGGGTTTATTTGCTTTGTGAATCCAGAGTTAAAAATTGCAATATGTGAATGTCTGTGGAATTTGTATGTTGTGTCAGAAGTTCACATACGTGGCCTGAGAAGGTGGTCGTTGATCGCTTTGATAATGTTTCCATCACAGTCTCTGACAGTGAAAATGTTTTTCACAAAATCAAAGGTCTGAAGGGTGAAATATACTTGTTTGGTGCCATTGTTTTCCACGCTTAATAGCACAACTTTCTGTGTCAGAGAGAACATTTCACAAAATACATTCAATATTATCAGTGGCAGGAAAAATGCATGCTATCAAACAGAAAAGAACTGTATGCAGTACAATGTGTACATTGTTAAAGATCGCACTAAAGATCATAAATGGCACAATTTGTATGGAAATAAATGTCTAGCTGTTGAGCCTGTGCAGGATTGACAGGCTGCTTCTCAACCCGTAAGAGATCCAACATGACTAGTTGATTAACCTATATTCAAATGTTTTTATGAGGACTGAACTAATGCTTTAAACATATTAAATTAAACTTTATTTCATAAGTTACTCAGCTTGGTCTCACCTCCTTTTTAGTCACAGTGACGGAGATTTTGTCCTTCACTGCATGAGGATTTGAAGTCACTCTGACTTGATATTTTTTGAAGATTGGTTCAGGCCTGTGTAAATGGCAAGTTAAATCAGACATCTGATCATCAGGGTTCGACTGCACTGCCAAAGACACACATTATCTACCGAGCATATTTTTTTTTCGTTTTGTAAAGGTCTTAAAATCTATGGTGAGTCAAGGATTCAAAGATTGGACTGAAACATGCAAACACATGAAAGTGCAAAAAAAGAGCATTCAATAAATTGCTACCCTAAGGTCACTTTCTTTCTATATGTCAACATGTAATTCATTATGAAAGAATTCCTTTTAGTTTTCTTTTACCCAATGCGACGAGGATCCTAAAAAAAATAGCATTGTAAAGATTATTTAAAAAATTTCAATCTTTCTGTCAACAATTTTAGTTGACTGGGACTATGGCATGATACCTGTAAGCACTTTGTTTAATTTTATTTTATTCATTTATCTGTTTTATTCAGCTATATGTGGGGGGATATAACTTTGGCTAAATGACAAAGATGGAATTTCCATACTTTAAATATACAATAAGTGAAAAGAGTTTCAATAAAGTGAAAGCCATAAATTTATTCGAGGACAAAGTGATGACAGATATCTTGCATGGGTGTATAAATTATGTGTAAAATAACTCTATTGACAATAACAGTTTTACCACCAATATTTATAATATTAATAACATCAAGGTTAATGCCCTGACCAATCTGACCCTTATAATGAAAATGTCTTTCTGAGCAATTCTTAATTGCTCATGTAGATAAATGTTCAAATATCACGATCATTAGAAGCAATTTGTTTATGCAAAATTTTAAATAATTATAATATTTCAACTGGTTACCCTTTATTCTTGTATTGCTGAAATAACTTTGCCATCTTTTGACGAAGCTGAATGTTTTGGAAGGCCTGTGTTGCCATCTCTTTTTCAGTAAATGTGATTTCCGGGTTCTGTCCCCCCGATGCTCCTTCTTCTGTCTGTGTGGCGGACCTCGGTTTCTGATCTTCAGCTTCATCCATTTTATTCTGGTTAAACAGGGGATAATTTTATATTGAATATAATAGTCAGTTTTAAAGCCCACAAGTATTTTTTGTGTTTGTAATGTTTAATATCTCAGTTTCTGGAGTAAGAAATTCCAAAGTGGCAGGTACTTAAAGAAACTTGTAAAATGTTAATGCTCAATCTTAAGAGGATATCCAGGTAAACAAGCTATTACAGTCATACATGTAAATAAACAATATATTACCAGTAACTTTAATACTTTTTACAACCCATAGGGGTAGTGTTTGTTTACACGTTAAAACCCGATTGTGCCCCAAGTTGAATAAATGGAAATTGAAACATAAACTGTAATTTAGATAGATTTAAAACATGGACAATGTGACTGTGTTTATAAGAATGATTAAAAATATGTCTGAGTCACATTCACAATTGCTACTATAAAACCTAAAGCCTTTTAGCCTAAAGTCCTTAATATAAGCAAACGTGCTAAAAGACAAACAGCTTTTATGTTTCACAAGGAGCCTTGAGAATAAACTCATTTAAATAAATGTCTCAAAGCATAAAAAGTGGCAGTATTTCTGAATTTAGCATGACATATATTTACATAAAATACACACATATTACCTGTCTTAAACACGTATAGACTACTCTCTAAAAAGTTAACTAAATGTTTGACAGTTGCATTTTGTTCGCTAGCTTTAAAACATGTGTACAGAAATATCAGTCAATTTAAACATATGCAGTATGATCTCTCAAAAATATACACTTACTATTTTGTTTGTTGAGGGGGATATCTCAGTTGATGTTGAAGCTGAGGTTAAATTTGTTACTGTCTGATTAGAAATTACTGTACGTTTGAAATTTGAAAATATCCTAGCAACAGCAAACCTAGTTGATTGTTTTCATTTAATATTCTAGAATGTTCCAGTTGCAGGTTGATGATTTCTAAAACAATTTTATTTTGTTTTGTTATCTAAATTAGTTATTTACATTTAACCCACATTGATGTTCTATGTTGGTTTCCCTTGCAATTCTAGCATTCCTTTTGTTATTTATAACCCCGTTATTAACCATGACAACAGAGTTGTTTACTGTTTTGTTGTCATTCAAATTCGATTCAAAAATACTTTATTAATCCCAAAGGGAAACTGCTGTCATGGTTAGTGTGGTACTCTAAATTTCCAATAGCTCTAAGAGATAGCATCACAATGTAACTGCAGGAGGAAAGTCTTTTGAATATTTAATCCTTAGTTTTCCTCATCCAAATTGCAAAGCACTAAAACCACTTCTGTTTGTTGTTTTGTACCCTCCACCATGCCCTTACTCTCATTTTTTGATCAGTTTTCAGACCTTTTATCTGATTTAGTGTTAAATACAGATACGGTTATTATAGTAGGGGATTTTAACATTCATGTTGACACTGAAAGTGATAGCCT
Organism: Crenichthys baileyi; assembly: GCA_036173005.1. Lineage (NCBI taxonomy): Eukaryota > Metazoa > Chordata > Actinopteri > Cyprinodontiformes > Goodeidae > Crenichthys > Crenichthys baileyi. Next base: position 168,963 of record JAHHUM010000331.1, read on the forward strand.
AAATATAGCCTTTAATGCTATCTTAGACTCAATGGCTTTGCTCAAAACATTAACAAACCTACCCACCTTTGTCTTCATTCTCTGGACCTTGTGCTGACATATGGCATTGAGTGTAAAGACATAACAATATTTTCTCCTAACCCTGTCCTGTCTGACCATTTCTTAATAACCTTTGAGTTTAATTTAACCGAGTACTCCACACCTGAAAGAAAATGTCATTATATTAGATCATTATCAGACGATGCTGTAACAACCTTTAAAGAATCTGTTCCACTTTTAATCTCCTAATTATCCCAGAAAATCACAGTGGAGGGCAATAATCCTGTTTCTGCCCGTTCACAAATTGATTCTCTAGTTCATAGTGTTACGTCATCATTGCGTGATGCATTAGACATTGCAGCCCCCTTGAAAAAGAAGATAATTATTCATAGGAGGCAGGCTCCTTGATTTAAAGCACAATGTTAGAAAATTGGAGGGAAAATGGCACTCAACACAACTAGAGGATTCCTAGTTGTAGGCTTAAAAATAGCCTACTGTTGTATAAAAAGACACTTCGCCAAGACAGAACAGCTTATTTCTCATCATTTATAGAAGAGAACAAGAATAATCCTAGGTTTCTCTTTAGTACAGTTGCTAAACTTACACAGAGTCATAGCTCTGTCGAGCCATCCATTCCCTTAGCTCTTAGCAGTCATGACTTTATGGGATTCTTCTTAAATAAAATTGATTCTATTAAAAATAAAATCTTTGACATACTCCCGAAGATGATTACTTCATCCTCAGCAAGTGAGACAACATTAGACGTAACTGTAGAACCTGATCTGTGTTTGGACTGTTTTGATCCTGTGGAGCCTCCTGAGTTATCAGAAAAATTAGCTTCATCTAAACCTTCAACTTGTGTGTTAGACCCAATCCCAACCAAATTATTTAAGGAAGTGTTCCCTCTGATTACCAGCCCCATTTTAGATATGATTAATCTATCTTTTAGTAAATGGATATGTACCACAGGCTTTTGAGGTAGCTGTAATGAAACCTTTACTTAAGAAACCTTCGCTTGATCGAGATGATTAAACAAATTACAGACCTATATCCAATCTTCCATTCTTATCTAAAATTCTTGAGAAAATAGTTGCTAATCAAATGTGTGAGCATTTAAACAGCAATGACCTGTTTGAAGAGTTTCAGTCAGGCTTCAGAGCTCATCACAGCACTGAAACAGCTCTGCTGAAAGTCACTAATGATATTCTTATGGCCTCAGATAATGGACTTGTGTCTGTACTGGTTTTGTTAGATCTCAGTGCTGCATTTGATACAGTCAACCATAATATTCTCTTAAAAAGGCTGGAATATGCTGTAGGGATCAGGGGAACAGCGCTAGGCTGGTTTAAATCTTATCTGTCTGACAGATTCCAGTTTGATCATGTAAATGATCAATCATCTTTAAACTCCAGGGTTAATTGTGGAGTACCACAGGGTTCAGTACTTGGGCCAATTCTCTTTACTATATATATGCTTCCAATAGGTCAAATTATCAGGCAGCATAGGATAAATTTTCACTGTTACGCTGATGATACTCAGCTTTACTTATCCATAAATCCTGATGAACCCAACCAGTTAGATAGACCACAAGCATGTCTTGAAGATATAAAAACTTGGACGATTTAAAATTTTTTGCTTCTAAATTCAGACAAGACAGAAGTTGTCGTCTTTGGACCCGAGTCTTTAAAAAAGAAACTGTTTGGTCCATCACTTAACCTGGATGGCATTAAATTGACCTCCGGTAATAAAGTAAAAAACCTTGGTGTTACTTTTGACCAGGACATGTCATTTAAACCCCATTTTAAACAGGTGTCTAGGATTTCCTTTTTTCATTTTCGGAACATTGCCAAAATTAGAAATATCCTATCCAGGAGTGACACTGAAAAACTAGTCCTTGCATTTGTTACTTCAAGGCTGGACTATTGTAATTCTTTACTATCAGGATGTCCACAAAATGCAGTTAAAAGCCTTCAGTTGATTCAAAATGCTGCAGCAAGAGTTCTGATGAAAATTAAAAAGAGAGATCATATTTCTCCTATTTAAGCTTCCCTTCATTGGCTCCCTGTTAAATCCGGAATAGAATTTAAAATTCTCCTCCTCACATATAAAGCCCTTAATGATCTAGCTCCATCATACATCAGAGATCTGATTGTTCCATACCTTCCTAACAGAGCACTTCGTTCTCAGACTGCAGGTTTACTGGTGGTTCCTAGAGTCTCTAGAAGTAGAATGGGAGGCAGATCCTTTAGTTATCAGGCTCCTCTCCTGTGGAACCAGCTCCCAGTTTTAGTCCGTGAGGCGGACACCCTGTCTACTTTTAAGGCTAGGCTTAAAACTTTCCTTTTTGATAAAGCTTATAGTTAGAGTGGCTTAGGTTATCCTGAGCTATCTTCCTTATTTTACCTCCGTCTTCTTCTCCCCTTGTTGGATGGAGTAAGGGGGATTCAGGTTTAGCCTAAACCGGCTCAGTTATGGTTGAGGTGCAAACACACCCTCCATTTCTGCTACCTGTATGACCCCTTCTCTTTTCCAATGGTTATAATCAGTCTGACAGAGAGAGGTATCCCAATCCTTGTGGTTTGACATTGTTGTAAATAAGCGCCGTTTAACTAAATAATCTGAACTGAAACTTTCTGTGTAGTTATGCTGCTATAGGCTTAGGCTGCTGTAGGACATAATGACCACTTTCACCCTCTTCACTACATTCTCACACTACTCTTCAATTTTGCATTACTTGCTGTTATTTCAGCTTTTAACTTTGTTCTCTCTTTTCTCTTCCTAGAAGCTACACCTGGCCTGGCTCTGTGTTTACCTGTGACACCTTTCTGGAGAGGGGAATTGTCCGAGCTTCTGCGGGCAACAACTTAATGCTCACCCTCTACCTATGATCCACATGGCCCTGTCTTTTAGTGTTTAACCCTTTCTCTCTTCTAGACATGGCAATTGACTGAGCTTTTACTGTAACTAATTATATGTGCTCTCTTCAGACTCTAAACTTGAAAACTGGCTCAGAGTTTATATGTTCTTTCTTTCTAGTTGAAACGACTAAAGAGCTAAATCCATTAACATTAACTTTTCCTTCCCATAGAAAGTACTCTTGGATCAGTGCTTCTTTGTTCTCTTTGTGTCTCTGCTCTGTTCTCTCTAACCCCCAGTCGGTCGTGGCAGATGGCCGCTCACACTGAGCCTGGTTCTGCTGGAGGTTTCTTCCTGTTAAAAGGGAGTTTTTCCTCTCCACTGTCGCTACATGCATGCTCAGTATGAGGGATTGCTGCAAAGTCAACGTCAGTGACTGTCCACTTTCTCTACATGCTCATCCGGGAGGAGGGAATGCTGCAAGTCACTGACTGGATGCAATCTGCTGGGTTTCCTTAGACAGAATTTTTTTTTATCCAATTTGAATAAATAACTGAATCTGACTGCACTGTTCAATGGTTAGGACTAATTGGAATGTATGTAGCTGACTTTTGTGAAGTGCCTTGAGACAACATGTGTTGTGAATTGGCGCTATATCAATAAAAAAAACTGAACTGAACTGAACTGAACTGAACTGAAACTGAAACTGAACTGAAAGCCTAAACCAAAGACTAGCAAGTTTCAGTTATTTTATCCTTTGATTAGCGATTAAAGTATATTTTGCAAATTAAAAGAAGAATGAAAATGTAGATATTGCATTGCGCCTGCCATTTTAAAAGGTTTGGGTTTTCTTAAGATCTCTTTGCTAGAATATTTTTACAATCTGTTTTATTAACATGTTGTATTGAGATGACATCCACAAATAAATGTGTCTGCCTCTCATCTACTCACGTACTTATAGCACGCGGCAGCATCACTGGAACAAAATCAAGCAGGATCTTGACAAACCCCCTTTTTAAAAATACCCTGTAAAATAAATGTATCTCCAATGACTGAGAAACTGCTAATGCTTGTAGGATGGCAAAACTGTTAGTAAGGAAAGAAATAGACTTTTGCAGAAGCTATACACCTTGGGAGCATGTGACATTGTGTAGTGTGTGAAATATCATTGTCAAATTTATCAATAGAACTAAATGTAAAGATTGTTGCCTTCTGTTCCAGCTTTAGTTACTTAAATACCCAAGTACTGTTATAATGTGTTTTTACTACACCAAACATTACTGTATGCAGTAAAAATAATTTAAAAAAGTGTCTGCAATACAAAAAAAAAGCCAAAAGAAAAAAAAAGCTGCTTTGCTCTTTATCTGCTGACAAACTGCCATTACTTCCCTTCTGCGTCACCACACATTTGGCACACCTTTTATCACAGCAGGCTGGGCACGGGAAGACACAGGTGCAGCCATTAAAACGAATTTGATGTGTACAAAGTGGCAAGGTCTTCAAATAGCAGTGATTAATAATGCTCGGCCAGGAAATCGTTGATCAAACCTGTAAATGCATCGGTTTTCTGTAACAGTATCTGATTTGTCTGCTGCCCTTAATGTCAAAACAGGTCCGGAGGTTTGTACTGTTGTTCCACAGAACTGAGAACAGGTTTGTGTGCGTTTGCCCTTTCAGCCTCAAACAATGATAAAGATGAGAGATTTCTTTCAGAGGCCAACAGTGAAGCTTTTTTACCCGAATGAAACAAACAACTGAAAGCCTCTGAGATGTTTATAGACAACTTGGTTTTCAATATAATGTCCAAGTGGAATTAATAACCTTATTAATAGTCTTAAAAGATGCTAGTGTTAAGATTTCTTTTTTTTTTTTTTACCTTTTTTTTGTTTTTACCAAATTCAATGTATTCTGATCTCATCTTTGTTGGATACATTAAACCAGTGCTTTTCCCAAATATCTGTGACTTTTTTTGTTGCTGTTTTGTTTTGTTTTTTTAAACAGGTCACCCTTGTAAATGAGATCTAAAGGATAAATAAGAATAAAATAAATTGGTAACCCAAACTAGACATAGTATACAAATACTTCTACTAATTCAAATAAACAAGGGTACACTGACGACACAAACACCTATCACAGCCAACCTATTTCTTTGATATGTTTTTAAGCATAAATGCTTTTTCCTTTAACATTGCGGGGTTGGGACCCCTGCTCTAGTAGGGACCCGAACTTCAGATCTTTTTTTTTGTATCATTTCTCTTCATCTGAAAATCTAATTTAAAAAATAAAATAAATGAAATTAAAAATAAAATAAAATTGACGTTTGCCCTCTCAGATGGATTTGTTTTGACAATAAACACCTGTTTAAAGACAACATTTTGAGTTTGATAATGAATGAACCTAAATGCAAATACATACAATTTGTAAAAATATTATATTTTCAGGAAACAACAAAAGCCACACTAAAAAAGTTATTAAATTGATGATTTCTCAGACAAAGACAAAAATAGATCAAATAGTTTTTATATTATTGGTAATTAGTAGGTATTTAGTATTTTATAGTATGTACATCTTTTGACCACTAGAGGTAGCTTAAACATTACTAAAACAGGGTTCTCTCCCTGCTCTTCAGCCTTTAAAGATGTTATTCAGAATCTCAACCAATTGCACAATCTAAGAGGCTTCGAAGTGATTTATTCAAATGTGATGGAAAGCTGATTTTTGCAGTTTCTCTAAGGTGTAAATACGAGAGCATTGTTCTCTTCAGTCACTTGAAACCCTTGAAATATATCATATTTGCTATACATCTTAACAGTAGCAGAATCTCACACTGAAAATTGAAAAAAAAAAAAAAAATCCATTCTATGAAATGAATTTATTAATTTAACACTTCTTTTCACCAGGAACCGGCACAATATATGCTGGCACCTTAAGAATCACTATAAAATTGCTATGCATTTTATATATATATATATATATATATATATATATATATATTTATTTATTTTTTTTTATTGATCAATACAACGTATAACTTATTAATTAAAAATATTAATCTATCACTGGTGTAACACAAAGGCCTGTATAGAAACTCTTCTAAAGTAGGAAAGGCAAGAGAACATACCATTTTATTGAAGCAGATGTCTGTTGATATTCATAAGTTAGGAGATGGCTACAAGAACAATAACTGCTTGCCTAAAACTTGCCCATATCTACAGTCAGAGCAATAGTAAAAAAACGTGTTTAAAACAACAGCAAATGTGACAAACAAGGATGGATGAAGATGCAATTTTATCTTGACACCATTGTTAGGAAACTGCAGCATAGAATGGCATCTAAGTCACCAAGTCTCCATAGCAACCATTACATGCTGTTTACAAATGGTGGCTGGCTAACTTGTACTTGGATTTCAGTTGCAACTGTGTGCTTTGGTTAGATGAGGTTCAGATTGAGGTAGTCAAGAACACTTTTGGTTTGTTTGGTTCCAAACAAAGAATAAATATGTGAAAAAACACATCATCCCCACTGTAAGTTTGGCAGAGGGTCTGTGATGCTGGGGGGCTGTTCCCTCCCAAAGCTTCTAGTTCAAGTAAATTGCATCGAGACATTTTAAGTAAATTGCATCGAGACATTTTAAAGAGACATCTGATAGACATCTGATAGCCACTGACCAAAAACTGATAAATGGCTCTTTCAACAGAAAACAATGATTAAAAAAATCTGAACAAATTAATAAAGATTTAGTTCAACACAAACAAAAATAACCGGTACCCTGCTATTACATCAGCTTTTTTAAACAGTTTTCTTGTCTCTGCCTTTCCCAGATAGGGTTGTGATGGGATAAGAGTGATAGCACTGTGCTACACTTTACCCTTTATAAAAGTTGACAATGTGTCATTGATTATACACTCAACTTTTGACCATAGATAAGTTTAAGTAATTGAAAAAAGTTTAAACATCTTTAAACTTATCTGAAACTTTAGTGTCCAATAGTGTGTAATAAATCTTTTACAAATTGTTGCTGAAATATGTAAATTATTTTTGCAGTAAAAGACAAAGAACTAGAAACAGAAGTCACTTTTTTATAAATAACCTGCAGTGGAAAGTAACGGCAGACGTGGCACTTTCTGTTGCCGTGATTTGCGGCAGGAGCAGTGCAGGCCCACACTTTTTCTTGTTAACAGTTTTCAATATAAATCAATAATGCATGCTTGCTGGCAGGCTCAGCGGTGCTTAGCAGTGATTTCACAGACTGGTACACCCAGGAGTAGGCAAACAGGCAGGCAGCTGGGAAGCAATTTTGCTACATCTCTGATGATGAGTCCCCAGTGAGGTAGGTGCAGGGATGCAGCAGGGGTGAGTCCAGTTGCAATAGACAGGTGCATCTAAAAAAAAAAATTCTGAAATCGTGAAAAAGTTCAATATTTTTTGTCATTCATTTCAGAAAGTAAAACTCATATCATATAGATTCATGACACATATTGTGAAATGTTTCAAGCCTTGTAATTTTGATGATTACAGCTTACAGATAATGAAAACCCAAATTATGTCTGAATATGAATATTACATAGATCATTAAGAATAAACAGAAATGTCAGGTTTCTGAAAAGTTTTGATGGTGGCCCTCAGGTCATCTGCATTGTTAGGTGTGTTGTCTCTCATCTTCTCCTGTAGAATACTCCTTAGATTTTCTATGGGGTTAGGGTTAGGTCAGGCCAGTTTGCTGGTCAATCAAGCACAGTACCACCCTGGTCATTGAACCAGCTTTTGGTACTTTTGGCAGTGTGGACGATGACATGGCTCCTCAAATCATCACTGACTGTAGAAATCTGACACTGGACTTGAAGCTACTTGGATTCAGTGCCTCTCCACTTTTCCTCCAGACTCTGGGACCTTGATTTTCAAATGAAATTCAAACTTTACTTTTGTCTGAAAACAAGACTATGGACCTCTGGGCAACAGTTTTTTTTCTCCTTAGCCCAGCTAAGATGCTTCTTGCCAGTCCACTCCATATGAACTTTCCCCAAGTTATTGAATGGATTTTGCTTGCTTTCCTCCCACACCTTTTTCTTCCACTCACCTTTCTATTAATATGCTTGGACACAGCAATCAGCTACTTTAGTAGTACTTTTGTAGCTTTCTCTCCTTGTGGAGGGTGTCAATGACTGTCTTCTGGAGATCTGTCAAGTCAGCATTCTTCCCCATGACTGTGTAGCCTACTGACCCAGAACATTTAGAGGAGGGGTCTCTGACTCGAATGCTAAAAAGTTAGTGTCCTGCAACATTTAGATACCTGCTCCAACACAGCTGAATCTAATGAGTGCATTACCTCTTCAGCATGCCATCAAGTTTGACAAAGCCATGTTAACGAGCCAGATGCATCTAAAAGCTGCAGGACAGTAATGGACACCCCTAATTATAGGCTTAGGAGACCTTTGCAGGTGTTTTGAGTCAATTAGCTGATTAGGGTGTGACATCATGAGTTTCCAATATTTAACTTTGACAATATTCTAATTTTCTAAGACACTGAATTTTGGGTTTTCATTATCTGTAAGCAATATTGATCAACATTACAAGAAATAATAGGGGAAATTATTATATTGTCATGATGTCTAGGACTTTTGTTTTGTGTTTTACTTTATTTCAGCATTTCATATCTATTTATATTCAGCTTCCTTGCTTTCTTTGGGTTCTATCAATCATTTCTCCCATGTCCTCAGTTCAATTTCAGTTACTTGCCTTCCCTCACAGCTGCACCCTGTTTCTAATGAACCACTTGCTCCTTGTTCAGTAATCCAAAGCTTAAATGACTCTCTGTTGCTCAGCTCTTGATCAGATCATCGTGTTATTCCCACCAGTCTGTTTCCTTGTCCCCATCTTGTGATGTATTATTTTGGTTTCCTTAGTTTGTGGAAGGTATTGAATTCCCTTTTTTCAGTAAAATTGTTTATTTTCATTTGGCTACTTCTTCCCTGCATGTGGATCGTAGAAGACATGTTAACCTTGTTTTAAACTTAATTATCTCCCTGACCTGTTGTTTCGTGGTTAATACAAATCTGTTTGTTCACTAATGTTCTCTAACAAACCCATGATGTCCTCACAAAGCAGTTATATTACTTGTTTTGTATTAGACGCAAGTGGACTCTCTTTCCTATTTAAGTGGTTTCTGAAAGCAGTTGGTTGCACTGAATTTTATTTAGGGTTATCAGAATGAATTGGCTGAATACAAATTCAAACTGATCTCTTCTCACCTTTTTACTATCATGTTTGAATTTTAAGATATCCACAGTTCTTTTGCTCTTGCTCCTCTAAATTGAAGCTGCCATTCCCTAGCAAAGTTACTTGTAGACAAAAATTCTATCATTAAAATGCTATTATTAAGGGATGAGAGTTTATTGAAGGAGAATTTAATAGCCAAAAAAGGAATCAGCTACATAAACATGTCAGTTGTAGAGGTTTATGCTCAGTACAATCAGTAATGATTGTTTGCTGCTTCAAGATTAAACGCTGGATCTGAAATAACATAGGCTCAGTGTGTGGGCTGCAACACTACATTAACACAGCTTGGATGGGTCCCAGCAAGCTGACACAAACTTCATGAAGACTTTGCACTCCATTAAAATATCCTCTGCTGTTTGTCAATGTTAAAAAGGATTGTTGTATCCCAGAATGGTCTGTGTTTTGTTGTGATTGTTAATTTTTTCCCTTTTTTAATATTTTTGCCTTAGTCATTTAATTTTGGGTTTCTCACAATGGTTTCAAGTATTTTTTAATGCAAAACTTGTAATTTCTAGCTGTGATAGGAAATCATTCTGGAATCATTCCTTCACTGTAGTAAACTACTGATGCACCGTTACATCTAATTTGTTTTGATGACAGTCTACTGTGTGATGTTTGCCATTAAGACAGAACGTCTTTTAAAAACTCAGAATTAAACAGACAGTAACAAATAAACTCCACTATAGTAGCTAAATAAAACATAAACACTTTTATACTGCTCCTATCTTAAACATAGATCAAATATTCATGAATGTAGTATAAATAGTTCAGCAACACAAATAGAGCCATTTATTGGCCAAGACTGCTTTGAGATAATTTAACAAGATCCTCCACAATGCAGAACATGGTGGGTTTTCATTACTTGCTTTAAAATTGTGAGATACAGCCTTTATTTTAATGTAAGGAAACTTCTAGAACCGGACACTGACAGTAAAAATAATGTGAGCATCTGACCCAAATCAAAGCTGCAAGTATACGATATACTAGACGTTGAATGAGATTCTGTTTTTTAGAAGAAAGTTTCATTTACTTCAGTCATTCCATCGTCACAATATGAATAGATCCATCCATCCCTTATATTTGTTGACATCCCTCCCCTCATACCCAGCTCTTTCTAGGGGAACCTAAAAAGTTCTTAGGCCAAAACTTAATAATTTTTTAAGTTTAATAATTCTTTCAATGAATATCCCAGGGTCTGCTCTCAGTGGGATATGCCTGGAAAGACTCCAAGGGGACTCTCTCAAGAATCCTTCCGATCAGATGCGTGAAACACCTCAGCTGTCTACTTTTGAGACAAAGGAGAATAAACAACAGTGTCTACCATAAACAGACCCAGAATCACCAAATACGGTTTTCACGTCAATGCCCATGTTGCTTTATGATATACACAATATGCTTCCATCTTCCAAAGCACTAGTCATGGCCATTCTTTGACAACAGTATAAAAATACTTTCTGAAGTGTTTGCCTTCAACAACAAACAATGTGCCCATGAGAAGGTTAGAATTAAGAGAAAGCTGTTATTGTCTGTTATTGACACAAAAACCAATGATTATTAAAAAAAATTGTCATGAAGGATGTCACCAACAAAGTTCTTTTTTTGTGAAACATGTACTAAAAACAGTAGCCTAAATGTTTCCAGTCAGTGTGTCTGTATGATGTAAATGTTATGCAGTGCAAAAAGACAATAAAGTTTGCATAAACCATTGCAGCATTTTTTCATTTTACACTGCCTCGGTATCTCCCTACATCTCTCTTTAAATAGCTGCCCAATAGAAGTATGTTTAAAGGTTCATAAAACAGCATCTTCATACACCACTATGATATTTTTTAAATCGGCGTTTTTCTTTAGAACTTTGAAATCCATTTTGGTCCTGGTCCCTCTGAGAGTGAACGCTAGTTTAGACCTCCAGGACAAATTAAGCTGGGTTTAATTTAAGTGAAGATTCCAAGAGGCTTTATCCAATGCAGTTAAAATATTAACTGCTTATACAGTTTCTCCACAAATTACTTATGCATTTAGCAAAGTTAGGTTTAAAGTAATCTTTTATTTTACAAACATGTTTATTTTGCCTGGAAGTCATATTGAAGGTTTGGTTTGGCTTAGCCAGAGTCCCGACTTGAATCCGTTATTAAATATGTGGAGAGAGCTAAATGTGAACCTCAGATGTCAACCTCAGAGACTTGGAGCTAATTACCAAAGATAAACCATCAGAATACCAGTGGAAACATGCCAAAAGCTTGTCAGCAATTATAAGAAGGGTTTGATTACTTTCATGCCAACAGAGATTATTTAATTGATTATTGAGAAGCTAACATTTATAAATAAATTTCAGCATGCTATTTTTATTAAAATGTAAATAAAAAAAAACTTTTTCTCAAAGATTATACTTCTTTTACATTATTTTATTATTGCTTGAGAGATGTCTGTCTTATTTCTGTTTCGTTAGAAACATTCTTGTTGGTTGACAAAATATGTTTGTAAACTTAATTTGCCAGGTGTATGAATAATTTTGGCCTTAATGGTAACTTATTACTTACCCACTTCTTCGAAACATTACGTTCAAAAACTGAGGGTGCATTTGCATACAGGTCAACATTGACAGGTGTAAATAATTGTAAGACAGCCGACATATCCCTGACATCTTATTACAGATAAGACAGAAATCATGGCAGCTAGTCAATTCTAAATTTAGAGTCTACAAGTAAACAACATGAAGGAGTTTATGAACAGCTAGTTCAATAGTATGATTACAACCAAAAGATTACTCCCAAACTATATCAATCACTAAAGAAAATTATGAGCTTTAAATGACACAAAATGCTTAGTGGAAATCTTCTTTTCCATTCAGTTCTGCGAACATCTCTGCCGATGTTTTACTTTCCAGGCATAAAATTGAAAAAATAAGCGTTTGGCAGTTTAGTCAGTTCAACTGACTGACACCTGAGTCTCCACTTTGTGCCATGCTGGACGTTAATGAAAAAGCAACATTTCAACAAACATTTATCATCTCTTTATGCCATACATTACACAAAATCTAGAGTGGTGCTAACCTTGCAAAGATCAATCCTTTGGAATTAATCACCAAAACACTTTAATATTTATTAATTGTGCTGTCGCTCCTTTGGTTCTGTCATATGTGGATTCAGTGATGAGCAAGCAGGAACAAAAGTTCATTTTCTTTTTTCAGGCATGAAAGCCCCTTAAGAACACAGTAATTCTGCATTGCCTTCAGAATATATTTAATTGGACACTTATTAGATCTATGCAAAATGAATTACATTTTAATTGTAAAGCTTTATATTGAAAGCAGCAGAACGCTACATTTACAGCTTGTAGCTAAGATAAAATTACTGCTACAAACTACTAGAAAATTATTGTTGCCAGGTCGTGTTTAGCATCCATGAACTACCGGATCTAATATAAATGGCACCCTGGACAAACCTTTCATTTTGTGCCCTACATTTTACTTATTTCTTATTCTGAGAATATCTGAAGAAATCAGGTTAAATGGTAGACTATTTAATCCAGCTTCGACCTGTCTGATGGTTGGGTTCCAGTTCTAAGGTGGTTGGAAATCCCCCCACAGAAGTATTTTGGAGCTAGGTTTTGGATTAGATAAATGTAACTAATAAAAACCATGATTTAAAAAGTGATGGGGAGGTGGAGCTTTGTGAAGCTTTCCATCTGATTTTTCCACTCGAAAGAATAAGCTTCATGATGTTTCATTTGCGCTTCTGTGCCAATAAGTGTAAAACAAGAAAAGCGACTATAATGACATGACTTTGGTCTGTGAAGCTTCAAATTGAATAAATAAATAAATTAGTGTTTGTGATGCCAATACATAAATTCTGAATATGATCTTAATCTGTCTTTAGGATACAACGGCTGGACTAAGAGGAAGTGGAAACAAATGACAGACAGGGCTGTTATGTGCTTGTGTTGCTTTGTTTATAACCATGCTTATATTACTACAAAGTTTTATTTTTATTCAAAAATAAGTTTTCCACTGTGCTGGGCTTCAGGCGGTTTCTCTTTTTTGAGGTGATTTCACCTGCTTTAGAAAATACTTTCACAGGGCACATATGAAGCGTGTGTGTCCAGAAAAGCAACAGCAAGTTTATACAAGTTGGGAATCGGCAGTGTTTTGCTGCCCCTTACATTTTGAATCATGCACAAACTGACAGCTCAGTTCCTGAATCAGCCGCGTGGTACGGTCGGCTCGTGAGGCTTCGTAAGTCATCACGTGTCATCAACAGAAGCAGCTAATTAACAGGCATCAACAGGCAGGTAATTAAACACCACTGAGAATTAGTCATCCAGAAGATTGGTTTTATTCAGCCAATCATTCTTTAAAATATATTTTATTAAAATAATGTTTTATCTGATGTTGCACTGTGAATGGTTGTTTGAAGGTATACAAATTATTGCTTAAGTTAGTTCCAAGACTAATTTAACTTCATTTCCAGTTTCCTCAAGATAATCGTTGGTTCTCAAACATAAATAACATTGAATGGTAATGTTGCATCACTTTATTTCCCATAGTTTTTAACCATCTTTGATTCACTTGTTCATATTGTACAGTTGGTCTTCTTTAATCTTTCATTTTGATTGGTAGTTGGATTGTTCTAGTATAGTAAAACGTTTGTTGATGGAAATATGTTTGACCTTGAGTTGAGTTATTTTTCTTATTCAATTCCTGTATTTTAAAAAATTGTGTGAATTTATCCCCTCTGTATGCATAGTTTTGCTGTTCAGTTATGTCAGAGCTTGGCTCACCCCTTTCATTATTGTTCTAATACCATCCCCTTATTGGGCTGATATTCACTGGACAACACTGAACAGACTGAATTATTATTTAATAAAATTAAAATGTTAATATTAAATCATAAATAATATATTCATAACAATAATCACAACACTTTGCACTGCTTTTGCTGGTTTATCACATAAACTAACATACACTGATGTTTGTGGTCATAATGTAACAAAATGTGACATAGTTCCACTGTCTCATATAGTGTGTGTCTGTCTGGACATATTTCTTTTGGCCTTAGCCTCCCAGATATGCTAGAGAACCTATATCAGCAACCTAAATATGGTTGCCAGAAACAAACACTAATAATTCCCTTTAATTTCAGTGCATTTCTAGAAAAATGTTAACGCCAGAATCTAAAATCGATACTTACAATGGAACTTCTTTGTGTTCATGCATACAGTATTTTTTTGAGGCTGCATAGCTGCTGAACTGTTGAAGATCATGAACAGGACAGATGATGACCACATGATATTTTGAAGTAATGTTGAAGTGCACAGCAGACACAAAACTGTGGTGAAGTATAAAGCAGAGGTAGGTAATAAAGCAATAACCCACGGTTTGAACATCTGATGGTGCACTACTACAATCCCACCAATTTATGGCCTTCCACCTAAACTAACAGGGTGGGCGAGGGGAGCATTAATCAGAGAAGCAACCAAGAGGCTCACTATGTCTGGGAGAATTTGTCGAGACTACTTATACACTCTACAAATCTAAACATTATGATAGAATGGAAAAAGACAATGGTTAAAGGAAGCCAGAACTCACCTTTGCAGTTTGCGATGTGCCATATGGAAAAAGGTTCTTTTTAGCCAGATGAGATCAAAAGTGAACTTTTTTGCCTACATATAAAATGTTATGTGAAAAATAACACTCAAGGTGGCTGAATGCTAATGTATGCCATACCTTTCAGACTTTTATGTGTTAAAAAAAGTCATCTTTGATTTTCCTTCCACTTTCTAGCTAATTAAAAGACTATAAGTTACTTTCATAGAAAAAGGCCACTCATAAATTAATTTTTCATGGACAGATTAAAGCTCCACATTAAATCACAGTGTGTCATTCTGGCTCACTCAAGAGACTTTAAACTTCTGGCTGATGAACCTTCAGAGGATAAGTTGGCCCTAAATCTCATTATTCAGTAGCAGATCTCTGGTTTTATTATATTGTACTCTTTTTGGATAAGTTACACAAATGCCACTGTGTGTGTATCAAGAGAGTTTCGTAATTATGTGCTCATTCATAAAGCATGACTAATCCCTTTTTTAGCCCTAGGATGAACTGCTGCTTGTAATATTTTGGTCTGAAGCAAAATGATGATGAGAATCCAAAAGGTGTAACTCAAGGTTCATCTGGCAATCAAGAATGAAAAGGTAGATTCAAGAGTTGGACTTGACTGGCTGCTGAAACATAGCGAATCAAGATCATGGTAAACCTAAAAAGGCAATAAAAAATAATGAGAATTAAATGTGAATAGAAAGAGGAAAAAGAAGAACAAACCAAAATAAAGCTCTTTTGGCATTGCATTGATAATTATAGTAGAATGATTAAAAGAAGAGGAAGAAAATTCAGGTTAAAAAAATACCAAGAACAACAGTGATAAAGTAATGGTGGACTCTAAAAAAATGTTTGAGCTCCTATTTTTTTATCAATTCTTCATGGTGAGGATATATATTTTCTTGATCAGTGAAAACATACATTTTTAATACTCATACAAAAGAATATATAAAAAAACATAAAACAATGGATACAGTTTAGTGTTACCACTGTTGCTCTCAGTAAATTGACAGTGTAACTGAGACACTGTAGTTTTTTTTAGATCTTTTTTTAGAGCTCTCCTGTAACAAGAAACTTTATTTTTAGCCTTGCAGACGCTTTATTTTGAGTCCTAGGCTGCTTTTTCATAAGGCTTGGTGACAGCTTTAAACCTGACTTTATACAACATAACTAATTTATCCATGTCTACACAATCTGTACAGGTTTTTAAATTAAATGCAAAGATTTGCGATTAAAGTAATCAAATTTTTACATAATAACTGATTTTGATATGTTAAATTATCAAATAAAATAAAATAAAAATATTTTACACACAGGTAACAATGCTTACATCTACCACCAAAGTATTTTTTATGTGAATTGAACACTGAATTGTTTTTATTTAGATAATCAATTTTAAAACTCAGCTATGCTTTGATCTTTAGTGTCATTGTTTAGTTGGAAGGTGAATTTCTATCCAGTCTTAAGTCTTCTGCAGCCTCTTAATAGTTTTCTTACTGGAAAACCTTGCATTTAGCTCCATCCATCTTCCCATCAACTAGCTTCTCTGTATCTGCAGAAGCAAAGCATCCCCACTGCATGATACTGCCACTACCATGTTTCACTGTGGGGTGGTGTGTTCAGGGTGATGAGCATCATTGTTTATTGCTACTCAAAGCATTTTGTGTGTAGGAAATAATAAAATCATGGCAAGCATTTTATGACAGTGTTATAACATTGGTTTTCTACTTGTCGCTTTTCAAGTTATGCCACATTTCTGTAGTTTACAACTAGTTGTTGTCAACATAATCTCCCACATTAGCTGTGGGATCTGTGTTCCCATGAGTTTCTTGGCTGCTTCTCTAAATAATGCTCTGCTTGCCTGACATATCATTTTCGGTGGATGCCCATATCTTGGCAGGATTGCAGTTGTGCCATTCTCATTAATGATGCACTGAACAGTGCTCTGTAAATTGTTCAGACAGACATTATTTCAAAACCCTGCTTTAAACATCTCCACGTCTGTCTTCCTAACCTGTCTGTCTGCTTTGGTCTTGTGTTGCTGATTTTTCCACTAATGTTCCTCTAAGGTCTTCACAGAACAGCTGGGGTAATACTGAGATTAAATTATACAGGAGTCTATTTACTTATTATTTATGACAGTTGCTTGCCCTGGTTTTCATTTAGGGTTATTTGAGTAAAAGGGTTTCTATAAATGTGCACTGCACACTTTTTAAATATTTACTTGTACAAATTAAAAACCAATCATCATTTTCTGTCCATTTCACAATAAACTATTTTGTATCATTCTATCACATACAGTGCCAATAAAATACATTAGCAATGCACTGTGAAGAATATCACAACAAAGTAACGCTTTGACCACTAGATGGGAGTATTGTGTGAGGAGAGTGAGCTCCTTTTTATATAAAATGTTCTGTTTTTAGCTTCTATGCTAAGTGGCAAAGCTGAGGTTTAACCAACACTAATTAATGTAAATGTTGTAGCTTACTTTCATTTGGTGATGCTAATTGAAACAGAGTCTTCTTCCTGCTGAGAACCCCATTAACGTGGTACTGCTTTCAAGCACTGGAGGTTCAGTAGTAAGCACACCAGATCAGTTTGAACTGATGTTCTCTGTCACAGGTTATCTGAGCAGAAAGAAGCTATAAAACTGATAGGCTATAGGAAATAATTAGGATTTCCATCATCCCAGAATATGTTCACCTTATAGGTTTTATATGTATCTAGAACACCTAATATGGGCACTGCTGTATTAACCTTTAGATGCTGGATCAAGACAAAAAAAAGCCAATCTGAGAACGAATGTACGAGAAACATTTTATATAGTAGGTTAAAATGTCAATTACTGACACCAGCTGATATAATTCGAGGCTGAACTTTCAAAAATATGACTTTTAATAATACAGAGAAAGTTTAAAAGGGATAACTAAGTGCTGAAGTGGGATTTTAAAGACATGGAGATCACTTTACACACTTTTATCTCCCCACTCCTTGCCTACTGCAGCAGCCTCTTTACCTGTCTCAACCAAAAACCCATTAATCGTATCGAGTTTTACAAAACTCAGCTGCCACACTTTAAACAAGAAAAAAGTTGATAGCTCACCATTTGCTGATTTGTCCTCTTTGTGATGGATATCATTTGGCTTCTTTCTTTCAAGATGTTACAATTATCTTTAAGGCTTCTCATGGCCTCTCAGTTTTTGATTTATCTGACTTTCCTTGTGTTATCTTAAAAGTCAATAAGTAGGCTCTAATATCCACAGGCTGAAGACACTCTGTACAGTTGAAGGACAGAGTTGAAAAAGTGTTTTCTGTCAAAGTGATGGAAAGGGATGTCAGAGGAAATATGCTCAATGCATTCACAAACCTGTGAATCAGTGAAGTAACCTCAGAACTCTGGGTTTCTATGTCATATACTCAAAGGACAGATTGTTTAACAATTGTCTGCTACTACACCTCCCAGGATGCATTGCAGTTCACAGGAAGTGGGCGTCACAGCTCGGATGTCACAGTGAGCTATATAAGAACACGTGAGACGTTCCATCATTGCTTTTTCTCCCGCTGAAAAACTAAGATGTGGTTACCACACAACGAAGGCGCGCATCATTCTGGAGAAGAAACTCATACGTGGGTTTTCATTCATTCTACTCACTGGCCAAACTCATGAGAAGCTCAACGAGCTGAAAGCTTAATGGGATAAGACCAGTTAGTTTATCTTTCCGATCGAAGACGTGGACCTGACACGCAACTCAAGAAAAACCCACGGAGGTTTTCCAAGGAGACCAAATTTTCCTCTTTGCTTTTGCTCCAGTCGACTGCTGATAGTCCGTCATATTTTTCTCCTTTTACCAAAGGAGGAGAAGCCGATCGTCCTTGAGTTTGTTATGGACGCGTAACAACCATTACCATTTTTGCCAATAAACTGCTGGTTTGACTTTCATAGACACTGAATGTTGTTTTATCTTTGTTTGGTTAGTTATTTTACCCCTTTCTGTGTAGAATTTTGCATGCTTGATTAGGTGAAGATTATTGAATCAGAATAACAAAGTGTATCAGGGCTGTTGATTTAATAAATGTTCACGTAGATAAAGAGAAAGCGTGTGTTTATTTTGAGCAAGAATGATATATCTGTCAAAATAATGTGAAAGTTCCCCCACCTTCGGTGAAGCGGTTTATTAAACAGTGACATTTAGCATGGTTTTGGTTAATAATTATCAATTATTAATCATTATTAATTCATCCAGCTGGTGCCTATCTCCAGCAGTCTACAGGCGAGGTACACCCTGGACGGATCTGTCCATTGCAGGTTAACACACAGGACAACCAACCACACTCACCCATTCACACCTAAGGGCAAGTTAGAGAGACAAGTTAACCTAACACTAATGTTTTTGGACTGGGTGGAAGTCGGAGTACCCGGAGGAAACCCACACATGCACGGGGAGAACATGAAAACTCCATTCAGAAAGATTTACACTGAGGACCTTCTTGCTGCAAGGCAACAGTGCTACCAGTGCTACCACCGTGCAGCCCCCCTTTATACATTTCAATAAACCCAATTTAAAAATATACAAGGGGCAAGACAAGGATTACTAATAAGCTGCTCAGTCTTGCAGCAAAAGGAGAAAATGAAATCAAAGTGCTGATCATAGAGATGAAATCAGCGGTATTTTGACTAAAATAATAAAGCAGAAAATACTCAAAACAAGGTAAAAGCAATAAATCAATCAATAATTGTTGGTGTTTTTCTTCCTGATGTTAAATCCTCATTAATTCTGAATTAACTGTGTGACTCCATAAATAATTTATATTTTTCAGCAACCCACCACAGAAACCAAAATAAAAATCATATGTTGGAGATTTGTTTGAAAAGGCAGTGCTATGTCAACCTCCCCAATTATTGATGTATTCGGTAAAGATGAGTACACCTTAAAATAAACTTTTTTTTTTCTTTTAGCAGCATAAACTGACAGACATGTGTTGTTCTTCATTAATCAGGAAACAGCTAAACCTGTCCATATTTACTGTCAATAATTGAAAGGCATGGTTGCAATTATTACCATGAGAACCAAGTTTATTTCCACCACACACAGTGAGGAGGATAATAAATAGGGAAAAAAAAATAATTTGGAGAACTGTAGTAAAATATGGGATCTGGGTTTGACCAATTCTCCATTTAAAACCTCAGACACTATATGCCAACATTTCGTTTAGGAGGCATGTTAAGAAGCAAACATAAACAGGTGGAGTTTGACAGGTGGATTGCTTTGACACTTGATAGGGACTCTAACTGGAACAATGATTTGGTCAGATGAGACTAAGGTTGAGCCCTTTAGCATTCCACGAGGGTTTGGCATGAAACAAATGAGACATACATTGAAAGGTTGGTCATGCCCACTGTAAAGTGTTCATACAAACTGTTATACATCACCTTCTTAGAGGCATAAAGCTTTGATCACTGAATATCTTAAAAAAAACCTCTTACCTGTATTATTAGATGATGGGTTCTAGACACACAAATCACATCAACACTTGTATACAAACAACTTGTGAACTGCACAGACCTGACATGGCCTGATCATGCAGTTAGATGAAAAACCATTAAGCTTCAACCTGTAAGGGTACCCCTTTTCCTGTATTATTTCAACTTTTAATGATCACTTTTTTATTTTTCACTGGTCTCCCATATTTTATTCATTTTGCCTGCAGCAAAATGACAGAGGCAAAGGCAGAAGGAAACAACATAGACAGATAATTAATGTTGGGGAGAAAAGGGACAGAGACAGATGAAGTGTCATTTCACCAAATTTTCATAAAATAATAAAGCTGAAGTTGTGTACGCATGAATGGAGGGTCTCTCTGAAAGAATCTGTTTGGAATCCGACTCAGGTCATATGGAGTCTGTGTTTGTCGTTGTCACGTCACGTACCTTTGATAGATGGTAGAGGCAGAGAGCAGGGACTCTACCACGTAAAAACAGAGGAGAATAATCCTCATTTGTATTCTGTTCATCCAAATGTGCAGTTTTTATGAAGAAGAGAATTAAAAATACTCTCTGTAAAGAGCACAGTGGAGTGACCGCTTTGACACTTAAGAGGGAAGTCTGGCAATTGTGACGAATAAGACTATTAAAAAAAAAATCTGCAACAGGACCCAAGCCAAAGAGGCCAACATGAATACAAATACTGGCCGGCCATTGCTGATACGTTTCATGAACAAGGGGCTAAAGGTTTATGATACGAAAAGACAAAGTAAACCGTGTGTGTGCAGGGTGGGAACTGAGGGAGGGTAGCATCAAAGACAGAGAGAAAGACAGAGACTGCTTTGCTGAGGGACAAGGCCTCGAACACATTCACAATTCAATTTACCTGAAAGAGTAAGAGTTGCCAGCAGAATTTCAATAAAGCAGATGAAGGGAGAAGAGTTTAACTTCTTTTATAAGAAACTACACTTTGAACGAAGTAAACCTTCTACACAAGAAATATATTACACAACAAACAAGAACATTTTCATGCTTTGCTTCATTTCCCCATATGATTGTGAGACAAAGAACAAAACTCTAATGCTCTGAGCTCTAAAGGGTCATCCTCCAGCATTGCCTTAAGCAGATATTAGCAGTGATGGAGAATGATGGAGGTCTATTTCTGTATCAATGGGCTGCAGAAACTTTTTGAATTACTGCTAAAGGAGGGAATCTGCTCTTTTTGTGTATCGACAGCAAGAGGAGGGGATCATCATTTTTTTTTCTTTTTACAATTCAGCAGGGAGTATTTTATCTTCTACCTCGAAGTAGGCATCTGTCTCGTATAAGATTAGACATCTGTGACTTACCTCTCTGGGGATTAGTCCATGTGATGGAGGTAGACTGAAAACATAAGCAAGTCACATGCAGGAACTTGTTTGAATCCATTTAGCACCAACAAGTACCAACATACCGAGAAACATTTAAAAATATTACAACAGGCCTTTTTTAAGATCTATGTGTTTTGTCATAACATCAGCCCCTGAAGTCAGCTCTAGTAAAGCCAGTGGTACTTGTAAAACAGTTTGAGAACACATGAACAAAAAATACCAAACTTACATTTGTCGATGCTCAAATTGCAGGGTTTTCATAGGAGAAAGAATAAAATAACAGAACGGTGGGAGAATGCCTTTAAAAACACTAGTATTGTTCAGAATGGCATCCATGGATATCACTGATGATTTCTCTTAGTGTTCTTTGAGATGAAGAAGCACGTCTGTCCTTGAATGCTCCAGTATATAGACAAAATTGGCATGGCTCCCTCCCTTCTCCACAAATTGCTAGAACTTTGAGAAAGTTGGCTGCAGCATTAGTGATGCTCAAAGCCTTTGCTTTCAGATCTCAAGCAATGCAAGGGCAGAAAGTCAGAGTGTCAACACATTGTTAGTTACACAGTAAGAGAATGATTGTGCTGAACCACTGCATAAGCAGGGTAAATCAGCATATATTGGAAAATGGGAGCACATGTATACTCCTAATAAGGAGGAGGTATTTGGGTAGGCTTGTAGTCCACCTATGATTTGAATATTGTTTCTAAATAAAAACTGTCATCATTCAGCCCAAGACAGCTGGCTCTACTAAGTGTTAACAAAGACTGTTTATTTGGGCATAATAAAAAATTGTGGTGTGCGGTAAAAATTTTAAACCCTGTTTGTTTTTTTATATAAGTTTGTCAGCCAGATATTATGCAGGTGAAATTCCTCTGTAAATTTAGAGTATCTCTGAAGAAACACATAAAGTCATGTATGCTCTAGGGTTATATCAACAAGAAGCTAAGGTCAACACTTAAATGTTTAATCAAGCATATTGCTACCATCCAGGAGACAAATGGAATTGGGTAACACATCTCATCAGTCATTTTAAATTTGATTCACCACCATGGCAATATCAACAGTTTTAAGGGGTTATTAACAAAACACATTTGTTTGTCAGATTGTGAGCAAATCACATACAAAGCATCACAATTTAAAACTGATGAAAACTCACTAAAAGATTTTGTGATTAATTGTCTACAAACTAAGGCTCAGTTATATGCAAAGTTTCACTGCTATGACTTAATTCATTTCCATTCATAGTGCTGTTATTTAATAAAACAAAAGCCATTATGTACAAATTGTTCTACACTTGTAACACTATTGCGTAGCTGCCTTGCATTTCAATGATGTACAAAAGTAGTTGGCTCTAAGTGAATAATAGTCTACCAACACCCGTTCTATGCATCTGCAAACATTTCATGAGGGTCACAAAGACTCCTTGTATAAACCACAGATATGCAACACTGCTATGGAATTTACACTAGTAATACTCAAATGTTGCAGCAATGATCCATTAATACTGTTACTTAATCTCAAGCTATCCCATAAAAAAAGCTGTTTTCTACATAGATAAAGTTTCTACCCACCTCAGAATGTAATGCAGAATGCTTAGAAAGGCTTAAAAGGCGAGGCAATCTGACTTGCTGCCCGATTAATTCAGCAAATAAGCGGAGCAATTATTAAGTAAATGAAACACTGAAAAACTGACATCATGGTTAAAGTGACTTACTCCATGTTCATAACCAATAAACAGGGGTGCATCATAAGCAACACACGTATTTATAACCATCAAACCTCACTCTGTGTGTGGTCAAGTGTTGGTTGGTTTGAGGTGATATGCACTGCTATTCCATTTCCAAGCATGGTGTATGCAAGGGTGTACAGGTTCAATTCTGGTCTCAACTGACCAGGCTATCTTTTCCAAACACTTTGCAGCAAGCTGGTAACAAGCCTCATAAGGCATTTTCTTCAGCGGCAGAGCCTTGCGTAGTGATTGTACATAGAGGTCATTGCTGTTGAGTACATTCCTAATTATAACTCTAACTGAACTGGCATTTGAAGGACTTGTTTTAAAGATCTTCAGCAATCAGAGTGTAAATCTGACTGTTTGAACATCAGAGCAAAGTGCAGTTTAGGGATGTAAGATAGTTTGACAACAATTAAACTGTGAAAGATGCCTTGGGCATCCATCCATCCATGCAAGCCAGCCAGCCAGTCCATTGCAAGGCAACACAGTGACAAACAGGACAAACAACCATGCACACACCCATTCATATCTAAGGGCAACTGAGAGAAACCAATTAACCTAACAGTTATGTTTTTGGACTGTGAGAGGAAGCCAGAGTACCTGAAGAGAACATGCAAACTAAGCAACAGTGCTACCACCTCGATAGAATGGCAAAGAACTTGAGAGAGCTCTTTGCTTTCTTCTATCATGAAATGCTACTTGGCTAAGAAACCTTTATAAAGGCCATTAATCAGGACAAAACTAACTGGTAATATCTGCACTGTTAGAGACTGGATTGCTTTTGAAATAATAACAAATTTTACACATTTTCCTTGCTTTTCATGATTTTTGTGGCTCTTTTGAGACGTCTCCTGCGCTGTATGAAAAATAAGGTAATTTATGGACTATTTAGTTTTCATTTCTTTGCATGGGAGGATTACTATGGTTTGAATTTCAAAATCAGCTTTATGTGACAAGTTTGTGTGTGATAGGTTGGAAAGACTACTATTGTACCACCAATGTGGTACTAAAAGGTTTTATATAGCTGTACTCATAGGTTGATTTCATACTATAAGAGTTGACAGTAAAAAGGGTTACATAAATATTAATAGATAATAATAAGCATAAGCCTAAACAACAATGTAAATACAGTAAAACAAAGTGTTAAAAAGTTAGTTTTCATGTTGAATTAATGTAATTTCATTCAAGGGAATGGCGATGTGTACATCAGTAATCAGTTAGTAAGCCTTTTCTGGGATCGATTGGTAGTGGCTCCATTCTCCACTAGGGGGCTTTCGCGGTCTCTCCTCCATTGCATTAAACTACTGCAAGAGAGAGGCAACAAGTAATCACTCGCGTGATTCTTTCCCCCCTATGTTCAGGGCTGTAACGTGCACACAAACAAAGACTTTGACTTCGGTTCCACTTGCTCTCAATGAAGACATTTAAAATATAAATAAATAAAATATATTTACTGTATTTTTACTAAAGAGGAAGACAAGGTTCAGTTAATACGCATTTCATGTCAATAGATGCATCAGAAATATAATTATTTGGAAAAACGCTTGTTTTTCCCCAGTTTATTTCTCATTGAAGACCTTGCCATATAAGTTTAACATTTTTCACTTATGCTTTTTGATTTTAATTTCATAACCTATAATAAAATTAAAGACTTAATCAGCTAAATAATTACTGATTGTATTCTTGCATAAAAATATACTAAGTAAAAAGTTTTCTACTTCTAAAAAAAAAAACCCATTTTGCCACATTATTTGTCCCTTAGAATGTGGTAGCAAAGCACAGTCCTTTGGTTCTGAACCCCTTCCACTACATTTCTTGCCAACACTGCTGTCCATTGTTTCTGACTGAAGCAAACAGCCTCTCACAAAGAGACATTGGGGTCACATAAGGAAAACACCAAACAGAGACTATTATCGGAGCACTAGAGGGAAATGTCAGTCACAGTGACATAAACATTTATTGAAGGATTATGCTCTATGCCCCAGTACACTCATGCACATTTACAGTCACTCACATGCTAATATACACACACAACACCAATCACTCAAGGGGATGGATGCTGACAAGCATATCTTTAGCCCCTTTAACTCTCCACAAATCTGCTAATAAGTGGAAATAAAGAGTTGATTAGAAAATATCCATCGTAACGTGGAACAGTCTGAAGGACTCACTTGAAAAAAGTGTTACAAAGTTCCTGTCATTTGGACTTTATTCAACATTTTAAAAATCACAGTTTCATATTGCAGCCTCTCTGCCAAGACCTTTCATCGTCCAATTTATGTTGCATTTGTTTCCAATTTCTCAGGTATGCAATTTAAATTTATTTCTGTTATTTGACCACCATTTTGTAAAATACTAATAAAAACATTTATGTTTCACTGAAAGTTTTGAAACTTTATAGATTTGGAATTGTATTTGTTTGCTTCTAAGTCAAAAATAAATATGCAAATGAATAGTAGGTTGAAAGCTTTCTCGATTGCTGTGAGTGTCTTGATTTTTGCAAAACTTCCAGAGATGTTTATCCATTTAACATCTCTCAGAACAAAACTATTGAATTTTTTTATCTGCTCCATGTGCAGATGCAAACAGCTAAAATTAAAATATGATCTCCCTGCATATCATGAAACTACCATAATAGAAGAAATTATAATTTGGAAAAGTTATAAAGTGTGCTGAGGGTTGGAAAACATTGCTGGGTGACACATGAAATTACTTGGCTTTTAATAGCCAGCCTACATAAAGCTCAAAACCTTCTATGAACCAGCACTTTTCTAGTTTTGAAAGCAGCTGCTGCTTGGTCAGATTTAAACATCAACATTTACATGCTGTAGTTTAGCCTTCAAAATGCTTTTGTTTACATTTATGAAACAGTGGTTAGCAATGTTGCCACAAAGTTAGATGATTACAGGCTGGAATCTATGGGGATTTTCAGTGTAAGCTTGCTTGTTCTCCCAGTGCTTCTTTTGGTTTTATCTCTGAGACCCAAACACATGGCTATTGGTTGACACGACAACCGTGTCCCAAGAAGACTTCGAGAACCAACAACCAGGATCAGTACATCTGACAAACTGTATCTGAACTGCAACCTGACAGATTTTGTAGCAGTAAATGAGGGACTTAAAACAGAGATGATTCAGAAAAAATACTCTGTGACCAGGTTACTCAATTGATTATGAAAGTTTAAGGTGAACCATGTAGCTTTATTATTGAACTTTCTGCAGCTGGGCTTTTCCAATCATTCAATAACTGCTTTCCATGCACCCTGTAGATGACCCTACAGATCGTGCCAGTAAGTCTTTGACAAGACATTGCCTGCCCACACTTAGCCTGAGTGCTGCATCATACCAACAGTCTTTCAACACAAAACTTGAAACTGCTGAGAATGTGGGTTGTCCAAACAAAGTAGGAGAGTGTTTCCGTGTAATTACAGATTACACATTCTGTCACCACAAACTTCAGAGTACTTTATTGGATGTTTGGGAGCACCCAAAAGTAACACATACTGCAGAGGAAGTTGATCTATGATTTTGAAACATTTGCAACATTTACAGTTAAAAATCAGACAACTGTGGTGGGCATTTTTATTTAGACCCCATTTAAGATCATTACCAGTACAAAACCTTAGCCACAATTTCTTCCGCTTTACCTGCATGCATTTCATTATGTTGGTCTTTCTTACAAAATTCCAATAAAACCCATTAAAGTTTTAGGTTGTTAAATGACAAAACTGTGAAATGTTCAATGTGTACAAATACTCTTCCAAGACTTGGTATTTGTCAGCATTTTTGGCAGAATTTAAAAGTTCAGTTTGTGCAAGAAGTGGACAGATTCAGTAGTTCACTTTGAATAATGCATTTCAGATTTAACAATACTTTAGTAGACTTTCTTATGTTCTGTTGCTAAATAGGTAAAAAAGTAAAATAAATGAATGTTCTTAAGCCAATTACTTTAACTCAAATGTAAAGTAAGTGGTATATTATCACATCTCCACAACATCCTCATGCAAGACTCATCTTGTGGAGCACTTTCAAATAGAACAAGTACAGAAAAACCTTTTATACAACTCAAAATTGTTTTGCGCTGGCATAAACTGACCTAAAATAGACAATCTTAAGGAAACTCTAAGGTAACACTTTCTAAAATAAAATGTTAAGTAAATTAAATTATCTCATGGGACGCGAGGTCATAATGCCAATGACTTCACTCTCAGCAAAAGAGGAATAAAACATTCCCTGACATGTCCTTTAATTGTGATAGCACTAAATTACTAAATGCACAGTAAGACATGGAAAGGACCTGTGACTGAACCTGTTTGCCTACTGCTGTTTATATTCTAGAGCTGTTGACTGCTGGAGAGCCTGTCATATTCGTCTTTTTTCAGTCTCGCACAACTGCACCTTAGTGAACTAGCACAGCTATTCTGAACCCTTCAGTCAACATCAGAATACATAAAATCTTCATCTAAACAGTCTCATTGTGTCTGTCCAGTGTTGTTCCATTTGTATTAGCTGCTTGCAGGGGTAGGGCTGTTGCCTTGACGGATGCTAGGCCTTTAAATATCATCTGATGATATTCAAACACATTACAGTCTCCAAACATGTATGCATGTACAAACTGACCTTTCTGTCAGACATCAGTACCACAACAATTATTGCAGAATAATTAGTGGTCAATGACTAACCAACTACCCATCTACCGCTTTGAGATATTATAGCCATTAATTTTACTGTACCAATATGTATATTAGAAAGCAATTACGCCTGTGTTCTCCTCCTTTTTTAGTATTGGTGAGAACATTGTACAGACGTATCACCTGAGCAGCTGCTCTGTTTGTAAATTCAGTAATGTGTATTTCTTTTGAATGTTCTTAGTTCATTTCCTTGGGGGTATGGGGAGTCTTTTTTCTGTTGGCAAAATGAATTTTCTTCACACAAAATCCAAGACTCATAAGAGGCAGAGACATGATGGTGAGCTCACAACTCAGAGCTAGAGTGCACAGTTGCTGCTGCTTTCTTTGTCAAGTGAAGCAATTTTGCCAACTTGCTGCATCCTTCAAAGAAAGAACCAAAATCTTTAGGTGTAATCAGAAAGCAGCCTGTTATTTAGAATATGTTTAAACATCATTTTCAATGCATCAAAACTTTCACCCTTTATATTTAATTCAACATTACAATTGTTGTTTAACTAGCAAGCTTGACTAGTTATTAAGATGAGATGTAGCCTTTTGTTTAATTTTTATTTCCTCTATGATAAAATGGCATTCTTCAAAAGTAAACTCTTTACTTGCATGTTGAAGGATAATCTGATTTCTACCTTTTCAGCTATGCAAATCAGCCTAGGAGGAGTAGACATGCAAATAGAAGACAATAATGATTTCATTCATCTGTCATTTTTCTTAAACCTTTATTGTTAGAATCAGTATGCACTGACACAAAAGAAGTCTCCCGATGATGAAAATGGATCAAGACCAGGCACAACTGCAAACCTAGGAAGATATGGCTTTTCACCTAAACCTACATCCTGGGCAAGGAGAGCATTAATCAGGAAGCAGCCAAGAGGTACTATGTTACTCTGGTGAGATACAGAGATCCACAACACAGGGTTTTATGTCAACTTTTAGTAGGTCCTGCGGACGACAATAAACATGATGGAGGCTGCAAAACACTTGAGACTGAGGCAGAGGGTCACCTCCTAGTAGGATACAATCTCTTGACATACAACCAGAGCTACAATTCCATGGTCTGGATCATACTTGAGTGTTAGAATGACCTAGTTCAGCTTGTAATTCAATTATTAAGGTGTACTAAAACCTGAGATTTGATGTTCAATGATCAAATTAATCCATTTTATCCCAAGATTTCCCCGCAAAATGAGTACGTGCATTTCACTCCTTAGACCTCCTTAACACTTTATATGTGTCACTTTACCTAATTTCAACCCAGTTATGTTTGAGAAAATGTAGGTTTTATACTCTGCAACAATTGTTACCGGTGGGAAACCGCATAGTCTAAATTTACACAAATTCTTATATTTGACCTGTTTACACATATATGATATAAAAAATAACCCTAACGTGAAGTACATTACTACTAGGCATGATTATAAGTGTATTAAAGACCTTATTAGATACATAAAGACACAATAGCAATACATACAGAACTGAACTAACAACAACGCAATTATTGTATTTTGTTAAAAAGTTACATAACCTTAGAGGTCAGAATATTTGTACTTTCAGAAAAAGAGCTGACAGTTTTAATAGATAAAATAAGTTCATATTGTGACAGTAGCTTCACTTACTGGCAACTAATATCAGTGGCCGAAAATTAGTATAGGCTATGGTATTATTTGACCAAAACACAAATCAGTAAAGTTTATTTACTGTACCTGAAATAGTGAAAAAGGCTGTATACTGTAGGGTATTATCAATGACAAAAATCCAGATATTTACTTGAGTCCCTTGAGTCATGTTCAGTCATTTTAATGTACCTAACATGGGAGCAAAGCAGAGTTTAAAGGTGTATTGATTAGATTTTACTCTTCATTAAAAATCTTGACGCTCTCAATGTGGAGCATTACATCACATTTTTCCAATGAATTCATTGCCATGGTTACAACACTTTTATCCTTCCATCGCACCAGTAACTGCTCCCTCTTCGTAAGGACTTCAGTGCTTCCTTGAGGCATTTTTTTCAAAATCCTTCATGCTGGAAATGGGATGTCATACAGACGACACAGTCTCAATGTACCAAGGGATTCTTAACCTCTTTTAGTCATTTCGTCAATGAGGCTAAGTGAAGTGAAAAGGTTGTCATGCACACATGTGCATCCTGGAGGAACCTCTGCTTGATCAGCCAGACCAAGGACTACGCTTATGGGCCCTGTCCTAAGCCAGTTTAAGGCAGATGTGTTTTCACTCCACAATAGAGCTCCATGTGAAACATGTACCCTGTGGTTGAAGCAAGAATCCACAACTTTAACCCAAACCGGACTGTTTGCAGCTATGGTTGCCGTAATGGGGTATCATGCTTTCATCAACTAATAGTTGTTTGGTGTATGGCATCATCTTGTAGGAATATTTAGTGCACTGAAGATGAGCCGCACTTTGTAGACAGGGTCGTCTATGGCCTTTGAGGTATCCAACCAGACTAATTGAGGCCATTATCTCATCAAAGTGATTCCTTCTCATTGCATTTGAAATGGCTTCATTGTACTCATCAGGGTCATATGACCAGTACATATGTTTCTGTGGCACAGAACTATAGCCAGATGCGAACAGAATCCCATAAAAAATCATCAACTCCTTCATACTTATATCAACTATCTTTCCTTTGGTTTGAATTGAATATGCATTTGACATTTCAACAGTGTGCTCAAAGTCTGATGATAAATTAGCAGGAACAAATCAACAGGGTTAGGTTTAGTTTGTTTTATGCAATTTGCTGCAGCTGGGCCATAGGTCACAAAATGTGGTATAAAGGACAAGGCTGTTCGCTGTGAACTTCTAACGACCCTGTCCCACTTTTGCTTATTTTGAATGGATTTTGTCTGTTTTTTACTGTATTGCAGGATTTCATTCTCATTTAGAAATCTCTTTTTGCTTCTTCCTTTTCTGGTTTGTGGGGTCCTATTTTCTGTAAGGTGCCCCCTTTTTCTTTATTGTGTGCTCTCATTTTTCTTTGGGCACCTAATTTTTTTGCCCAGACACTGGAAAACTCACTGTGTGGATGAAATAGGTTTTCATCAACAAATGGTGCTGAAATTAGAGCTAAGGGAGTGGAGCAGTTTTGGGGGCAGGAAGCTACAATAAAAAATAAACTGTGATTACAGTGTCTCTTTATGTCCTTTATGGGAGCAAAGATTAATGTTGATTTTACAAAACGTGCAACAGACTCCTTAATGCTGGAGATATAGGCAGCACAATGATTTTTGGTGCAGGCCAGGGAGCATGCCATAGCAAAACTGCCCTTCGGAGAGCCCTTGCTTCAGCATGCCAAGTTTGTGGAACCCAAGTGTAGGTCTTATTGTGAGGTTGGAGATGCATTGTACTTTGTGAACAGGTATGTATTGGACACACAAAATCTGTTGTTTTTCTTTCCCTTCTCCCTCCCAAACTTTTTTTTTGCACATTTCGTTCTTAGATTTCCTGAGCTGCTTCCAATCCAAGGGCCCCAGGAGCATGACCAACTGAGCTCCTTCCATTTCTTGACCATCAGTTAATGGACATCCCTATTTCAGATCCAGCCACATTTGACATTGAAGGTTTTAGGGGGGCTTATGTCATCACTTAAGGATAGAGTAAATAATGTGAGAATAGAGTAAGTAATGTGAAGGTATAGATGTACCTCACATCTGGTTATAAAACCTAAGTAAAATCTTACTAATTAGAGCTAATTGGCTCACTTTCTTCAAAGGTGACTGATATAGACAGATTTAAATGACTGTCCACCATTTTCAGATTTCTTCTTGTCCTTCCACACTGCCAATGCAGAGAGAGTTTTTTTCTATGGTCGGCATTAACAAGTGAAAGAGCAGGAACAGCTTGACACTGGATGGCACCTTATTGTAAAAAAATACTATATTGCTATATGACTATATATGACTAAATTGCTGGACTCCAAATGTTTTAAATGGGAGGCCCCCAGTAACTAAAAAAGCAAAATCTGCTACGAACACATACAATGTTCATAAACATGTATAAAAGACACACTAGCACACACACCAGCTAACCTATCTTGTTTGGGTATAATTTGAGGCACAGCAAGCTTAGTTTTATGCCAGCAGCAACAAATGTTGCTGTGCTTACTTTTACTGTTCTAATGAGCAAAAGACACAATCAGGCATAAAATCAAGCTATCAATCAGTAGTAGATCATTTAGTAACAAATGTACAAAATATTGCAGTTATATTATATTATAATAGAGTTTACTCACTTTCTCTTTACATCTTTTTCCAGAGGTGCAGGTAGAAAGTAAAGCGATCTAGTCATTTGACCATTTAAAGTAGAAACTTGACATTGGTACTATTTATAGTAGATAACCTATTTTGTATTTTAATACTTGTATTAGCTGCTTAAAGTAAAAAAAAAAAAACATTTTAAGAGCTTACAAAAACTTTTACCCTAAAATGCCTGCAGATGTAACTTAAACAAAAAATATATATTTGGTGAGGCAGTTAAAATGCAAATGCACTACACAATTTGGTAAATTCAGATTTTTATTCATAAAAAACTTTTCAAAGCCATTTAACTTTCCTTTCGCTTTACAGTTATTCACTACGTTATGTTGGTCTGTCATCTCTTTTAACAAGTATGTTCAGTTCAATTTAATTCAGTTCAATTCAGTTTTATTTATGTAGCACCAATTCACAACACATGTCGTCTCAAGGCACTTCACAAAGTCAGTTCAATCGAATCATACAGATTTCAAACTTTCACTAAAGGATTTTGGTCAACTGTCAAAAGAGTAAACTTAATTTATTTTATTAACATGTGAAAAAAGGTTAGTAA
Organism: Crenichthys baileyi; assembly: GCA_036173005.1. Taxonomy (NCBI): domain Eukaryota; kingdom Metazoa; phylum Chordata; class Actinopteri; order Cyprinodontiformes; family Goodeidae; genus Crenichthys; species Crenichthys baileyi. The sequence continues at coordinate 201,825 of JAHHUM010000331.1, forward strand.
AGTTAAATAGTTTGAACAAAAATTCCTGTTAACAGGTGAAGGTACAGTTTTCTCAGAAAATGTGATGTCTCACTGGAGTAACTATGTGCCTCTTTGTTTATGTATTATTGCATGATTGGGTATATAACAACGTGCAAATGCATGAGAGCTTTTTTGTGTGATTAATGGATTAGAGGTGGCTAGAGATGCTGCTGTCATGTTGGATTATATGGAGCGACAAGCTCCACTGCTTCATCTCATAGATCATATCAGAGCAAACCTCTCACATTCCTGCCAATTTTCTGCTTCATTTCATTTCCCTCTCAAAGCAACCTTGTGTGTGTGTCTGTGTGTATATACGTGCATAAGTGTGCGTGCAATTGTTTGCTTGTTTGTGAACTATCTATCCAGTATCAGTTGAGCACAAGACCCAGGCTGTCATAGCTACACTTGTGCTGAAGTTTCCAATAATGCACTAGCCTCTTTTCAAATATTAGAGCAGTAAATCATGCAAAAGTACATTATCATATTTGGACACATGCAGCAGAAGAAGACCTTTATAGAAAGTTGTTCAAATGACATATTTATATTCCAAATAAATCAACCTCTCCTCAAGACGGTACACAAAAATTGCCCCTGTGCTTTACCTGACATTTTGCATGAAGGTGAAATAGAATTAAATAAATTTTAAATAAATTATAAATGAAGTTAATAATGTATGCCAGGATAATGTTTTTTTCATCTAACTAATTTTAATTGTGAAGGGCATGTGGATTTATTTTTTCATAAACAACTGAGGGATAATTTCATTTTAAGTTTGTTTGATCATTAAAGTTTTGGTTAATAAAAATAATCTGTGGCCAACTTTCATTACTATTTTTATATGCAGACATTCCTGTGCAACATACAATTTTAGAGGGTAATATTTTCAAGATTCAAGATTCTCATGCAAAAACACACAAGAAATATCTACGGGTAACTAAAAATGGCTTGATAAACCAAACAACATTTACAAACGGGGCACATATGGGCAGAAAATGTTTTTACAAATGACACCTATACGGTATTGTTACATGATGTCCTCATATTGTCGCTTATAGAGTAAACTGCAGGTTTGTTGCAGGATAGCTTTGAGTAAAAGTTTAAGCTAAATAGTGACCAGCTGCTTAGAAACTCTGGGGAAAAAATGCTGTCTGTGAATGCACCATACATGCACATTTCAGTGTGGAAGTGTTTTCTGAAAGAGGAATGCCAGCTATTGTCAGTATCAGTGTGGTGTTTAGAATGAATTCAGAAGAATCACAAAAAAACAAAATAAATCTACATTTTCTAGTGAATACACACAGGGACTGCTGTTTAAAGTTACTAATGCTAAATATGCTAATTGCTACTAAACGATGCTGAAGACAGCTTAAAATGTCAATTCCATAATAATTTTTTGTAGTGTTTTAAATATTGGTAAAATTCTATTTTATGGTGACTCCTCTTTCATATTCAGTTTGATGTTAGCTCTGCTCCCAATATAAATAAATAATGATCATGTTTGGAGGGCTACAAAACATATTGAATAATTTTTAATTAGAATTCTACAACCATCTGATGAATGAACCAAACTATAAAACAACTAAATAATTACAAACTTCCTAGAAATGATTCTTCCCAACATTACTTAGATCCAAAAAAGTTCTTTGAGATCAAACTATTTAGCCTGTGCATACAAGACACGCTCTCATATTGTCCCTCACCCCTGGTTTAAACTTGAGGTTGCCATTATGTTCGTAAGTGATCTCTGTAAGAGCTCTGCAGCTTTAAAATGCAGCCCAGAGTTTTAAACCTAAATTTATAGAGTCATTACTGGAGCTATATCACAGTCTGCTTGGCCTCACTGTGGAACCTTTATGATATTTTATGACAGTGAACTCAAAGAACTGCAGACAGGTATAAACCAAGACAGAGATCCTAAACCTTTCTTTGCTGTTATCCTCAAAGAGATTATCTTAGAGATACTACCTTACTCATATGGATGCAAGGTATGGGCATTACATAATAAGCTTAATTTAGAACATTAAAATCAATGTAGAGCAAACAACTTATGTGTTAAGTCAGCATACTTCACATCTTAAATTGTTTTAAAATCCAGTCAGGTTTAAAGAATACTTTCTTGGGTCATTCCCATAGCTGTACTTAGCTTGTTGTTGGAAAAGGGTTGAAAAATGTCCAGAAACGTGAAATTCAATTGGAAGGATAAGCAGTTTGAAAACAAAAGACAGAATGCAACTTATATGCATGTTGCATTTGAAAAAAAAAATCCCAATAACCGAAATGCAGTGAGCCTATACATATACTCACAATACCATAACCTGTCTTGACAGCTACTAATAGTAGTTCCAGACTTTACCAGTGTAATGCGATTTTAAATGTGTGCAGTTCATGCTCGATCAGTGTTCTACACTTGGTCCTCTGTCAGAATTGCCTGTAACATGCAGGACTTTGTATTTCTTACTTGTCATGGCTGAGGGCTAGAAAATATTGTGTGAGACTTTAGCGTTAGATCAGCAATTCTCAGCAACTGCCTGAAGCTAACCTTCTGACAGCACATTTATTTCAGCAGCCTCACTCATGGTGACAACACTCTTCCATGATGGTTCTTCAATGCCATGACATTTGAATTATGAAAAAAAATCCAGTAATGAATATTGAAAGAGATCTACATTTCTCATTCGGTCATGAGCCCCTCATTTTTCCACGAATAAACCTATTTCTAGAAGCATTAGCACAATGTAAAAAATTTTCAATTTGCTCTGTTTACCGTTGAAACCAGAAACAGGTTTGAAACATGTGAAACACAGAAAAAGCTGTGTAGTGGCAAAAACAATTTAATGTGTAAGATAGGGGGTTTACTAAAAATCTTGGAAATATAGATATTTACATACACTGTATAAAACAAGACATATCCATGTTTCCTCATTGTCTAATATTAAGTGAAACAAAGTGTTTCCTGTTTTAGGAAAGTTAGGCATAGCACATTTCTATTTACTATCATAACAATTACTATTAATATTTTCTATATATAATCACTTTGCTCATAGTCAGAAGTTTACATACAGTAAAACATTTAAAATATTTCTAAAGGCCCAGATGATTATGTCTTGGTAAGCTTCTGATAGCTTAAGTCACAACATTTTAATTAAATAGATACACACCTGTTGATGTATTTTAAATCAACACCTAAAACACATTGCTTACTTTTCTATGACGGCATGGAAGAATCTGAAGAAAACAAGCAAGATATCCGGAAATCAATCGTGGGCCTCCACAACAATGGACCAATATTCCAGCAAACTACTGTACGAAACTTGTGGATGTATACCCAGAAGGTCTGACCTATGTCACACAGTTTAAAATGCAATTTTACCAAATATTAAGGAAACATTTGTAAAAGTAAAAAACAATATCTTACCCAGTTTATTGGGACAATTAGTCCCTATACTGTACAATAGTGGTTGTCTGGCAAATGTGAAACTTGCCAGAGAACCACTACCTTGCTAAAACAACTGAGGTTCTGGGCTGGCCAAGCTTGTCTCCATACCTAAGCCCTATTGAGCATCTGTGGGGCATCATCAAACGGAAGGTGGAGGACCACAAGGTCTCTAACATCCACCAGCTCCATGATGTTGTCATGAAGGAGTGGAAGAGGATTCCAGTGGCAACCTGCAAAGTTCTAGTGAACTTATGCCCCTTTTCCACTGGCTCGATTTGGCCAGCCCGGAACAGCTCCACACGTTGTGTGTTGAATTTCCATAGACCTGCTTTCACTCCCCTGAAGGGAGCACCTCGTGGAGGCGTGGCTTTAAAGCATCATGTGTCATATTTGTGAGCTTGATTGGGGTCTTCTTCAATTCCAAGAAGATATAAACCGAAGTCTTATGATCGCCAGAACATATTATCAGACTATGCAAATACCTAATAATAAATTACATGGCTTGGTATTAGGGGTAAAAATACTTATAATGCCAAATAAATATTGCTCAAAAACAGTCTACTGAGTTAGTTTTCTTGAATAAAATTTTTATTGGCCCTTTAAACTTTTTACTTCCCCCTTGGAATGTTAATCTGAATGAAGTTAGGATATTTATAAGATCTGATAAATCATGTATTTTGAATAATTTTACTTAATGTCATTAATTGTGATAGATAAGTTAATTGTGAGAAACTGATTTTGATAGTGTTTTAAGTTATTATCCATTTCTTCTATGGCCTGAATAGTTTTATCAACACATGAGTTCCAAATAATAAATTCTGTCACACACAGTATAAACTACAAACTACTTTGAATATGCTGCATTATTTTCTGATTTGGTGTTAGGTTTCCAGTTTGGAATAGTGGCACTAGTGCAATGAAAGACGTTGATAAAATTTAAATTAGATTACGTTGGAGACAGTTTAGGTCCTCCGTTCGAAGTGGATTTCGTTTTAAAGACATAAACTTGTATTTAAAGTTTAAATGTAACAGAAAGGGAGAGGAAAGAAGATAAAACAAGAGCTGACATAAAATTAGATTATTAGGCTAAGTGAATGGCACAACAGAAGGAATCACAGAAACAAAAATAATAAACTACACAGAATATAAACCACAGAGATGTGTGTCAGACATACCTAAACCAACACAAGAACTTACTAAAACAGAAAATGAGATTAAACTCAAAACAAAAAAAAACATAAACTAAACAAAAGTTCTTCATAAATGTAATTACAAATAAACTGGACTACAAAATATTTTCATTTAATCAAACTTTCCATCCGATTATAAAATATCTCTTTTCTGCTTTAAGTTATATTGTGTAAAGACTGCCACAAGTGGCTTGTCAGGCGTCTTAAAAATAAACAGAAATCTGTAAGAAAGTAAACGACCAGAAGTGTGTTTCCTGTTCATCAACTTTAACAGCAAAATACAGAACAATAAAGGCCAAAAGTACTCATTCACCTGACAAATTTAGTAAACCCTCTAATCAAGTGGTTGTCATATTTTTCAATCCAAGTCCACTCAGAAAGCACTAAGTACCACCTGATATAGTATGAGCATATCCATTTTAGACAAGTGTAATTCACAAAAGAGGTGTGTTAATTAAAGAGAAAGGAATTATTTTCTTTTTTTTTTTCTTTTGTGGCACTAGTGGCCTTTATTTAGTAAGTTGACCAACAGGAAATGGGGTGGAAAGAGAGCGAGAGGAAGACATGAAGCAAAGGTCAACGGGCTGGGACTCGAACGTGTGACTGCTACATCGAGGACTGTGGACTCCGCATATGGGTCGCAAGCATTACCCTGCACCACCGCCGCACCCAAAAACATTATTATTGTATATTGTCAACCTCTGCTTAGTTGTTTTTTGAAGTATAACCTCCTACTAGTCTATATAAAAAACAACTGAAAATACATTGAAAAGACATGCACAAGGATGTGTATGTCTTTGTGAACACAGTCCTATGATTTTTAGGTAAATTGATGTTAACTTCAGTATCAGGCTAAGCATCAATTTTGTTTCTGAGTTTAGTTTTGATTGCAAGTAAAGAGAACCTTTTCTCGCACAAATGCATGTTTGCAAATGGAAGAAGAAAGCATAGTGCCTTGTCTGAGAGCACAGGATATTCACCTTACTGCTATGTCCAGTTGTGGAAAAAAATTATATCCAAGCACTGTTATGGTAAGAATCACTCAGTGAGGTTAATTAAAGTATCTTGCATAAGATGAGAGCAAGTATCCATTAGTGGCAGAGTGTTGCTCTTTCCGAGAGTTGCTCTGACTCACAAAGTTGGTCACATATCTTTTATACTCAAAAACAGGAGGTTGCAAAAATAATTAAAAGAATTGCTAGAAGTAAGTTCTCAGTAGTTACTGTCAGAACAGACTTTGTTTATCTTTCTCCTCTGTAGCAGTCTGAAACCAGCTCTGGCAGATGACCTTCAGAGTGGCAGAGCAGAGTCTCACCCAGAATCTCATAAGCAAAGAGAAATAAGGGCATTACATAAACCATAAGTTCACAGTCATAAGATAATGGAAAGCAAAGTTCAACCCAGAAAGTCACAATCCAGAGGTGCAGCAATGACTGACCTCTAAATGCAGACTTCAGTATTTCATCACAAGATAGTTCTATCAAGCTCTCTTGCTCACTGAAAGTCAATCCCTTCTGTATGTCAGAGGTGTTGCTGTTAAATCTGGTAGTTTACTTTAGACATGTTGTAATATTCATATATTATTTAATATTTTATTAAATACTAATCGGTCTGTTAAGGGTTGTGCTGTGAATACCAGTCCAATAAGGCGGTGGTATTAGGAGAAAATCAAAAGGGATGAGTCAAGCTCTGGCATTACAGCAAAACTCTTTACACACACAGCTTGAATTCACACAATTTCTTTAAATACAAGAATTTCTTAACAAAAATAAGTCAACTCAAAATCCAACATATTTCAATCAACAAACTCTTTATGCTAACACAACCCAACTAAACTACCAAGCAAAATGAAAGAATAAGGAAGAATAATAGGCAATATAAGTGAATCAAAGATGGTTGGAAACTATGACCAAAAGAGTGATGCAACACTACCATGAAATGAGAACCAAGGATTATCTTGAAAAATCTGAAGTTAATGAAGTTAAAGCAGTGTTGGAACTAACTTAATAATTGGTATACCTTCAAACCACCATTCACAATGCAAGCTCAAGTAAAACATTATTTTAATAAAACAACATTTTAAAGAATGATTCACTGAATAAAACCAACCTTCTGGAGATCTAATCCTCAACAGTGTTTAATTAGCTGCCTTTATTTAGTAAAATAATATTTAAGGAAATATTATTTTGAATAAGAACTAAACCGTTTGGATAAATGGGTCTTAATGGTGTTTAATTAGCTGCCTTTATTTAGTAAAATAATATTTAGGGAAATATTATTTTGAATAAGAACCAAACCTTTTGGATAAATGGTTCTTCATTGTGTTTAATTAGTTGTCACATCTAGTACAATAATATTTGAAGAAATATTATTAAGGAAATGTTAAAATATTATTTAAGGAAATATTTTGAATGAGGACCAACAACCTTTCTGGATAAATGATCTTCAGCCATTAGCGGTTGCTTATAAAGAAGCATATAGCTTGTCATCAGAATCAAACACATACCTTTAAAATACCACTAAATACAGCTACGCCTGTTTACTTAGCCCAAAAGTGTCTTCAAAAGCATCTGATAAGGGGAAGTGTTTGTCCAGTGGAAAGACCTGAGCCTCTCCGTGCAATAGGAACCTTTCCTCTTGAAAGCACCTGACCTCTGTATCAAGCACTTGCTTGCTTTCCATTTCCTCACAGAGCACTCCGAACAGGCGTGGGTCAGGGCTTGATGAAGTTGACAGTATTTGGAGCCATGTCCAACACAGATTTTAACTGTTCTGTTGTCTCCTCCATGTGAATTCAATGAGTCCATTGCATTTCTTGGAGCAACCTGACAACCTGTCAAACACAGCTTTTCCAGTCAAGTTCATGCTCTTGCACAAATGAGTCTAGTAGGTAAAAAATGTGTTTAACTGTAGTTGTTGTCTGATTGGCTGAACAGACAGTCCTCCCGAGTTACACCATCATATTTATAACTGACGTATACAAGCTATTTGGGTAAATCTGCCAGCTAAACTAGTGACTGTTCATAATACGCTCTATCAGTGTCTTTTTTAACATCATCTGCCATGTCATCTATCTTCTGTGACACTGTGTTGTTTCAGAGCTTCCTGTGTTTTGGCTACAGGTGTAGGACAGGACTTGATGCAAGACTTCTACACTTTTGAAGTTCATTGCATATTTTCAAGAAAACATCCACTGCTTTGTCTTTCAACATTGCATGTATTGTAGCTAGGTGCCTTTGAAAAGGAGATGGTTTTATGGATTTGTTCCAACAAACACCACCACACGCTGAGGTGTTGGCTTTTCCTCCATCCCAAACCAACTCAGTCCAAATTTGAAATATTTTGACTCATATTTCCTTATGGTTTTACACTTCTTGTTGACAACCAGTCCAATGGAGAAGTCACTAGCTGCACTTATACAGCTGCTGGCACTTATTCGGAGTTCACTTTCAACACAATAAACAATAGTTTCCGTTGGAGTTGTCAAAATATTATTCACTGGTCCCTTTTCTGTGGTTCCCATTTGCATCCAGGAATGGAACATGTTAAATCCACTAAAATGTTGGCCATTTCTACATTTAGCTTTTCATCACACTTAGAGCTGACCCCTTCTTAAAAAACTTGATACCAAATTTCTTCTGTGTACCACCAGTGGTTGGGTTCCACAGTTTGTTGGTAGGCCCTTATCTACTGCTATCACTTTAGTCATATGACAAGTCAGCACAGTAGACATGCATATGACACATATGACTGTTATATATGTTAAACACTACAAAGTCCATTCACATAGTGGACAACTTAATTTATTGACTTGAGCACTGAACTGTTGTGTTCACTACAACGCACGTCGCTCTTTATGTCATAATGAACAAAATACCTTGGATCATTTTCCTATCACAATTGTGGTGGGGCTGGCTGGCTGGCTTAAGAAAACCCAGCGCTGGTCTGACAGCTTGCAGAGCTTTCTTGGCAGGAATGGCAGAAGATGGAATTGTGTTGCAGGTTCCTGCAAGGATACAGATCAGGATTCAGTCCTTAACACGTGGCTCATGGGATTTTCTGCAGCTGTTGGAAACACAGCCCTACGGAAGGACAAAAGCAAATAAAAAATACAGAGGGAAGCAAAAAAAAGTCATACATTGAGCATATTGGGCCTACTTAGCAATATTCTATTCTGTGCACCAAGACCTACTATCAATCAAACTTTATTTATGGAACACTTTTAATACAGTCAGGTGCACCACAAAGTGCTCTGAGTCATGTGCCTGGAATGTAGAAATTGGTTTGTTGTGATCCCTAATCCATAAAGTTAAATGAATGTTTACAACAAAATAGCAAAGTCAATTGAAAAAAGAACTCACTGTAGCATTTTGTTTTATAGAGGGTGAACTATGATGCATGAGTTCAATAATAATTTTCAGTCTTTCTCTGGTCACTTTGTTTAAATTACAGTTCAAATATATCAAAGACAAACAAATATTAATTATTTTGTATTTTCCTCTGCAACCATGAACATTTATTTCTGTTTTGTTTGCTTAGTAGGTGTTAAAAACTATGAACATAATGAAACAATCAGACCCTAAAAATAACAGTGTTGTCTGTTGAGTTATGGTTTGGTCTTTGAAATTCTGCCTATTTACCAATTTTTTAATAAGACCCCAGTCCTTCCTCTCTTCTCATGAGGAACCAGCTATGTCAGAACAAACATAATTATTTTGCTTCATAACTATTTTGTAGGACTTCTGAATGGATTTGCATGGAATTAAGCAAATACATTAAAATTTCCCAGCAAAATGGATATCTTGTACTCGTCATACTCGTACTAGTCATCTCCTGCCTCATCTGGGACCGGGTCGCGGGGGCAGCAGACTTAGTAGAGACACCCAGACGTCCCTCTCCCCAGACACTTCCTCCAGCTCTTCCGGGGGGAGCACATGCGTTCCCAGGCCGGTCAAGGGACGTAGTCCCTCCAGCGTGTCCTGGGCCGTCCCCTGGGCCTCCTCCCGCTGGGACATGCCTGGAACACCTCCCAAGGAAGGCATCCGGTATAGATGCCTGAACCACCTCAACTGGCTCCTCTCGATGTGGAGGAGCAGCGGCTCTACTCCGAGCTCCGCCCAGATGGCCGAGCTCCTCACCCTTTTCTAAGGGAGTGCCGGGCCACCCTACGCAGGAAGCTCATTTCAGCCACTTGTATCTGGGATCTCATCTTTCGGTCATGACCCAAAGTTCATGGCCAAAGGTGAGGGTAGAAAGGTAGACTTGCCAGTAAATCAAGAGCTTCGCTTTTCGGCTCAACTCTCTCTTCACCACAACGGACCGGCACAGTCTCTCCGCTCCATTCTCCCCTCACCCATGAACAAAACCCCAAGATACTTGAACTCCTCCACTTGAGGGGTGTTTGATTAGGCGAAGATTATTGAATCGAAATAGCAAGGTGTATCAGGGCTGTTGATTTAATAAATATTCATGTAGATAAAGAGAGAGTGTTTGTGTTTATTTTGAGCAAGAGTGATTTGTCTGTCAAAATAAGGTTGAAGATCTTCCACCTGCGGTGAAACGCAGGTGGAAGATCTTACCAAAGTGTCATGTTCTCACCAAAGTGTCATGTTTGTTGTTCTTTGATGAACCAGATTACAGTAGGATAGAGGCAGACACATGATGAAGGTAAACTTATAGAATATGCTGAAAAAAACACAGGAACCGGGGCGGGAGCCACAGTAGAATCCAGCACAGAATGACAGAAACTGAGAGACTTGAATACAGGGGAGTGTGATTACTGAACAAGGAGCAAGTGATTGATTAGAAACAGGGTGCAGCTATGAGGGACGGCAAGTAATTGAAGTTGAACTGAGGAAATGGGAGAGAAGGCTGATAGATAGGATTGCCACGTCTCACAAATAAAAATAAGGAAAGCCCACCACAGCTTCTCTGGGCAATGACCACCATGGTCCGAGTCACCCGACTCTTATCAGGTGTGGGGCCTGCAGCAGTGTTATTTTTTTTATTGCTGTGTTTCTTGGTAAAATGGTGATCAAGAAAGCAATTAGTCATACATAAACACTTTATTGTGAAACACTGCTGCATATAAAGTGCTGCTAAATTAGGCTACATAAAGCCGTAATTATATGCATCCCTATTTAACAAACAATGAGAAAAAAATTTATAAAAGGTACCATATGCACACAACTTATTAACTTACTTAATGTTTGTGTGGAGTGTGCAATAATGAACTTTTAAAATATTAATTAAATTAATTAGGAACTTAATGTAAATTTTAAAATGCATAACTGTTCTTGCTGTAGGGACTTGTTTTTTCTTAAAGAGGAAAAACACCTGTAAAAAAGAGAAAAGAGAAAGACACCTGTAAACAAGTTTACCTGCTTAGTCAAATAAGAAAAAAAAAGTTTAAAACATCTTTCTTCTCTCAACAGTCTTGGGTTCATCAGACTGTCTGTGGAGTAGACCAGATTTCAACAGTCAACAGATTGAACAGGTCTGCTCGAGTGATCAATACCTGACTTCTCATAAGCTCCATGGAGCCCCTGTTTCTGCAGTCACTCCATTTGTTGACCATTTTAGAAAATACTCTTTCCACATATCCAGTGGAGGCCATGATGCTCAGGATGTAGCTGATGATTATCAGCATGTTAGGCAGTTCAGTTTCTTGAAAGGAAGCTATCGACCTGGCAGCAATGCCTTTGGACTTCTAATAATATTGGGCATCTTCTTTGAGCCTCTTAAAAATTAGTTTTGCTTTGGAGCATCCATTATAACGTTAATCCATGTGAGGTTGAGCTTGGTGGTCACCCTCTCAATGTCATTAAAGGTCCAGATGCCAAGGTGTAAAGAGAGGTTGCAATGAGAACAGTCAGTCACCTTCTGAAAGGTTGAGCCGTTCTCACCATACAATATTGCTGTAGTTGTAGAACAGGTCATCTCGTCTCTGTGTGAGTTTTTGCTTGAAGTTATCTATGATAGAATATAACTCAACACAACTGGTTTCATCACTCTCCAGCTTCTTTCCAACTTCCGGACAGAGAGAATGGATATTATTGCAGAACAGAAGGTAAACCTCTACAATGTCTCCATATTCCTTAGTTGAGTCCTCATTGAGCTTTAAAAAAGCTCAAAGGTGTTTGGGACACTTCAGCTCCTAACTGATGAAGTTCACTGCGGATGGATCGATTAAGGGAGAGACACCTGGTTGTGACATGTCATAGAATATCCAGGAACTCAAAATCAGAAAACCTACAAAACTCTTTCAGTGATTCTCTTCATTTAGCAGATCTGGAAAAGAGGCCATAGACCATCATTTTTCAATGGAAATTAAAAAAGAGACCCCAGAAATAATATAAATAAATAAATTGCAGTTCTGGACAATGACAAAACGTGGCACCAGTATTGCTGCTGAAATGACTGAGAAGGTGACACAAAAGAGACAGAAAATAAGTGAAGGTGAGAAGGGTGTGTAAAGGTTTCATGAAACAAAAAGCAAAGACAAGCTCCAGTGGCTGCATCAGGGCCCTCAGGAGAGAATCACTGCTAGGATTAAAAACCATTGCCAGCGAACAAATGCACATTTCTGCTGGGTCATCTAAGAATTGAGTTGCATATACATTCTGGATTTCTAACCAAGTTTCAATCAATTGTTTCCGCATGGAAATGACATGAATACTGATGTATTTTTTTTTCATTTCTTTTGTCAAAGCAATGTGAGGTTGCAGTGGGGATTTTCAGAGCTACACTGTTTATGCTGTGTGCATGTCTGTGTGTGTCCCATATCTGCATGAGACATAGATGCAGTAAAAAGCAATGAACATAATCCCAAACACTGAGCAGAGGAGTGTAGGATATGGCAACACTGTGTCCAACCCTGGCACTGCATTCCTCATTACCTTGTAATTTTGTCAGCAAAGTCGCTGTTGGATTCAGCCGCTGGATTGTTGGAGCACATGGAGGCTGGCTGGGACTGGGACTGAAGGAGCAAGGCAAAGAGGCAACAGAACCCAGAGCCCAATTCCAACAATTAAAATAGCTGAGGAATGGGAATGGGATGAAGAAACCAAAATAAGTATCATACCTTAGATCCAAGGTTCTCAAACTGTGTTACAGTTTGAGAACTACAAACTAAATACAATCTGTGGTACTTGCTGATTTAGTGCTACTTAGATCAAATGTTAATATTTATTTACGAGGTATATATACCAAACAAACTGCAATGTAATGCAAATAAACACCAACATCTAGAAAAATAATTTTTTTAATCACACTGGGCCCGGGGGACATGGCATGTGTATCTTTTGTTCTCGCTCCTTGTGCTGATTTAACAGGGACTGGATGTGTGGAAAGCGCCTGGGGGTTCTCTGGTGGCATCATGGTTGTAGCCCAGCAGGAGGGACTTGCTTGGACCACGTCCTGGAGCAGTGGCCTCCTGTTGGGCAGCCTATGGCTCACTGAGATTTGCTGGGCTGACTGTGCTCACCAGACAGGTTGGCAATGTGCCCTCTCTCTTTTGGCCCTTCTGAAGTTCCAGCTACTATGGCCTGCGTGGCTTGGTTGGGGGGCCTCACTCAATGCCTCCTTGGCCAGGGGCCTGCTGTACATGTTCTTTGCTGACGACCTACCTCTGTGTAGGGCAAAAGAATACACCGCGGTGGTGCCTTGTGTCTCTATACATGGGGCATCCATATGCCCTTTACTGATCTTGGGTGCTGAGTGTTGCAGGCTTTCTACTGTTCTCACAAGTCTAACAACTTTGCACCTCCAGGTGAAGAATTTGCAGACATAAAACTTAAAACTTTCCTTTTTGATAAAGCTTATAGTTAGAGTGGCTTAGGTTATCCTGAGCTATCTCTGTAGTTATGCTGCTATAGGCTTAGGCTGCTGGAGGACATAATGACCACTTTCACCCTCTTCGCTACTTTCTCACGCTACTCTTCAATTTTGTATTATTTGCTGTTATCTCAGCTTTTAACTTTGTTCTCTCTCTTTTCTCTTCCTAGAAGCTACACCTGGCCTGACTCTGTGTCTACCTGTAACACCTGTCTGGAGAGGGGAATCCTCCAGCTTCTGCTGGCAACAACTTAATGCTCACCCTCTACCGATGATCCACATGGCCCTGTCTTTCAGTGTTTAACCCTTTCTCTCTCCTAGATATAGCAATTGACTGAGCTTTTACTGTGACTAACTCTCTGTGCTCTCTTCAGACTCTAAACTTGAAAACTGGCTCAGAGTTTATCTGTTCCTTCTTTCTAGTTGAAACGACTAAAGGAGCTACATCCATTAACATTTACTTTTCCTTCCCATAGAAAGTACTCCTGGACCCCAGTGCTTCTTTTTTTCTTTTTGTGTCTCTGCTCTGTTCTCTTCTAACCCCCAGTCCGGTCGTAGCAGTTTGGCCGCTAACACACTGACCCCGGGTTTTCCGGGCTGGGGGTTTTTCTTTTCTGTTAAAAAGGGTTTTTCCTCTCCCTGTCGCTACATGCATTGCTCAGTATGGGGGATTGCCTTGCAAAGTCAAGGGCCATTGACTGCCCACTGTCCCCTACATGTTCTTCCGGGAGGGGGGAATGCTGCAAGTCACTGACTGGATGCAATCTGCGGGGTTTCCCCTTTCCTTAGATAAAAAAATTTTTTATCCAATTTGAAAAAATAACAGAATCTGGCTGCACTGTTCAATGATTAAGATTAATTGGAATGTATGTACCTGAGTTTTGTGAAGTGCCTTGAGACGACATGTGTTGTGAATTGGCGCTATATAAATAAACTGAATTGAAACTGAATTGAATACACCCACTTGATGCAAATACACTAAACCAATACAGGACACATGAAAAAATAAAATTATCTGTTAAGATGATGTTGCCTATAATAAGGTGATGGATGTTAAAAAAGAGTTTGAGAACCACTGCCTTAATCCTTGAACACATTGTAGCTCTCTAAATTTGCTTGTTTTATGTTTCTGGATTAAAAAGCATTAGATCTACACTTCCAGCTAGTTCCACCATGCTTCAAAATAGTTAAATATTTGTGTTTCAAAGAGCTAAGTGGTTTCATGAGTGAACAGGCCACAATGGTGCATTTAAGAGTTAATTGTACTAATCCATATTCAGTCACTAACAGACTCATGTTTTGATCTGAATTCCTCTTTTAATGAAAAAACATGCAGTACAACAGCATGGACATTTTAAATGGTCACTCATGAGCTGCTAGCAAGATAAATAAGAGGTTAGTTTTTTAATCGAATTTGGTATACATTTTTTATTTTGAGGTTTGGTGACTTCATTGAAAATCTAATGAGCACACTTCTGCAAAAGGACACAAAAAATACCAATTCATTTTCTCCTAGTATGTTTTGTTTTTCTTATCAGTATCTGTCAGTCCTACCTTGTTCTTTCCATGCAGATCAAGATGAAGTAATGTACAGGTAAATAAACAATCCTTGATCATTATTATCCTTGGCAAAAACCTCATTCCATTTTAACAGCAAATAAAAGTTTCCCCAGATTTACTGTAGAATTGATTATTTTGTTCTGGAAAGAACTGTCACCTTTAAGTTTTAGTTTTATTTTAGGTAAGTCTGACTTCTTTTGTATTTCCCCCCAATAAAATTAAAAAGGAACTAAAACAAACTATGTTTTGGATTTCTGTTAGTATAGACAAAGAGAAGAAAAACAACTAAATGGTGTTAACAGAAAGCAGTAGAAAGTATACAAAGTTAATGAAAAAGCCGAGGCAGTTTCCATTTCCATCCTGATTACACAACTATTAGAAGCAGTGTAAGCACATTTGAAATATGCTTCCGATTGTCTTTTTGGGCATTGCAAAAAAAGACTAAGAGACTTTAAAAGGAAAAAAAAGAGAAAGAACTGAATTAATGTTTGGGGCAAAG
The DNA here is from genome assembly GCA_036173005.1 of Crenichthys baileyi. Lineage (NCBI taxonomy): Eukaryota > Metazoa > Chordata > Actinopteri > Cyprinodontiformes > Goodeidae > Crenichthys > Crenichthys baileyi. Next base: position 217,369 of record JAHHUM010000331.1, read on the forward strand.
CAAAAGAGAAGCCAGACACAAGAGACTACATCCTAAATATAAAACCTGAGGTAGCAGCTGGCATAGAAAAAAAAAACTGCTGGCTTGAAGAAGAACAACTTCACTGAACACAACCTAACAATATAGCTAAGGCAGTGGGTCTACAGAGATTACCAAAACAAAACAGTAAACTAAACGGAAAACTTTTTTAGACCCAAAGGGTCATGAAAAACAGGGAAAACCAAAACAATTAAAGGGGGTAAAATTGTACACGAAAATTCATAAACAACAACCCTAAAAAAAACACCCGGGGCCATATGTAAAAAATGTTGAAGATACCCGAAAGGGGAAATGTTTAAACCCAAATTAAAGATTTGGTTTCCCAACTGATCAAAAGAAATTTCCAAACCCCTATACCCCAAAAGTCCCAAGGGGGCCAAAGTTTCACTTTTAATTTTCTCCATTTTAAACCTTTTAAGACACTGTTTGCGTAATTCTACAAAAGATAAAGCATGAATTAGTTTTTAAAAAGGCCCTGCTGAGATTTTGTCCTTTAAATCCGGAAAGATTGTTTTAGGTGATAAAAGGGCCAAACCTTGTTACTGTTTTTAAAATGTTAAGGGTTCAGGTTTTTGATCCTAAATACACCCTAATGAGAATATTTTTACCCAACTGAAATTAAAAATGCCCACTGAATCAAACAGAAAAATGTACAAACACGTCTATTATTTAAAGTCAGAAAATATCATTAGTGTTTTTAACCATTGCTGTTTAAAATGCTATGATGATTTTCTAAAACCTGAATAAACTCTTAAAACGGGTTTAAATAAAGTGTTTTAAATTCTCCCCACACTTGATTAAAAAACCGTTATTTTCCCTCAAAATTTCTAGATTTAAAAGCAAGAAAATATAAAAGGGCCCTCTGCTTATTAAGTCACCCGCCCCAATCTTGTAAAGAAAAAAATTATTTAAGGGGAAAAAGATTTAAATAAAAAACTCCTTAAAAGAAAACTTTCCCAGTTATCGGGTTTAAAAAAAAGGGGATAGTTTAACGATCAATTTAAGTTGGTAATCAAAAGGAACACTTCCTTTTTTTCAAGTTGTCACAGCATTGTCTGACAAAGATCTACTACAATTACAACATGAAGGGTTCCCAAATGTAAAGTGCAGCAACAAAAAAATTGGCATTTTATCGTGCACATGTGTTAGAAAAACTCAGAAATGTCACAGTAAAGAGAATTTAGGTCATGTCCAGAGAGTCTGAAACAAAAAAAGATCCAAAGGGTGCAAAAGCCAAAAAAACAGGGAATTAACCCCAAATTTTTGCCCCACCCACACCCCCCACAGGTAAAATTTTGAATTCCGAGTTACGGGGTTTTTTTGATTTAAAATTAAACCCGTCGACCATTTTTTTTTGGTGCTTTCTTTTCATTGTTTTATAATTTTAAATAAGTGCTCCCTGAGCATATTCAACCCCCTTTTGTTAACGCAAGCTTCATACAAATACCACAAAGAGTAACTAAGAACTCATGATCTCAGCGGTTGTTTCTGTGTGTTTCTGCATAACAGCATAATCGCCCAAATTAGTCCAACCAGGTTTAGCTCCCTTGGGCCTTTTTCAAAACCTCAAAGGGCCCTTTTTCTTAACCCCGAAAAAGAGAAATTTTTCCAAATTTCCCAAAGGGGAAATGTTTTATTTAAAATTTTCTTCTAAAAAATAAATTTTTAGATCATGGCTTTTACTGTATAACTTGTTTGGCCAATGTTTTGGCACTTTAAAGATTGAAAATGAAAGAGGGTTGTAATTAATGATAAACCTATAATTGTTTATATACAGCTCCAAAAAAAAAAAAAAAAAAAAAACTCATTCATTTTTTTTTACTGTTCCCCCTTTAAAATTTTCCCCAAAAATTCCCTCCCAAAAATTTACATTGGGAGGTACAGGCTTAATTTATAAACGTTTAAAAGAGGATTTGAAGTTTTGTCAGCATTGTACAAAAAGTTTGTTCTTTGCCAACACTGCAAATCCTTCCACTGTAACTTGTCAGAAGTGTATCAGATTATAATGATCTAATTTTTAATTTTTTGTGATAGTCTCACTAGCCTGCCAGCACATTAATATGTATTTCCTGTGTTTATATGGCTTTTTTGTATTAGGATGTATAATGTCCTTAAATCCCTTACTATACACAGTAAGTTTTAAAACCTTAATGGATCATTTTAGGCTTGGCCTCCCATCCAAACTAAGTGATTGAGAAGCATCTTATTGTGTTATCAACAATGCCTTGTGGTGGCAGCCTTATGCTGTAGTTGTTTTTCTCAGTATCAGTGTTTTGTGAATGTACGCACAACCTTTGAATGTGTCAGCAGTATATATTTAACTTTAAAACCTAAAAAAATTCGATCGGAAAAAGCAGGTAACAAGAAGGCTTGAAGGTTTGAACAGTGGGATCTGTTAAATGTATTTTATTACCAACCAATATAACTGGTACTGATGCTTGGATGAGAAATTTGGGAAAAGAGTAGCAGAATAAAAGTAAAGAAGCATGAGGTCTAGGAAGTGGGCACAGAAAAGAGGCACTGAGAGGAACAGATGAGCCAAGAGTTATTGTATAGAGGGTGGGCTAGGAACAGCGTTAGGAACACAAAACAAGAATTATTTAAACCAAGAACAACATAGAGGTTGGGAGAAATATTTCAAATTGAACCAGTTCTACTACTAGCTTGGGGCCAATGCTTGCTTAACATATTTTGTTCCCTGCTTTTATTCAGTTAAGTAGTGAAAAAAACATCATTGTCCACAAATAACTAATTTATCCTTGGGAAGAGATGAAGGACACCAACAACCATCTAAAATGTTGGAAATGTATGCAGGCACAGTCAGCGGAAAAGGTGAAGTTATCTGGGAAAAAGGAAGATTAGCTGGACAAACATGGGAGTGATGGAGATGAGTCAGATAAATTTTCTTCCTATGTTTTATTTTATACTACTCGAAACCCTAGCCAAAGGCTGGGTGAAGATCCATGCCTGCTTTGTTCAATGTCATCTAAACTCCATCACAACCTTTCTGGCTGCATGGTAAGTCTTTTTCAAGGATGATGTCTGGTGACACAATGAATTCAATTCAATTCAATTCAATTCAATTCAATTCAATTCAGATTTATTTATATAGCGCCAATTCACAACACGTCATCTCAAGGCACTTCACAAAGGGTTTGAAATGGTGCGGGGTTGCTGGGAAGGTTAGAATAAACTTCTGAGTGTTAAAGTTTGGCCAGTTTAGAATGGGTTATGTGTAGGGGTACTAAGGAAAATAATAAACTGATAAAGTTTGTCCATGTAGAGCCCACTGGTGGCCATTGTTATACTACAAAACCACAAGGATTGGGGGTACCTCCCTCTGTCAGACTGATTATAACCATTGTAAAAGAGAAGGGGTCACACAGGTAGCAGAAATGGAGGGTGTGTTTGCACCTCAACCATAACTGAGCCGGTTTAGGCTAAACCTCTGACTCCCCTTTACTCCATCCAACAGGGAGGGAGGAAGGCAGAGTTAAAAATAATTGGAAAGTGTTGTTTCCTGTTGCATTGTGTGAAAATGAGTTAAGTCAATTCAGTCAAATCATAAAGATTACAAGTCAGGTACATACATTCCAATTAATCCTAACCATTAAACAGTGCAGTCAGATTCAGTTATTTATCCAAATTCAAATTAAAAAGTTTTTCTGTCAAAGGTAACCCAGCAGATTGCATCGAGTCAGTGACTTGTAGCAGTCACTCCTCCTGGATAAGCATGTAGCAACAGTGGACAGTCACTGGCTTTGACTTTGCAGCAATCCCTCATACTGAGTATGCATGTAGCAACAGTGGAGAGGAAAAACTCCCTTTTAACAGGAAGAAACCTCCAGCAGAACCAGGCTCAGTGTGAGCGGTCATCTGTCACGACCAACTGGGGGTTTGAGAGAACAGAGCAGAGACACAAAAAGAACACAGAAGCAGAACACAGAAGCACTGTTCCAGGAGTACTTTCTATGGGAAGGAAAATTAAATCTTAATGGATGTAGTTCCTTTAGTGGTTTCATCTAGGAAGAAAAAACAGATAAACTGAGCCAGTTTTCAAGTTTAGAGTATAAGAGAGAGCACATACAGTTAGTCGCAGTAAAAGCCCAGTCAGTAGCTATGGTTAGCGGAAAAATAGGGTTAAACACTGAAAGACAGGGCCAAGTGTATCATCGGTAGAAGGTGAGCATTAAGTTGTTGGCAGCAGAAGCTTGGAAAATACCCCCCTCCATGAAGGTGTCACAGGTAGATACAGAGTCAGGCCAGGTGTAGCTTCTAGGAAGAGAAAAGAGAGAGAACATAAAGTTAGAAGCTGAAATTGGAAAGTAGAATGAGAATGTAGAAGAGAGAGTGAAATTGGTCATTATGTCCTCTAATAGTCTAACCCTATAGCAGCATAACTACAGAGCTAGCTCAGGATAACCTAAGCCACTCTAACTATAAGCTTTATCAAAAAGGAAAGTTTTAAGACAGGGTGTCTGCCTCACGGACCCAAACTGGGAGCTGGTTCCACTGGAGAGGAGCCTGATAACTAAAGGAGCTGCCTCCCATTCTACTTCTAGAGACTCTAGGAACCACCAGTAAACCTGTAGTCTGAGAACGAAGTACTCTGTTAGGAATATATGGAACAATCGGTGTCAAGTTAAACCAACAAATCTGACATTTGAATGTTTTACTATCTCCATGCAACTGGGGTGCACTCTACTCTAAGAATCAAGCGCACCCATCTCTGTCATTGCTCTATCTCAGCAGGCAAATCTATAAAGTAATCCTGTTCACCTGTGCTCAGATCGAATTCTATTCAGAGAAAGAATGAAAGTTAAGACTGTAACTACGTTTCCATGAATCCCGGATGACGGACAGAGACGGTGCTTCAAGCACTGAATGATAACGCATACCAACAGGGTCCCGAGGGATCCCACGGAGACCCCAAGGAACACAGCAACACCACCAACCTCAGCGGTATGCAGAAGGCGGTTGCTCCAGTATCCCCTACAGGGAATGCGGCAGTGCGACATTCACTCTGTAAAATCTGGCAAAGGTGCTCGGCGCCATCCAGGAAGCTGCTTCACAAATGGCCTCTAGAGGCACCCCGGTCATGGCAGTCCATGAGGTGGACAGGCTCCTAGTGGAGTGACACTGCACGCCGCCCGGCAGGGGCCGATCCTGCGGGAGTAAGCCATAGAGATCATTTCCACAATCCAACGTGGCAACCGAGGTCTCGAAATGCCCTGACCCTTTCTGAGAGCCAGCATAACAGACGAAGAGACAATCAGCCTGATTAATGGGTGCCGTGGAGCGGACATACGCCTCGAGCACTCGGTCAGGGCAAAGAGACTCAGAGAAGGTACCAGGATTAAAACGGGAAAGCTGGAACGGCAGAACACTGCCAGCCACTGCATGGACCTTAGCAGAAGCCATGGCCAACAGGAAGGGGGTTTTCAGGGAGAGCCACTTGAGGTCCATCCTCGTAAATGGGAAAAAGGACAGCAAATGGGAAAAAGGACAGCAAACAGGGTCCAGTCCCTTACCACGGCACCAGTCAGCAAAGACCGCCCACTTAGCACCATAGGTGTCCCGCAAAGACGGTGCCCATGCGCCAGTCATGATCTGTCCCACCCTGCCCCAATAATGGGAGAAGACAGAGCCTGCACCTCTAAAGGCCAAAGCCAGAGTTTCAGGCGCCCCGGATAAGGGTGGAAAATCCGGTCCCCCATCTGGGAGAGGATGTCTCTCCTGGAGGGCAGGCGCATCGGCGAGCCAGAGCAGAGCCAGGTCCTCCCCGGCGAAAACGGGGCTACCAACAGAAGCTCGTGCCCATCCTGGAGAACCCTCAGGAGCGTCTGGGGGATCAGGGGGAATGGAGCAAAGGCATAGAGAAGGCTCCGGGGCCACTCGTGCGCCTGTGCGTCGCAGCCCAGAGGACTGGCACTGTCCATCAGGGAGAACCAGAGGGGAGAGTGAACCGCATCTGTGGAGGCAAACAGGTCCGCCCTGTCGAAGGTCGCCCAAATGCGATCCACCGCCTCTGGGTGAAGCTGCCACTCCCCCAGAAGCAGCACCTGCTGAGACAGAAAGTCCGCGGACACGTTCTGCGGACCCAGAATATAGGCCGCCCAGATCAGGAGCCGGCTGGTCAGGGACAGTAGTCTCAGAGACCTGGATCCCCCTTGGTGATTTCTGTGAAAGACAACCTTGGGTTTGTCCGACCAAACCAACACATGTCTCCCCAGCTGCCCTGGAAGGAAAGCATGGAGCGCCAGGAACACAGCCATCAGCTCCAGAACATTGATATGGACCCCACACTGCCGCGGGGACCACACCCCCTGAGCCACACGGTCTTGCCAGGTCGCTCCCCAACCCTTGGAGGAAGCATTTGCATGGACGACTTCCCGCCGACACTGAAGGGGGCCGAGTGGAACACCCGCCATGATGTAAGATCTGATCCACCACTGGGACAGAGACTGTAGGCACCGAGGCACAACCCGAAGCCTGCAGGGGCCACAATGAAAGAGCCCCAGACGCAGCAGTAAGCATACTCAGAAGACGCATGTACTCCACAAACCGTGGAGCCCTGGCAAGACTGAAGCTCAGAAGCATGGCCAGACTATCGGCGACCCGCCGAGGAGAAGGACAGGTGGTCATGGAAACAGAGTCTGAACACCCGAGGAGAGAGGGAAAGACCAAAGGGAAGAACCCTGAACTGGAAGTGCCTCCCATGAAACGCAAAGCGGAGAAACCACCAATGATCCGGAGCAATGGGGACAATATAATAAGCGTCCTTCAGGTTGATAGACGTGAACCAGTCACCCGGGGAGATCAGTTGCAGGACGTCCCTGGTGGTCAACATGTGAAAAGGCATAACCTTGAGGAAAGCGTTCAGACCCCGGAGGTCCAATATTGGACGAAGACCGGCGGTCTTCTTGGGAACTAGAAACTAAACTGAATAAAAGCCCCCTGGATCCCGCAGGGGGTTCACCGGAACAATCGCACCCTTGGCCAGCAAGGTGCAGATCTCCCGGTCCAGGGCCTGAGCCTACATCGGGTCAGAGATGACTGTCATCTAGGCTCGGCTAGGGACGGGAGCCCGGCGGCGGAACTGAAGACGGTATCCCCGGGACAGAGTGGACAACACCCATGAGTCCGGGGGGCCCAATAACTGAGCTGGCCCGGGGAAAAAACATCACTGGCAGACCCCCTGGCCCCCGGAGAGCCTGGGAAAATGCCGACCGGATTGAGCAGCCTGAACTGGACGTGAAGCCTGGGCCCCACCATGGTCCACTTGGGCCCTAGCCGGTTTCGGTCTAGGAGCCATGCTCGTTGACCCCAAGAAAGGAACAGGAGGGGGGAAGGAACCCCGCAACGAGCCCCCAGCAGCAACAGGCCGGCGGGCAGGTCTACAGAGATGCGCCAGCTGCTACCTTGTTCGGGAGGCCTGGGCTGTACGTTCTAAGGCCTCCAGTGCAGCGGAACCAAAGAGTTCCCCCGGAACCACAGGGAGAGCCCTCAGTGTTCTCCTGCAAGGCTCAGTTAGTCAGGTGTGCTCAGTCAGGTGTGCCAGCCACACCTGGCGCCGAGCATGGACCAGCATAGAGAGCGTGCATCCAAGTCACGCGTCATCAGGGCGAAGGCCAGCAGGGATGTGTCCAACAAGCCCTGAGTTGACTGGTCCAAGGGAACCGACTCTAAAGAAGAGGAGAGGCCCAACAGTAGATGGGAGAGTGAGTTTCCGATCTGGCCCATCCAGGCACCGGAGTCATTGGCCCTACAAAGTAAACTGTCCGTGACACGGCATTGCGGTCATGGACAACGGGCGTTAGGCCTCAACGCATCATCATGAGGAACAATAAGAGAGGCAATGGCAGATTCGACAGGGGGCATGCAGCCCAACCTAAACCCACTGCCGAAGAAAGTAAATAGACTCAGCACGAGCAGAAAACGCCACTGGCGAGTCAAGCAATCAAAGCAAAGCGGACAGCAACTACTGCCGAAATAAACAATTTACGGACTCAGCACGAGCAGAAAATGCCACTGGCGAGCCAAACAAACTGACCAGAAAACCTGGAAGAAAAAGCAGCTTGCACAGCCTCTGTAGGGCAGAACCATCCACAGCTCCGAACACAATTGATCACGAGGCTTCTAGCAGCAAGCAGCAAGACAAACGAGGAACAACGAATACAGGTCAACACCTGCATTCATCAACCTGCGCGCGAGAAGAAGGAAGGGACTGGGCTCCCGGTGTTTTAGGAGCATGCGGTCTTTTACTGAGCTAAAATAATCAAACCAGAACTCAGCTCTCCTCTCAATCAGCACCCACGGTGGGGACTTTATTCAAAAGCGCACAAAAATGTCTAACACAGGAATTTCAAAAGTCGTCCCTGGCGTTCAGTCTCGACCAGGGTTTTTATACAGATCAAGTGCAGTGGTGTGTGTTGGGGTCTGTTATGTAACATATCTTGGCACCCTTGACATTGTCTCTTCTCTACTTTTCCGGGAATTGACATTCAGCCAACATCTGGAAAACATCACATTGGGCCATGTGACAGTTCATAATAACATTCTCATGACTTATCTGGATGCAGACCCTCAGGTCAAACTGAGCTGGTAGAGTCGGAATATCAAAACTTTCCCAGTTGGACTGCAATGGAAAAACAAACCCATTAATCGTTTCTCGAGCCAAGAACTTTTCCCTTGGTGTAATCTATTACGAGAAGGCTTGCATGTCTCTCAGAGTGCACTTATCACAGAGTTTACTTTATTATGGTAAAGACAATAACACTTTTTGATCTAGTAGAAACAGAACTTTATGCTTCCACAGTGTCATGTGACTATATAGACTCACGTGAGCCACCAGTAGGTCACATGTGACCATGTTGTTATTAAATTCTCGACCTGCGCATGCGCAAGAATGATCATTCAGTGCTTGAAGCACCGCCTCTGGCGGTCAGTAGGGATGAAATAGAACTTCAGCTGAAAGCTTCTCCAAAGACACCACTGGTAGGAACTGGACAATATTATTTAAGGTACATAATTCATATTTATTCAAAAAACTAAAACTGTACTGAAATTTGCTGATTGTTTGTGGCCGGATACATATTAGTATGCACGGTTTGCAACATATTTTGTTTACCTATTTCATTCACTGTTGAGTTAAAAGTAAATTATTAAAAGCATTAATTAAGAAAGTAGTTAAATATTAAAAGTCAAAGTGAATACATTGTCGTTTCTGATATTTAATGTTTATCTCATCTGTAAGTAGGTTATCAACCTACTTATGTCCTACGAATGTTGCACTGCTGTTCAGATCCATCTAAAAAGAAATGTTGAGCTGAGTTGTTCCTGCGTCTCTTTGGAGGAAGCAAGCCTTTTCAAGTTTGGGAAAATGCTGAAGTGAAAACAGATGGAAAAAAAAAAAACTTGACAATCAGATCTCTGATGTCTGATGGAGCTAGATCATTAAGGGCTTTATATGTGAGAAGGAGAATTTTAAATGGTATTCTGGATTTAACAGGGAGCCAATGAAGGGAAGCTAAAATATGAGAAATATGATCTCTCTTTTGCTGCAGCATTTTGAATCAGCTGAAGGCTTTTACCTACATTTTGTGGACATCCTGATAGTAAGGAATTACAATAGTTGAAGTAACAAATGCATGGACTAGTTTTTCAGCGTCACTCCTGGACAGGATATCTCTAATTATGGCAATGTTCCGGAGATGAAAGAAGGAAATCCTGGAAACCTGTTTAATATGGGATTTAAATGACATGTCCTGGTCAAAAATAACACCAAGGTTTTTTACTTTATTATCGGAGGTCAATTTAATGCCATCCAGGTTAAGTGATTGACTAAGCACTTTCTTTTTCAAAGACTCCGGTCCAAAGACGACAACTTCTGTCTTTTTGAATTTAGAAGCAGAAAATTTAAAGTCATCCAAGTTTTTATGTCTTCAAGACATGCTTGTAGTCTATCTAACTGGTTTGGCTCATCTGGATTTATGGATAAGTAAAGCTGAGTATCATCAGTGTTACAGTGAAAATCTATCCAATGCTGCCTGATAATTTTACCTATTGGAAGCATATATATAGTAAAGAGAATTGGCCCAAGTACTGAACCCTGTGGTACTCCACAATTAACCCTGGAGTTTAAAGATGATTTATTATTTACATGAACAAACTGGAATCTGTCAGACAGATAAGATTTAAATCAGCCTAGCGCTGTTCCTCTGATCCCTACAGCTTGTTCCAGCCTTTCTAAGAGAATATTGTGATCGACTGTATCAAATGCAGCACTGAGATCTAACAGAACCAGTACAGACTCAAGTCCATTATCTGAGGCTAGGAGAATATCAATAGTGACTTTCAGCAGAGCTGTTTCAGTGCTATGATGAGCTCTGAAACCTGACTGAAACACTTCAAACAGGTCATTGCTGTGTAAATGCTCATACATTTGATTAGCAGCTATTTTCTCAAGACTTTTAGATGAGAACAGAAGATTAGATATAGGTATGTAATTCATTAAATTATCTTGATCAATCATATCTAAAATGGGGCTGGTAATCAGAGGGAACATACAAGTTGAAGGTTTAGATGAAGCTAATATATCTGATAACTCAGGAAGCTCCACAGGATCAAAACAGTCCAAACACAGATCAGTTTCTAGAGTTACTTCCAATGTGGTCTCACTTGCTGAGGATGAAGTAATTATCTTCGGGAGTATGTCAAAGATTTTATTTTTAATAGAATTATTTTTTTTTTCAAAAGAAGCCCACAAAGTAATGACTGCTGAGAGCTAAGGGAATGGATGACTCAACAGAGCTATGAATCTGTGTAAATTTAGCAACTGTACTAAAAAGAAACCAAGGATTATTCTTGTTTTCTTCTATTAATGATGAGAAATAAGCTGTTCTAGCTTGGTGAAGTGTCTTTCTATACAACAGTAGGCTATTTTTCCAGACGAAGTAGGAATCCTCTAGGTGTGTAGAGCGCCATTTTCTCTCCAATTTTCTAACTTTGTGCTTTAAAGTATGCAGCTCTGAATTAAACCAGGGACCCAGCCTACTTTGAATAATTACCTTATTTTTCGAGGGGGCTGCATTGTCTAATGCACCATGCAATGATAAAGTAATGCTATGAACAAGTTAATCAATTTGTGAAGGGGAAGAAACAAAATTATTGCCCCCCACTGTGTTTTACTGTGATAATGAGGAAATCAAAAGTGGAACAGATTCTTTAAAGGTAGTTACAGCATTGTCTGATAATGATCTACCATAATGAAATATTCTTTCAGGTGTGGAGAACTTGCTTAAATTAAACTCAAAGGTTATTAAAAAATGGTCAGACAGGACAGGGTTATGAGAAAATATTGTTATGTCTTTACACTCAATGCCATATGTCAGCACAAGTTCCAGAGAATGAAGACAAAGGTGGGTAGGTTTGTTAATGTTTTGAGCAAAGCCAATTGAGTCTAATATAGCAATAAAGGCTATATTTAAGCTATCACTTTCAGTGTCAACATGAATGTTAAAATCCCCTACTATAATAACCTTATCTGTATTTAACACTAAATCAGATAAAAGGTCTGAAAACTGATCTAAAAATTGAGAGTAAGGGCCTGGTGGACGGTACAAAACAAACAGTAGTGGTTTTAGTGCTTTGCAATTTGGATGAGGAAAACTAAGGCTTAAATATTCAAAAGAGTTGTAGCTATTAATTAGTTTGGGACTAAACAATAAATCGGACTGAAAGATGGTTGCTACTTCTGCTCCTCGCCCAGTATTTCGAGGTATGTGAAAATTTAAATAGTTAGTAAGAGTTGATTCATTTATAGTAACATAATCCTCTTGCTGCAGCCAGGTTTCTGGCTAATGAAGTGCTTAAATTTCCTAAATGTCTTAAATGCCTTGAACTTAGTTTAAATGTGCAAGCTTGTTATGAAAGATAAACAAAGCCAAAAGAGGTTCCAACTGAAGACCAAGTTAGGGGCAGTGGCGATTGCTCTAAGACTGCAAGGGAAGCTCAGCTTCCCCTAAAATATAAAAAAATAAGTGATCAAATATATACTGTTGTGTGTACATGTTATTGACTAAATATGTGCTACAACGCGTTCAACTTTTGTTCAGAATCAGCTTCTTATCACTGGTAACGACGCGGCTTTCCTCTCACTCATTCCCGCAGCTTCAATTCAATTCAATTCAGTTTATTTATATAGCGCCAATTCACAACACATGTCGTCTCAAGGCACTTCACAAAAGTCAGGTACATACATTCCAATTAATCTTAATCATTGAACAGTGCAGTCAGATTCTGTTATTTATTCAAATTGGATAAAAAGTTTTTCTATCTAAGGAAACCCAGCAGATTGCATCGAGTCAGTGACTTGCAGCATTCACTCCTCCTTGATGAGCATGTAGAGACAGTGGACAGTCACTGGCGTTGACTTTGCAGCAATCCCTCATACTGAGCATGCATGTAGCAACAGTGGAGAGGAAAAACTCCCTTTTAACAGGAAGAAACCACCAGCAGAACCAGGCTCAGTGTGAGCGGCCATCTGCCACGACCGACTGGGGGTTTGTGAGGACAGAGCAGAGACACAAAGAGAACAAAGAAGCACTGATCCAGGAGTATTTTCTATGGGAAGGAAAAGGTAAATGTTAATGGATGTAGCTCCTTTAGTCATTTCACCAAGAAAGAAGGAACAGATAAACTCTGAGCCAGTTTTCAAGTTTAGAGTCTGAAGAGAGCACATAGAGTTAGTTACAGTAAAAGCTCAGTCAGTAGCTATGTCTAGGAGAGAGAAAGGGTTAAACACTAAAAGACAGGGCCATGTGGATCATCGGTAGAGGGTGAGCATTAAGTTGTTGCCAGCAGAAGCTTGGATGATGCCCCTCTCCAGATTAGTGTTACAGGTAGACACAGAGTCAGGCCAGGTGTAGCTTCTAGGAAGAGAATAGAGAGAGAACAAAGTTAAAAGCTGAAATAACAGCAAATAATACAAAATTGAAGAGTAGTGTGAGAAAGTAGCGAAGAGGGTGAAAGTGGTCATTATGTCCTCCAGCAGCCTAAGCCTATAGCAGCATAACTACAGAGATAGCTCAGGATAACCTAAGCCACTCTAACTATAAGCTTTATCAAAAAGGAAAGTTTTAAGACAGGGTGTCTGCCTCACGGACCCAAACTGGGAGCTGGTTCCACTGGAGAGGAGCCTGATAACTAAAGGAGCTGCCTCCCATTCTACTTCTAGAGACTCTAGGAACCACCAGTAAACCTGTAGTCTGAGAACGAAGTACTCTGTTAGGAATATATGGAACAATCGGTGTCAAGTTAAACCAACAAATCTGACATTTGAATGTTTTACTATCTCCATGCAACTGGGGTGCACTCTACTCTAAGAATCAAGCGCACCCATCTCTGTCATTGCTCTATCTCAGCAGGCAAATCTATAAAGTAATCCTGTTCACCTGTGCTCAGATCGAATTCTATTCAGAGAAAGAATGAAAGTTAAGACTGTAACTACGTTTCCATGAATCCCGGATGACGGACAGAGACGGTGCTTCAAGCACTGAATGATAACGCATACCAACAGGGTCCCGAGGGATCCCACGGAGACCCCAAGGAACACAGCAACACCACCAACCTCAGCGGTATGCAGAAGGCGGTTGCTCCAGTATCCCCTACAGGGAATGCGGCAGTGCGACATTCACTCTGTAAAATCTGGCAAAGGTGCTCGGCGCCATCCAGGAAGCTGCTTCACAAATGGCCTCTAGAGGCACCCCGGTCATGGCAGTCCATGAGGTGGACAGGCTCCTAGTGGAGTGACACTGCACGCCGCCCGGCAGGGGCCGATCCTGCGGGAGTAAGCCATAGAGATCATTTCCACAATCCAACGTGGCAACCGAGGTCTCGAAATGCCCTGACCCTTTCTGAGAGCCAGCATAACAGACGAAGAGACAATCAGCCTGATTAATGGGTGCCGTGGAGCGGACATACGCCTCGAGCACTCGGTCAGGGCAAAGAGACTCAGAGAAGGTACCAGGATTAAAACGGGAAAGCTGGAACGGCAGAACACTGCCAGCCACTGCATGGACCTTAGCAGAAGCCATGGCCAACAGGAAGGGGGTTTTCAGGGAGAGCCACTTGAGGTCCATCCTCGTAAATGGGAAAAAGGACAGCAAATGGGAAAAAGGACAGCAAACAGGGTCCAGTCCCTTACCACGGCACCAGTCAGCAAAGACCGCCCACTTAGCACCATAGGTGTCCCGCAAAGACGGTGCCCATGCGCCAGTCATGATCTGTCCCACCCTGCCCCAATAATGGGAGAAGACAGAGCCTGCACCTCTAAAGGCCAAAGCCAGAGTTTCAGGCGCCCCGGATAAGGGTGGAAAATCCGGTCCCCCATCTGGGAGAGGATGTCTCTCCTGGAGGGCAGGCGCATCGGCGAGCCAGAGCAGAGCCAGGTCCTCCCCGGCGAAAACGGGGCTACCAACAGAAGCTCGTGCCCATCCTGGAGAACCCTCAGGAGCGTCTGGGGGATCAGGGGGAATGGAGCAAAGGCATAGAGAAGGCTCCGGGGCCACTCGTGCGCCTGTGCGTCGCAGCCCAGAGGACTGGCACTGTCCATCAGGGAGAACCAGAGGGGAGAGTGAACCGCATCTGTGGAGGCAAACAGGTCCGCCCTGTCGAAGGTCGCCCAAATGCGATCCACCGCCTCTGGGTGAAGCTGCCACTCCCCCAGAAGCAGCACCTGCTGAGACAGAAAGTCCGCGGACACGTTCTGCGGACCCAGAATATAGGCCGCCCAGATCAGGAGCCGGCTGGTCAGGGACAGTAGTCTCAGAGACCTGGATCCCCCTTGGTGATTTCTGTGAAAGACAACCTTGGGTTTGTCCGACCAAACCAACACATGTCTCCCCAGCTGCCCTGGAAGGAAAGCATGGAGCGCCAGGAACACAGCCATCAGCTCCAGAACATTGATATGGACCCCACACTGCCGCGGGGACCACACCCCCTGAGCCACACGGTCTTGCCAGGTCGCTCCCCAACCCTTGGAGGAAGCATTTGCATGGACGACTTCCCGCCGACACTGAAGGGGGCCGAGTGGAACACCCGCCATGATGTAAGATCTGATCCACCACTGGGACAGAGACTGTAGGCACCGAGGCACAACCCGAAGCCTGCAGGGGCCACAATGAAAGAGCCCCAGACGCAGCAGTAAGCATACTCAGAAGACGCATGTACTCCACAAACCGTGGAGCCCTGGCAAGACTGAAGCTCAGAAGCATGGCCAGACTATCGGCGACCCGCCGAGGAGAAGGACAGGTGGTCATGGAAACAGAGTCTGAACACCCGAGGAGAGAGGGAAAGACCAAAGGGAAGAACCCTGAACTGGAAGTGCCTCCCATGAAACGCAAAGCGGAGAAACCACCAATGATCCGGAGCAATGGGGACAATATAATAAGCGTCCTTCAGGTTGATAGACGTGAACCAGTCACCCGGGGAGATCAGTTGCAGGACGTCCCTGGTGGTCAACATGTGAAAAGGCATAACCTTGAGGAAAGCGTTCAGACCCCGGAGGTCCAATATTGGACGAAGACCGGCGGTCTTCTTGGGAACTAGAAACTAAACTGAATAAAAGCCCCCTGGATCCCGCAGGGGGTTCACCGGAACAATCGCACCCTTGGCCAGCAAGGTGCAGATCTCCCGGTCCAGGGCCTGAGCCTACATCGGGTCAGAGATGACTGTCATCTAGGCTCGGCTAGGGACGGGAGCCCGGCGGCGGAACTGAAGACGGTATCCCCGGGACAGAGTGGACAACACCCATGAGTCCGGGGGGCCCAATAACTGAGCTGGCCCGGGGAAAAAACATCACTGGCAGACCCCCTGGCCCCCGGAGAGCCTGGGAAAATGCCGACCGGATTGAGCAGCCTGAACTGGACGTGAAGCCTGGGCCCCACCATGGTCCACTTGGGCCCTAGCCGGTTTCGGTCTAGGAGCCATGCTCGTTGACCCCAAGAAAGGAACAGGAGGGGGGAAGGAACCCCGCAACGAGCCCCCAGCAGCAACAGGCCGGCGGGCAGGTCTACAGAGATGCGCCAGCTGCTACCTTGTTCGGGAGGCCTGGGCTGTACGTTCTAAGGCCTCCAGTGCAGCGGAACCAAAGAGTTCCCCCGGAACCACAGGGAGAGCCCTCAGTGTTCTCCTGCAAGGCTCAGTTAGTCAGGTGTGCTCAGTCAGGTGTGCCAGCCACACCTGGCGCCGAGCATGGACCAGCATAGAGAGCGTGCATCCAAGTCACGCGTCATCAGGGCGAAGGCCAGCAGGGATGTGTCCAACAAGCCCTGAGTTGACTGGTCCAAGGGAACCGACTCTAAAGAAGAGGAGAGGCCCAACAGTAGATGGGAGAGTGAGTTTCCGATCTGGCCCATCCAGGCACCGGAGTCATTGGCCCTACAAAGTAAACTGTCCGTGACACGGCATTGCGGTCATGGACAACGGGCGTTAGGCCTCAACGCATCATCATGAGGAACAATAAGAGAGGCAATGGCAGATTCGACAGGGGGCATGCAGCCCAACCTAAACCCACTGCCGAAGAAAGTAAATAGACTCAGCACGAGCAGAAAACGCCACTGGCGAGTCAAGCAATCAAAGCAAAGCGGACAGCAACTACTGCCGAAATAAACAATTTACGGACTCAGCACGAGCAGAAAATGCCACTGGCGAGCCAAACAAACTGACCAGAAAACCTGGAAGAAAAAGCAGCTTGCACAGCCTCTGTAGGGCAGAACCATCCACAGCTCCGAACACAATTGATCACGAGGCTTCTAGCAGCAAGCAGCAAGACAAACGAGGAACAACGAATACAGGTCAACACCTGCATTCATCAACCTGCGCGCGAGAAGAAGGAAGGGACTGGGCTCCCGGTGTTTTAGGAGCATGCGGTCTTTTACTGAGCTAAAATAATCAAACCAGAACTCAGCTCTCCTCTCAATCAGCACCCACGGTGGGGACTTTATTCAAAAGCGCACAAAAATGTCTAACACAGGAATTTCAAAAGTCGTCCCTGGCGTTCAGTCTCGACCAGGGTTTTTATACAGATCAAGTGCAGTGGTGTGTGTTGGGGTCTGTTATGTAACATATCTTGGCACCCTTGACATTGTCTCTTCTCTACTTTTCCGGGAATTGACATTCAGCCAACATCTGGAAAACATCACATTGGGCCATGTGACAGTTCATAATAACATTCTCATGACTTATCTGGATGCAGACCCTCAGGTCAAACTGAGCTGGTAGAGTCGGAATATCAAAACTTTCCCAGTTGGACTGCAATGGAAAAACAAACCCATTAATCGTTTCTCGAGCCAAGAACTTTTCCCTTGGTGTAATCTATTACGAGAAGGCTTGCATGTCTCTCAGAGTGCACTTATCACAGAGTTTACTTTATTATGGTAAAGACAATAACACTTTTTGATCTAGTAGAAACAGAACTTTATGCTTCCACAGTGTCATGTGACTATATAGACTCACGTGAGCCACCAGTAGGTCACATGTGACCATGTTGTTATTAAATTCTCGACCTGCGCATGCGCAAGAATGATCATTCAGTGCTTGAAGCACCGCCTCTGGCGGTCAGTAGGGATGAAATAGAACTTCAGCTGAAAGCTTCTCCAAAGACACCACTGGTAGGAACTGGACAATATTATTTAAGGTACATAATTCATATTTATTCAAAAAACTAAAACTGTACTGAAATTTGCTGATTGTTTGTGGCCGGATACATATTAGTATGCACGGTTTGCAACATATTTTGTTTACCTATTTCATTCACTGTTGAGTTAAAAGTAAATTATTAAAAGCATTAATTAAGAAAGTAGTTAAATATTAAAAGTCAAAGTGAATACATTGTCGTTTCTGATATTTAATGTTTATCTCATCTGTAAGTAGGTTATCAACCTACTTATGTCCTACGAATGTTGCACTGCTGTTCAGATCCATCTAAAAAGAAATGTTGAGCTGAGTTGTTCCTGCGTCTCTTTGGAGGAAGCAAGCCTTTTCAAGTTTGGGAAAATGCTGAAGTGAAAACAGATGGAAAAAAAAAAAACTTGACAATCAGATCTCTGATGTCTGATGGAGCTAGATCATTAAGGGCTTTATATGTGAGAAGGAGAATTTTAAATGGTATTCTGGATTTAACAGGGAGCCAATGAAGGGAAGCTAAAATATGAGAAATATGATCTCTCTTTTGCTGCAGCATTTTGAATCAGCTGAAGGCTTTTACCTACATTTTGTGGACATCCTGATAGTAAGGAATTACAATAGTTGAAGTAACAAATGCATGGACTAGTTTTTCAGCGTCACTCCTGGACAGGATATCTCTAATTATGGCAATGTTCCGGAGATGAAAGAAGGAAATCCTGGAAACCTGTTTAATATGGGATTTAAATGACATGTCCTGGTCAAAAATAACACCAAGGTTTTTTACTTTATTATCGGAGGTCAATTTAATGCCATCCAGGTTAAGTGATTGACTAAGCACTTTCTTTTTCAAAGACTCCGGTCCAAAGACGACAACTTCTGTCTTTTTGAATTTAGAAGCAGAAAATTTAAAGTCATCCAAGTTTTTATGTCTTCAAGACATGCTTGTAGTCTATCTAACTGGTTTGGCTCATCTGGATTTATGGATAAGTAAAGCTGAGTATCATCAGTGTTACAGTGAAAATCTATCCAATGCTGCCTGATAATTTTACCTATTGGAAGCATATATATAGTAAAGAGAATTGGCCCAAGTACTGAACCCTGTGGTACTCCACAATTAACCCTGGAGTTTAAAGATGATTTATTATTTACATGAACAAACTGGAATCTGTCAGACAGATAAGATTTAAATCAGCCTAGCGCTGTTCCTCTGATCCCTACAGCTTGTTCCAGCCTTTCTAAGAGAATATTGTGATCGACTGTATCAAATGCAGCACTGAGATCTAACAGAACCAGTACAGACTCAAGTCCATTATCTGAGGCTAGGAGAATATCAATAGTGACTTTCAGCAGAGCTGTTTCAGTGCTATGATGAGCTCTGAAACCTGACTGAAACACTTCAAACAGGTCATTGCTGTGTAAATGCTCATACATTTGATTAGCAGCTATTTTCTCAAGACTTTTAGATGAGAACAGAAGATTAGATATAGGTATGTAATTCATTAAATTATCTTGATCAATCATATCTAAAATGGGGCTGGTAATCAGAGGGAACATACAAGTTGAAGGTTTAGATGAAGCTAATATATCTGATAACTCAGGAAGCTCCACAGGATCAAAACAGTCCAAACACAGATCAGTTTCTAGAGTTACTTCCAATGTGGTCTCACTTGCTGAGGATGAAGTAATTATCTTCGGGAGTATGTCAAAGATTTTATTTTTAATAGAATTATTTTTTTTTTCAAAAGAAGCCCACAAAGTAATGACTGCTGAGAGCTAAGGGAATGGATGACTCAACAGAGCTATGAATCTGTGTAAATTTAGCAACTGTACTAAAAAGAAACCAAGGATTATTCTTGTTTTCTTCTATTAATGATGAGAAATAAGCTGTTCTAGCTTGGTGAAGTGTCTTTCTATACAACAGTAGGCTATTTTTCCAGACGAAGTAGGAATCCTCTAGGTGTGTAGAGCGCCATTTTCTCTCCAATTTTCTAACTTTGTGCTTTAAAGTATGCAGCTCTGAATTAAACCAGGGACCCAGCCTACTTTGAATAATTACCTTATTTTTCGAGGGGGCTGCATTGTCTAATGCACCATGCAATGATAAAGTAATGCTATGAACAAGTTAATCAATTTGTGAAGGGGAAGAAACAAAATTATTGCCCCCCACTGTGTTTTACTGTGATAATGAGGAAATCAAAAGTGGAACAGATTCTTTAAAGGTAGTTACAGCATTGTCTGATAATGATCTACCATAATGAAATATTCTTTCAGGTGTGGAGAACTTGCTTAAATTAAACTCAAAGGTTATTAAAAAATGGTCAGACAGGACAGGGTTATGAGAAAATATTGTTATGTCTTTACACTCAATGCCATATGTCAGCACAAGTTCCAGAGAATGAAGACAAAGGTGGGTAGGTTTGTTAATGTTTTGAGCAAAGCCAATTGAGTCTAATATAGCAATAAAGGCTATATTTAAGCTATCACTTTCAGTGTCAACATGAATGTTAAAATCCCCTACTATAATAACCTTATCTGTATTTAACACTAAATCAGATAAAAGGTCTGAAAACTGATCTAAAAATTGAGAGTAAGGGCCTGGTGGACGGTACAAAACAAACAGTAGTGGTTTTAGTGCTTTGCAATTTGGATGAGGAAAACTAAGGCTTAAATATTCAAAAGAGTTGTAGCTATTAATTAGTTTGGGACTAAACAATAAATCGGACTGAAAGATGGTTGCTACTTCTGCTCCTCGCCCAGTATTTCGAGGTATGTGAAAATTTAAATAGTTAGTAAGAGTTGATTCATTTATAGTAACATAATCCTCTTGCTGCAGCCAGGTTTCTGGCTAATGAAGTGCTTAAATTTCCTAAATGTCTTAAATGCCTTGAACTTAGTTTAAATGTGCAAGCTTGTTATGAAAGATAAACAAAGCCAAAAGAGGTTCCAACTGAAGACCAAGTTAGGGGCAGTGGCGATTGCTCTAAGACTGCAAGGGAAGCTCAGCTTCCCCTAAAATATAAAAAAATAAGTGATCAAATATATACTGTTGTGTGTACATGTTATTGACTAAATATGTGCTACAACGCGTTCAACTTTTGTTCAGAATCAGCTTCTTATCACTGGTAACGACGCGGCTTTCCTCTCACTCATTCCCGCAGCTTCAATTCAATTCAATTCAGTTTATTTATATAGCGCCAATTCACAACACATGTCGTCTCAAGGCACTTCACAAAAGTCAGGTACATACATTCCAATTAATCTTAATCATTGAACAGTGCAGTCAGATTCTGTTATTTATTCAAATTGGATAAAAAGTTTTTCTATCTAAGGAAACCCAGCAGATTGCATCGAGTCAGTGACTTGCAGCATTCACTCCTCCTTGATGAGCATGTAGAGACAGTGGACAGTCACTGGCGTTGACTTTGCAGCAATCCCTCATACTGAGCATGCATGTAGCAACAGTGGAGAGGAAAAACTCCCTTTTAACAGGAAGAAACCACCAGCAGAACCAGGCTCAGTGTGAGCGGCCATCTGCCACGACCGACTGGGGGTTTGTGAGGACAGAGCAGAGACACAAAGAGAACAAAGAAGCACTGATCCAGGAGTATTTTCTATGGGAAGGAAAAGGTAAATGTTAATGGATGTAGCTCCTTTAGTCATTTCACCAAGAAAGAAGGAACAGATAAACTCTGAGCCAGTTTTCAAGTTTAGAGTCTGAAGAGAGCACATAGAGTTAGTTACAGTAAAAGCTCAGTCAGTAGCTATGTCTAGGAGAGAGAAAGGGTTAAACACTAAAAGACAGGGCCATGTGGATCATCGGTAGAGGGTGAGCATTAAGTTGTTGCCAGCAGAAGCTTGGATGATGCCCCTCTCCAGATTAGTGTTACAGGTAGACACAGAGTCAGGCCAGGTGTAGCTTCTAGGAAGAGAATAGAGAGAGAACAAAGTTAAAAGCTGAAATAACAGCAAATAATACAAAATTGAAGAGTAGTGTGAGAAAGTAGCGAAGAGGGTGAAAGTGGTCATTATGTCCTCCAGCAGCCTAAACTATAGCAGCATAACTACAGAGATAGCTCAGGATAACCTAAGCCACTCTAACTATAAGCTTTATCAAAAAAGGAAAGTTTTTTAAACCTAGCCTTAAAAGTAGACAGTTTTTTCCATCTAAGCCCACTGATGGTCATTGTTATACTAAAAAAACCACAATGATTGGGATACCTCTCTCTGTCAGATTGACCATAACCCATTGGAAAAGAGAGGGGGTCATACAGGTAGCAGAAATGGAGGGTGTGTTGCATCTCAACCATAACTGAGCCGGTTTAGGCTAAACCTGACTCCCCTTACTCCATCCAACAAGGGGAAGAAGAAGACGGAGGTAAAATAAGGAAGATAGCTCAGGATAACCTAAGCCACTCTAACTATAAGCTTTATCAAAAAGGAAAGTTTTAAGCCTAGCCTTAAAAGTAGACTATTGTGTCCGCCTCACGGACTAAAACTGGGAGCTGGTTCCACAGGAGAGGAGCCTGATAACTAAAGGATCTGCCTCCCATTCTACTTCTAGAGACTCTAGGAACCACCAGTAAACCTGCAGTCTGAGAACAAAGTGCCCTGTTAGGAACATATGGAACAATCAGATCTCTGATGTATGATGGAGCTAAATCATTAAGGGCTTTATATGTGAGGAGGAGAATTTTAAATTCTATTCTGGATTTAACAGGGAGCCAATGAAGGGAAGCTAAAGTGGGGGAAATATGATCTCTCTTTTTAATTTTCATCAGAACTCTTGCTGCAGCATTTTGAATCAGCTGAAGGCTTTTAACTGCATTTTGTGGACATCCTGATAGTAAAGAATTACAATAGTCCAGCACAGTGCTTTAAACAGTGAGTTCAATAGCGAAGCAAAAATACTGGGCTTTGTCCCGCCCATCGCACGCTCAGCGTCTCTGGGCGTCTATGGGGCAGCCTCAGCTGCAGCGAAACGAGACCAGTCATTAGATAAATGCTTGGCTTTGTCCCGCCCATCGGACGCTCAGCGTCTCTAAGCGTGTATGGGGCAGTGGACTGGCCTCGGCTGGTCCAGACGCTCAACTTCTACATGATGATTGGATGATCTGTCTGAGGCGGAATCCGTTTTTGATTGACAGCGAAATGAGCGAATCAGCGATCTTGAAATTGAGCTTCCCCTCCTTGAGAGACCAGCATACACCACTGGTTAGGGGAGATGAAAACAGCTATGGATTAGTAGATTCTGGTGGATGTGGGCCAACAACTTATTATTCCACCAGGGACAGCAATCACCTTGACCTGTTAAAGATCTTGCACAGGTCAAAGCTCCTGGAGCAGGACTCTACATTCTCTAAAGAAAAGGGGCCTCTATATTGTACCCTTACACCTGAGGCTAGACAGAGAGAATAGAAATAAGTAAACTAAGTAAGTAAAAGTTAACAAATAACCTTTCACAGACAAATTGTGCTATATGCTTCAAAGTAAAGTAACCTAACAAAATTTGCCATAACATACTAAATATAAAATACAAACAAAACACAAGTCTAACTAAAAACTTATTGGAATAAAAATGTTCAAAAGTTTATTAGACTGAAAATGTCTTCAGCTCCTCTGTGTATCCACAGACTCCAAACTCCTTAAAAAAAGGTAGCCTTCCACAGTCTGAGTGGAAGGCACTACAATGTTAGGAAACATTGCTTTACTCAGCCACAATCATACCCAATTATGCATGCACACACCCATACATAAGGATACCAGTTAACCTAACAGTCATGTTTTTGGG
The DNA here is from genome assembly GCA_036173005.1 of Crenichthys baileyi. NCBI lineage: Eukaryota > Metazoa > Chordata > Actinopteri > Cyprinodontiformes > Goodeidae > Crenichthys > Crenichthys baileyi. The sequence goes on from JAHHUM010000331.1 coordinate 240,884, forward strand.
CTATGCACTATGCAGCCTAACCATTTTTTTCATTGCACCACACTATCAAAGGTGTACTCTTAGTAGTAGTTTATTAACACGAAACTAGACCTACCCATAGATGAAACACTGTAGAAGCACATGAGAATAGAAAGGGTTACACAACATTATTGTCCCATGGTGTGGAGAACGGAAGAACTGTCAGCGTTCCATGGATGCCTGGCAGCCGAGATGAACCACCTGCTATATGATGGGGCACATGGACAATCTAGTACTGTACTGGTCATTTAGAAAAAAAAAAAAAAAATTGTTAATGTCAGATACTAATTGCCAAATTTGTCTTATTTGATTCTGATTAATAATATCCATCTTGTTCAAGGATTTCTACAAGCTTCTTTTAGGAGCGACTGAAGCAGCAGTAAAAATGGGACATTGTGGAGCTGTTATTGCTCTGCTCAACGAAGAAAGCTGGATTATCCTCTTCCATTTCTTGACTCACAGCTACACATTATTACTGTAGTTAAATGCTCACACAGAATATTACCGCTCAGTCTCTCTCCCTGTAACTCTACTGACAAAGCCATTGACATCAACTACTGTAGACCAGGTCCCTCAGGAATGGCAATGTCTGACATACCTGATCAGGACTACCTTTAGGTACTAGTCCTACCTAGAGCTGGCCCAGACACTTCACCAAAGACCCATATTGTTAACATTTGGAGGTGTGGGGGCAGGATATGTACATTCTTCATTACTTTAACATATTGTCTAATCTTATTAATGAAGAATTTATGTTGAGGTGTGCTGGGTTCACATATGAAAATAAACAGGCATCAGCCGTGGATTAGCTTCCATTACTCTTTACTTCATTCTCGTTCTTCTTTCTTCCGTCCCAACATACAGCATATTACACATACACAGTCAGAGCTCCCCCTTCTGGGCTTTTCATGTAAAAGCACAACACAACATTTTCCTTTTCTTTGAAGCAATTTCTTACATGTTGCATTTAAACAGCAAAACTCACTGCAGCAAACTAAGTTTGTATTTCAATGAACCAACAGTAATATGAAAAGTACATGAATCTTATTAACTAAGGTCAGAATAGTCCCTTAAATGAATGACAGCATTATAATAAAGTAACATTTTGACTGGCAACCGTAATCATCATAGTATGACCTATTTGCTTTACTGTATTGTACATTAGCAGAACAGTAGTACCTCTTTACTGGTCTTAAAGAACTCTTATGCCAGTCTTAGTATCAGTGGTTTTCACTTTATCTTACAAAACCTGTTAACCACCTTGGTGCATTTCTAGATCTCTGACTTCTAAGTGCAGCAGTCGATTCATGAATGTTTCCAGCAAGTACAAAGTTATCAAATACAGTGTAATTGTTTTGATCTGAATCTGTTAAGGCTTGTTTTGGGAAGTGTGGAAGTCTTGAAGCATTCCACTTGCGTCCATCGCTTAGTACATAAGTGTTTTGTCCAACTTTCTTCATGACAGTCCTTGGTTCCGTAAATCTTGAAGATCCTTTGGGAACGGGGCTCGGGTCTGCGGACACAAACAGTGTCACCCAAATTTTAAATTTGGTTGGTGTTTTGGGCCCTCGCTTTTTTTGTCTGTATATGCCTCCTTTTTAAATTTTTGCTTTTGTTTCACCTCTCTTTGATTTCAGCTTTTTTTTTTGGGTTTTTTTAGTGCAAACGTGGGAGTATGTTCAACCTTGGTGCCATTTTCCTTTTTGTCAGTAGCTCAAAGGGGGTTACTCCAGTTGTTGCATGAGGAGTAGCTCAGTAGTTGTGTAAGGAAATTCTGTTACAGCTTTTTTCCATAAAATGTGACTTCCTAAAGGGGTTTCTTTTATACAATCCTTAAGTACTGGTTAAATCTCTCTACAGCACAATTTGCTTTAGGGTAGTATACACTGGACTTTAAGTGCTGTATTTTTTGTGAAATGCATGAGAAGTAAACTGACTACCATTATCTGAGACAAGGTACATCGGATTACCTTCCCTACTGAACACAGTGGCTAAAAAGCAAATAACAACATCTGTAGAAACCTCAGGCCATTTGCTGTAGTAATCTGTAAGAACAATAGCATAGCGACAGTCCCATGCTGCATTGTCAAATGGACCCATAATGTCTATCGCAATTTTTTCCCATGGTTTACTGGGCAACTCAACTGCTGTAAGTGGAGCAGGAGCAGTCATGGCTACCTTATCACTGAACTGGCAGTTAACACAGGAAGCAATGACAGAATGTACAAGTTTGTCCAATTGTGGCCACCAGAACAGATTACGCAGTCTCTGCTTGGAACGGACTATGCCTTGGTGTCCCTCATGTGCCAAGTCAACCACTCTGGCACGTAATGAAACAGGAACAATTAGTCCCTCTCAATATCTTGAACCATGAACGGGAAAATCTCATGTTTTTCCCTTAAAAGTATGGAAAAAGGGTTTCTCAGGCACACCTTTTTTGCATTTGGGCCAAACCCTTTTTTTGAATATGGTTTTGGGCGCAGTAGTGACAGTTCTGGGCAGGTTTTCACTGGCAGATGTGAACTCTGGAAGAAAATGGCACATAGTGATTCTCTGAAAACAGCTGCAATCATGCCAGGTTCCTCTGTCCCCCCCCATTCGCACCAGCTAGTGGCAGTCTGGAAAGGCAGTCAGCAGTTTCCCTTTTTTTGTGTCCTGGATGGTAAGTGAGATCATATGTGGGAACAGAGCAGTCGAGCAAACCATCTTGGGATCCTCAGTCCAGCACGGCCCAAATCTTTAGAAGGGAAATAAGGTCGTAAGTGCCTGATGATCTGTACGAAGGACAAAGTGACAACCCCCAGAGGTAGATTCTCCAAACCCTTTCCACACCCCAAACGCAGGCAAGAGCTTCACGTTCAAAACCCTGGGGGTTACTTTTGCTCAGCAGAAGAGAGTGTTTTAGATGCAAAAGCGACAACTCTTTCATCTTGATCTGAATGGGAGTGAGTTAAAACCGCACCTAGTCCAAAAATCCGAGGCATCAGTAGTGACATAGTTTGGGAAATTCAGGGTCATACAGAGCTAAGGCAGGACTATTGATTATCATTTTTTTTAAGCAAGGTAAAGCTAGATTGTGCTTCTGTTGTCCATTTTAAGTTTAAATCTGTGGAGTCTCTGAGCACGGCACGTATGGGTTCAATGACATTGGGAAAGTCTGGAATTAAATTACTGTACCACGATGGCAAGACCAAGAAAAAATCTCAGAGAAACGTATCGTGTGAGCTGGAGCATGAATCACAGCAGTAATCCTGTCCCCGGCCGGTTAAAACCCTTGCTTTGAAATGGTTGTGACCCAGGTAGTTTGGAGTGAAGATTTATTGAACTTCCATTTATGCATGTTTAGTTTGAGTCCAGCATCAGTCAGGGCTTGGAGAACTCTCTGCAAGTTTTCATCATGTTCCCTTTGTGTAGCGCCATAGCAGATGATGTCATCCAGGTATGCTTGTACACCTGGCAAATCTGCAAGGATGATTGACATCATTTTTTGAAAGGCAGACGGGGCAGAAGCTAAGCCAAATGGAACTCTGCAGAAACGAAAAAGTCCATCATGGGTGATAAATGCAGTAATATCACGACTGTCGGGATGCAAAGGCAGTTGGTGGTAGGCAGAGGCTAAATCAATTGTGGAAAAAACAGTACCCCCACGTGGATTGGAGAATAGTTAATCCATGTGTGGTAATGGATGGCAATCAGCAACAATGACTTTATTTGGCTCCCTTAAATCAATGCACATGCGTGGTTTTCCACCATCTCTTCTTTGTGTCACGACTATGGGAGAAACCCAAGGAGAAGCATCAATCCTTTCAATAATGCCCTTATCCTGGAGATCTTTAAGCTCCTCTGAAACAGCTTGACTTACAGAAAATGGAACCCTCCTGAGTTTTTGTTGAACTGGAACAGCATTTGGCAATATATGTATTTTATGAACTAACTTTTTAGCACAGCCTACTTCCTGAACTGACATTTCTGGGTACACTCTTTGGTACCGCTGGTTGAACCGTAAAAGTAGGGGTAATAGTAGTAACGATTTTTTCGTCCTTCAAGTTTCATTTGTAATGCTTGAAACAAATCTAAGCCAAGGAGAGCAGCACCTGACTCAACCACAACTAGAGTACCTGCAGTAGAATGATTATCATGAGAAATTGTAGCTTTTAAGCACCCTTTTACAGCAATTTTCTCTTTCGCATAGGTGACAAGAGCAAATGTAGGTTCAGTTAGCGCACATTCTGAAAAGTAGGTGTGGTAAATGTTCTCTGGTATAATGGACACGGAGGAGCCTGTATCCACCATCGGCTCAACATCTTTGCATTGTCCATTAACAGTCACTTGAACTGTGCAGAGGATCTTGTCTTGTACAGTATTGTTCATGTAAAGAACTGTGGGCTCATTAATAACCACTTCACATACTGCCTTTTGAGTTGAATGACATACTCGTGAAAAATGTCCGACTTTACTACACTTACTGCAGGTCCTTTTAGCAGCAGGGCATGTAGGGTTGTTAGCAAGGTGGTTGGAAGATCCACAGCGAAAGCAGGAACGACGGTCACTTGCAACTTGAATCGTGGCAGGAGCAGAATCCGGCGGCTTCTTCTTCGTGTCCCAATGGCGGATTGCTTTGATTGCTTTTGTATGGCCCTCACTGGAGCGGAAGTGCCAGCAGCAGAAGCATCACACAGTACGTTAGCATCTCTTAATTCACTTTCAAATTGCCACGCTAATCTAGTAGCTTTAGGAAGCGTTAGGCCTGGTTCAAGTAATAGCCTGTCTCTTATGCGAGTGTTAGCAACACGCTCGATCAACTGATCACGTAGCATTTGTTCCTCCATGTTGCCAAAATCACATGTAGCGGCCAATTCCGTTAAAGAAGCCAAGAATTGATTTACCGTTTCACCCGGTCTCTGCGCTCTTTGTCGAAACTTGTGCCTTTCAGCAATGACGTTAACCTTTGGCACAAAATGTTCCTTTAAGGCAGAAATAGCAGCAGCAAACATATCTCCGGTATTCGGCAGGGTGTAGAAAAGCCTTTGTCCCTCCGTTCCCAGGGCATGAAGTAGAACCACGTGCTTTCTGGCATCAGACCAGCCATCCCCCGACGCAGCTATAACCAACATGTAGTTTTTGAACATTTTTAGCCATGTTGTAAATGGTATCGCTGGTTCCCCCGGGCATGGCATGAAGGGAGCAGGTAAAGGCACAGAAATAGACATCCTCTTCACATATGAAAATAAACAGGCATCAGCGTGGATCAGCTTCCATTACTCTTTACTTAATTCTCGTTCTTCTTTCTTCCTTCCCAATATACAGCATATTACACATACACAGTCAGAGCTCCCCCTTCTGGGCTTATTCTGTAGTGCAAAAACAAAACCAAAGAGCAAAGTGTACCGGAGTCAAATTCCTTGTTTGTATGTACAAACTTGGCAATAAAGCTGATTCTGATTCTGATTCTGATTCTGATTTTCATGTAAAAGCACAACACAACAATTTACTCCTAGAACTTCCTACACTTGGCTGAAATACCTACTGTGCTTGTTGGGGGGCGATGGTGCGACTGGCAGGTATGTCTGCACAGCTGGAGCTCGTTCAGGAGAATTGGGAGGAGCATAAAGAGGAGTGGATTTCCTAAGGCAGATGCCAGACAGTTCTCACTCCTAGAGTGGCAATCAGGCCTCAGTTCTTTTGATGCATCATTTGCTCATATGTTCCTTCACTTACCTCCTGTAATCTCCTTCCAGGAAGAATCTTTTCTCCATTCCTCCCTCGCGTTCACAATCCTCTGCCTCCTCGCTCTCAGGAGCATTCTAAACTCACCTTAGAATCCCCTCCAAAGAAACTCATCAACTGCCCCTCATTCCTGGACCCGCCGTCTGGAGCCCACCACACACCATCCTTTACTCCCCTGCATGTCCACCCTCCAACAATCCACCGCTCCACCGTCTTGCTCGTCTCTCTCCTAGAATAAGAAAACAAATGGTCATCAGAAATTACTCCACACACCACAACCTGTCACCTTCAATCTCTGTTGATATACTTACCCCTTCTCCTGGTTTGTCGCCATCTCAAACAACAGTAAGACGCCTTCTCATATCAGTCTTCATCACATTATATCAAACGCTGCTCTCTATAATAACCACTTAACTCTCCTGGAACCTGTCCCCAAGCCTGGAAAAAATGTTCACTTTTCTTTTATCAATAAACCATTTCAACTTTCTTCATTTGTCCAAAGTTTTTTTTTGCACCAGGGTCTCGATAACAAACTCTATGACAATCTCCTTCTCCATTCAGTGTGAGGAAGGATTCTCTGTATGAAGAACTGCACTTGCATCAACCTTCATGTATCCATTACAGAAGACTTGACTTGAATCAGCTCACTTCTGATGTTTAAAACTGAGGGCTTTAATATGACAACTTTGACCCCTTTTTGTTAGCTAAATTAAATTGTGTGTACAGCTCCATCTTCTTTGCAAAGTTGTCAGCATAGCTACAATCATGCATTGCGGGAGCATAATAATCATAGCCAGATAAAAATGTTCACTGTAAAACTAGGCTACCCTGAGGGTGTGCCATCAGGAATTATACTGCAGCAGGCACTTACACACATAGTAGGCTTTCAGTAAGCCAGAAGAAGATTGCAATAAATTACTCTGAAATAACCTTAAATGGACAGGACAAGCCTGAAAAATGGCACAGGGAGGTTTGCTGTTATTCATTTGTTCACTTTTCTGTCAGGAACAAATGGAAACTGGTTGATCATTTTTAACATACAGACTGACACAAGCAGAGAAAGAGTTACTCTGAAATTGAAATGATTGTAAATAAAATGGCATAAACTACAAGGTTTATTTCACTTTTGTGTATTATCATAGAGATTTTGAAAAGTGTGAGACCAATGTGTAGAGTGAGGCAAAAGAGAGATTAAACATTGAAAAATACCTGTATTTTTTCAGCTATTTTATCTCAACTAAATCAAGTTCAGTCCAAGCACTTTAAAATAGTTGAGGATGAAAAAGGCATATTTTCCTAAACAGTAGGAAATCGTTATTATTACTCATTTAGTTGAGTTTTATTTCTCCTTTACCCAAGGCTTATTCCCCACCCAGAGGCTACCTGAATTACTCATAGTCTCAAAAGTGAATAGAATATGTATAAATAACAAAACCACATTTTGGATCATGCTAACATATGTTCAACACATGTCACAATATTGCATGTAAGCAATATTGAATTACCAAATCTAACCTTCTTTCAGTATTTTGTAACATTTAATTATTTCAGGAATTTACTTGATCATTTTTCATCGCACATTTAAAACTTGCACAACATTTTAAACTAATTCTTTAAAAAGGAAATATGTAAAATTTGTCTGTATAACAATGTTTGTTATAGGTAACGTATAACATGAGTTAAGTCCTTGATGAGTTCTCTTACAGCAGTATATTGCATTAATTAAGCAAAAGATCAAATTACAAACATTTAAAGAATGATGAAGATAAAGAGAGTTCTCAATAGGTGCTCATCAGATCATTTTCGAGAATCCCTCAAAGTCTATATTATACAGCAGTAGAATTTAATATAAAGCGACTAAACTCTTCACAAACTAACCAGTTTAAGAATTTGTTCAGTGAGTCCACTACCTGAATTTCTCCCTCTGCTTTTAAAACAGTGCACATAAGTTATATGTTATCCTGCATGAGCTGCACTCATGATGGAGGCTTTTATTGATGCAATTTATAGTGAATTTAAAGTTATCCCTCACACATCCTGATTTATCTAAGCCCATAAGAGCCTTTTTATCCAGCTGGTTCCCATTATCTTTACGTCTTTCTGTTCTAGTCAGTTAGGCTCAATATCACTTAATTTTTCATCGTCTGTCTTTTTTTTTTCTTTTTTTTCCTCAGGTGATGGAGATCCAAGAGTCTGAATGTTAGATATGAGCTGTTCTTGCCTGATAATAGTCTATAGAGATAAATCCCTTTTCTCATACACCTCCTCTGCTCTTGTCTCCACTGACTATGTGAACAAAGCCTCACAATGAACTCAAAATGTTCAATTTTTGCAGAAATACATGCAGTGTAATACACATTTTGTAAAGATAGAAACAGATACTGACCAATTGTAATTTTGGAACTAGTTCAAAACTTTTAGATAACTTCCAGGGAGGGAAAAGGTTCAGAATAGCACACAGTTTCCTGAAATGGTGAAAGCTGATGTTTTCATACATGATATAAAAAAACAACCTATTTTTTCTTACTGATATGAAATCAGACTAAACTTTTCTTCTTTAAGATTAGTTGTTTTACCAAAATTATTTCTATTTGCTAAAAGCCTGAATAATAGAGAATTAAAATCTGTATTGTATCTTCTTGTAAACTTATAGACTTCAAAGAACATATTAAAAAGTTTCCTATGAAAAATGCTAAATTTTCTGGCATTAAGCAAACAGAACCAATTTTGGTATTCTTAACTGACCTAAACAAATTATATTCTATTCTGTTTTGAAGTCAGACAGTGAAAAAAAAAATTGTAGTGAGACCTCAGAGCATTAATGTTAGGCAGTGGGTGAGATGAGGATAGTGATAAAATGTTTTAGGTTTTTAACTAGTCCTAATATCTGACTGCAAATTGAATAAGGACGTTCTACTGAATTCTGATCTTAAGTAAAGAAAAGGGAATTTTTCATGTCATGTTTGCTTTAACTTTCAACTGGGGACGTGTAATATAACCTAAAATTAACATCTGAGTAGGCTGCATGGTGGCACAGTTGGTAACACTGTTGCCTTGCATTAAGAAGGTCCTGCGAACGACTCCCGGCCAGGGGTCTTTCTGCAATCCAACAAAATGTTCTTAAAATGTAAAATGTTAGATACAACCTAAAGTATTTGTCCCTTTCAACCATGTTTTTTTTTTAACTTTACATTTACTGTATATTTGTACTAAACAGGACCATAAACATCCAAAGATTTTAACATGAAAGCTGATCTAAGTGCCCCAAATCGTTAAACTTGGCTTAGAAAGATTGACCCACATCCTATTCTTTGGTAGCTGAGAACCGAAATTTTTTTTTTCTAAACCACAGAGAACAATTGGGACATTAAAGGATTCATTTCATATTAAAATTACACTACACTGATTTCCCCATAAAAATATTTTTGTTTTTATAATATTATAAAAAAATAAATTTTTGTGGTTTGCAGGAAATTTTAATTTTACTCTGTCTGGGTTGCAAAACGTTTGGACTTCACTGATATACATAAGCTGACCTTTGTATTAAATCTTAATTGCTAAATGAATTTAAAGCTAAATAAAAAAATAAATAAAACAGATCTATATGTTACAGTAAAATAGCATTCTGAATGGATGAAAGAAGAAGTTTTCGGTTAACTTTGTGACAGACAGCATCAATATACTAAGGATTTTTTCTAATAAATCATAGAAAGATAGGAAGTTTTATGGGATTAGTATAACCAACCAAAACATTATAAACAGTCAAGTTAATTGAAGAACATTGATTACTGTGTTACAGTAAAATATGTTAAATATGTGTGAGATATATTACTCATCAAAGAGGTGTTTAAGGTAATTGTCTGAAGCAAGGAAAAAACAAGCAATGGGCAAGGAACAGACGGTACCACAAAAATGTTTCCTTGTTGCCAACTTAGGAATATTTAACTGCATTTAACTTCCAATAATAATATTTAAACTGCTTGCCAGAACATCTTGGCAAAGGAAGCAAAATATACAGCAGCTTAATCAGAAGCAGTTACACAATATAGACTGTAAGAACAGCAATAAATATTCTGTTTAGAGACTGGGGAGATGAATCTTGGTGATGAGTTGAAAGCCAGTTCCAGTGTTCAAATAAAATACAAAATTGTAGAATTAAGCATTGACTTGAGAACAGTGCAGTTCAGATACAGTAACATGGTTTAATCATCTTTTAGAATGACTTTGTCGAAAATATATTTTTTTCTCAAAGAACAGTGGAAAAGGCTGATCGAACTATGCATAAAAGCCCCTCATGCGACAGACTTAAATGTACTGAGGAAGAGATAAAATATACTTGGTAAAGGACGAGTGGTAGTCGCAGGCAGAGACTGACAGAAGAACATAATGTCATCTTCCTTAAGGACACAGCTGCAGCCCAAACATTGATTTTAGGTCCATAACCTGGATTCCCCCACAACTGTCACTCCACCTACTACCCAGTTAGAATTTTCTTCCATTGTTACTGGTGATCCTGTTTTAGGGGATGACCTGATCCCCTAAATGAATTGCTACTTCTGGCAGGTTAAGAATTAAAATTATCTTCATTGAAACAGGAGGTTTGTTTCTAAAAGAACAGACAGGGATTGCAATATATGTAAATGCATGTAAAACAGATATGTATTTTAAAAACCTATATATATATATATATATATATATATATATATTTTAATATATTTTATATATATATATATAGGGGAGAGAGAGAGAGAGAAGAGAGAGAGAGAGATGAAGAGAGAGAGAGGTAAGAGAGAGAGAGAGAGAGAGAGAGATATCTATCTAGAAAAAAGCCCAGTCATCCCTCCCCAGTTTAATCTGGGGTTTGGGGGGTCCCAAGGTATTCTCAGGCATCTACCTTGGTGTCTCCAGTGTAACGTGTCTAAGAAATCTCCAAAGGGAGGGACACTCAGGAAATCCTAGTCAGATATCCAAACCACCTCAGTTGAATTATTACAATGGAAAAGATTGTAATAATTCAGCTATGGAAACCAACTTTAGCTACTTGTATATTCATTCTTTTGGTCACAATTCATTTCTCATGACCATATGTGAGCATCGCAATGCAGACAGACTGGTAAAATGAGAGCTTTGTTTTCTGTCTCAGCTCTTTCTTCAGTAGAGCAGATCATAGAATAAGTGCAGAACACATCCCAATCTGTCTATCCTGCTTCATCCCTTCATCACTCAGGAACAACACACAAGATACTTAAACCCCTCTAATGGAGGCAGAGAAGACATTGACAGGTGAACCTCATTTGGAGCAGGAAGAATGGGGCAGCCAGTGTGGGACTTAAATAGTATTATTTCTTTTATCTTTGTGGACTGCAGTATTTTTCTTTTTTTTGAAGGGTTTTTAGGCACTAGTGACCTGTATTCATTAGTAGCAGAACAAGTAGGAAGGCTGAGAGAGAAGGGGAAGACATGCAATAAATGACCTGGGGCTCGAACCCAGGAGCCAGGATAGCTGCGTTGAGGACTGTAACCTCAGCATATGGTGCACCTACTCCACCACTGAGCCACCTGGTACCCTGGGAACCTTTGTTTTTATTCCTTTGCATGCTTATCCCTCCAATTAAAAGTGTTTTAGGCTACGTTTTTGCCTCTTTCTAACTTTCTACGGATACCGTCACCTCTTATGTTTTTGAATTGGCAGCTGCTTACATGGCTGCAGACTAGTTAATTTACATTGGTGGAATAGCAACAATCTGCAAGGGGTCAATTTAATGTAAACAAACAGCAATACAAATATGTACCAAAATGTATTGTAGTGTACAGTTATAGGTCTTCTTTCAAGTTGTTTTTGTATTACTTGTGTTAGTTTTTTCCTTACTTTTGTCCACACGATTGTGTTTTATTACATTTAGTGCTTGATACTTTAAGCCTATCTGCTGAGTTGTAGTGGTTATGACAGTGATATGTTTAGACAGGAATCTTGTGTAAATATGGAGGATGAACCATCATGTTAACACTGGACGTTCAGGTTGCTGGTCAACATTGAGTTTGACAGCATGGAGCTGCACAAGGCTAGCACACAACACAAGCAGTTGTGATCTCTTACAATGCAGTCAGGACACAATCCCTATTTTTTTTTTTAAAGTAGCTAAATATGCTCCTCCAAACAAAATTATTTTGTGTTAGGGCAACAATTATATACACTATGGCCCACATCTATGGACATGCACAACTTAAACTTTCACTTAACTTAGCAAAAGTCCAGGAAATACTTTGGGTCACCCTCATAACATTGGTTCGCAATGGGAGCAGAGTGCCTCCCTACAATCCAGAGCTCCCCTCTCTGTTAATTAGTAAAGCTTGTATTTGCCTAATATTATATATGCATTCCTTTTATGTGCCACCAGTACAGTTAAAAAACAAAATGTAATTAGTACAATACTAGCATAATAATTTGATTTATTATGCAGAATTTTTTGGCAGCAGCCTACTGCCATTAAAATTGGGTAAAAAGGCAAGGCTATATACCCTGGACAAGTTGTTAGCTTATAATTTAGGCAGCACAGTAAGGAAAAAAAAAAACAACTAATCAGAAATATCCAAGGTCTATTATTGTCTAATTACGGGCATAATTTACTATACTGGTAAACATGGGAAACAGTTAATTAAAAATGGGACAGCAGCATAAGGTTTTATTAGTCTATACATGACAGAGACTGCAAAGATTTCAGACATGTGAAGCCCAATTTGGAGGTGCATACACCCTGACCAGGCTTTTAGCTTGATGCTTTGGGAAAAGTTCATCTTTCTTTATTATAAATATGGCCTTTAATGGAGTTATGTACTGCAGGAATAATGCTAACAAGTCATATTCTATTATATTTACAGTACTGTGCAAAAATGTAGGCAGGTTTGAACAAATGCTGTAAACAAAGAATGCTTTCAGATATATAAATGATGATTATTTTTATCAATGTACAAAATGCTAAGTGAATGAGCCCAAACATACAACCAAAGTTCAGCATGAAGAAGAACAAGATGTATTGCAAGTGGTGGTATGGCCCCCACAGAGCCCTGATCTTAACATCATCGAGTGTGTCTGAGATTACATGAAGAGACAGAAGGATGTGAGAAAGCCAACATCCACAGAATATCTGTGGTTAGTTGTTCAAGATGTATTGATTTGATTTAGATTGCTCTTTTGTTCATTCACTGCATTTTGTTGATTGATGAAAATAAATGATTAACACTTCCATTTTGAAAGCATTCTTTGTTTATAGCATTTTTTCATTTATGCCTAAAACGTTTGCACAATACTGTATGTTGGACCAAGAACACTCTAGCTTTATCCTGACCTTATATGTCAGTTGACTTCTTGCAATGCAGAGATGCAGTAGCCCTAGTGGATGACACAGTTCTTTTCCTTAGATAGTGGGCTTCATTTTTGTGTAGGTGTAAAAGCTCTTCCAGACTTTGTTTTGTGTCCTGTCTGACAGAGTATCAGTCAGAATTGTTGTCTGAGTGCCAAAAAGAAGGACAACAGATTTACTTTCATAAGTGCAGCATTACGGCTTTAGCTTTAATAATCCGCTTGACATACAGTACAGACCAAAAGTTTGGACACACCTTCTCATATTGTAGCTTCAGTGTGAAGCTACAATATTCATAGTCATGAAAATAAAGAAAACTCTTTGAATGAGGTGTGTCCAAACGTTTTGGTCTGTACTGTACATTATATATATATATTATATATATATATATATATTATATATATATAATATATCATATATATCCAAACTATGTCCAAACTTTTGGTCTGTCCTGAATATATGTATATATATATATATATATATATATATATAATTATATATATATATATATATATATATATATTATTATATATATATATATATTGACAATGTGACAATATATATATATTGTCACATTGTCGATGCTGCTGCCCGTAGCTGCGGCCGTAAGGTCTGCGGTGCCTGTCGCGGCGGCAATCCCAGAACCCGGTGGTGGACACCGGCAGTAAGGGATGCTGTCAAGCTGAAGAAGGAGTCCTATCGGCTGTGCCACCGCGGAGCTTTTTAACCACCTCGGTGACTTCAGGAGGCCAGGCCCCACCGGGAGTGAGCCTACACTCACCCATGGACCCAGCCTCTGACAGCAAGAAAGAGCAACACACTGGCGGGCAGAGACACCAGGATTGTGGCTGGGGGAAATAGACCCCACATTTGATGATGGGCCTAAGATGATGCAGGACAAGGGGTAGCCCAGGACCAAACCTGACAGAAAAACAGGCATACACAGTCACAGTCACATGTTTCCACCCTCAATGCGTACTATTCTGGACTGCTGTAGACCATACAAGAGAACTTTAGTCCAACTGAAAACGTAGGTCTTCGGTTGCTTGGAAGTGAACCCTGGTTTGGTTCACGGACGGTGGGAAGGCAAACAAACTATCCAGCAATTCTAATCCCCAATTAACATTTCAGCAATCAAAACTGCTCTTCCTAGGACAAACAACTTTACGTTCTTCAATAGCTAGGGGCATTCCTACATCCCTACATATATTTGTAGAGGGGCATCTGTACATCAATACACATGTACTGAAGTTATATTCATCCTATTTAGGCAGAAAATTCTGATAGCTTAAACTGAATTTTTACTTGGAGAAACTTTCATTTCAGATATCTATAGTTCAAATGGGAATTAAAGATTGGCACATTTTTAATTACATTTTACAGCGACTTTCCACTTTAATTTGCTGCTCATACTGAGCAGCTTCTTATGACAGGAGCCTAAACAAGCAGCTATTGCATCTTTAAGATATTGTCCAGGCTGTTAGTTCTGCTATCAAAGGAGACGTGTAAAAGTAAACCAAACAAAACTAAATTAAGACATGAAATTTTTGTTTCCCCGCTCATTCAAATCATTTTGCCAGATCTATTCTGGAGTAGACGTACATTAAATCCAAGCCTGGCTTGACATACTTGCTTGTGTTTTTGTTATATTATCTGGCCTAGTCCTTTGTTCTCTGTCTCTCTGCACCCCAAGCCCACACCTTTTCTGTGTTTTCCCCTGATTGTCTTGTCACGTTTGTCATTGGTTCACCCTGCTGTTCAGTTTTTGTATTTAAGCCTGTTTGTTTCTTTTGTTCCCCGCTGGTTTGTTATGTTATGTAAATTTACTATTTCGTGTGTTGGCTACCCTGTCTGTGTCCTGCCATGGATAATAAAGACTCATCTTACCTGAAAACCTCGAGCTTCAGGAGTTCTTCCCTGCATTGTGGTCCATCAAAAAAACAAATTATGACAGAAGGAACCAGCCAACGGGGCCAAGCGGGAGGAATGGTGAGGGAATTCAAGAGGGGTGAGTTTCTGGTCAAATTATTTTCCCACCTTGCTACCTCTCCCAGCTCCCGATGGAGGAGGCTGGATATAGGTGGCAGCCTCCAAGACTGGCTGGA
Source organism: Crenichthys baileyi (assembly GCA_036173005.1). NCBI lineage: Eukaryota > Metazoa > Chordata > Actinopteri > Cyprinodontiformes > Goodeidae > Crenichthys > Crenichthys baileyi. The sequence continues at coordinate 256,095 of JAHHUM010000331.1, forward strand.
GGTGAAGAAGGATTTTTTTCCTGATCCTCGGATTCACCACATCATTGAGGCCGAGCGACAAAGGCCCTGGGAGAAATCGTCGCTTCAATGAGGAGGCCTCCAGCCCCCTCCTCCGCTCGCCTCTCCACTGAAGCTGGAGGAGGCATTCTGGCTCATGGTTTGGCTCCTGATCAGCCATCGCCGCTGCTTCCGACTCCTAATCCTGTTCCTGGTTCAGTTCCGGAGGGGTTCATGGATAAACCGCCGCCACACCCCGATCCTGTTTCTGTTTCTGTTCCTGAGGGGTTCATAGATGAACCGCCTCCACACCCCGATCCTGTTCCTGGTTCTGTTCCGGAGGGGTCCCAAGCCGAGCTGCCCTCACACTTTGTTCCTTTCAGTGAGGGGCTCGTGGATGGACTGCCTCCACTCCTTGCTCCTGTTCCCGGTCCTGTCCTGGAGGGCTCCGACGAGGAACTGCCTCCATCCCTGGTTCCCGTTCCGGAGGAGTTCGTGGAGGACCTGTCTCCACTTCCTGTTCCTGTCCCTGAGGGGTGCGAGGACGCACCCTCTTCACCTGCTGTGTCTCGTTGGCTCCGCCGCAGATCTCCACGGCTTCGCCGAAGGTCCCAGCGGTCTCCGCAACGCGCCTCTGAGCTCCACCGTGGGTTCTCTTGGTCCCACCGTTGGCCGTCAGATCATCGGCTCCTACGTCACTGGCCAGCTCAGCTCCTATGTCGCCACCCTGATGATCGCCTGCCCCTACGTCGCTGGCCCACTGATCGCCTGCCCCTACGTCGCCGGCCTGCTAATCGACAGATCTGCCAGGGACGGCCTCCGGGCTGGCCGCCTGAACTCTGGGTCTGCCGGGAACTCTGTATGTGCGATCTCGTGTGTTGGCTACCCTGTCTGTGTCCTGCCATGGATAATAAAGACTCATTTTACCTGAAAACTTCGAGCTTCAGGAGTCCTTCCCTGCATTTTGGTCCATCAAAAGACCAAATTATGACATGGCTACCCGAGCAGAAAGGCTATTTTAGCTGCTAGTATCTGTAATCTTGTTCTTTGCTCATGGTCCATGTCTCATGAGGATAAGGATCTAGTCCATTGTAGTCCACTGCAGCCAAACTGAACAGCGAGCTACTATGGCAACCTGTTTTACCAACAACATGCTGTGTTACTTAAAAAACACTAACTAACACTCTTACTAACTGATTACACCATAGAGTTTTTGCAGCAGGAACACATTCTTAAATAGGTTTAGGGCTAACTGATTAAAAGGTTAAGCACTTTAAGATAATCAGTGGTTGGCATTAATATTTATAAAACATGACTTCTACCTGTTCCTATTTTAAAAGCAAGTTTAATCACCAACCTGGGGAGCAAGCTGCAATACAAGAAAACAAAGATGAAAGCAGTCGTGACAGTGAGAGCTACAACTCAATCTTTAGGCAATGTTATTATTAGCCTGGCATCTGACTCACATATGGTCCTGCCAGACTCAATGCGATATTTGCATAGATCTATTTAAATCTTCCAAAGAATAGTTTGTCAGTGTCTCTCAGCTCTTTCACAAAATTAACTTACATCACTCTTTTGGCATATAATCATTTTGACTAAACAAACAATTTCAGAGCAGCTCCACATGGGTGAACTAAGATAAGACTTGTAAGGTAAAGACAAAATCTATTTTTGTTTTTTTAATATTTTCTTATGTCATTAAAAGTACTGTTTGCATAACTTCTGTGCTTTTACTTATAACTATATGGAATCCTGATATATAGGTATGAGGTACAGTTAAGGATAACTTTAAATCAACCATCATTCTTCACCAATAGTTCAAACAGAGGCTCCCTTAGAGCGCAGACAAACTATATTGAAATCAAGAGACAAATTCTTCCTGCATCTAACGGAGCAGAAAAGAAAAACTGATGACAGTAAAATTCTAAATGGGAGAAACCTGAAAAAAACTCATGTCTGTTGGAGGAGGATGCTCTTTTATTTCAACTGAAGACTCCGGTTGTTCTCTGACATTTGAGGTCTGCTTTATTACTTTATCTCAAGACAGGGACTCACCCAAGCCCTCAGGATCCTATTTATTGATCAGGAATCAACAGAAGAGTGTTTGAAAAACAAAAAGATTCATACCCCTTATATATATTTTTTTTAATAATAGGTTATAAGCACAAACCTCAATGTATTTGTTTGTTTATTTTTTTTGTAATAGACCCACACAGTGTAGCAAAGAATTGTGAAGAGTAAGGAAAATTAACATGGTTTTGAGAACTGTGTGTAAAAACCCTTTTTACTCAGATAGCCCTAAATAAAATCTAGTTTAACTACTCACCTTAAGAAGTCCCCCTAACTGCTAAATGAAGTCCACATGTGTGATATGTAATGACACTAAAGCTGTGAACGCCTCAGGGATTTTTAGAGAACATTAGAAAAGAAACAGCATAATTAAGATCAAGGAGAAGATCAGACAGATCAGGGATGAAGTTGTGCAGTTTAAAGAAGGGTTAGGTTATAAACAGTATCCCAACTGTTAGAAATAACCTTTATTAATATGCTCATAGCTGTTTTTCCCATTTATACTATAGTGAAATAAAATATAAGTTCTAATGTTTCCCTTTTGTTACAGTAGGATAAGAATGCTCATAAACATACAGTACAAGGATAAATGGCCCAAGGGTTGTCATAAATGACCTGAAGCTGGGGCACTGGGGTTGATAGTGGAGGAGCTGGTATAACTGGGTTGATTAGAAAGCCACAGCACACTTGGATTAAGGATGGACACCCGCTACTACACAATCTAACAGATAGACACCACAATGGTGACACATAGTCTACTGATAATCACTGAGGAAGTGTACATCCATTGCATTGGAGTGCCAGATATAAAACTACATGTGACCTTCTTTCGGGGCTCTTCGTCATCCTCTAACAGACTGCGACGGTCCGAGACGGGAGCCTCAGCACTGATCTCTGTAATCATTCCTCTGCCTTAATTTAGATTAAAGGAGCTAAAAGTTAGAAACTGTTCGAGAGTCGTTACTTTAAGAGTCAAAGTTAGATAGAGTGTGTGATTGCTTCTGGGGTTCAAGTACCGGAGGAGCTCCGAGGCGTCTGACCGCCAGCAGGGTGCAGTAGCCTGGACACAACCTACCAAGACACGGCCATCCACTGTTTCACACTATTCCCAGGGTGAAATATGATGGTGGCAGCATTATACTGTGGGGAACAAGCAAGCTGTTCAGAGTTGATGGGTAGATGTATTGAGCTAAATACAAGGCAATCGTGTAAGAAAACCTGTTATAGCATGCAAAAGACTCGAGATTGGGGGAAAAGGTCATTTTCAAACAGGGCAACCACCCTTAAAGCCAAGGAGTATAAGTAAAGGCACTGCATCAGTCTGCAACATGATTCTTGGTAAAGTTCTGTATGGGCTTTTGCTCTTAAGCTCCACTAGCAACATAACTCTCAAGAAATCATCTTAACAGCTGATCTCGTGACCTTCAACCTTGTGAATCCATGGCACAGTTGCCTGAAAGAAATCTTCAATGTTTACTGTGATTTCAGCAAAAAGATCAAAGCAATGATGCAACCTTAGAAAGTTATGAGCAGATATGAGAAATTCCATCCATGCATCTATTTTCTAATGTTTTGTATCTATTTTGTAGTCGGTTATTAAAAGAATATCTACAATGGTAACAAAGATATAACCACACAACTGTTAATCAATGATGTTTACTTTGCAGATTCCATAATAAGAAATCCATATTACTCATGACATAGGACATTCAAGTCATATAAGAACTTCTAACTGGGGCAGCTGTCGTGGTGCCTGAAGGGAGCTAGACATGATACAACTGTACCAAAATTGAAACGAGAGCAAGGGAGATGGAAGAGGGCAGCTTGTGAAGCACTTAGTGGTCATGACTGAACAGTTCACCAACAAAAAGACAGATCTGAACCTCCACTACCCTCTGGCATCATTCTCCCCTCTTCTGACTTTACATCATTTTTACTTGCTCTGCCCACTCTGCACTCTGTCTCTCTCAAACATCCACCAGATGTCAGCGTTATTAGGAGTTGGATTCTATGTGCTTAATCATCAAGGCTGGTCTTGTTTTCTTTGTGTCATTTTGAAAAATGACACAGAAAAACCACAGACTTTAGTTTATTCTAGGTGATTAATTCTGCCATTGGTGCTTATGTTACAGGCTCAGGACATGCTGACAGACTTACTCCCTTTAGGCACTGGTGACTACAGTATTTCCAATGTTTGTTTTATCATTACTTAACACTTGATGACACTGTGAACTTCTGCTTACGTTTGCAATACTAATTAGTAAACGCTTCATGCAAACTGCGGAGTTTTTATATACTGTTAATGATCTGGTCTTTGCCATGGTCAAAATGAAAGGTTTGTGAAGAACAAAGCATTCACTATAAGAATTACCATGATTCGTCTAAATAACTGATGATGTCCAAAATAATTTTCCATCAGAGTGAACTGTTTTAGTCAACCCAAAGTTTTTAGGATTAATTTTTTTTCTCTTCAAACTCAGATTCAAACTCAAATTCAGATAGCTGTATGTGCAGAGTCCCCTCCCAGCAATCATTATGAACAGTCTGTCTGTGTGCCTTTAAATCAGTTGAGTTCAACTCCAAACATTTGCTGGCTCTGTCTGCACTAGTGTTTCAAAACAAATATGGTGGATAAAATGTCTGATGACTCCCTGATGAGTGAGGATCATATAGGTTTTTCAGTTTTCAAAGGCAGGAAGTACTTACAAGTTAGTCCCTTAAGGGTGTAATTACACCTGCCATTTTTGGTCTGTTGCAGAGCAGAAATGCAGAAAGCATTCCTTCCATGACAGTTTTCCAACATTTCAAAGTCTGTACTCTTTCCTGCCCCCATCATTTCTGTCCAATGGGAGCGATCTTCACATGCGAGGCTTTGTTTACAAGTTATTGTTTACTTGCAAAAAGTACAATGCAAAAGCAAACCGAACCAAACAAAAAAAATAAAAAAATTGTTTGGTCCAGACCAAACAAGCGGACCAAAGGACTTTCCTAGAGAAATTAAACCTTAAAATTATCATTATGAACTGCAGCCAGACAAGCATCATGTATGAGAATATGCAGACACTGACCCATGCTGACCAAGCCTTTCTTTGCATATCTCAAGGTTGATGGAAAATTAAGAGTCAGCCTGACCCAAATAATTGTTGTTTATCTGAATCTGACTCCCCTGCACGGCCTTGATGGCTGGCTCTCTTCAACATCTCCTGGAAGTTATGTAAATATGACGCTCTGCTCCCTCTGCCCCCTCCCTTCCCTGACGACATCTGTGGACCTGCTCAGAACTGTGTGGCCGGTTGATGAACCTTCCAACGTACCATCAAGGACAATGGCCTCTGTGACAGTGCTTCATGGACTTACTTTGCACACACTCACATGCACACACGCACATGCTCATATAAACATGTGCACCCCTGACATACAGCCTTCACCGTATCCCTGCAATATGTTGTCTCGCATATGTATTGCTTATTTGTGCTGAGTTTTTTTTTTGATATCTCAAACTGTATCCTGCTAAGGAAAAAGTGTGAAATATGATTTTTGTCCCTACTCTTACCTAATGTGGTCTTTCTTCTTATCCTCTTTTTACCTAAATGTGGCTTCATAGATTTTTAGATTGCTTAGAAGGATTACAACCATTTCACACCAGTGAAAGCCAAACATTATTAGTATTTGAAAGTTTGGACTAAAACTGTTGTGACCCAGCTTCTCTGCTTAGACTTTATTTGAATGATGGGACCACAACTGCCTCATACCAGCGAACTCAAGGATTAATATTATCATTTTCCTTCTAGCACAGAAAGAATTCCTTACCACAGAGGACTTAATGAACTAATTACCTCTATTAGAAAGATTGGATATGAGCCAGCTCTTACCAGTAAACCCCCAAAGATTATTAATGTCATTTGATTTGTTTTTCTGTTGTTTGATTTTCTGTATCATTGTAATGTTTTTCCTCATGTACAGCGCCTTGAGTGCCTTGTTGCTGAAAAGCGCTATATAAATAAACTTGACTTTACTTGACCCAGGGTCTACTGTTGAACCAGAAAATATACTATGAGGTTAGACAAGTTATCTGCTATATTTTCTAATTTTCCCTCATGTTTGACTGATTAGCTTCCTGCCTGTGCCAGTGTTAATGTGCAGATATTGTGGAATATTTTTTTTCAGCCTGTTATAATCAGATTTAATTGTGTAGATAATTTGAATATCTAAATGAATAAAATTTTAAATAATACTGACATAAATGCATACAGTTAATAAATACCTGTCATTGTAGAGCTACAGTCTCTATTTGTCATATCCATGGTGGTTGTGTGCAGGCTGAGTGCAGTCTGTGTTTTCTGTGCTGTGTTTCTCTCCTTCCACTCAGGGTGTGACTGGCAGGTGCTCCTGCGCAGCTGTTGCTCATCAGGTAGCAATCAACATGGGCTTAAGAGTAGTGGAGAACCAGAGGGAGGCGTCAGCTCATTGTCTCACTTCAGTGGTAAACAGCTAGACCTATGTTGCACTGCAGTTTTCTCACCGATCACTGACTGTTGTGTTTTCTCTTCTGCGTCTTAGGAAGAAGGTTTTTGCCGGAGATTCTGGGGTTTTTTCGTGGCTCCGGTTAATTCTCGTCATGTTCTGAGGATCAAGGTAATTGAAGCTTCGATTGTCTCAGCTGTGAGCCTCCACTCTGGCTCCTTCCCGGACCCAGGTTTTCTAGAGCAGCATACACCTGCTTCTGAGAATCATTCACCTGCCTGTCCACCCTCCCACAGAAATACCCCTTTTATGGAAAAGGATCAAGAAACACTGAGCCTGAAAAGCCTGCAGACACTTTCCCCTTCAACTGCCCCCATCTGCCAACCTCAACCATCGTGGAACAGAATTATTCCTCCCTGGGTTTTTCTGAGAGTCCTGTCTTAGCAAGTCCAAAACCAAAAGAAACTGTTTTATAATTTGCCATCTCATGCAGGACCTCTCTAAGCCTCTCTTTTTCACTTCAGTGAGACCCCAATCCTGTCGCTGATCCAGTCCTGGTTCCAGATCACATTTCCTCATGTAAAACGTAATAAACTGTTAAAACGTTGCCTTGGTTCACTTGTGGTTGTGTCATTCAGAGTCTGGTAAAAACCCAATATGACAGAACGAGCTGACCAGACTGACTCTGAAGCACAAAAACAGGGTGCGGTTTCTCACCAAGGGATTATATTGGGTCAACATGATACTAAGCTCAGGTTCCTTGCTCAACAACAGAACCAAATCCAACAATCCATTAACACAATGAACCAACAGTTTCAAGAACTTTTAGTCAAACTCCATGTTGCATCTAATAATACTTTTCCTCCTCAGCCTCCAGCCCAGGTCGTGCCCACTCCTGCCCAGGGATGTAGTTCTATCCGGGAGGTTCCTTCTCCTCCTCCTGAACCATTTTCCGGGGACCTAGACAAAAGTAAGGGATTCCTTTTACAGTGAACTTTAATTTTTCATAGGTCGCCTTAGTCTTTTCCTGATGACTTAATTAAGCTTTCCTATATAATTGGATTACTCAGGGACCAGGCTTTAAGATGGGCAGAAGCAATCATTAATGAATCATCGATTCATTACTACTCCTTTGAAGAGTTCATCAGTCTTTTCAAACTAACCCTTTCCCCTAGTCGGTCAGGAGATGAGGCAGCCAAGAAATTATGGATGCTTAAACAGGATTTAAGACCTGTCGCTGTCATGGCCATTGAGTTCCACACTCTAGCAGCAGAATCCGGTTGAAATCCTTCTGCCCTAAAGAGCGCCTTCCTAAATTCTTTAAATTAGGAATTAAAGGACGAACTTACTTATCGGGATGAAACAGATTCATTGGAGGAATTAATTAGTTTGGCTATTTGTATTGACAACCGTATATGAGAAAGAGCTAAGGTGAAGGGTTTTAAGCCTACAGCTACTTGGAAACGCTCAGACAACTGGCCATCCTCATATGCTAAAGATTTCAGGTTAAAGAATAATTTGCTACCTGAACCCATGCAAATTGGGAGAGCTCGTCTCACCACAGAAAAGAAGGAGAGACGATTTAAGGCAGGTCAGTGTCTATACTGTGGCTCTTCAGGTCATTTTCGCCTCCATTGTCCAGTGCGCCCAAAAGAGTCAGCTGTTCAACAAGTAGAAAACCCCCATTTCCTGCTTCAGACCAAATTGCACTATAATGGTGAACAGACTCCCCTCCTGGCTCTCATGGACTCAGGTTCTGAGCAAAATTTAATTAGTCCAAATCTTGTTCGGGAGTTTAATTTTCCGGTTGTCGACCTAGAAAGTCCCATTAACGTTTCTGTTTTAGATGGACGATCACTTAACTCAGTTTTTCAGAAAACTCAACCTTTAGAGCTTGTACGTCTGTTATGATTCTGGCACGTCTGCTCTACCCTGTCTCCCTGGCTGCAATCAGCAGATGAGATGCACCTGGTGACTGCTGCAGTGCAGTGCAATCTGTGGCATTCCAAGCACCTGTGTCTTCCCTGATATATACTGACTCTGACAAGCAGACGGTGCCAGATTTTTGAAAGCCATCGTGTGAGTAGATATCCAGCATTCCTTCCTGACTGATCGTTGTTTTGACCTTGCCTTGCCTCTTGGATTTTTGGCTCTGCCTGCCCCTTGTCGGACTGTTTGGATTTTGGTTTTGACCCTGTTTCCTGCATCTGATTTATCCCTCTGCCTGCCCCTTGCCTGACGTCTCTTGTTCCGATCATTGACCCTGTTTCTGTCCCTGGATTATTGAATTAGCCTGGCCCTTGGATTATTCAGCCAAAAGTCACCTGTCTCTCTCACCTGCGCTGTGGAGATCCCTGCCTGCTACCCACTGAGGTTTCCCCTCTGGGTTTCAAGTTTAACCCAAGACAAGAACAGGTTAGTGACTTTTCTGATCCTTGCAAGATTTGGAGAAACTACAAGTCACTAATCCTTCTTTCTGCTTCAGTGATTCCTGGAAGCTGTGTGGGTTTTAACCTGAATGACGTTTTCCTGTGGCTGAATAAACTTTTTAATCTTTCAGTTCTGTGTCTGGCTGAATCTTGGGTCCGCCTTTTTCTAATTCGTAATAGAAAAATCTGGCCAAAAATGGACCCATCGCCAGCACAGCAGTGGCGCATCCACGTTGATGAGACCCTTCCCTGGCTGGGTTCCGGCATGGAGGAAATAATTTCCACATTACGTTCTGGCAATCCTGTCTCCAAGCTGCCACCGTCACAAATTAACCACGCCCAAGTCACACAGACAACAGCAGAGGTAAGGGAGCCACGCCTATCTCCGCCTGAGATGTTCAGGGGAGACCCAGACCAGTGTCGAGCTTTCCTAACTCAGTGTGAGATTCATTTTGAGCTTCAGCCGTCATCCTTTCCCACTGAGCGCTCCAAGGTGGCTTTTGTTATATCTCTGCTGGCAGGAAGGGCAAAGCAGTGGGGGACTGCTGAATGGCATAACAGGTCTGCATCTTGTAACTTCTATGAAACTTTTTCTAAGGAACTCATTCGAGTTTTCAACCCAAGACAAGAACAGGTTAGTGACTTTTCTGATCCTTGCAAGATTTGGAGAAACTACAAGTCACTAATCCTTCTTTCTGCTTCAGTGATTCCTGGAAGCTGTGTGGAGTTTAACCTGAGTGACGTTTTCCTGTGGCTGAATAAACTTTTTAATCTTTCAGTTCTGTGTCTGGCTGAATCTTGGGCCCACCTTTTTCTAATTCGTAATAACGTCAGGTAATCACCATGAGAACATTTCATTCCTTCTGTTTCCCACTAAAGAGTCACTCATAGTTTTAGGTCACCCGTGGCTTAAACTCCATAATCCTCACTTTAACTGGGTTGAATCCCGTATTGAGGCATGGTGCACTAGCTGCCATGCTACCTGTCTTCGTTCTGCTGTTCCTGCATCTATTCCTCAGGATGACATGATTATCGCTCCTGACTTAACTAACGTTCCTGCAGAATATCATGACCTTGAAAGGGTTTTCAGTAAAGACCTCGCCCTTTCTCTCCTTCCACATCGACCTTATGACTGTGCGATAGACCTCCTCCCTGGAGCAAATTTGCCGTCTGGTCGGCTTTTCCGCCTATCAGGTTCAGAACGAGAATCCATGGGGAAATACATCAATGACTCTCTCAAGGCTGGCATAATACGCACCTCATCACTAGTAGGGGCAGGATTTTTCTTTGTTTCCAAAAAAGACGGAAGCTTAAGACCATGTATTGATTATCGAGCATTGAATGACATCGCTGTTAAGAATAAATATTCTCTTCCCTTACGCTCATCTGCCTTTGAGTCCGTTCAAGGAGCTAACATCTTCTCCAAGCTGGACCTCAGGAACGCTTATCATGTAATCCGTATACGTGAAGGAGATGAGTGGAAGACTGCTTTCAAGACACCCATAGGTCACTTTGAATATTTGGTGATGCTTTTTGGTCTTACTAATGCCCCTACCATTTTTCAGGCATTGGTAAATGATGTGCTCAGGGACTTTATCAATGTTTTTGTTTTCGTCTACCTAGCCGACATCTTGATCTATTCCAAGGATCCTGAGGAACATTCTAAACATGTCAGAGCTGTTTTGCAAATACTTCTTGAAAACCGTCTATTTGTTAAAGCAGAGAAGAGCGAATTTCATGTTTCGTCAGTGACTTTCCTGGGTTTTATTTTTGAGGGTGGACAGGTGAATCCTAGAAAGATTTCTGCTGTCGTGGATTGGCCGGTTCCTGTGGATCGCAAGCAGCTTAAACGATTTCTGGGGTTTGCCGACTTCTATCGATGTTTCATCCGTGACTACAGTCTCCTTGCTTCTCCCCTTACAGCTACAGGGGTTGGACAATGAAACTGAAACACCTGGTTTTAGACCACAATAATTTATTGGTATGGTGTAGGGCCTCCTTTTGCGGCCAATACAGCGTCAATTCGTCTTGGGAATGACATATACAAGTCCTGCACAGTGGTCAGAGGGATTTTAAGCCATTCTTCTTGCAGGATAGTGGCCAGGTCATTACGTGATACTGGTGGAGGAAAACGTTTCCTGACTCGCTCCTCCAAAACACCCCAAAGTGGCTCAATAATATTTAGATCTGGTGACTGTGCAGGCTATGGGAGATGTTCAACTTCACTTTCATGTTCATCAAACCAATCTTTCACCAGTCTTGCTGTGTGTATTGGTGCATTGTAATCCTGATACAAGGCACCGCCATCAGGATACAATGTCTGAACCATTGGATGCACATGGTCCTCAAGAATAGTTCGGTAGTCCTTGGCAGTGACGCGCCCATCTAGCACAAGTATTGGGCCAAGGGAATGCCATGATATGGCAGCCCAAACCATCACTGATCCACCCCCATGCTTCACTCTGGGCATGCAACAGTCTGGGTGGTACGCTTCTTTGGGGCTTCTCCACACCGTAACTCTCTCGGATGTGGGGAAAACAGTAAAGGTGGAATCATCAGAGAACTAAACATGTTTCACATTGTCCACAGCCCAAGATTTGCGCTCCTTGCACCATTGAAACCGATATTTGGCATTGGCATGAGTGACCAAAGGTTTGGCTATAGCAGCCCGGCCGTGTATATTGACCCCGTGGAGCTCCCGACGGACAGTTCTAGTGGAAACAGGAGAGTTGAGGTGCACATTTAATTCTGCCGTGATTTGGGCAGCCGTGGTTTTATGTTTTTTGGATACAAGCACCCGAACATCCGTTTCAGACAGCTTCCTCTTGCGTTCACAGTTAATCCTGTTGGATGTGGTTCGTCCTTCTTGGTGGTATGCTGACATTAACCTGGATACTGTGGCTCTTGATACATGACAAAGACTTGCTGTCTTGGTCACAGATGCGCCAGCAAGACGTGCACCAACAATTTGTCCTCTTTTGAACTCTGGTATGTCACCCATAATGTTGTGTGCATTTCAATATTTTGAGCAAAATTGTGCTCTTACCCTGCTTATTGAACCTTCACACTCTGCTCTTACTGGTGCAATGTGCAATTAATGAAGACTGGCTACCAGGCTGGTCCAATTTAGCCATGAAACCTCCCACACTAAAATGACAGGTGTTTCAGTTTCATTGTCCAACCCCTGTATGACATCCATTAAACAGCCTTTTGTCTAGTCTCCTGAAGCTGACACTGCCTTCAAGAACCTCAAGCAACGTTTTTCCACTGCCCCGGTCCTGAAACATCCTGACACCCAGAAGCAATTTTTGATGGAGGTTGACGCCTCCGATACTGGAGTAGGAGCTGTCTTGTCCCAGCGATCCCCCACAGATGGTAAGCTCCATACAGGCGCATTTTTCTCTAAACGTTTTTCTGCTGCAGAAAGGAATTACGATGTGGAGGATCAAGAGCTTCTTGCTATCAAGATGGCCCTTGAAGAATGGAGGTACTGGCTGGAGGGAACCTCCCAACCTATTGTTGTCTGGACAGATCACAAGAATCTTGAGCATATCAGAAATGCTAAACGACTTAACCCACAACAGTCCCGTTGGTCATCGTTTTTCTCTCGTTTCCATTTTACAATCACTTACCGCCCAGGTTCTAAAAACATAAAGCCTGATGCCCTGTCCAGACAATTTTCATCAACTGAAGAGGAGTCAGAAACCGAACCTATCGTTGCTCCCTCATGTGTTGTGGGTGGCTTAACATGGGGATTGGAGGACCAGATTAGACAGGCTCAACAACGGTAACCTGATTCTGGTGGGGGACCCCCTGGTTGCCTTTATGTTCCCACCACTTTTAGGTCTAATGTCATCCAGTTGGGGCATACTTCCAAGTTTTCTGGTCACCCAGGTTCTAGTCGTACCGTATCCTTTATTCGTAGATACTTTTGGTGGCCTACCCTTAATTGAGATGTGGTAGATTTTGTTTCAGCCTACACTACCTGTGCCAGAAATAAGTCTTCCTACAAGCCTCCTGCTGGTTTATTACAACCTCTGAGAGTTCCCAGTCGTCCATGGTCCCACATCGCCTCAGATGTCGTTACTGGTCTTCTCCCATATAATAACCGAACTGTTATTTCCATAATAGATCGTTTTTCTAAGGCCTGCCATTTCATAGCTCTTTTCAAGCTCCCTTCTGTCGCAGAGACTGCCAGACTCCTTATTAACCATGTCTTCCGTTTGCATGGGATTCCTAAGGAAATTATTTCCGGTAGAGGGCCCCAGTTCATCTCACAGGTCTGGCGAGATTTTTGTAATGCTCTGGGAGCTAAATCCCAACTGTCTTCGGGTTTTCACCCTCAAACAAACGGTCAGTGTGAAAGACTGAATCAGGACTTGGAGAACACTCTCCGGTGTTTGTGTAACCATAACCCCATTACTTGGAGTAAACATTTGGCCTGGGTAGAATACGCTCACAATAGTCACATCTCTGCAGCTACCGGTCTATCTCCTTTTGAGGCCTCTTGTGGTTATCAACCCACTCTCCTTCCTGACTCCTTCCCTGATCGGACACTTCCTTCAGTCAAGATTTTTGTACACCAGTGTAAGAGACTGTGGGACCAGACTAAGGCCGCTCTTGAGCGGACTTCAGCCCAAAACAAACATTATGCTGATAGGAAGAGGACTCCCGCACCTATCTATACTCCTGGCCAGGAAGTTTGGTTATCCTCCCAAAACTTCCCCCTAAAAGCTTTTTCTAAGAAGCTCGCACCACGTTTCCTAGGTCCTTTCAGGATTGAAACTGTAATCAGCCCCACTGCTGTTCGTTTTAAGCTGCCCACTCATTATAGAGTGCATCACACTTTCCACGTCTCCCAGATCAAAACAGTCCGATCCAGTCCATTGTGCCTTCCGTCCAGACCCCCTCCTCCCGCCCGGGACATTGACAGTCACCCTGCCTACTCCGTTCGTTGGATTGTGGACTCTAGGTGCAGGGGGGGTGGGGTCCAGTACCTTGTTGACTGGGAGGGTTACGGTCCGGAGCACCGCCTCTGGATACCACGTAGCTTCATTTTGGACCCGGATCTCATCACTGACTTCGAAGCAGCGTCTGCCCCTTCCACCAGTTGGCCGCCAGGGGGCGCCCGTTAAGGGGGGGGGTAATCCCTATCCATGGTGGTTGTGTGCAGGCTGGGTGCAGTCTGTGTTTTTTGTGCTGTTTCTTTCCTTCCACTCAGGGTGTGACTGGCAGGTGCTCCTGTGCAGCTGTTGCTCATCAGGGAGCAATCAACCTGGGCTTAAGAGTAGTGGAGAACCAGAGGGAGGCGTCAGCTCATTGTCTCACTTCAGTGGTAAACAGCTAGACCTCTGTTGCTCTGCAGTTTTCTCACCGATCACTGACTTTTGTGTTTTCTCTTCTGCTTCTTAGGAAGAAGGTTTCTGCCGGAGATTCTGTGGTTTTTTTGTGGCTCCGGTTAATTCTTGTCATGTTCTGAGGATCAAGGTAATTGAAGCCTCGATTGTCTCAGCTGTGAGCCTCCACTCTGCCTCCTTCCCGGACCCAGGTTTTCTAGAGCAGCATACACCTGCTTCTGAGAATCATTCACCTGCCTGTCCACCCTCCCACAGAAATACTTTTTTATGGAAAAGGATTAAGAAACACTGAGCCTGAAAAGCCTGGAGACACTTTCCCCTTCAACTGCACCCATCTGCCAACCTCAACCATTATGGAACAGAATTATTCCTCCCTGGGTTTTTTCTGAGAGTCCTGCCTTCGTAAGTCCAAAACCAAAAGAAACTGTTTTGTAATTTGCCATCTCATGCAGGACCTCTCTAAGCCTCTCTTTTTCCCCTCAGTGAGACCCCAATCCTGTCGCTGATCCAGTCCTGGTTCCAGATCACATTTGCTCATGTAGAACCTAATAAACTGTTAAAACGTTGCCTTGGTTCACTTGTGGTTGTGTCATTCAGAGTCTGGACCTTTTGAATACTAAGGCTATACTGATACTAAGGTTTTTTCTTTATTTTACTGATGCTGGAGGTGGTACTTTATATGTAATGAAAACTTCAAAATGCTATCATTTTGTGTGTATATTATATTAGCTTTGTGTACATATTCTGGATCCACTGCAGCTTGATGTATCAAGCGTCACTCTTGATCTTCCTCTGATTGAATGCTGTATTAATGTTCAGTGTAAAACTAAAACAAAATCAGAGATGTGAATGTAAAAAGTCAAAATGCTGACGAGTTGATGTGCACAAGTGAATACTAAGCTTTGTCAGAAATCAACCTTTAATTTTTCCGTAAAAAAATTAAGGACGAATCTAAATCTACATCAAAGTAAATGAGTTATAAACCTATTGAAGCCTTCAGATCACAGTCAGATTGACCATAACCATTGGAAAAGAGAGGGGGTCATACAGGTAGCAGAAATGGAGGTTGTGTTTGCACCTCAACCATAACTGAGCTAAACCTGATTCCCCCTTACTCCATCCAACAAGGGGAGAAGAAGACGGAGATAAAATAAGGAATATAGCTCAGGATAACCTAAGCCACTCTAACTATAAGCTTTATCAAAAAGGAAAGTTTTAAGCCTAGCCTTAAAAGTAGACAGGGTGTCCGCCTCACGGACTAAAACTGGGAGCTGGTTCCACAGGAGAGGATCCTGATAACTAAAGGATCTGCCTCCCATTCTCTCTCTTTTTAATTTTCATCAGAACTCTTGCTGCAGCATTTTGAATCAGCTGAAGGCTTTTAACTGCATTTTGTGGACATCCTGATAGTCAAGAATTACAATAGTCCAGCCTTGAAGTAACAAATGCATGGACTAGTTTTTCAGCGTCACTTCTGGACAGGTTATTTCTAATTTTGGCAATGTTCTGGAGATGAAAGAAGGAAATCCTAGAGACCTGTTTAATATGGGATTTAAATTACATGTCCTGGTCAAAAATAACACCAAGGTTTTTTACTTTATCGGAGGTCAATTTAATGCCATCCAGGTTAAGTGATTGACTAAGCAGTTTCATTTTTAAAGACTCCGGTCCAAAGACGAGAACTTCTGTCTTGTCTGAATTTAGAAGCAGAAAATTTAAGGTCATCCAAGTTTTTATGTCTTCAAGACAGGCTTGTAGTCTATCTGACTGGTTGGGCTCATCAGGATTTATGGATATGTAAAGCTGAGTATCATCAGCGTAACAGTGAAAATTTATTCTATGCTGCCTGATAATTTTACCTATTGGAAGCATATATATAGTAAAGAGAATTGGCCCAAGTACTGAACCCTGTGGTACTCCACAATTAACCCTGGAGTTTAAAGATGATTTATCATTTACATAAACAAACTGGAATCTGTCAGACAAATAAGATTTAAACCAGCCTAGCGCTGTTCCCCTGATCCCTACAGCATATTCCAGCCTATCTAAGAGAATAATGTGATCGACTGTATCAAATGCAGCACTGAGATCTAACAGAATCAATAATGTGTATTTTTTTCATCTATTGGTTTAAAACTATTAAGGAGTGTTTGTTTAGCACTTTATGAATAAACCAAAAACTAACATTGGCTCACATAATTTTATGTTATTATTATGCAAAATTAGATTGAGTTTACAAGAATAAGTGCTGTGTCTGTTGATGCTCACACCTATAAGACAAAAAATAAAAGAGACAAAAGAGATTGCAAATTTGGTTAAAAGCCCCAGGGGAGAAGGAAATGCACCTGAGATGTGCAGTAAAAATAACTGTTTTTAAAACAACAATGTCAATAAAACATATGAAGGTGTTTCTGCTTGTGAATGCAAAGGCTTTTAAACATTTATTTAATTCTTCATGACTATGGGGGCTGGACATCACTTGTTTTTTGCATAAGGAAAGTATATTACAGCACAGTATATTCAGCTCTACCAATCCTGACCAGTGAATCCCCAGTTGGGAAATTGGAAATTCTTTCTTCTTCAAATCAGAGAACATATCACAGTATGCACTACCATGTCACAGAGTGACAACACTCTTTGGTGTGGAAGAAGACTCAATGTTATTCTAAGCTATTCTCTTAAGCTATTCTCAGTTTTAGCAAGGTGTTTAAAAGTAAGTGAAAAGAACCCCAAAGATATAAGAAGGTATTTAAGAGGAAACTGTTTTGCTTATGTAACGACATGTCTGTGGTAAAATCAGTAGGAGAGAGAGAGAGAAAGAGTCAAGGTAAGAGTGTACATTCTTGAGGTAATACACTGATGACACTGAAAAATATAAATTATCTATCCATCTATTTTATATACCTGCTTCTTCCGTACTGGGTCGAAGGGGAGCTGGTGCCTATCTCCAGCGGTCTACGGGCAAGAGGTGGGGTACACACTGGACAGGTTGCCAGTCCATCGCAAAAAATACAAATCACTTTGTCTTAGTTTTAGAATATTTGAAAAACCCTGTTTTTCATCAAATGCTCTGATATAAGTGATTACTGACTGCTCACAACAGGAATGCTAGGGAAAAATATTTTTTTACGCTATCATAACTTTCTGAAATATTTCCTAAAGAATCAGCTAAAATCCACATTTTAATGTCAAATCTGTACAAAAGCCAAAGGTCACAAATCGTCCAGAAAAGTGTGATTGGAAAATGTTTTTCCATTGTTATATGTTTTGTATCTATATATTTGTGTTGATAGAAGATTCATATTGTAGATAAACGGCCAGAGATCCATAACTGTACCTCTTTGATTGGTCATTTGATGTATTCTGGCTTGATCATTCTTCTGCAGCACACCACGTCACAACAGAGGACTCAGTACTGGGTTTCTTTTTTGCCATATGCACCTCACTAGGCTTAATGGAACACCTACCATTTACTTGAATGCTCTTGCAAAGGCTTCTGTAACGACTAGGTCACTCAGGTCATCAAGGGATTGTTGGCTAGCAGTAACTATACCACGCTCACAACAATCCAGACTTTTTTGTTGTTCCACGATGGTGGAAGACCTACTGAGCACTAACAGAATAGGGGCGTCCCTGTCTTTCTTCAAGAACCTCTTGAAAATCACCAGCTCTTCAGAGCATTTCCTACTCTAGCACCTACCCTATACTTTCCTATCCTCTCTACTACACTATCGCTTTCTGCACTTTCCTCTGTTTGTCCACTCTATTTCCACATTGACAACCCGTCACTTCTAACAAAGCCTGATTGTGGTCTTCCTTCTAAGTAGTTCATTGTTTGCTTTGATATTTCCTGCATTGTTATATTCTTATTTGGAAGTCACTTTGGATAAAAGATTATACCAAATGCATAAAAATAAGCAGACATTATAATTAAGTTGTGAAATTAGGAATATTCAACAATATCATATGTCTTGTCTTAGTATGCTTTTTTTGTAAATAAAGTGACAGCATTTTTTCTTATATTTTGTGTGCTGTCTATTTTGTTTACCTCTATCATTTTATCTTGCTTCATCAATATCATGATCACAGTTTTGGAAAAAGAGGGTCGGAAAAAAAACGGATTAGCTGATGGATTTAATGAAGAGTGTTCTTCTATCTCCCGTGCAAATACCCTGCTTCTCCTGTAGCTCTGAGCAGATGGTACTTCTGTTGCCTCTGGGTCCAGACAGAGTCTGGGGACACAGTGGCACCAACAAAACCATCATATCCTCCTTCACTTCTCTTCTCTTCTACTTATCCTCATCCCTTCTCAGTTCAGCCCCTTTCCCTCTCGCTTTCTCTTTACACATGTTTTCCAGCTCAGGTGGTGGACTTTAGAATCCAATCCTCATTATTGCTCCATGTATATGATGCCTTGCAGCATCCCAGGCCAATCCACAGTAAGTGATCATTCCTCACAAGCTGATGCTCTGGAGGTGAACTTAGACCAAAGTGTGTTGCAGCTGTGAGCTTAATGCTCTCAATGTGTCTCACATATGTGCCTCTCAGAGTTACTCCACAACGAAATGCTAAGAATGGAATACAAACCATTTACACAAAGCTGAGAAACAAACAAATAGCAATGCATAACAAATTGCTAAAGCTATGGGGTGACGTTATTGGCATGACAAAACATGTTAGCTCAACAAACTGGGAGGTTTACAATGAGACTCACAGAGGCATCTGGTGCAATACCAAATAACCTTGAAAACAACAAAGTCCAATTTACTCGGCAAGGGGAAATTAAAAAGACAGGGTGACGAGAAAAGCAATATGGACCCACAGAACTTGTAGAGACACCTAAACAATTAGATGAGCCGGTGAAAGCAAACCTGTCTCATTATTTATCCATTTTGGCACACAGATTGACCTGGATTCAAACTCAAAGACTGAATAGATGTCAGTTCAATCAAATGGGTCATCTGCTTAGCTGGGGCTAAGTCATACTGGGTTCAGATTAATACTTTGAACATGTACCTCATTGCGGTTCATATAAAATAAATTTACCACAGATTGTTAGCACTAAATTTCTAGTTGTACTTTGTCTTCTCTGCTTGCTCACATCACTATAGAACACAAGGCAGCAGTTGTCGGTTGAAGCGTTAAATTAATTCTGTAGATTAATATTTCCCAGAGTATCAGATGTGTGAAAACACCATATGCTGGTCGTCTCGTACAAACAGTTCATTAGAATCATTATTCATGGGTGCTGAACAAAGTTGATCTTTCATTTTCAAACGCAAAGAATTTCTGTGCTTCAAATGTAGTGGAAAACATAAAAGAAACATCCTATTCTGCTTTTTATCAATAAAGTCTATTAAATTTACATGGTAATAAAATGTGCACAGAACAATTGTAGCCTGCCTGTATGCATCTTTATGTGTTTGAAACAGCTGCACTGCTATAGTACTTTACCCTAAATGCTCTGATGAAATATGTGAGTTATTTTGAGCAGAGCTCTATGCATTATTACATTTCTATTTCCTTACTTCCACCAAGTATGGATTACGAAGGTCATAAGCATGGGTTTAGTTATTAAAATAATATGTTTTAGTGTTTCATAAATATGGTCACCAACAGTTCACACAAGTCTTCATAGTTACTGGCAGCAACTTGTAAAGACACACAGGTCCACTTCACTTAGTCACTTTTCGAAATAGGAATACAAGAGAACTTGTCATTCAAGTAAGGCATATGTCTGGCAATCTTCATAAGTCATGAATTAGCTACAAGAGAAAAGTCGGAGGCCTAAAACTGCCTCCTCTACAGTCAGTGGAATAATTAAAAAAATATAAAACAACTGTAATTGGGCAAAGAACTATTAATGATGAGGGAGGTTAAAAAAAATCCATACGTTTCACTGTTAGAGAGCTGCAGCAATTTCTTTACCTTGCATTTATAAGGTATTTTACACCTTAATAGTTGTTTATCATCTGCCGTCCAAAAAAGTTTGTATTTCTATCACATCACATTGCTTGTACAAATATTTAGGAAGTACTTTGACATAACATGTTGCTAGTTTGATTTCAGCGTCTTCCACCACATGTTGAAGTATCTGTGACACAGGGTTCTCGTTAACTGAATATTTTCTGTTTTTTGACCGTTTTTATAAATGGTGATGGAAAAATCTGAAGGCCATTTGTCATTTTGACAAATTGCAAGTCACACCATTGACCACTTGGTGGCGAGTTAGCATTAGCAGCAGCAATTAGGTTAGGCGGGAGTACAGAGTTTAGAGGCAGCAGGAGTTCTTCTGGCTGAAGGAGAATGGAAAAATGTTCTGCGACATGTGCAAAAAAAGGCAATATGAGAAATAGATTTGTCTGAGGATATTTTATTTCATATTTTAAGTGCAATCATTTGATTTCATTGTTTATAAGTAGTTACTAGAACCATCGTCAGTGTTTGTTATATGTATTCATCCGGTTAATGTGGACTCTCTGTTCAGCTTGTTCGGACTGAATATTAATTAAAATTAGTAAAAATAAATTCT
The DNA here is from genome assembly GCA_036173005.1 of Crenichthys baileyi. Taxonomy (NCBI): domain Eukaryota; kingdom Metazoa; phylum Chordata; class Actinopteri; order Cyprinodontiformes; family Goodeidae; genus Crenichthys; species Crenichthys baileyi. The sequence goes on from JAHHUM010000331.1 coordinate 276,947, forward strand.
ACTAAATGTTTTTTTTCTTATCATTTTAATAAATAAAGTTACTGGTTGAAATAGATTAAGACAAGATTTTTTTGACCCTGCCCGTCCAAATGACAGGCACCGATAAATTCTAGCCCAAGCTCTGTTGTGACATGACACTGAACCACGACTTGGCTACTAAACACAGCAAAAGGGTGAATGTGACTCGTAGAGTAAAAGTCCTTGTGTAGTCAGTATAGGCTAGAAAAGCATCATACAAGTTCAGTCTATTTCCATCTCAGCAAGGTCGGATCGCAAGCAGGTACTCTCTGGGTTCATGGGTATTTGACATCCTCTCCAAGCGCAAAAAACATTCATGTTAGGTTAATTGGCCACTCTAAACTGCGAGTGTGTGTGTGCAAGATTGTGTGCTTTGTGACTGGTAATTTGTCAACTGGCCACTGAAGACAGACATTAGCGACTCTGCGAGGAGCAAATATAGAAAAAGAATGGATAAAGGAGTACCCCTACACTGCAGAATCCTCAAAATGATGCATGTGGGTGAGTTGGCTATTCTCCTTTGATGGAATTCAATTTTAACCTAAATAAAAACTGCTGCTATCTTACTCTGTTGATGAAGGAGATTCACAACAAATTAATTTTTAAAGGTTCTAGATAAAAGATAAAATATATTTTATACATATATGAAAATAGTACAAAACATCATCATTGAAATTGAAAAAAAAAACGCTGTGCAAAGACTTTTCAAATTCAGAAACAAAATTGCCAGTTTCATAAACCACTAGAGATACAGAAATAAATGGTATGTAAACAACCAGATATTACTGTGACAGGGTAAGAAACTGGTATTTTGAAAGCCTGCCTTTCAGAAACAAGACTTCCCCGTACTAATATTCTATAACTGTCCTGATTTGAGAGGCAAGAGCTGGACCAGCTTGCAGACATGTACTCAGGAGCAGCATTGTGAGTAAAAATGGTTTATTAAAAAAAGTAAATATACAAAAAAACTTGGCTGGCATACGGAGAGCAGAGCTCAGAGTATGGGCAGAGGACTGGACTGAAATGCAAGGAAACAACTGGCATAATAATGGAAGGATCCATTGGAGAACAAATAGAACCGGTAAGTATATATACAGTGAGGCAGGAGTAGAGAAATGACAGGCAGACCAGAAAAGCTAATCAGAAGAATAAGTTGAGCTAAGGCAGGGTGTAGGCAGAGCAATCAGAGGATGTGTGGAGCAGCTGAGGCAGAAGAAAATAGAAGGGGGTAAAACACAAATGCAACCAATGGAGGGAATATGAAAGCAACGTCGGACTAGCAACACAAAAGTACACTGAGGCAAGACCTAACAAGAAAATAACCAAACTGAAAACACAGATGAAAAACATAAACACCAGTGGATCATGACATGACAGTCTTGCCTGTGGACAGAATTTAAACAAGTTTAAAATGTTTGTACTGAAACAAACAATAAATTCTTTATATGTTTTAAGCTTTTATTAAAATTTTCCCAAAAGGTTGATATTCCAGACTGCCAATCTTCTGAAAATTGACTGTCAAACAGCAGGGGCTATTGGGAAGTTTTGTAAGCTATTGTTGAAATCAAAAATGTCAACATGCACTAAAACCTGTGTCACAGTCTCATTGCGTGGGGCGCTTTTGTCTTCTTTCTTTACAGGTTATGCACCTCAAATTTTTGCTTGGCAAATTGTACTTAGTAATAAAACAGTTAAAGCAGCAGGGATTAGTTTACAAGCAGACTTGTTTCTATCATTGTAGGATATTTTTTTCTGAAACTATATTTTGACACATTGCCCAAAAAACATTCACAACAAAATTGAGGCAATTATTGTCATTCAACCTAGCATAACAAACACTCAATGACAGGTTTCATGTCAACACATTGCTATTAAATGAAACACAATCCATCAAAGTAAAGGGAGTCAAAGAAACCAATCATTTGCTCTCACAAAAAGGTCAAGTCTCACAGATGGACAACCTTGATCCTGATCCACAGAGCTGTGATTTTCCCGCTTACAGATTTTTTTTTTTTTGCTTTTTTGTGAGAGTTACATTTACAGATAATCAAACTAATACATAAACCAGCCTAGTCCTATGTGAAAATTCATTTCTCCCTCTTGGTGGTACCGAGATCAAATGTTTGGAAAAATGTGCAATTAGTCACTCTCAGCCAAATCAGAGAATTTCTAAGCATTAATAGTTTTTTTAAGTTTATGATACAGCATCTCAGTCTAACTTAAATCTAAACTTTGATCAGGCTTTTCCAAAACCTTGATTTAAATTATTGTTGTTGTTTCTTTGAGCTCTTCTGCTCTGGATCATTTTCCAATTGCATAACCTAAGTGTGTTTAAGTTTAAGATCATGTACTGATGGTTGGACCTCCTTCAGAACTTTCTGGTTGTTAGCATTATTCACGGTTTCATCAATTACATCAAATCATCCAAGTTCTGTGTTGGGATGCACACCTTTGAAAAAGTTCTACTTTTGTCTCTTTAGTCTACAGAATATTTTCCCAAATGTCTTAGGGATCGTCCAGATGTTTATCAGATGTGAGAAGATTAGTCTTTGTGTTCCTTTTTGTCGAAATGATTTTTATGTTAGAACTCTCCCATGGATTACATTTTTGCTCAGCTTCCTTTTATTGTTTAATCATGAAGACTGACTGTAACCGAGGCAAATACAGCATGCTGTGCTGTAGATGTTGTTCTGTTTTTTTTTTTTTTATTCAATGAGTCATTGATGCCCTCTTAATTTTGGTATGACAGGCACTACGGTTCCATGTCTCCTCAATTTTGGATAATGACTTTGTGACACTTTCAAGACTAATAGATGTTAATGACTCTTCTGCTCTTAAATTCCTTTAGATTGGGGCAAGATGTGTTGTTTTTTTAGATATTTTAGCAACCTTTTGTTGTCAGACATATCATACTTAAGTGATTTCCTGATTCTACAGGTTTGGCAGTCATCAAACCTGGGTGTGACTCGCAAAATTAAACTAATGTGATTGAAAAAGGGAAGACAATAACTTATTCACATGTTTTGGATGTTTATTTCCCCTAATGAATGAAAAGATCATTTTAGAACAGCTTTTTTGTTTGCTCAAGCTATCTTTGTAATTACAATTTGTTTGATAGTCTATTAAATTTAAGTGTAACAAAAACAGAAGAAATTTTCTTTGGACATTAAAATTAGGAAATTAATTTTTTCTTCTGATATTTCTGGCAAATATTCAGTCACATATTATCCTTAGTGTAAAAATCTTAAAAACAAAACAGGAATATCTCAAAAACATGAAAATAGATGGAATATAGTTTCCAAGTATAAAGAGTCAAGACTGAAAAAGATTAAAAATGTAACTACTACCACAACATTTACTATCAGTGTTGTAATACATATTTTAAGAGAGATCCTTGGTTTGCACTGAGAATAGTTCACTTGTTTCATCCAGATTGCTTTATGTACCATTAGCACAGGTGCACACAGTCAGAGACTGTATACTGGTCTGCTATCTGTCTCTATTCATCTGCTGGTCTATTTGTTTGGTGTCACTTTTTATTGTTCATTTCATTGAGTGTGTTTGCCTTAACGTCTCAGTGTATTTCTTACTTCCCTTCTTCTCCTACAAAGTTGATAACATAGCATATTATTCTTACAGATAATCGATAAGAATATTACTGCTTGGCATTTTAAAAAGCCAAGTATTCAGCTCATTAATGTTCTTTGTCAGTTAAAAGTGGTATTGTATGTGTAACAGTACATATTTTTACCACGGTAAAGTACCTTGGACTCGCTGTTCAGGGAAAGATATGCCAAGTCTTGGCTTCATGATAGCATCTACACGTCCTGAGGTAGCGGTCGGGATAAAATGAGCTTTACTCAGCACCAATTTAATCCTGCTAAGAGCTGCTGTCTTGCAGCATTTCCATCCTTCATGGGAAAAGGCCACAGGAGAAGGTCAATACACCCAGGGAATGCTGAGTTTATTATGAAAATGGTAACTATTCATTAGCTGTGATGATCAGTGCAAACATTTTTTCCTCCATATTTTAGCTAAAAGCCAAAATTTAGAGAATTAAACTTTTAAGTATGATGATAAAAAACAGTCAATAATAGTGGTTCAGTGTTCTGTAATTAGACATTGTTTAAATTTAGATTGTTAATATTAATTAGAATTTGTAATTTTCCCTCACCAATTAGCAATTTTCTGCAAATGCAGCTCCCCACGGCCACCTCTTCCATTTTTGACTGTTAAGTAGGAGATATAGCCTAGATTATTTGTCACCCTCTGCAGCATTTGTGCAACATTTTTCTCCTGTGTGCCTCTAATTATGTCTCATTAGGAGATCCAACCTTAAGCCTAGATGGCAGTGTTAAGAGGCTGATAAAAAGCTAAATATATCCTCTGTGTTATTTAATCAATGCATTGATCGCCTCCTCATTATGAACACCTAAGATATACAGCCTACAGGTGCCGGCAAATGGCAAATCTAATCTACACTGCCTATGCAGACACAATCCAGATGGATTATAGGTCTTTCATTAGTAAACCCATTAATATTTATAAATTAATTTCACACATTGTTTAACCTGAGTTAGCAAACAGGTTGTCTCTAGTGTAAAATAATGGCTGGTGCATTGGAGGTTCATTAAACCTCAGTGTAATCCCAGCAATTCAATCCGCCTGCTTTTGCAGAGTTCTCTAACCAAATCTCTTTCTAAACTTGTCATAGTTGATTTAACGAATTTGACCCACATGCAGAGAACAATCAGGAGACAATGATTTACGGTAAGAGGTTTTATTGAAGGTGACGTGGCAAAAGCAGGGAACTGGAACCGGAACATGGACTGCAAAACAAACAAAGTGGTAAGCAGGGAAATAGTCGGCAAACTATTATCATAAATGATTCTGCTGTCTTACTGGAGTGGTGGAGTGATCCGCCAGGGGGGGTGTGAACGAAGGAAGAACCAGAGAGTTGTTTACCAGAGATGACAGAGAGTGTGAATACCGGTTTCCCAGGATGTAGGAATGTCCAGGGTTTACTATAGTGGGTGCTGTGAATGTAGGAGGGTGGACAGGGTTCTCCAAGGAGGTCCGAGGAACGGAGGAATCAGGAAGCTGCCAGCCGGGAAGATCCACTGAAGTAACTGAAGGCTTGAGTCCTTTGTTCATGAAGATGAATGACTTCTTTCCAGAAGACGATAATCCAAGAGGTGATCAATGCTGACGGCAACGTCAGGTTCAGGTAATCCTGTAAGGCACAATACAAGAAATACTTGGGTAACAAAGCAAGGCCCAGACAAAAAGTAATGTGGCTGAAGTAGTACCACTAAGGGCAACACTCTGGCAATGAGTTGCTGGCAGCCTCCTCCTTAAATACTCCTCTTGAGGTAATCAGGCAGATAGGGAACACCTGTCGCACCCCTCCAGGTTCCAACGCCATCTAGAGGCTAAACACAGTAAACAGCACCACAAAAACATCCATAGCATAGATCCTGACAAAACTAGAGTGACAGATGAAGACTACAACAGTTACACTTAGTGTCCTTTGTCCTGACAGGGGATGTGAATAATACCGATTATCTATAAGCAATGACATATCAGTGGTTCATAAATGAACACTGTGTCGTGAAAGCTGATGAGTGAAAAGCAGAGAAAATGGGCAAGGGTAAGGATTTTACCCAATTGAAGGTTGCAAAATTCAGATAGCTAAATGACTGGCTAAGAGCATTTCCAAACCTGCACCTCTTTTGGTGTGTTAACAGTCTGCAGTGGTTAGTATCTATCAAAAGTAGTCAGTGAAAGCTACAGTGGTTAAACAGTGCAAGGGAAGCAAAGCCTGACACATGTGGTGAGAGAAATACAGCAGCTTTAAATGCTGAAGAAGTTAATGCTGGTTCGATGAAAGGTATCAGAAAACGCAGAGCATCACACTTTGCTGCAAAGGAGCCACATCAAAGCTGCAGATCAGTCAGGGTGCCCATGCTGGTATTAATGTAGAGCCTGATTAGTGCAAGTTTCTGTGAACTAATAGTTATATATTTCAATCTTTTCTCGGGCCTTTGGTTGATGGAGGATTCTCTTGTTTCCTCACCATAAAAAATTGTCTTTAGTCTGACCAGTCATGAAGCCAGTCATGAAGCTCTACCATCATCTTGCCAGCAAGCAGATGCGAAGAGGAACAGATGATGGGAAAGAGATTCTGCTGATTGTTCTTTATTTTGACAGATGCAGTGGTAAAAGAGCTCAATTGATCCATCACTCCTTTGATCACACTTAATTAAACTTTTCTGTTTTTGAGGCCATGAAGAGGTAGTGTTGCAGCCTACACAAAACATCCAAGATAAGTTGTTTGACAGTCACCTTAATAAACCTCAGCAGCCTCTGTTTGGTGCCATTAAAAGGAATGATTCCAAAGTTTTATCTGATGACTTTTGATTCAAGAGAGGACATCGTTAGTGTGCTTGAAGTGGCTGTCAGTTTAAAAGCAATTGGTTACAAACCAAAACCTAACCTCCTGTAATCTGATAAATCACCTTAGTGCAAGCATTCGAATCAAAAATGATATAATGTTTACTTTCTGAAGCATTTTCACTGGTTGTGTGTAAGTAAAGACCGATGGAAACAAATGCAGATTTAACGAGATAAGTCTGTTAAAATATTTTTGCATTTACTAAATACTTAATTTTTAAAAGACTAATTTCAAGGTAACAGCAGAAATTCTAATTCTGAAGTCAAATACCTAAAAGTAAAATGCTAAACTGAAAGATTATTTCAAAAGAAATATTCACTCAGAAATATTCATTAAGAGGGCCAGGTTCATTTGGATATATTTTTTCCCTTACTGAATGAACTCATCATTTGAAAACTGCTTTTTGAATTTTCATCTTCATCCAATATTAAAATTTATTTGATGATTGAAAATATCCAAGTGTGACAAAAACAAAAAAAATAAAAACCAGAAGAAACCTGTAAGCGGCAAACACTTTTTCACAGCACTGTATATGCATTTGCCCAAAAGTGGGCCAGTATCACTGTTTAGGGAGGATTTTAAAGTAACGGATGAAAAAAGGCAACAATGTGCCATCACCATTCCAGTAGTTTAAAGTCGTTTAAATTGGATGCCAGAGAAAGATTGCTTTAGAAGGAGGAACACTGAGTAATATAAGGCTACTCATGCATCTGTTGCTGCACACTGGTAGTCAGCTGACTGAAAGACGTTTGCTACACTTTTCCTTCACCTATCACCAAAGTTGTTACCAAAAAAAACTAATATTTTCACATTTAATAACGTTGTTTACTAAAATGTTTTAAAAGTGCAGTTGTCAAACTATGAGCTGCTTTTTCTGTTATACAAATGGCTGCGTATTCTATACACTACTTTCTTTTTAAAAATTATTTCACTTTATAAACAGCAGAACTATGAAATGGTAAATGTACTTAGCCTGCACTTGTATAGTGCATTATCAAGTCCAAGGACTCCAAAGCGCTTTACACTACAATCAGTCAACCATTCATTCACACACTGACAGTGGTAGTGTAGGCTACATTGGGGCAGACTGAAGTGGGCACAGGGGTTCGAACCGGCAACTCATCAGTTACAGGACAAACCCCTACCACCCGAGCCCCATAAAGAAAATGTAAAGGTATAACATTCTCAGCAATAAACACTTGAATACTACTATTATGATAAGCAGCTTTATTTTATGGCTTTTGGCATAAAAATCAAAATCACAAAACATGACATATAAAACTTCATTATAATTGCAAAAACAAAAATTTTGTACTTTTCTGTTTTTCTTTTTTAAAGTCACTAAATCATGTTATGTCTTTTTGTTATATTTTATTTATTTAGTATTTTAGTTTGGAGAGGAGAGTCCGGCCGATAGTCGAACCTCAGCTTCAGGAGGAGCAGTGTGGTTTTCGTCCCGGCCGTGGAACACTGGACCAGCTCTATACCCCCTACAGGGTACTCGAGGGTTCATGGGAGTTTGCCCAACCGGTCCACATGTGTTTTGTGGACCTGGAGAAAGCATTCGACTGTGTCCCTCGTGGTGCCCTGTGGGGGGTGCTCCAGGAGTATGGAATCTGGGGCCCTTTATTAGGGGCCGTCCGGGCTTTGTACAAGCGGAGCAGAAGTTTGGTCCGCATTGCCGGCACTAAGTCGGACCTGTTCCCAGTGCATGTTGGACTTCGGCTGGGCTCCCCTTTGTCACCGGTACTGCTCATAAATTTTATGGACAGGATTTCTAGGCGCAGCCAAGGGCGGGAGGGGGTCTGGTTTGGGGACCAGTGGATTTCGTCTCTTCTTTTTGCGGATGACGTGGTCCTGCTGGCCCCCTCTAGCCAAGACCTAAAGCATGTGCTGGGGCGGTTTGCAGCCGAGTGTGAAGCGGCTGGGATGAAGATCAGCTCCTCCAAGTCCGAGGCCATGGTTCTCGACCGGAAAAGGGTGGCTTGTCCTCTTCAGGTTGGAGGGGAGTTCCTGCCTCAACTGGAGGAGTTCAAGTATCTCGGGGTCTTGTTCACGAGTGAGGGAAGAATGGAGCGGGAGATCGACAGACGGGTCGGTGCGGCTGCCGCTGTAATGGGGGCACTGTGCTGGTCCGTTGTGGTGAAGAGAGTGCTGAGCCGAAAAACGAAGCTCTCGATTTACCGGTCAGTCTACGTTCCTGCCCTCACCTATGGCCATGAACTTTGGGTCATGACCGAAAGAACGAGATCCCGGATATAAGCGGCTGAAATTAGCTTCCTCCGTAAGGTTGCCGGGCACTCCCTTAGAGATAGGGTGAGGAGCTCGGCCATCCGGGAGGGGCTCGGAGTAGAGCCGCTGCTCCTCCACATCGAGAGGAGCCAGTTGAGGTGGCTCGGGCATCTATATTGGATGCCTCCTGGACGCCTTCCTCGGGAGGTGTTCCAGGCATGTCCCACCGGGAGGAGGCCCATTGGACAGCCCAGGACACGCTGGAGGGACTATGTCTCTCTGAAGTATAGTTCAGGGTATGCTGTATAAACTTTTAATAGCTGTACTATTTTAATAAGAAAAATTGTAATCAAACTAAGGTTAATGAATGCAGGTATAAAATGAGGAGAAAATGTGTATCAACATATTTTTAATTGTGTTCATTTAAAGACTTTAACTAAACGTGAGATGCAGCAGCATAAAAGTTCATTCATTAAAATTGAAATCACAATCAAAATAATTTTGATGTTTTCAGACGAGACTCGCTTATGAGATTCTCAAGTATGACAACCTCAACTACAAATAACACGGTTTCACAGTCTTTACACAATAATTTAAAACAAAATGTAATTGCTAATCTAATTACTCAGAAAATCAAGTTATGACATAGATATATAACATTTTTATTGTCATTTTGAGTTTAAAACATAGAATTAGAACAAATGTAATTATTACTATTTAATTAAGCGGGTACTTAATTAAATAGTAACTTTCAATTTCTTTTTACACAATATTATGCCTCTATTTCTAATAGATTGTTCGTTTTTTCTAATTACAGTGAGTTCTTTTTTTTGTATTTCTGGTTATTTTTGTTATTGTTTTGTAATTGTTAAATTACAAACTTGAATACAACCCAACAAATTGAAGAAAAGTATGTTCTGTAGGGGAAATGCAAAAAAGAAAAAAATGTAGTATTTATTTCATTTTAAAACAATGAATTTTATACAACTTTCAAAGTATGTCTTGCCCCCCATCCCCCAAGCTATAAATTGGTTTCTGCATTTTGCACATGTTGCACAATACACTTCTAAAAAAACTAGAAGGTTTTAAGAAAGATTTTAACTCATGATTGCCGATCTTCTTGGCATAGATTAAATCTGAGATGCCACATGATTTATCTGATTCATCCCAAGCGATGTTAGCCTAACACTGAAGGTTTGCATTTTTTGGAACATTTGTCACATGTGGCAGGACACAAAAGGTTGCAGATTTCACCGGTGAGAATTGGAGGATTTATATATATCCCTTCAAAGGCAGATCTGTTTAATGACAATATAATCCTCTTAGAGAAAGCATTAATGGTGATCAAAGAAAACACTTCAGCATTCAAATTTCCTTGTGTTATGCTACTGTTGATTTCCTCAAATCAGAAGCTGTAACCACTTGAACTCATGCTGTTTTTCTTTTTTTAGCACTTTACTATGAGATGTAGCAAAAAAGAAAAAAAAAACAAATACATCTACAGACATATTTTTTGACACAAGGTATGGCCCTGGAGGTATAATCTGAAAAATTCAGTCTCCAAAGAAAGACAAATTTACAGCATAACCATAATCTACATGTTATTTCTCTTGACTAGAGTATTTGTAATCTTTAAGGCAGTTAGCCGGCTCATTTTATAATTAATCAATATTAGCACTCAATTTGGACTGACTAGCCACATTCTGTAGCTACCTGCTTAATTCAAATGAGAAAACAGGGTTGAAGATTCTCTGTTTTCAACTGGGGCCTCAAAATTGAGCAGGGAGAAATGAGCTGTTAATGATTAAGCCCTAAATCCTCCACTGCTGCCTAATCTTTAGAAAGATTACTTGGATGTTTGTATGTTCAGTGCACAAAGTCAGTTCAAGGTTAAGCATGCCAATTTATTAGCACAATGATGCTTTACCAGAAAAAATAAATCAACAGAAGAGGAAAAAACTCTAGAAATGAGTCAGTGCATTCAAGAAAGAATATAAAAAAATATACATATATAAAATAATACTACCTTTAATATTATTCTATGTCATGCTCTTGCATGTGTTATGTGATCAGGTTCCTTCATTAAATACATTAAATGGTTCATTGTACTTTTGTGTGTAACGACAATTAATTGCAATATTCTTTATTAAAGTAGCCAAAGGCCTTTTTTTGATTTTTTATAAAAATCATGTGATGATTAATGTCAACCTGATTAATAGCACAGAAAATAAATCATAAACTGAAAAACAGAACATACAAAAACATTAAGAGAAGGGAGCATAGATATAGATAATAGCTGAGTTGAAAAAGATCAGACAGAAAGATATGTATCATTACCAAAGTACTAACAGCATTAAATGAAACAAAAAGGTCAATGCATTTAAATAAACATCATATAGACTCATTTGTCAATTAAACCTGAGTCTCCCAATGTAAGTACTGTATAATCCATTATATTGATTTACACTGACTACTACAACAGTGGTTACATTACTGCCTTCTGAGTGAGTGTGTGGAGGAGTCCAGTCTCCGTCTAAAGATTTTTTTCTGCTGTTAAATTAAGTTTGAAGTTCAGTTTTTTATGTTTGGTTTGATCTTGCTTCGTGATATATTGGTGAATCTGTGACACTTGCAGACACAATGACTGATGAAGATTCCACGTGTTTGCAGGGTGCACACAGCTTAATTGTACCTTTGACACTGAGGAAGGGAAGGTGAAGTCAAGCTATTGACTTCAGTGCTGCTCCCCAGAGAATTTAATTATATATTTGAAATGTCAGGAACAAAGCTATGGCTGCAAGAAAGTGTGTATAAGGTAAATCCGTGACACATTTTACTCCCATAGAATCAGGATTTTCATGATACAGTACAATGTTTTTCTTCTGAAGCGAGTGCTTGCCAGATCGTGGATTCAGCCTCCAGATCAACATCAAAACAGCCACAAGAAGTCGTCTGTCCGAAGCAAAAGTCCAAAACCTCATGACAACAGCCTCTGCAGCAATCCCACTCCAGGCATTTGATTATGCATAAGCGTCCGCACAATTCAGGTCCATGCGGACCAGGAGGAAGTTAAAAGACTGTGCATCCAGGCCACAGCAGGTGATCTGTTCATATTTTAAGTGCAACAGTTTAATTTCAATATTCATATGTAGATATTGGGACCACAGTCAGTGTTTTTTGTCACTGTAGAGAACACATTTAAATGTATTCATCTGGTTGAGGTGGATTCTCTGTTTAGCTTGTTTAGACTGAATATTAATTGAATTTAAAATGCTATTGAATGTTTAATTATTATCATTTTAAAAAATAAAGTGATGGGTAAAAATAGATTGTGACAGGATTTTTTTGAGCCTGTCAGTCAAAATGACAGACAACGGAAAAGTCTAGCGCAACCTCTAGGCTTTACCCTCTATTCAGCAGAGTTGTTTTGGTCACATATCCTGCTACAGCATACAGTGATAGAAAGATGAAATCTGAGGCCACCTTCTCTGTTTATTGTTGGTGGTCTTTCGTGTTTTTTCATATTATTTAATTAAAAAATTTTATTGAACATAACAGCAGACAGTATTACCAATATTTGCTAATATATTCACATATTCAAAGGAACATACAACATACAAACATACTTAGGTTCATACTAAATTTGTGATCCAAAACAACAAAAAAGTGACAAAAAATAAAAATAAGGTACATTCTATAAACCTCCATGACTATCATCTTAAGACAATAATACTACGTACAGTAATAGAAAAGAAAATCTATTTTCCTAAATCTATTACCTTAATCTTCACATTCAGACTGTTCCAAAGCTTCAACCCACAGACAGAAATACAGAAACTTTTTCTTGTTGTTTCAATCATTTTTGTTTAAAATTGACATGCACTTAACTCATAAACTCCTTCCCTTCTCTTGGATAATTTTTGAATATTTTCTAGCAATTGGTTCTTTTTAGCTTTATTAATACAGATTGCTTATGTTCACTGCTCTCTCTAACCACCTGACCATCTGTCAAGAATGTACACATTGCTATCATCAAACGAGTGTCCCTTGTCCTTACATAAATTGACTTTTGAGTATTGACCCGATGAGCTTGCTTCTTGAGTTGGGTCATCCGTTTGTGTTTCTGCTGTTGGGTTTCTCCAGTGTAGAGGTCTGAACATTCCTCGCTGCACCGTACTGTATATATCACACGGCTGAGCTAGTGTTTGGGTGTTTTTATACTTCGGTGCAGCACGGTCTCTGTCTGAGGATGTTGAGTTTAAAATCTACCAGAATATTATGCTTGGAAAATATTCTGTATAGTTACTCTGGTAGTCCAGCAACTTATTGAATCACAATGGTCTTCACCTTTTTCTTTTATCCTTCAGTGGACGGAGTTGAGCGTTTTCTTAAAATCCTGGAAGCCATTCCCCACGTCATGATTTGTGGGTGTTTTTGGGTTCTTCTAATTATTGTTATTATTCTTGATAGGTTTTGAATCATGCTTCTGTTATTTTCATGGTCATGCTTTAGTTTTTGTCTTCTAGTTCATGTTTTGTCAAGTTAGGTTTTTTGGATCTGGTTATGCTTTAGTTTCATGGTTTAGTTGTGTTTAAGTTTGTATTCAAGAGTCTCTGTTTTGCTCCAGCCAAGTTTTGTTCTCTCCTGTCTGTCAATTATCTTTTTTCGGTTCACCTGCACCTAGCATTCAGTCTCCTCGTTTCACGTGGTTCTTGCTCCATATATACACCTCTGTTCTGTTCATTTCTCGCGGAAACATTTTGGATCGTCGCTCTCATTTAATGTCTTGTCCTTTTGCTCTTGCCAAGCCTGACTTGCAGGCCTGCCCATGTATGTTTTTGCCATCACCCAGTATGTTTTGTTCATTAAATCATTTCACCTACTGTCATGCTGCCCCGTCGTCTGCATTCCGGGGTCCTCTGCTACACAAACCCTGACACACGTTTGAAGTGCTTGTTTGATGTGTTTGTGTTTCTTAACTTTCTCTTCTGTCTTTGTGGGGTCCCATTCGGCTTGATGCTGCTGAGTTCTGATAGATGACAGTTTATGTTCCAGTGTGTGGTGAAATTTAGAAGGTATAGGTTCTCATCAATGTGTGTGGATGTTTCAATAGACTTCAGTGGTGATGCTTCCATCTCTCTGTGTGCACCAGACACTCCAAACAAGGTAGTTTGTTAGCATCCTGAACCCATGAACTTGATGTTGTCTACTGGGTGTTGTTCCTTGTAGTAGGAGTTCAATGCTTTGCTTTTCACTTCCTTCATGTAGAGATTGGCCACAATAGGTGAAACTTGGGATCTCATGGAATATCCATGCTTCTACCTATAGAAGTGGTCCTTGTATTTAAAGTATGTGGTGGAGAATCTGCAAACCAATATAGGACAAATCTGATTTTAGGTGAAGTTGGTCCTGTTTCGTAGCTGCTGGTCTTCTTAGAGATGTTTCCAGATATGCAGGTGAAAAATTATGTGACATCAAATGGTAGTGTAGTGAAGTGTTACACCCACATCACTTGCAGAGCTCCACAGACTTTGCCAGGAACGTCAGACAACTGGCTACAGGACAGACTTCTTCTTCTTTATTATGCATTACACTGTTTTTGTATTAAATTAGTTTTATTTTATGGCCCGTCATGCAGGCCTGTTTTTTTCCATCTGCTGGGAGTTGTCACTGTGTGAGCAAGAGCCTGTATTCCTCTACATGCATCTGAACAAGTGTGCTTCACCTGCTGGTGGAGCAGTTTGACTGGTGAGGAGCACCTAATATATCAAGCGAGCAACAGGTTGGATCTCTCCCTGCACCTGCACAAGTGTTAGCGAGAATATCGAGGGGAGCCTCACCCATGGAGTCCCTGCTTGAGAGCACTGAACTGCCTCCAACGACCAGGTTGACATTAGTTTAATGTGTTCACCCCCTTCCTAAAAGGGAACAGTGAACATTCAACTCCTACTGAAACTCTGGAGTTTCAACTTGAAGTGTCCCCCACATTTAAATGTAAGTTTAATTGTGCAGATTAAAGGGTATAATTTAATTTAGCAAAGACACCAGCCTCAAATAAGAAATAAAAATTTTGAAGGTTTGATCAAAACGATTAGAATATATATGAAGCAATTAAAAGTCAATGGTACTGATTGCATTGTACGTCTTTTCATTTGTATGAATGCCAGCTTTAAATTCAAAGGATCTCTAAAAAAACAGCAGGCAGTAAAATCACAAAAAGTAATGTACAGAAAGGTAAAGTACCCAGTCATGATACAGTACAGCACAACACTGAATCCAACACCATTATTATCAGTAAACAACCAGAGTGGTTCAAAAGCAGCATACATACTTCAAAGAATTAATAGAAAAACAAAAGAAATCCCCTTCATTTTCACACGTATAACCTCCATATCACGTGTGGTTTGTAAACACCAGTGGCAGGATAGGGAAGAGTGTGAAAGCAGCTTAAAGGAACATTTGGTCACCAGTTACTACACTGTTAAATATAACCATGATCTGTGCTAAACTTGCCCAACCCTGAATGACAAAAGTAAAAAAATAAAAACATCTTTGGAAAAACGTTTGCGAATCAAGCCAAGCAAGCAACTGTAAGTGACATGTTGATGGTTGCTTTGTCTGAAACCTTGTTTTATTTTATTATGCAAAAACAATATGTAGGCTCACTAAGAATCTATACCAGGGCTCGGTTGATAATTGGTATTTCCAAGTATTCCCAGAATAGTATATCAGTATTTCATTCACAGACAAAATAACAAACTAGCAAAACCACAGAGACTTTTATCTTACAAGTGATATCACTGAGTTGGCAACAAAAGGCCATGGGTCCAGTGAGGAGTTAGAGTTCATGCATTTTTCATGTATCCTCTAATGTACGAGACTCACTGTGGAGAGACTAGATCTTTCTTCTTCAAGAAAATGCTGTGATTAATTCTTTACCACAGCAGACTTCTAATGCAACATGCATCTGTTTGAAGCTATGCTTTGTAAAATCTAAGTTAAAAAAAAAGTGTCACTGGCCAAGACAGCTCAGGCTATCCAAGGTCTCTACAAAGACATTGAAAAATGTGTTCTCTAAAGCTCTAAAAGACTGGTGTGGTTAGCAGAGGACATGAATACGCCCCTCAATGTATCGCCATTTTAGGAATCCTTCTATGGGGCTATAATTCTTAAAGTTGGTGTCCTATAAATTCTTTTACGTATTTTACACTGAAATGATTTTCTGTCCTTCTACAGATTTCTTGCAACATACTGTTTGTACTTCAAACTAATGCAACAATTGAAACAAGCTGATGTACAGCTAAAAATTCAAAAAACAAGTCAGCTGTAATCAAACTCTTATTCATTTGACTCTGAGATTAAGAAAAAATCAAAGTCTCTGCTGCAACTAACAGATGTAACGGGTGGATGGATTGATTTATTTTAATTTGTTCAACATTGTCAGAATATCCATTTGATTTCAAAAAAGAGAGGCATTTAGAAGCTAATTCAGGAAGTTGATTTGCAGCTAATTACTCGTAAGCTCTATGTGTTGAAATCGAGACTGGAATCATAAATATTATGAAGCTTGTTGCATAAAATCATATATTATGAAATATGCTTAACCATAAAAAATCTAGTAATTAACGCCAATATCTTTACTCATTAATGCTTTCTTAACCCCTTTCCTAAAAAAATATATTTAAATATTTTACCATGATTTTTATTTACGTTTAAACTTTTTCTACTCTGTATTGCAGAGAGCAGGTTCGGTTTGTTTACTTGTTAAGCTGCATCTCGGGTAAAAAGCAGCCTTGGACCTTCAATTTCAAATTGTTTTCACCATTTATTAATGGGTTGATCCTCTCCCAAAGCAGCTCTCTGAGAGCTTGTTTATCTGAAAGCCAAATATATGGGGCGGATATTTAATCTACTTCAAGTGGAATTAATGCCACTGATGTTGCTTTAGTTCTTCCCACACTAAGTAGGTGTTCAATCAAGGTTGTAAGTAGCTGTTTACTTGTCATTGACACATATAGTGTAGCTTATGCTTTAAAATATTGCACACATTATAAAAATGCTTTTACTGAAATGAAGGATATATTGGGGTCATTTTCCTGCTGTAAAGACTAAATCTAAATTCTCAATTGCTCCCTTGCATGACCCACACTAGGGACAGGCAAGACCCCATAAAGAGATTATTAAACCTGAAGAATGTCAGTGAGGAGCTCCATTTTCTAAATGCTGGTTATAAATTACAAATGCTACATCCTTTTTATTTCCAAAATAACCTGAATGCTGCTGTCCTTTAATCAAAGCCGACACTGCCAGTTTTCTTTAAAATTGTTGAAGGTGAGTACCACAAATTCTTTGGATTAAAATCGCTTTTTTGAGGTTGCAAGAAAAGTAATTTTCTCCAACTGCACTCTGTTTGTACTTGAGATTACTGCTTACAAATCATTCCAAAGTTTAAAGCCTTAGATCAAGCTTAGATCTCATGTGATATCACAGCACAAACAATTCTGTGATTTAAGCAGATTGCACTTTGGAAACAAACTACAGTTCAATTCAATTCAGTTTATTTATATAGCGGCAATTCACAACACATGTCGTCTCAAGGCACTTCACAAAAGTCAGGTACATACATTCCAATTAATCCTAACCACTGAACATTGCAGTCAGTTTCAGTTATTTACTCAAATTAGATAAAAAGTTTTTCTATCTAAGGAAACCCAGCAGATTGCATCGAGTCAGTGACTTGTAGCAGTCACTCCTCCTGGATGAGCATGTAGAGACAGTGGACAGTCACTGGTGTTGACTTTGCAGCAATCCCTCATACTGAGCATGCATGTAGCGACAGTGGAGAGGAAAAGCTCCCTTTTAACAGGAAGAAACCTCCAACAGAACCAGGCTCAGTGTGACAGCCATCTGCCACGACCGACTGGGGGTTTGAGAGAACAGAGCAGAGACACAAAAAGAACACAGAAGCACTGATCCAGGAGTACTTTCTATGGGAAGGAAAAGTAAATGTTAATGGATGTAGCTCCTTTAGTCGTTTCACCTAGAAAGAAAGAACAGATAAACTCTGAGCCAGTTTTTTTAAGGTTAGAGTCTGAAAGAAAGCACATAGAGTTAGTCACAGCAAAAGCTCAGTCAATTGCCATGTCTAGGAGAGAGAAAGGGTTAAACACTGAAAGACAGGGCCATGTGGATCATCGGTAGAGGGTGACCATTAAGTTGTAGCCAGCAGAAGCTCGGACGATGCCCCTTTTCAGAAAGGTGTCACAGGTAGACACAGAGTCAGGCCAGGTGTAGCTTCTAGGAAGAGAAAAGAGAGAGAACATAAAGTTAGAAGCTGAAATAACAGCAAATAATGCAAAATTGGAGAGTAGTGTGAGAATGTAGCGAAGATGGCGAAAGCCATTTCATATGCTAAGAAAACCTTGAAAGATGAAAATATAACAATTTTATTTTTCTTTGTGATTATTTTTTCATTATTCAGTTAATTTAATATTAATTCAAAAATCTTTGAAAATCTTAACCCTTGTTTAGATGACTTATTTATGCTTTTTCTTAAAAGAATTATACTCATGGGGTTAGGATGGGGACATGTGATACATATTGTATATATGACTAGTTGCACTCCCTGTTGAACACTATTAGACATGTTTCAGGTGTGTCCCTGATTTAGCACACCTGGTTTGAATTAGTGGGTCTTTAGCAGTCCTCTGCAGAACCTGATGGCATGTTTAGAAGCGAATTTCTAAGACATGTCAACCCAAATGAAAGGAGCTGGACCCCAGTGGTCTGTTGTAATGTGACGACTTGGGTTAAGCTTGCATTTAGTATTTTGACTTCATATGTTGACCTCTATTTAGTATTTTATAAGGTTTTGTGTGAATTCTTCTGTTTTTGTGTTTATTCATGTAATGGTTTATGTCCTGCTTATGTGTTATTTGGTGTTCCAGGTCTGTGTGTCTTCTAGTGTTTGTTTAGCCAATCCCTGCTGTTTGTTTCCTCTGCTTGCTTTCATCTGCTTCCACTCAGTTAATTAGTCTCACCTGTTTCCCCCTCCAACAATCGTCCTCCTCGGTGTGTAGGTTTTTGTTCGTTACGAGATCCTTACTTTTACACTACTGTTTTCATGTCATCCAGGGTTTTTTGCCCATGGCTTTAAATTTGTTTTGTCTCTTCCCTTGCAATTTGTTTGTAGACTTTTCATTTTTGCACCAACTCCACCAGCGTGTCCCCTGCTTGCCTATGTGTGAGTCTAACTTCACCATCCACTTTCAGGAAAATGCATTTCCTCCAAGTTCTGCTGCTGTAATCACACCTCTGATTGGAAACAGTGGTGTGAGATCATCCCGCTGTATATTTTTCATCTGGTAAATGGAATAATGCGTAAGCGCAAGTACAGTAGCGTATGTATTGTGGCTGTAAAAGGTTTAACAGTAAAAGCAGACATGGTATCACTATTTTTATTTTTAACTGTCAGTCTCCATTTTGAAAATACTGTGGCAGCTGGTAAACCACTTGCTGCAATAGAGGCACTTTGTGGTAGTCTTTATAGTACCACAATATTACCAGGTAGATATAAACAAAAAGACTTGTCACATGTTGCAGAGGCGAATGGAGGGAACAGTGGATAGAGGAGGCAGATCTGTGGATGAGGGAGGAGGTGGCGACATGAAGGAGATCAGATAAGTAAGAAGGGAGCGAGGTTGTGAATGATCCTCAATGTAAACACAAGGATTTTGAATTTGAATCTGAATTTGACCAGGAGCCAATGGAGCTGCTGTAGAACTAGGGTGATGTGGTGAAATGAAGAAGATTAAATTATGATATGAGCAGCAGAGTTCTGGACCATTTAGAGCTAATGAAGGGATTTTTGAGGGAGACCAAAAAGAAGGGTTGCAATAATCAATACAGCAGGTGACATGGCTATAAACAAGAATTTAGGAGGAGTGAGGAAAAGGAAGGGAAAGAGATGATTAATGTTGTGTAGATGATAATATGCAGAGCACGTGATGGTATTAATGTGAGAAGAGAAAGATAGGGAGCTCTCACGGGATGACATTCAGACCTAGTCCATATGAAGATGAAAAATTTGGAAAAATGTGCATCCACACAAGTGCATGCAGCACCACTGAAAACACTGTAGTATGTATGCTGGGCCCATTGGTAACGCTGTGACACTGCCACAGAAACACACCAAACATAGTGAACAAAAACACTGGGCATTCACAGACAACTAATGCCAGGTAAACAGCAAAATGGTGACAAAGAGACAAACTGGACAAGTAGATCCGGGCGTCATCCACAAAGCAATGGAAATAAATGTTCAACATATGGAATATTGTCAAGGGGAAGAAGGTAAGTGATGAAGAGGTCCTAGGACAGAGCCCTGAAGCAGACCAGGTGTTACAGAACAGGGGTGAGATCTAAAGTACTTAGGCTGGATGAACTAAGTGCTGTCAGAGAAGTAGTATTAAAACCAGTCAGGGAGGCAATGGGGTGTAAGGTAACTCACTGTGGGGAGAACATGGAAATATTCTAACTCATATGAGGTGAGTCTTCTCATTTAAACTACCAATTTATTTTTCTTGGATTCTATTGTTTCATTGCTAAGTCTACATTCAATTAGGACTCCCACCTGGCTTGACCACAAAGTCAATTATCTTGACAGAGCGAGGGAAATGGAAGCCTGCAGTTCCAAAAATAAAATTATGTTTTACCTGAAATTCTTCATATCTTTTTTTTTTCTTGGAGTAAATTATTAAAAATTATAACAGTGGGTTGCCTTATAATGTCACTGCATCTTAATTATTAACATTTTCATCTCAGGGCTGCTTTATCTTTTAGTGTGTACTGTATTCCATTCATTATTAAGAGTTTCAATTGCAATATACACCTGCTGTTAACAACACATAAGTAAAAGCTAAGATAGGCTATTTAATAAGCTTCGTTATTGGACTTTTATCTTATTTATTAAGATTCTGGAGGTCATTTTTGGCTGTCAAATCTCTGCTGTCAATTATTATCATGCAGGTTTCATGAATCTAAGCATAACATCACGTCTATGATGTATGTTTAACTTATGACTTTTGTTTTATGTGCATGCTCATTAGGATATATTTTTATATGGCCCTGCATAAGGAAACATTAAGTAACTTATGCCATTGATTTTTTTCCCCCTTTTTCCTGACCATCACAGAATGAAAGTCCTGAGTGAGCGCCAAAGGCTCAAATGAACATTAATTAATCAGAAAATATGTCAGACTGCCACTTAAAGGACTGAAGGTGGTGACGTGAGCACATATTTATATGCGCTGACAAAGCGTCTGTGTGGCATCAGATTAAGTAACCTTCTTATTGGATCATTGCTAACACTTTTGAGTACCACTTGCTGAGATTCCATAGTTGCCCATTTCATTCAGACAACTCACTTGTAAATGTTTAAATACATCTTCATTAGCTAATATAAGTTTTTAGGTTTGACTTCTAGGCTCTGATCTACTTACTCCTTGGCCATGCAGCTAAACATATCTCAACCCCCATGTCTCCTGCATTTCAGGAAATGATAAAAGGCTCTTTGACCTCAGAGCCCAAGGGGGTTGCTGGGGTAGTGGAGGGGGTGAAAAGACCCAAGTAAAAGCTAGTGACAGGCAGGCAAGACAGAAGCGTGGAATGCAGAAAGCAGCATTATGTTTTGCAGCTTAAACAGACTGCCCAAATTCTTAGGGTGTGCTCGTTATATTCTGCTTGTGGAAAAGATCATGTTGCAAAGCAGTTGCACAGCTCCAGTCGAATGCCTAAACAAGCTGACAAGCATCGCCTCATTTGTTGTGTATGCAGTGTCTCCTATAATGCAAACAATTTATTTAAATAATTTTTTATTTTATTTTATATTTCCAAACTATTCGGGCCAGCCTGCCTTATACCTGTGTCCTGCCAGAGCAGGACACAGTTTAAGCATCAGTCTAGATTTGGACAAAAATGGTAAAAAATTGTTAGGCTTTGGCATTAGAAAAGTGTCTCACTTAAGCAATGTATTGTTAAATTGAAAATGACAACATAGCTCAAGTTCTGTCCTGACTGAATAAATCTCAACCGTTTATATTTTTGCTTACATCAGTGTATTAAAATCAAAATATGAAAACATGTTACAGATATTATACCTGTAAGAATCAATGTTGTCTTTCTGTTTTAAAGGAAAGCAGTTAGATCATTATATACACATATGTTTTACATTTTAGCCTAATTGGTGTTTTTGTTCAAAGTTGTTATATCATGTGAATCTCCTACACCCCCATCCCTATTGGCAAATGAGCATGGTTTTGTTACAGTCAACCCTATGACTTTCTATGGTACAACATAACAAACATAACGAATTTTGATTGACAGAATTCCTCTCTTCTCAGAAATTGATTTTTAAGCATTTTATGTAAAACATTAGCGGAAGATTACATTGGCATGATTTGTCACTGGTCTCATTTGAAGAGGTGAAAAGGTCTGCTCTTCTATGTTACAGAATAAATTCCCCAGTGCCTGTGGGAGCTGGTTTCTGATTTACAGTAAGCCTGTTTTGTCTCCAGTAGACAGTGATGGAGCTCCAGAGGGGAATAAAACTCTGCAGGGAGAAGGGCTTACCGGGTGGAAGTCAGTGGGAGAGGGATCAATGAGTGTCAGAGAAGCCCAGACTGAACTGTCTGAGTTGTAAAACAGTCATTCACTCAGCCAGTCTATATTCAAAGGACTTATGATCATATCTAAACTGAACGTAGAACCATCATATCTATTATTTATGGGATAAACCTAACACTTATAAAATAGCTTTAGTTTTAAATTGTTTTGTTCCTTTCCTTGACAGATTCCTCATCTTAGAAAACATCAGTCTCAGAACTACATATTGTTTTCATAAAAGAGCAATTCAACAACCCATATCAGCTTGTGGTACATGGCAATGATCAAAAGTTGCTGACTCAGGCTGATTAAAAAAAAATATAATTAGTAGGGCACGGCACTGATGGTGTAGGGGCTACGCGCAATCATGAGTCCTCGATGCGGCTGTCCTGGGTTCGAGATCCAGACCCGGTGACCTTTGCTGAATGTCTCCCCCTCTCTTTGCCCTCTTTCCTGTCTACCTACTGTCAAAAAATAAAAAAAAAAAAGCCTCTAGTGCCACAAAAAAAAATCTAATTAGGGCTTGATGTAGAAACTGCCTGAGGTCCTGTCTCTATTTGTGTGTAAGCAACGCCCATAAAACCAAAGCACAAGGGAAAAACATGGAACAGAGAAACAATAACTAACAGTACTGATGTTCTTCTGATTGGTATTATTCTACTGTTACAATTTACTATTACAAAATGGGGCATCAACATGTTTTAACCTAGATACAGTATTTAAAGCTATACAGAATAACCTTGCCGTGACAGTAGAGCTAAATGACAAGATAAAATCCAGAAGATGTATACATTTCATTGCTATACAGAACTGAATAAACTGAAATCTGGATTTATTTCAGTTGAGACTAATAGTTATCTCAACAAGGTTAAAACCAACTATCTTTGGGTTAAAGTGACATTCTGATATTATTTTACTTGAAAGATTTGTCAATTCTAGTTGTAGTGTTAGTGGACCATTATTCATATGAGAAATTTTTTAATAAAATGTTTTTAGCATTTGCAGCACTCTCCACTTATTGGCAACCCTAGTGAAGCAGTTTATAAAGCCTTACAATAAATAAATAATTTATTGCAGTAGCAATAAAAAAGACACATTTCAAGAATAGTCGGTTGAGCTAACTATCAGAAAGCACAGCTCAATTATATACTGAGGACAGAATGTAATTGACAGAAATTTGTGGCAATCTGCAAAAAAACAATAGGTGTGACAGACTTATTGAAACTAACCAACAGCACGCACAACACATACATAGAACAGAAAAAAAACACTTTTCCAGTTTGAGCACCAGGTAAGAGAAGCAGGCTAAAGTGTCACATCAAATTCATACCCCTCAGAAAAAGGAACTATTTTCCTCTTAAAGAAATCTTCAAAGACATGTCCCCATATCATAGTCCCCTCTGCAACAAACACAACACAATGAAATCAGGCAATGCCTTTCTCCTGGCAACTGCAAAACCAAAATGTCTCCTTTGGATTGCCAGTCAGAGGGGTGAGATTCATTACTCCAGAGAACACATCTTCTCTGCTCTAGAGTCCATTGGTGGATTACTTGACATATCTGCATCTAACGCTTAACACTGCACTTGGAATCATCTGATCAGCCAAGAAAACCAATTCTATTAATCTCTCTTTGTACTTTTATGGCTAATCTAAAGATCCTATTAAGTTTGGAAGTCTGTAGCTACTGACTCAGAAGACAGTTGATGACATCTGGGCCTTTGCATCTGCTAACCCTGATTTGTTATTTTACAAGGCCTACCACTTCGTGACTGAGTTGCTGTCCGTCCCAATCCCTTACACTTTGTTATATTACCACTATTGGTTGACTGTGGAGTATATAGTAGTGAAGAAATTTCACAAATCGACTTGCTGCACAGGTGGGGTTCCACCCAGGTCCCATGCTGGAATTAACTGATCTCCTGAGAGTAACGCAGTCCTACACAAACATTTATAGAAGCAGTCTGCATGCTTCAGTACTGAGTTTTAATCATCTTTGGCCATGGAAGTGACTGAAGCACCTGAATTATTCATTTAGATTATTTTATGAGTTAAATTAGTACTTTTGTGTATTTTCTGATGTTGATGAAGGTGAGGTAAAAGTAGAAAAAAAGCTTCATTTAGTGCTTTAAACTCAAAACTAAGTGCTCAATAAAATACATATTTTATTTAATGTCTCATTAGGCCTGATTAACTAGAAGCTTGTTCAAGTTGATTATCTTCTGATACAGTTGTATGTAAAAAAGCATAAAGTCACCGAATCATGTTATGATTGAGGCAAGTAATTTTTTTAAAAGGTTTAAGGCTATAGACAGGATTCAGGTTTGATTGAAAGCAAATTTTAACCATAACATTCAGAACTGCCCAGTGTTGCACTTTCCATGACACATTGGTTGATGAATAGGTTCATAACGATACTAATATTTCAAACCTGTGTACTATTTGTGACAATCGTAGTGAAAAAAACATTTTGTTTAACCTTGTTGTATTTAAAGAAAAATAATAGTTCAGGTTGTTGAATCCACCCTATTCCCAATTATGTTGCTGTATGATTGATTGTGATTTCGCAACTTCTAGTTTAATGACACCTCGCCCAGAGGTGCCCGTTGTGGTGAACAAAAAATAAATAAATGTCATGTAATCTAATAAAAGCTGTAATCTAGTAAAAGTTGTTTCCAGTCTGATTTTTTTTAAATAAACCAATAAGTGTTTCAAAGTAATCAATCAGTACATTTTATCTTGATTGACAACTTGGCCTAAATCCAGCAAGCATGGACACTATGAGCAGGAAAATATTTTACATTACAGAATCATTTTTATGACTTGGGTGAACACATTTCCTTTTTGCATGATTTTTGTACCATTATGGAAATACAACTTTTAATTCTATCATTTTAGTGCCATTTGGAGCACAAATATCCAAAATGGTGGAACAAAAAGTGAGAAACTCCTGACACATTTCTGTGCTCAGATTGTGTTCTCTAGCAAATGGCAAATGGATTTATATTGGGGAACCGTTAACTTTTTTTGCAGTCAACAAGGTTTTAAGTAGTTTTTTTTTTCACTTAATTTAACACACAAGTTAAATGTGCCTGTCATGATTCGCCTGTGTTAGGTTTTGAATTTTCTTCTTTTCCGTCTCTCTGCACTCTGCTGTTTATCAGAATCAGAATCAGAATCAGAATCAGCTTTATTGCCAAGTTTGTACATACAAACAAGGAATTTGACTCCGGTACACTTTGCTCTTTGGTTTTTGTTTTTGCACTACAGAATCTACATATTTACAATGTACAATATACACATATATAAATAAAAAGGTGCATTTGCAACAACTGTATGCTGTTGTTTTGTATTTTATTGAATGTTCAACAGAGAAACAGCCTGAGGGAAGAAACTCTCTCTGTGGCGGCTGGTTTTAGTGAACAGTGCTCTGTAGCGTCGCCCTGAAGGCAGAACTCTAAACAGTTTATGTGCAGGGTGTGTGGGGTCTGCAGAGATTTTAGCAGCTGCTAAAATCTTAAAAAAAATCTTAAAATCTTTATGTTCCTAAGTTGCTGTTATTTTACTTCATCCTATTGTTATTACTAGTGCTGATGTACATTTAGAGTTCTGTTAGCTCCATTCCAGTGTTTTTGTATTTCTGCTCATCTGTGTTCATTAGCCTCCCTCCTTCAGTTGCTCTGCATTCTCCATGCCACCAGCTGCTCCACATTTCATCTGATTAGCTCTTCTAGTTCATTGGCGATTTCTCCACCCTGCCTCTGTATTTAAAACTCTCTGGTTTTCATTACTTGCCACTGGATCCTACTGTTTGCCTGCCCATTTTATGCCCGTCTCATCGCTTTGGCTCCGTGTTCTGTTTCACTCCTCTGTTAGTATCAATTCCGTTATCATTAAAGACTTTACTCACCATCCAGCTCCCATGCTACTGTGTGCGCATTTGCCCACCACACCACCATTTCATGACAGTGCAATGTATAAATTAAAAGGTTCAAACACTCCTGAGTTTCTGGTAGCTGAAACATATTCAGCTACACGTTTACTTTGAAGAAACTCTTTGCAGTCTTACTTTCAAACTCTCATTTCGTTTTGGAACTTAGCTATGGAGACTCCAAATGAGCTGGTTAGAAGCTTTGCGTATCCTCTGGAAAAATAAACATTACAACGGAGATTGACGTTTTTTAATTATTTGTGTTCTTAACATTTGCCATTTCTTTTTTTTTTCTCAAGAAGCTTTTACTTCTTGGATTGTAGAGGATCTGCTTGAAAAAGGAAACCATACACATAACAATTCTCAAAGGTCTCAGTTCTGAAGGATAGATCAGATGGTTTCGTTTTGCCAACCTCCAAAGTGTGATTTTAATCAATGTCAAGGGTCTCTGGACACACATGTGGGATTAACACTCTCCTGCAATCTTTAAAGCAAGTACGTGTACATCTGTCACTCTTTTCAGAATCAATCAGGGCCCTCAGGCTGCCTTTTTCACAACAGCTCTGTTGGCCATTGTTCCAAACTGGATGACAAGAATCATGAGCCAGCTGTTAGATCTTATTATTTTTTACTGTCATAAAAAAAAAAAAAACATGCAGCTAGAAGAACCAAGGACCCTCAAAACGTTGTGATCTTAAATTAATTTGGTTAAAGGAGGTGTTCTGTGAATATTTTATGAATTTGACCTTCTGCAGTTAAAAATAATTTGCACTATACCTTTTTAAAATTTCATTGTTTGTCTTTTTTGTATTCAAGTACAGTGCCTTGCGAAAGT
The DNA here is from genome assembly GCA_036173005.1 of Crenichthys baileyi. NCBI lineage: Eukaryota > Metazoa > Chordata > Actinopteri > Cyprinodontiformes > Goodeidae > Crenichthys > Crenichthys baileyi. The sequence continues at coordinate 304,079 of JAHHUM010000331.1, forward strand.
ATTCGGCCCCCTTGAACTTTTCAACCTTTTGCCAAGTTTCAGGCTTTAAACATAAAGATATAAAATTTAAATTTTTTGTGAAGAATCAACAACAAGTGGGACACAATCGTGAAGTGGAATGAAATTTATTGGATGTGTCAAACTTTTTTGACAAATAAAAAACTGAAAAGTGGGGCGTGCAATATTATTCGGCCCCTTTACTTTCAGTGCAGCAAACTCACTCCAGAAGTTCATTGAGGATCTCTGAATGATCCAATGTTGTCCCAAATGACTGATGATGATAAATAGAATCCACCTGTGTGTAATCAAGTCTCCGTATAAATGCACCTGCTCTGTGATAGTCTCAGGGTTCTGTTCAAAGAGCAGAGAGCATCATGAAGACCAAGGAACACACCAGGCAGGTCCGAGATACTGTTATGGAGAAGTTTAAAGCCGGATTTGGATACAAAAAAATTTCCCAAGCTTTAATCATCCCAAGGAGCACTGTGCAAGCAATCATATTGAATGACCACTGCAAATCTACCAAGACCCAGCCGTCCCTCTAAACTCTCATCTCGAACAAGGAGAAGACTGATCAGAGATGCGCCAAGAGGCCCATGATCACTCTGGTTGAACTGCAGAGATCTACAGCTGAGGTGGGAGAGTCTTTCCATAGGACAACAATCAGTCGTACATTGCACAAATCTGGCCTTTATGGAAGAGTGGCAAGAAGAAAGCCATTTCTCAAAGATATCCATAAAAAGTCTCATTTAAAGTTTGCCACAAGCCACCTGGGAGACACACCAAACATGTGGAAGAAGGTGCTCTGGTCAGATGAAACCAAAATCAAACTGTTTGGACACAATGCAAAACGATATGTTTGCCGTAAAAGTAACACAGCTCATCACCCTGAACACACCATCCCCACTGTCAAACATGGAGGTGGAAGCATCATGGTTTGGGCCTGCTTTTCGTAAGGAGGGACAGGGAAAATGGTCAAAATTAATGGGAAGATGGATGGGGCCAAATACAGGACCATTCTGGAAGAAAACCTGTTGGAGTCTGCAAGAGACCTGAGACTGGGATGAAGATTTATCTTCCAACAAGACAATGATCCAAAACATAAAGCCAATGGAATGGTTCATAAATAAACGGATCCAGGTGCTGGAATTGCCAAGTCAAAGTCCAGACCTGAATCCAATAGAGTATCTGCGGAAAGAGCTGAAGACTGCTGTTCACGAACGCTCTCCATCTAACCTCACTGAGCTCGAGCTGTTTTGCAAGGAAGAATGGGCAAGAATTTCAGTCTCTTGATGTGCAAAACTGATAGAGACATACCCCAAGTGACTTGCAGCTGTAATTGCAGCAAAGGGTGGCGCTACAAAGTATTAACGCTAGGGGGCCGAATAATATTGCACGCCCCACTTTTGAGTTTTTATTTGTTAAACGAGTTTGACATATCCAATAAATTTTATTCCACTTCACGATTGTGTCCCACTTGTTGTTGATTCTTCACAAAAAATTTGAATTTTATATCTTTATGTTTGAAGCCTGAAACGTGGCAAGAGGTTGAAAAGTTCAAGGGGGCCGAATACTTTCGCAAGGCAGTGTATTTCAGTTTTAATAACAAAAAGGCATGTTAAATAATTAATACATTTGTAGGTTACTGACAAGCGAAAAACACTGCATATTTTCTGCATCCAAATTGTGGTCAGTTGCATCAAGATTAGACATACATTCTACTCACACTTATAGTATTCAAAATCTAATAAATGCAAGACTCATTTTTCCCCTGAAATGACTTAATTCAAAGCAGTTGTTGCTTCTGCAGTTGTGAAAGTATTGCATTGGAAAAAAGTGGATCCAAATAAGAAAATCTGGCTAAACCAGAATATGTAAAGTGAATTTCTTTACCATTTTTCCATCTTACCAGAAAATATTTCAGTTTTAATCTAAAACTTAGAGAATCTAGGAACTTTTAATTCATAATTTATGACTTATTTTTTCTGAGGGGTATGAATTTGATGTGACGCATTAGCCTGCTTTTCTTACCCGGTGCTCAAACTGGAAAAGACAGAGAACATGCTTTTCTAGTAAGGCAGATGTGTACTGTTTCTCATAAATCAGCAAAGTAGCTACAAAAGAATATCCTCTGAACCAAACTTGCCTATATCTACACTCAGAGCAATAACAACACTTTAAAATAACTGGAACTGTGAAAACAAAGCTGAGCAAAGTTCAGAGGAGTTTTTCTTGCAGCTACTCACAGACACTTGGTATGGGAGGTAAGAAAATATCTCCAAAGTTCACAGTCAGACAACTTTAGTCAGACAAGTCTTCATAAAAGCCATTTATTTTGAGGCCTGCTGTTCCTGGATAGTCATTAACACACCATGACAGAAGACATTTTATCAGTAAATTTTAAGAAAAGACAAGACAACTGCAGTAATACGATCTGGTACCTAGTTGCAAAGATTGATATAAACTAAGGGCATTTATTTTTATAGTTTATTTACTTTGGTCCGCTGTTTAACTTTTAACTTTTTTTGGGTGGTTGGGTCCTTCTCACACACAGAAAACTCCAGGCGAACCAAAACCCATCACTAAAAGCTTTGTGAAAATGTTCAGTCAGTTTATTGGTCAGATGTGTCCGGGGCTTGAATACCAAATGTAAATACCAGCAGCAGATGCAGTGATCTGAGGTAGTAGAAGATACAGAGAACTGAATCATATCGTTAGTGTGTTTCTGGGTAGTTTTACAGTCAAAATTATCGGAGAAGTATACTGAATGATTATGCAAAGTTTATTTGAAAGTTCTATGGTTCCATTGTTTATTAGTTTATTTACCACAACCAATCATGCAATGCAAAGCTGGCTACTGGAAGGTGTTCGGCTCAGGTTTGCAGCATTTACCTGGCATCTCTGTCGTGAGGTTGGATTACATTCACACTATTACGGAACCCCTCTTGAATTTGTATGGAACCATATGGAGACCACCTCATTTGTTCGTTTTAAACGTACTAAACGCCTCACCCCAACAGTTTTCTTTACGATAATCAACATTTCTAAAGTTTTAATAAGTCTGAATATTCTTCAAAAGATGACCAAGTTGCATGCATAAAACTTGTCAAAAAAGTTTAGTTGGTCCAGCTAACCCTGATTCATTGTTATTCTGGTCTCCCAGCTCTCTCTGATTTGACAGGGTCAAATCATAAATGCCTCTGGTTGTGATGAAGAGCAAATGGTTCCAACTTCAGAAGTCTGACAGCATCAGCTTTCAATTCAAGGTTTGGAGGACAGAGAACCCACAGGAGAAAATTAGATATGCTTTGAAGCCAAGACCTTGGCAAAAGACCACAGATGCTTTAAAACTTGTAACAATTGCACATGGAGACCCTGATTCTCTAAGCTGAATTCAAGCAAATAGAAAGCTAACTTGTCAATGTAAAAATGGCTGTGTAGACCTTTTACACCTCTGGTTATATTTAAAGCCCTTATTTTTATTTGTTTGTGCATGTGTTTGGATTAGTTTGAATGAATCTGTGCAGGAGTAAATGCAGCTGGAAAGTTGCATGGAAAATGTGTTGAATTGGTTAATAAATTTGACTCTGTGTCTCTTGCTGACAGAAATTGGTTTAGGCTCAGTAACATCTAATTTAAACTTCATCGGTGTTGCTGTTCCAAAAAGAAAGTTATGACGATAAGCAGACACTTAGCTAATTAAATAAATAATAAATGGAGAATGCTCAGAATGCAAGAGCTGAAAGCAGTTTATGGACTGAGTGGGAATGAGACAACAATTTGAATTGACTTGGAAAAATGGATCAGGCTTAATAACGGTGAAGCCTTCTTTTTGGTCCATGGATGTGTCTCGATAGCGGCTGTCAGCTGTTATATGGTAGAGCCAGGCTAGCTCAGACGCTGTAAAGCAGCTAACAGCTGGACCCTTAGCCACTAACAACTGATAGCCGGCTAATCTAGAAACAAAGAGTAATGAAAACTCTGAGGCTGGAACCCAGTGGAAAAACACAAAAGCCATAAACGGTGAGACAATGTAGATGAACATGTGACTCAGTTTGCAGCCTCAGTCTGCTTCAAAGTCCACTTTAACTCCAACTGAATCAGCACTCAGTTGATCAAAACACGGTGAACACACAGACATTATAACTTTGACACACAGCCGTGTTTCAGAGTTTAACAGTATTCAAACAGCAATCAAAACAGTTCAGCTGTTCAGTTCAGCAGTTCAGCAACTTCAATCAATATTTCATGCAACACATTAATACACTGGATTAACTAATGGTGATCCTAGGCCACCTCTATCTATATACCTTCTGAAAATGTCAGAAGTAGGAAATAAAACAAGTTACTAGGTGGTGAATTCTCTGGGAAAAGGGGTGTAGGTGAGTGGGCTTCCTTCTAGGAAGGGATGAAGTTATGAGTGTCAAGTGTCGTGCGTCCGCAAACACTCTAAACAGTCACTTTCTCCTCTAAAAACAGGCAAAATATGATGAACCATTGCAATCGACTGAACAAACAAGGAGGAAATTCGTCTCCTTGGGAAAGCTCTATGAGTTTTCACCTTCGCCTGGATAGCGACTTCGATCGGGATATAATTCTTCTGATCTTCTTATATGAGACAGATTTCCAGCTTTGTCAAGCTCTTCTGGGAATGGCCAGTAGGGAGACAGGTAAACTCTCCCGCGAGGACCCTCTCCAGAGATCACCCCTAAGTGCAGGATCAGCAAGATACTACGGCTTGAAATGGTGCCAAGCAATGGCTTCAGCTAGTATTTATCACTTCTGGTGGTGACATCAGAGCTGCAATACATGCTGGGAGGTGTAGCAGTTCATTTGTTTCCTGTCCAAATGGACGATCGCCCAACATTAAGTCTGTCAGTCTTCAGCATGAACCCTGATTAACCCTTTTTTTAAAAATAAATAAATAAAGATACTGTTGCACATCAGCCCTGAGGAAGATATGACAGATAAGGGCAGATATGAGATAAGTTCATCTTCTGGCAAGATAACAACCTTAATTATTAATCCAGAGCTACAAGGTAATGTTTTGGGTGAAAGGAAATTCATTTGTTAGAATGACCCAGTCAAAGTCCAAGCATTAATCAAATTATAAATCTGTTTTTAAGACTGAAAATTACATTTACAAATGTCCTCCATCCAGTCTGACTGAGGTTGAGCAATTTCAGTCTCTAGATCTGTAAAGCTGTTTGAGCCATACCCCCAAAGATCTGCGGCATATTACAAATGCCAGCCACTCTTTTTGTTTGTTTCTTTTTGTAAAAGCTTTCGCATAACATGTTCAAGGAATGTTATTTTAAAGCTTTTTTTTCTAATTACTATATACTTCTTATTTCAAATAATGAACTTTTTATTTTGTTAATGATATATGTTCACCACAGCTATCTAATAACTTGTTTAATTTCTTTCTTAAATGCATAAGAAGACACTATTATTAGATGTGTTAAAGGCACTTCACAGTTGGGGTTTTATTTAATTATCACACTTAACCTGTGGTATTGTTTATAGGCAATATTATGTAACGTGATATATATTTGCCTGCCATTGTGCTTTTTGTGATAGCTGCTTCTCTTTGTCAATAAAACACTCTTTAACGTGTCATACTGTGAATACTCATGTTTCCATTACAAAGTCACTGCAGGGTCTCTGTTGCCTGCTGTGTGTGAAAAGATGACAGGCCAGACAATGAACTAGGGTGTATTGATGTCAGTGTTTTTTTTCTTCTTTTGGTACCAAACAACCTTTAAACCTTCACACTAACATACACAGATAGCACCATTTATGGTGTTTGTGTTGTCTATTGTGGGAGTCTCACAGATCCTTGAATTAAATGTATTTTTTCCTCTGGTAATACATATAACCTCATACTTAAAACTTTAGATTTATTTCCTCCAACCTATAAACTTATGTAATTTTAAGAAGATACGTATATATATAGAACATTATAACTTAGATTTAAACTTCGCAAATTAACTTTACTTTTTTGACCAAAGGCATTTATTAATAACGTTGGTCATTTTAATCAAAATTAGCAAGTTGGGTCACAGTCTCTTTCAGTTTTATAAAAGAACCTGGCACACCTGGCAAGGTGTATTATTTTATAAGGGAAAATAAAACTCTATTATAATAAATATTACTTGCTCTACACACCTAGAAAATTCCTACTTAATCTGGAAAAATAGCCTACAGTTGTATAAAAAGACACCTCGCCAAGCCAGAACAGCTTATTTCTCATCATTAATAGAAGAGAACAAGAATAATCCTAGGTTTCTCTTTAGTACAGTTGCTAAACTTACACAGGGGGTATAAATTCCTGTTGAGCCACCATCCCTTAGCTCTTAGCAGTCATGAGTTTATGGGGTTTTTTTTTAAAAAAAATTGATTCATTTAAAAAAAAAAAATTTTTAAGGGAATTACTCCCGAAGTGAAATTTCTTCACCCCAGCAAGTGAGACAACATTGAAATAAACTGTAAAACCTGATCTGTGCTTGGACTGCTTTTATCCGTGGGTTTCCTGAATTATCAGAAATATTAGCTTCATCTAAAAACCCTTCAACTTGTATGGTTTGGGCCCCAATCCCAAAAAAAAATTTTTTAAGGGAAGTGTTTCCTCTGATTACCAGCCCCATTTTAGATATGAAATTTAATTTTTCCTTAGTAAAGGATATGTAGCACAAGCTATTAAAGTAGCTGTAATTTAAAACCCTTTTCCTTTAAAAAAACCTTCACTTGATCGAGATGACTTAATAAATTAAATTACAGACCTATGTCCAATCTTCCATTCTTATCGGGAAAATTCTTGAGAAAATAGTTGCTAATCAAATGTGTGAGCATTTACACAGCAAGAACCTGTTTGAAGAGTTTTAGTCAGGGTTTCAGAGCTCATATAGCCACTGAAACAGCTCTGCTGAAAATCACTAAATATTCTTTTTGCCTCAGATAATGGACTTGTGTCTGTACCCCGTTCTGTTAGATCTCCAGTGCTGCATTTTATACAGTCGATCACAATTTTTCTCTTAGAAAGGCTGGAATATGCTGTAGGGATCAGGGGGGAACAGCACTAGGGGGTTTAAATCTTTTTTGTCTGACAGATTCCCGTTTTTTTCATTTTAAATGATAAATATTTTTTAAAAATCCCCGGGTTAATTGTGGAGTACCACAGGGTTCAGTACTTGGGGCCCAAATTTTTTTACTTATATATGCTTCCCCCAATAGGTAAAATTATCAAGGCAGCATAAATAAATTTTCCCCTGTTACGCTGATGATACTCAGCTTACTTATTCATAAATCCTGATGAGCCCAAAAAAAATTAGATAGACTTCAAGCATGTTTTTGAAGACATAAAAAACTTGGATGACCTTAAATTTTCTGCTTCTAAAAAATTCAGACAAGACAGAAGTTGTCGTCTTTGGACCGGAGTCTTTAAAAAAAGGAAAACTGCCTTAGTCAATCACTTAACCTGGATGGCATTAAATTGACCTCTGGTAATAAAGTAAAAAAATTGGTTTTTATTTTTGACCCGGACATTCATTTAAAACCCCATATTAAAAAGGTTTTTAGGGTTTTTTTCTTTCATCTCCGGAACATTGCCCAAAATATCCTGTCCAGAAGTGACGCTAAAAAACTAGTCCAAGCATTTTTTACTTCAAGGGTGGACTATTGTAATTCTTGGACTATCAGGATGTCCAAAATGCAGTTAAAAGCCTTCAGCTGATTCAAAAGGCCCCGCAGCAAGAGTTACTGATGAAAAAATTTAAAAAAAAAAGATCATATTTCCCCAACTTTGCTTCCCTTCATTGGCTTCCCCTTTAAATCCAGAATATAAATTTTAAAACCTTAATGATCTAGCCCCATTCATACATCCCGAGAAACTGATTGGGCTCCCAAAGTTTCCCAACAGAGCCCCTTCGTTCTCAGACTGCAGGTTTACTGGTGGTTCCTAGAGTCTCTAGAAGTAGAATGGGAGGCAGATCCTTTATTTTATCAGGCCCTCTCCTGTGGAACCAGCTCCCAGTTTTAGTCCGTGAGGCGGACACCCTGTCTACTTTTAAGGCTAGGCTTAAAATTTTCCCTTTTTGATAAAGCTTATAGTTAGAGTGGCTTAGGTTATCCTGAGCTATCTTCCTTATTTTACCTTCCGTCTTCTTTCCCCCCTTGTGGATGAGTAAGGGGAATCAGGTTTAGCCTAAACCGGCTCAGTTATGGTTGAGGTGCAAACACACCCTCCATTTCTGCTACCTGTATGACCCCCTCTCTTTTCCAATGGTTATGGTCAATCTGACAGAGAGAGGTATCCCAATCGTTGTGGTTTTTAGTATAACAATGGCCGTCAGTGGGCCCTAGATGGAAAAACTGTCTACTTTTAAGGCTAGGCTTAAAACCTTCCTTTTTGATAAAGCTTATAGTTAGAGTGGCTTAGGTTATCCTGAGCTATCTCTGTAGTTATGCTGCTATAGGCTTAGGCTGCTGGAGAACATAATGACCACTCTCACCCTCTTCGCTACATTCTCACACTACTCTACAATTTTGCATTATTTGCTGTTATTTCAGCTTTTAACTTTGTTCTCTCTTTTTTCTCTTCCTAGAAGCTACACCTGGCCTGACTCTGTGTCTACCTGTGACACCTTTCTGAAAAGGGGCATCGTCCAAGCTTCTGCTGGCAACAACTTAATGCTCACCCTCTACCGATGATCCACATGGCCCTGTCTTTCAGTGTTTAACCCTTTCTCTCTCCTAGACATGGCAATTGACTGAGCTTTTGCTGTGACTAACTCTATGTGCTCTCTTTCAGACCTTGACCATGAAAACTGGCTCAGAGTTTATCTTTTCTTTCTTTCTAGGTGAAACGACTAAAGGAGCTACATCCATTAACATTTACTTTTCCTTCCCATAGAAAGGACACCTGGATCAGTGTTTCTTTGTTCTCTTTGTGTCTCTGCTCTGTTCTCTCTAACCCCCAGTCGGTCGTGGCAGATGGCCGCTCACACTGAGCCTGGTTCTGCTGGAGGTTTCTTCCTGTTAAAAGGGAGTTTTTCCTCTCCACTGTCGCTACATGCATGCTCAGTATGAGGGATTGCTGCAAAGTCAACGCCAGTGACTGTCCACTGTCTCTACATGCTCATCCAGGAGGAGTGACTGCTACAAATCTCTGACTGGATGCAATCTGTTGTGTTTCCTTAGATAGAAAAACTTTTTATCCAATTTGAATAAATAACTGAATCTGACTGCACTGTTCAATGGTTAGGACTAATTGGAATGTATGTACCTGAGTTTTGTGAAGTGCCTTGAGACGACATGTGTTTTGAATTGGCGCTATATAAATAAACTGAATTGAATTGAATTGAATTAGAAATCATCGACATTTTAAACAGTTGATTGTTAATGTGTTAAATAGCCATCACTGATTGAATGGAGTGATGGACTACCAAAATGGCAAACAACTAAGCAAAAGTAGCTACTGCACCAGTCTGTCTAATACGAATAGTAATGTGTAATCACGCCATGAACAAAATTAACTGCATTAAATACAGCAAAAAAAAAAGGTGGCTACACCATTAGCATTTGCAGAGCTTTAGCATTAGCAGATGGGGTAACGAAGACAAAATTGAGCATGTTTTTAAGGACTATGCAGGCATATTTTATGCAGGTTAGTGAGAGGAGAGGAAGGGAAAACACAAATAAACTGAAACAAGCTCATGCTATGGACTATCAGTGCTCAAACCACTCATTGAGATAAAGTTTGAATCACCCATAGCTCAAGCTTTGGGCAATAGGGATTGGTTTAAATATTTGCAAGTACTAATAATTGTATTAACAACTATTTATTAAGAAAATTGCTAATAAAATTTGAATATAACTTTTTTTGTCAGACTAACAAATCAGGGCAGTCCATGATCAGGCATCTTTAGCCAAACAACTTTTGGTCAGTCCAGATGTTCGCTCGTGAACACAAATCTCCCTTCCACATAAGGCTGTGGGGACTAGCCTTGAACTGGGGTTGCTGCTCGCTTATATAACATTGGCAATGTCAGCGTAATCCCAATGAATGCTGGGAGATGTAATATGATCAGTCCTTTCTTTCTTGGTAAATGGCCCAGCACCTTGTTCTTCACATGGCTGGGGTGGAACCCCAAAGTGGCTATTTACACTCAAAGTCAGAGAAGTAAGATTTTTTTTCTAAAGAACAGGAAAAGAGTTTTTAATATTTTACAAAGCATAAGACCTCCTCCCCTATAACCCTAGGCCATACATCATCTGTTAAAAACATCAGTGTTCATCCTTATAGGGTCTCCTGAAAATATGGTTTAAGTGGTATGTAACAGGGACCCAGAACAATGTACAATGAACCTTTTTTAGTCTAAGATGCACCCTACATCCTCCAGCTACTTAGAAGTGTCCAATGGTTTGGCATATTTCCAGTGTAACAAAAATCTCTAGAGTCAAGTAATATACAGAGGACTATTGTCCTTAAATGTGCTTTTGCACTGCAGAAAAGGTGCTACACTGTTGACTATGCATTAGGTAATACATTGTGAGATGTAAAATTGCTGTAATTTTCCATATACAAAGTTTTTATTTCAACTTCTGCTTGCTTGTTTTCTGTATGCGTTTCGTCCTATACAGGGTTACGGAGATGCTTGAGTCTGTCTTAACAGTCAAAGAGTGAAACTAAAGACCACTTAGAGTCACCAACATGCACGTTGTTTAAGGAAACGGAAGTACTCGGTGACAACACACAACAGTAAAAAACTATCTGGAGACCAATTTGACCCTAATTGTCAATAACCTAAGCCTCTTTATTCGCACTGTTTATAAATTTCAATTAGGCCTTTACTTTTTTCGACAAATTTAATTTGATTTGGTTAAATAACACCTTTGGAGAATGAATACCATAAGAAATTAGAGAAAACAGAGATTTTGCCTTTTTAGAGATCTGTGGTCCTGAGCAAGGTCATCACTTAATATCTCCAGAGAACCAGGCAGTTGGTCTGTCATCAATTTTTGTTCTGATTTTTTGCATTGTTGCCTAACTCCACGAGTGACATAATTTTTCCCGAACATCAGAAGCATAAAACTGTCCAGCTGTAGCAGGTGTAAGAATACGACCTGCTGATAATGGCCTACTGGTAAAATGTTTATTTTTTCAATTCAATTCAATTCAGTTTATTTATATAGCGCCAATTCACAACACATGTCGTCTCAAGGCACTTCACAAAAGTCAGGTACATACATTCCAATTAATCTTAATCATTGAACTGTGCAGTCAGATTCAGTTATTTATTCAAATTGGATAAAAAGTTTTTCTATCTAAGGAAACCCAGCAGATTGCATCCAGTCAGTGACTTGCAGCATTCACTCCTCCCGGATAAGCATGTAGAGATAGTGGACAGTCACTGGCGCTGACTTTGCAGCAATCCTTCATACTGAGCATGCATGTAGCAACAGTGGAGAGGAAAAACTCCCTTTTAACAGGAAGAAACCTCCAGCAGAACCAGGCTCAGTGTGAGCGGCCATCTGCCACGACCGACTGGGGGTTAGAGAGAACAGAGCAGAGACACAAAGAGAACAAAGAAGCACTGATCCAGGAGTATTTTCTATGGGAAGGAAAAGGTTTAGGCTAAACCTGACACCCCCTAACTCCATCCAACAAGGGGAGAAGAAGACGGAGGTAAAATAAGGAAGATAGCTCAGGATAACCTAAGCCACTCTAACTATAAGCTTTATCAAAAAGGAAAGTTTTAAGCCTAGCCTTAAAAGTAGACAGGGTGTCCGCCTCACGGACTAATACTGGGAGCTGGTTCCACAGGAGAGGAGCCTGATAACTAAAGGATCTGCCTCCCATACTACTTCTAGAGACTCTAGGAACCACCAGTAAACCTGCAGTCTGAGAACGAAGTGCTCTGTTAGGAACGTATGGAACAATCAGATCTCTGATGTATGATGGAGCTAAATTTTTAAGGGCTTTATATGTGAGGAGGAGAATTTTAAATTCTATTCTCGATTTAACAGGGAGCCAATGAAGAGAAGCTAAAGTAGGGGAAATATGATCTCTCTTTTTAATTTTCATCAGAACTCTTGCTGCAGCATTTTGAATCAGCTGAAGGCTTTTAACTGCATTATGTGGACATCCTGATAGTAAAGATGACAACTTCTGTCTTGTCTGAATTTAGAAGCAAAAATTTAAGGTCATCCAAGTTTTTATGTCTTCAAGACATACTTGTAGTCTATCTAACTGGTTGGGCTCATCAGGATTTATGGATAAGGAAAGCTGAGTGTCATCAGCGTAACAGTGAACATTTATTCTATGCTGCCTGATAATTTTACCTATTGGAAGCATATATATAGTAAAGAGAATTGGCCCAAGTACTGAATCCTGTGATACTCCACAATTAACCCTGGAGTTTAAAGATGATTTATCATTTACATGAACAAACTGGAATCTGTCAGACAAATAAGATTTAAACCAGCCTAGCGCTGTTCCCCTGATCCCTAGAGCATATTCCAGCCTTTCTAAGAGAATATTATGATCGACTGTTTTAAATGCAGCACTGAGATCTAACAGAACCAGTACAGACACAAGTCCATTACCTGAGGCAATAAGAATATCATTAGTGACTTTCAGCAGAGCTGTTTCAGTGCTATGATGAGCTCTGAAACCTGACTGAAACTCTTCAAACAGGTCATTGCTGTGTAAATGGTCACACATTTGATTAGCAACTATTTTCTCAAGAATTTTAGATAAGAATGGAGGATTGGGTATTGGTCTGTAATTTATTAAGTCATCTCGATCAAGCGAAGGTTTCTTAAGCAAAGGTTTAATTACAGCTACCTTAAAAGCTTGTGGTACATACCCATTTACTAAAGATAAATTAATCATATCTAAAATGGGGCTGGTAATCAGAGGGAACACTTCCTTAAATAATTTGGTTGGGATTGGGTCTAGCATACAAGTTGAAGGTTTAGATGAAGCTAATATTTCTGATAACTCAGGAAGCTCCACTGGATCAAAACAGTCCAAAACAGATCAGGTTCTACAGTTACTTCCAATGTTGTCTCACTTGTTGAGGATGAAGTAATCATCTCTGGGAGTGTGTCAAAGATTTTCTTCTCAATAGAATCTATTTTATTTTGGAAGAATCCCATAAAGTCATGACTGCTGAGAGCTAAGGGAATGGATGGCTCAACAGAGCTATGACTCTGTGTAAGTTTAGCAACTGTACTAAAGAGAAACCTAGGATTATTCTTGTTCTCTTCTATTAATGATGAGAAATAAGCTGTTCTGGCTTGGCGAAGTGTCTTTTTATACAACTGTAGGCTATTTTTCCAGATTAAGTTGGAATCCTCTAGGTGTGTAGAGCGCCATTTTCTCTCCAATTTTCCAACATTGTGCTTTAAAGTACGCAGCTCTGAATTAAACCAGGGAGCCAGCCTCCTATGAATAATTACCTTCTTTTTCAAGGGGGCTGCATTGTCTAATGCACCACGCAATGATGAAGTAACACTATGAACAAGAGAATCAATTTGTGAAGGGGAAGAAACAAAATTATTGCCCTCCACTGTGTTTTTCTGTGATAATGAGGAAATTAAAAGTGGAACAGATTCTTTAAAGGTTGTTACAGCATTGTCTGATATTGATCTACTATAATGAAATTTTCTTTCAGGTGTGGAGAACTCGCTTAAATTAAACTCAAAGGTTATTAAAACATGGTCAGACAGCACAGGGTTGTGAGAAAATATTGATATGTCTTTACACTCAATGCCATATGTCAGCACAAGGTCCAGAGAATGAAGACAAACGTGGGTAGGTTTGTTAATGTTTTGAGTAAAGCCAATTGAGTCTAAGATACCATTAAAGGCTATATTTAAGCTATCACTTTCAGTGTCAACATGAATGTTAAAATCCCCCACTATAATAACTTTATCTGTATTTAACACTAAATCAGACTAGAAAAATTTGCATTTCCTGCGAAAATGCAGTGTGAATGCTGAAAGCGGAATTTTTTAGCTGAAAGCTGGCAGAAACAAGCTGAAATTGACTGCAGACAATCTGCTAAAATTCAATGAATTAGAAGAAAACAGAAATGCTAAACTCCTGTTGAAAGCTGGCACAAAGTGGCTAAGGTTGCCAGCAGAATATCAGCTGATATCTGATAAATTTGTAGAAATAGCAGAAACAGCAAAGAAAAACTGTCATCTGATCTGTTTAAGCAGGAAGACTATCAGGTATAAAACAGCGTAGCAAGGTGAGGTTACCTCAAAACTGCTTGAAATGGTTGTTGAAATACAAGAACTGACAAAAACATTAAAAAAGCAGGAAAGACCTGCCCATAGATGAGCTGAAAAAGCATAGACTGAAGCAAAAATATAGACTAAGAAGTTAAAGTCAGTGCTAAAATATATAAAAAATAGCAGAAAATTCAGAGAAAGAATGACAAAAGGAAGCTAAAATGCTAACATTAGCATCTTGGTTATCACTAGCATGAAGGCTGATATTAATTTACCCCATCTACTATGCAAAAAGTAATGTATAAGCTAAAATTAGTTAAAATAATAATGCTTACTACAGCCTATATTCAAAAGTCTATGAAATTGCCATTTAAAATTATTCACTCTTGTTCAGGTAAAGGGACCTCAGTAAAAGCTGTTTAAGTGGCTGGCATCAAATGGTCGCTGTTTTGATGCTGTCCTGGGACCTATGAAGATGGTCTTATCATCATAAGTCACAGAGAAGTGGTTTCATTCTGGTTCTCAAAGAGTTTCTGATTGGGGTTTTCTTCCTGATTCTGATAGAATTTGGACCCGTTTCTGATGGATGCTTGTACATGAATCTCGTGTAGATTTGTTAAAGGTTCTTCTGGAGATTTTTGGCAGGTTCTGGTGGAGTTGGGACCTGGTTTTGATTAAGGTTTATACCTAATTCTGATGAAAATTTTTAGAAGGTTCTTCAACAGATTTTTTTTCTGGTTCTGATGGAGCTTTTTGCCAGGTTCTGATGGAGTTTGGATCTGGTTCTAATGGAAATTTGTTCCACATTCAGATGGATGTTGGACCTGGTTCTGATGGAGGTTTCATTCTGGTTCTGATAGAGTTTTGACCTGGTTCTGATAAGGGGTCTCTAACTAGTCCTGATGGGGAATTCCTCTGGGTTCTGATGGAGTTTTGGTCTGGTTCTGATTGAGATTTGTTCCTGGTTCTGATGGTGTTTGTACTTGGTTCTGATGAAGGTTTTTTCCTGGTACTGATGGAGCTTTTTGCCAGGTTCTGATGGAGTTTGGACCTGGTTCTGATAGAAGGTTCCTCCTGGTTCTGAAGGCGATTTGGACCTGATTCTGGTGGAGGGTCCCTAACTGGTTCTGATGGAGTTTGGGTCCAGTTCTGGTGGAGATTTGTTCCAGGTTCTGATGCTTCTTGGAACTGGTTCTGATAAAGGTTTTCTTTCTCGTTCTGACTGAGTTTGGACCTGGTTCTGAAATTGGGTTCCTAAACCGGTCTTGATGGAGAATTCCTCCTGGTTCTGATGGAGTTTGGGTCAGGTTCTAATGGAGATTTGTTCCAGGTTTGGATGGATGTTGGACCTGGTTCTGATGGAGGTTTCATTCTGGTTCTGATAGAGTTTTGACCTGGTTC
The DNA here is from genome assembly GCA_036173005.1 of Crenichthys baileyi. Taxonomy (NCBI): domain Eukaryota; kingdom Metazoa; phylum Chordata; class Actinopteri; order Cyprinodontiformes; family Goodeidae; genus Crenichthys; species Crenichthys baileyi. The sequence goes on from JAHHUM010000331.1 coordinate 319,724, forward strand.
TGATAAGGGGTCTCTAACTAGTCCTGATGGGGAATTCCTCTGGGTTCTGATGGAGTTTTGGTCTGGTTCTGATTGAGATTTTTTGCTGGTTCTGATGGAGGTTCCTAACTGGTTCTGATGGAGTTTGGGTCCGGTTCTGATAGAGGTTTCTTTCTGGTCCTGATTAAGTTTGGACCTGGTTCTGATAGTGGGTTCCTAACTGGTCCTGATGGAGACTTCCTCCTGGTTCTGATGGAGTTTGGGTCTGGTTCTGATGGAGATTTGTTCCTGGTTCTGATGGAGTTTGGGTCTGGTTCTGATGGAGGGTTCCTAACTGGTTCTGATGAAGAATTCCTCCTGGTTCTGATAGTTTCCATCTGATTCTGACGGATATTGGACAAGGTTCTGATAGAGGATCTTCCTGGTTCTGGCAGATTTTGGACCTGGTTCTGATGGAAGGTTCCTAAATGATTCTGATGGAGATTTCCTCTTGGTTCTGATGGAGTTTTGGTCCGGTTCTGATGAAAATTATCTCCAGGTTCTGATGGATTTCTGAACTGGTTCTGATAGAGGTTTCAATCTGGTTCTGATAGAGTTTTGACCTGGTTCTGATACGGGGTCTCTAACTAGTCCTGATGAGGAATTCCTCTGGGTTCTGATGGAGTTTTGGTCTGGTTCTGATGGAGATTTGTTCCTGGTTCTGATGGAGTTTGGGTCTGGTTCTAATGGAGACTTGTTCCGGGTTCGGATGGATGTTGGACCTGGCTCTGATAAAGGTTTGTAACTGGTTCTGATACTGGTTTGTACCGGATTCTGATGGAGATTCTTTGCTGGTTCTGGTGAAGAGTCCCTCACTGGTTCTGATGGAGATTTCCTCTTGGTTCTGATGGAGTTTCGGTCCGGTTCTGATAGAGATTTTCTCCAGGTTCTGATGGATTTCTGAACTGGTTCTGATAGAGGTTTCTTTCTGGTTCTGTTTGAGTTTGGACCTGGTTCTGATAGTAGGTACCTACCTTCTGATAGTAGGTGCCTAACTGGTCCTAATGGAGAATTCTTCCTGGTTCTGATGGAGTTTCGGTCCAGTTCTGATGGAGATTTTCTCCAGGCGCTAATGGATTTCTGAACTGGTTCTGATAGAGGTTTCTTTCTGGTTCTGTTTGAGTTTGGACCTGGTTCTGATAGTAGGTACCTAACTGGTCCTGATGGAGAATTCCTCCTGGTTCTGATGGAGTTTGGGTCTGGTTCTAATGTAGACTTGTTCCGGGTTCGGATGGATGTTGGACCTGGCTCTGATAAAGGTTTGTAACTGGTTCTGATACTGGTTTGTACCGGATTCTGATGGAGATTCTTTGCTGGTTCTGGTGAAGAGTCCCTCACTGGTTCTGATGAAGAATTCCTCCTGGTTCTGATAGACTTTGGGCCTGGTTAAGATGGAGATTTGTTCCAGGTTCTGGTGGATATTGGATGAGATTCTGATAGAGGTTCTTTTTGGTTCTGACAGAGTTTGTGTCTGGTTCTGATATAGACTTGTTCCAGGTTCTGATGTGCTAACAGCCTATATGCAAAACTCTATGAAATTGCCTTTCAAATTTAATCACTGTTGTCTTGCTGTTGAAACAGCAGTACATGCTTTTTAAGTATTCGACACAAAATGGCCGCCATGTAGTTGCCTCCTATGAAGATGGTCAAAGGGTTAGGGGTCAGGTCAGGTTTAGGCCATAGAAATAAATGAAAATGAATGGAAGTCAATGCAAACTCCTCAGAAAGACAGTAAAACAGGGATATGTGTGTGTGTGTGTGTGTGTGCGTGTGTGCGTGTGTTGTGTGTGTGTGTGTGTGTGTGTCAGGGCTCTTGTGTGTGTCTGAGTTGGAGACAGGGAGAGAAGAGACACAGAGTCACATACAGAGATATACAGTGCAAGATACACAGAGCTATAAATAGAACAGTGAGGATTGAATCAGCCAATCAGCAAAGGGTGTCAGTGTAACTTGACACCTGCAGCATTTCTAATGCAGCACCTCACTATTGTCTCCCCTTCCCCGGGCTTTTAACATGGAGGCGCATGCTCCCGAACTACCGCCTATAACTTGGAAACCGTAAGGGCTATCGACGTCATTCTCGTACCTCGTATTTTTTTCAGAACGGACAGGGGAACGAGAATATTAACACTTTTTTCTTGAAAATATAATATTAAAGGCACAACACTAGGTGAAAAAAAGGGAAAAATGGAGAAAAACACAAAAATCCCTGAACATGCTCTCGAACAATGTCTAATAACTCGGAAACTATAAGGGCTATCGATTTGATTCATGCACCGTATGAATCAGCAGGCCTTGCTGAACAATTGTGGAGCTTCTCAAATTTCACCAAAAGTCTGTCTGGGAGATGTGACCCAGCGAAAAAGCGGATCATTTTGACCATTTTTAACCTGAGTGAAGGTGAATTTTTCACTCTCAAACAAACCTACGTCACGAGGAAACGATAAAAGGTATCCAAAAAATTTTTGGACCGTAGGTATCAGCAGAGATCGGTGAACAATCCTGGAGATTTTCGTGTGTCTACATAAATCCGTGTAGGAGATATGACAGTGTAGAAAAGTGGATAATTTTGAAATTTTTCAATTTTAAGCGATTTTGGGAAGGACAGATTTGGTACTCCTAAACAAACCTTTTTTATGACAAAACGATAAAAGGTATCAAAAAAATTATTTCACTGTGAGCGCCAACAAGGTCTGAAGGCTCATGTCTCTACCTCGAACGGTTTACGAGAGGCGGCGATTCGAAAACATGTGAGTTTATGGATTTTTTGCTCAGATTTTTTCTGAAATTCCTATAGATTTCCTATACAGGGTGGGTTGACTTTGGGTTGCTTTGGGGCGTGTTGCCAAAAAACTGTTTGTCCCACATCAATGAGGGTGACATTTTCTTAGTCGCGAAAGAGCATCCTACGTTTTTGATGTGTGGGTAGAGTGAAAATTGAGCGAGTGAAGAGAGTTTGTTCGTTCTTTTTCAGGTTATTCAAAAACCTAGAGTGTACACTCTAGCGACACGAACATTCCGTCATTGGATTACATTATAAAACTGAAAATCTGAAAAAATTGTAATAAAGTTTGAATCCAAATTGTAAAAAACTGTAAAAGATATCAAAAAGTTGAATTAAACTATAACAGCAGAAGGTTGTGAAAGCATTTTAAAAGTTAAATGGTGTTTCTAGCTGAAAGTATGCGGAAGTAGTTGGCAAAAAATGCAATGGCAAAAACAGTGAAGTTTTAGCAGAATTTTTGCCGTTTTCCATTCATTCCAATGGGGGCAAAAAATTCATAAAAAGCTGAATATTTTAAAAAGTTTAAAAGATATAAATACCAAAAGTCATAGCCGGAATGTCCTGAAAGGTCTGAATATTGTGAAATTTGAACGGTTGAAATAGCACAAAGTATGCAGGAGGAGAAGCGGTTCAAAAAACGGAGCAACTAGAATAATAATAATAATAATAATAATAATAAAGAATAAAGAAAAACAGGAACACAAGAAGTGTGAATGCCTACTGCATTCACACTAATAATAATAATAAAGAATAAAGAAAAACAGGAACACAAGAAGTGTGAATGCCTACTGCATTCACACTAATAATAATAATAATAATAAAGAATAAAGAAAAACAGGAACACAAGAAGTGTGAATGCCTACTGCATTCACACTAATAATAATAATAATAATAATAATAGAGAATAAAGAAAAACAGGAACACAAGAAGTGTGAATGCCTACTGCATTCACACTAATAATAATAATAATAATAAAGAATAAAGAAAAACAGGAACACAAGAAGTGTGAATGCCTACTGCATTCACACTAATAAAAGTTCTGAAAACTGATCTAAAAATTGAGAGTAAGGGCCTGGTGGACAGTACAAAACAACAAACAGAAGTGGTTTTAGTGCTTTGCAATTTGGATGAGGAAAACTAAGGATTAAATATTCAAAAGAGTTGTAGCTATTGATTGGTCTGGGACTAATCAATAAATCGGACTGAAAGATGGTTGCTACTCCTCCTCCTTGCCCAGTATTTCGAGGAATGTGAAAATTTAAATAATTAGTAGGAGTTGACTCGTTTATAGTAACATAATCCTCTTGGTGCAGCCAGGTTTCTGTGAGGCAAAATAAATCAATCTGATTGTCACAAATCAGGTCACTAACTAGCAAAGTCTTTGAAGAGAGAGATCTTATGTTCAGTAACCCACATTTAATTGTTTTGTTTTTATTTTTAGTCTGAGTTGTGTTTATTTTTATATGATTTTCCTGATTTCCTCTTTTTAGATAATTTTTTAATCTATTCAATTTTTGTTCAAATGTATTCAAATTATATATTCAGTATTCAAATTATGGCCGTGGGCGAGACACTATCTTAATAGGGTAATGGGTGGGTAGCAGTACAGAAGCTGCAGAGAGGAGTGTTAAACTATGACCCTGCTTCCTGGTCTGAACCCTGGGTTGTCAGAGTTTTGGAGAACTAATAAATTCGGCCAGATTCCTAGAAAGAAGAGCTGCTCCATCCAAAGTGGGATGGATGCCGTCTCTCTGGATCAGACCAGGTTTTCCCCAAAATGCTCGCCAATTATCAATGTAACCCACATCGTTTTCTGGACACCACCTAGACAGCCAGCGGTTGAATGACAGCATGCGGCTAAACATGTCATCACTGGTCAGATCGGGGAGGGGACCAGAGAAAATTACGGAGTCCGACATTGTTTTGGCAAATTTACACATCGAAGCAACACTAACTTTAGTGACCTCCGATTGACGTAACCGGGTGTCATTACCGCCAGCGTGAATAACAATCTTACTGTATTTACGCTTATCCTTAGCCAACAGTTTCAGGTAGGATTTGATGTCACCCGTTCTGGCCCCTGGCAGACATTTGACTATGGAGCTGCCAATTACCAGAGTTGGCTTCTCAGCGGGAGTGTCGTGGAGCGGGGAAAATCTATTAGAAACGCAGACGGGTTGGTGGTGACCTGTGGGCTGAGATCTAGGTATATGCTTCCTACGTACCGTCACCCAGCCGGCCTGAGGCCGCGGCTGCGCGGGCTCTGCTGGGGGACTGCTACGGGGAGCTACCCTCGGTGGCTCCGCGCTGGCTAAGGCCTCGGCCTCGGCTATCTGCTGGTTTTTCAACAGCGCGGAGCCGGGCCTCCAAATCCGACACCCTTGCCACCAAAGGTACAAAAATGCTACATTTATTACACGTACCATTATCACTAAAGGAGGCAGAGGAGCAACTGAATATCTGACACAGAGAGCAGGAAAGAGGAGACTCAGAGAGAGAAACAGAAGAACGGGTAGCCATGGTGGAGCTAAAGCTAACGCTAAGCTAGCGACCCCTTACCACTACTACAAAAAACTGTGTAAAACACGGAGAGTCCCCAAACGTTAAATACAGCAACAGAAAGTATGTGTTTTAACGTGCTTATGTATTATAACAAGTAAGAGATATCACAGTAGAGAGAAATCAGATCAAACGAGAGAGCCTTCCACACCAAACAATCCACCAAGTGCAAAACAGGAAGTGACGAATACGCCTTACCGCACTTTCTTTGTTTAATCACAAATAAATCAGACATAGTAACAGTTACAATAGTGGTTCCACTGGAAAAATATTCTTTTATTCCTTACCTTTGCATAGTTTGCATGTAGGCCTTATAACTGTGGAGCTATACTTTGTAAAGATTATGATTACTGATTAATTAATATTTATCAAAATTATAATTAAAAATCATGATTCAGAAAAAAATATTTTCTCAACCAAAAATCATTATTTATGAATACAAATCAGAGATGCACTCTGGTGTGGTGATTATTGGCTCAATGCACTTAATAATTACAATTAGTTAATTATCATTAATAATTGATAATTATAGACCAAAACCACGCTAAATTTCACTGTTTAATCAACTGTTCCAGCGATTGCTGGGGAACCTTAATCTTATCTTGACAGAAAAAAATCACTTTTGGTCAAAATAAAAACAAACGCTTTCTCTTTATCTACGTGTAAATTTATTAAATCAACAGCCCTGCTATTGCTATTCTGTTTAATCTTCACCTAATTAAGCAGGCATAATTATACACAAAGGGGTGAAATAACTAACCAAACAAAGATAAAAACAACATTGATTGTCTATGAAGATGAATCCAGCAGTTTATGGGCAAAAATGGTAATGGAACAAAGCTTTGGGTTTACTTGGAATGTGGAACATGTGACCAGTAGACAGCAATACGTTCACATAGGCAGCCCCTTTGGCAGCGGCCTCCACCAGCCTGCAGTCATAAAACCCCCAAAGTGGGAGCTCAGTGAAACACAGAGGGTCATAAAACGTTTAGGTGGCAACCAGTGGAAAAACACTAAGAGTGAAGACAATGGAACAGTCAGTGTTCCACCATGAGGTTCTAGCTGCAGCTTCAGGGCTTCTGAGAACCTCTAATAGTCCAACTTTTAAGTTCACCTGAGTCCGCACTCAGGGGTTCAAGGCACAGTGAAACACACACAGTTTCAAAGCACAGCGGCTTTCAGAGTCCAACAGCAGTTAAAGCTTCAATAAGACATTGCATGCACGTACAACTTAGAACATAGAAGACTACAATAGTGGCGATTCTAAATTGCCCTAAAATCCTACTCTGTGTTTCTATCGTACTAACAGAAATAAAACAAGAACAAAATTACTTGGTGTCGTCTTCTCTGGAGCAGCAAGTAGAGGGAAGAGGGGGGGAAAGAGTTGCTACTCTTCAGTAACAAACTCAAGGACGGTCGGCTTCTTCTACTTTGGCAAAAAGGGAAAAATATGACGGACCGTGAGCAGTCGACTGCAGCAGAACAAAGAGGAAAATTTCGTCTCCTTGGAAAACCTCCGTTGGCTTTTCTTGAGTTGCCTGTCAGGTCCACGCCTTCGATCAGCAAGGTAAAACCTACTGGTCTTATCCCAGTAAGCTTTTAGCTTGTTGAGCTTCTCATGAGTTTGGCCAGTGAGTAGAATGAATGAAAACCCACGTGTGAGTTTCTTCTCCAGAATGATGCGCGCCTCCGTTGCGTGGTAACCAAGTCCTGGTTCCAGCAGGAGAAAAAGCAATGGTGGAGCGTCTCACGTACTCTTATATAGCTCACTGCAACATCAGAGCTGCAAAGCCCACTTCCTGTGAAGTAGAATGCATGCTGGGGGGTGTAGTAGCAGATGATGCTGGAAGGTGTAGTAGCAGAAAATACTGGAAGGTGTAGTAGCAGACGATAGCCCAACAACTTGAATTATTTAAGGTATGTAATTTCAGGCGGAAAGTGCTCTAAAACCCATTAGGGCTTAACAGGTTAAACTACACGAAAGAAAGTCAGATGTTTCTCACTAACTTGGACCTCAAAATCCAATGACTGCTGGTGGATTTGTGTGAGAGTAAGATGGCCTTGGTAAAAAGATGCTGCTGCTGGGTGTGGTTGGCCATCTACCTCTGCTTCAGTTGCTATTCGTTTTTGTATTTTGTCAGCCTTTTCTACAAACTGAGTCTCTAATTATGTATGAATGCCTGGCTCTATAAAAGATCCATGCAATGGTAAGGACCGTCAGATATTTGACTTTTACAGACAATCAAAGACACTGCCACCACACCTAGACTTCATACCCTCCTATCTATGGCATCCTCTTGCACTGCCTTGCAGCTCTTGCTGCAGCTGAAGAAGTGGCAAAGAGGTGGACGACTCTTGAGACTACAGGCTCACCTTCATTGAAAAAAACACTTTCTGTGATTCTTCGTTTGGGATCCCAAGGAAATTCTGTCACATTTATGTATATCGCCCTGTGACTCAGGCACTGTCTGCACATTTACTTGCCAGTGGCATGTAATCCCCAGATGTGGCAGTTTGCAGGAGAACCTTTGCCTGCTTGGATGTGTTTCCCAGCCGACTGACCATTGCTCCATTTGCTTGGTTCTGTTTAATTCTAGATCACTAACAAATAAAACTTATATCCTGGGTGATCTTTTTATTCTCACTTCATAGATTTTCTTTTTTTGATGGAAACATGGCTGAAACGTTTTTGAAGCTCCTTCCACCTTTCTTTTTTCAAGAGACCCCATATATGAGAGAGGCATGTAGGGATTGCCACTATATAAAAGGGTATTTTTAAATGCAGACTTTTGCCTGCTATGACCTATTCCTCTTTTGAATTGCAATTGTTTGTGGCTGAGCTCACACATTCTGCGTTATATGCTGTTGTTAACCGCCCACCTAAATATGATAAAGATTTTATTCAACAATTTTCTGAAGTTTTAATGGATTTTATACTTATGTATGACTTTTAACTTGCAGGGATTTTAATATTCATGTCTGTTGTCTTGCTGACTCCCTGACCTCTGAATATTAAAGGCTTTTAGTGTTTATTGCCTGACGCAATCAGTATGTGGACCAACACATCATCTTGGACACACGCTAATTACAGTTATCTCCCATGGGCAGTCCATCTTATTTTGTAAAGTATTCGAGACTGCTATCTTAGATCATTTTCCTATTATCATTGATTTGAAGCTCCCTTTGAGCCTCGCCAAAAGTTTTTTTCTAAATGAAAATTGCAAAATATCGGCACCAGGACCTGGTATTATAGAGTATGTATGGGGAGTGTGAGTGAGTGTATGACGTCCATTGTTGTTTGTCTTCACGTTGGGTGCATGGGTGTGAGTGTTTTTATGTGTACGCATGAGGGTGGGAATGTGTGATTGTGACTGTTTTGCCTGTTTTTTTTGTCAGGTTGGGTCTGGGACTGCTCCATCCCCTGGATTAGTTTAGGCCCCCTATCAAATGTGGCGCCTAATTCCTCCCGTGGGTGCTTTGGTGAGTGCCGGCTCACTCCCGGTTGCTGCTTGCCAGGGCCTGGACCCCTGGGCTCTGTCGGGCCTCTGCCTAGTGACTGATATGTCCCAGCGTCTCAGGTCTCTGGGTTCATGGCTGGCTCTGCTCTGGCCGGCGGTACCTGTGGGCTTGTCAAAGCAGCTCCCTTGGGCTTCTTCACCGTGGCTGCAGGGTGGTCCCCCTGGGACTCTCCCCTGCTCTTCTCTGAGGGGGTTGCAGTAGTCGGCAATGGTTCTCCTGGGGTTCCTGTGCTGTGGGGGGCCTTTGGCTGTCTATGGCTCAGATCGGAGAAACCTTGTGTACACAAACTCGCTCACACTAAGACCCACAGGTGTTTAGATTCAGCTGTTAACAGATACACAAATGTTATATATTGAGCTGCATTTACCACTAATTACATCTTGCATTTATAAGTACTGTGCACTTTTCGGTAAAAAAGCTGTTATGTATGTTTCTGCAGGTGTAGAAGCAAGTAGAGTATTATCTTATTATCTCTTCATCTTTCTTTCTCTCCATTCTTTTTTTCTTCTCTCCATTTTTTCTTTCTGCCCTACCTCTCTCTCTTTCATGCTTCTTTTTTTTATCCTTTACGTTTCTGTCTCCGTGTCTGTAACAATTGAAATAATCCCAAAGTAGTTTCTAATAAAGTTTCTTTATAAATGTCAAGCAGAGCATTAAAGCGTTAGTTGTAACGCTCCACTTGTGAAAGTAATCTGTTGGGCTTCTTCTTGGCACTCAGACAACAATTTTGTGCGCTACTCTGCCGGACAGGACATGGTTAAAAAAAAAAAAGTCTCACCATGGTGGTACTTATTTGAGAACCACTAGGAAATGTTTGCATTTAGTAGTTTTTATAGGTAACAATGCATAAGTTACTGATATATATTGAGGTTTAAGTGATTCCAGTAAAAGAAAGGCATTGAAGAATCCAAACAAAAAAAAAAAAAATAATGATGTTTGGGGAACTAAAAGGAGTCTAAAGGCAATGGACAGGCACATATGCAAGCAGAGAATTTGACTTATGATACCAAACAATAAAATGAAAAAATAAACTGTGCGGAGGGCTCAATGAATTAAACAGGTGAGTTGAAGGACTATTAAAAAGAAGTGGTGAATTACGATTTACAAACAAAAAGAGTTTCTATAAGTTACATATGAATGGACTACAACATACATACATTAAATGTAATATACACTGAATGTAATTTTTACACGTTAGAATTTATTAAAATGCTCAGACAACTAACTAAATAGGGAACCACAACAAATTAATATAAAATAAAAAACCATCTAATATGTTGCAATCAAATAAAATAAGAAAAATAAGAAAAGGTTTAAAAAAGTGAGAAAGGAGAAAAGCTCTGGAGCACACTACCGGCTCAGTTCAAACAGTCTGCGAATCAGCCTGTGGCCTAAAGGCCTATGTACACTGATTGCGTGCTGTTTATGATCAAATGAAAATGAATGCATGAATCAGAATAAAGCACCCAATATTCAATGAAAAACCCAAAGACTAAGCTGTTTACCTATATTTTTCACTTTCACTTTTCATCGCTGTTTTGTCTTGGTGAAGGTGATATTGCCACGCAGTCCATCAGAGGACTCTTACAGGGCATGTTGATTGTATTAGTGATTACAGTGTATATAAAATAATACAAGAAGTAAAAAACAAATATTCAAATATGATTAGATTACTCTTACCAATGTTATTTCTAAAACTTTTTAATAATTTCTACTGTGATAAAAATCCAATAATCTACTGAAAAAGTATGAGAAAGTGGTTTAAGTGCATCATAAGGAAACATGAGTATCTGCACTCAGGTAGACTTGCTTTCCTTTGCATGCAGTAACAGAAGCAGAATTTCTGATTAATAAACACTAAGAAAGCATTATAATATAACAAATGTAACATAGCAAAAGGTACCTTTTTGAGCAGGTATAAAATAATGTGTGTATTGAATGGTTCATTTAAGGGAAATCAGTGTCATGTGACTAAGGACAGGTGGCACGACCTAATATGAAAGTTTAAAGCCAGACGTCACAAACAGTGAGTTCTAAACATAAAAGTGTGCACTGTTACAATGAAGCAAATCCCATAATAATGGTGGCGTCTGGCTTGTGTAGTGCTGTTTGTGGCATCAAACGCTGAGAGTTCAAACGACGAATCAGAGAGGATAATTTAACATGCCCCCAAACACTGTGCACACTTGCACTTAAAAGCTTCATGCTTTGATTCAGATGTGGGCCTCTGTGCTCAGATTCTCCCTCATCGACTTAAGTTTCCAATGGACACAAACTGTGTCACTGCTTTCTCTCTAATTGTTTGTAATATGTACAAAGAGTTGTTATGGAATGCTGCATTAGAACATCAGTTGAGAATATTTATTTCTTGATATTTGTGCTCATTGTTCTTACTGCCCTATTCTATAATAAATAAAGAAGTTTTGTTCTAAAAATAGAAGGTTTGGAGAATTGAATTCATTGCTCTGAATTGAGTCATAGCTCTGTTGAGCCATCCATTCCCTTAGCTCTCAGCAGTCATGACTTTATGGGATTTTTCTTAAATAAAATTGATTCTATTAAAAATAAAATCTTTGGCATACTCCCAAAGATGATAACATCATCCTCAGCAAGTGAGACAACATTGGAAATAACTGATCTGTGTTTGGACGTTTTTGATCCTGTGGAGCTTCCTGAGTTATCAGAAATATTAGCTTCATCTAAACCTTCAACTTGTATGTTAGACCCAATCCCAACCAAATTATTTAAGGAAGTGTTTCCTCTGATTACCAGCCCCATTTTAGATATGATTAATCTATCTTTTGTAAATGGGTATGTACCACAAGCTTTTAAGGTTGATCGAGATGACTTAATAAATTACAGACCGATATCCAATCCTCCATTCTTATCTAAAATTCTTGAGAAAATAGTTGCTAATCAAATGTGTGAGCATTTACACAGCAATGACCTGTTTGAAGGGCTTCAGTCAGGCTTCAGAGCTCATCATAGCACTGAAACAGCTCTGCTGAAAGTCACTAATGATATTCTTATGGCCTCAGATAATGGACTTGTGTCTGTACTTGTCCTCTTAGATCTCAGTGCTGCATTTGATACAGTCGACCATAATATTCTCTTATAAGGCTGGAATATGCTGTAGGGATCAGGGGTACAGCGCTAGGCTGGTTTAAATCTTATTTGTCTGACAGATTCCAGTTTGTTCATGTAAATGATAAATCATCTTTAAACTCCAGGGTTAATTGTGAAGTATCACAGGATTCAGTACTTGGGCCAATTCTCTTTACTATATAAATGCTTCCAATAGGTAAAATTATCAGGCAGCATAGGATACATTTTCACTGTTACGCTGATGATACTCAGTTTTACTTATCCATAAATCCTGATGAACCCAACCAGTTAGATAGACCACAAGTATGTCTTGAAGATATAAAAACTTGGATGACTTTAATTTTTTTTGCTTCTAAATTCAGACAAGACAGAAGTTGTCGTCTTTGGACCGGAGTCTTTAAAAAAGAAACTGCTTAGTCAATCATTAACCTGGATGGCATTAAATTGACCTCCGGTAATAAAGTAAAAAACCTTGGTGTTATTTTTGACAAGGACATGTCATTTAAATCCCATATTAAACAGGTTTCTAGGACTTCCTTCTTTCACCTCCGGAACATTGCCAAAATTAGAAATATCCAATCCATTGGCTCCTGGGGCTTGGATGTGCTCTACCTGGAAAAGCAACAGGAGGCTCTTCCATGTGGACAATTTAACTTATGGGGAAGTAGCTGGACATGGTGAGGTTTAAATCCTTTCACATATCGCTCGACTCATTTCCACAAGTGGCTTGGGCTTTGGAACCAAACTTCTTGAGAGGGGCTGAAATCTCCACGACATTTAATTGCCCAGGGAGAGGTGTGTCAGGCAGGTGTAAGAATACTTGCATGCCCACGGTTGAGTAACTTGTTCATGAGGTTTTATAATGTGAGGGAGAGATCGACTCTTTGAGGCTTGAAGTTGTAACAGAGAATTTTCTCACCTTTATGCGCCAAACAACTGTTTAGATTACCTGAGCTTTTTGGAGTCTCTAGTTGGTGTTTGGAAATCGGATCCCATCTAGAGATGTTGTGTTGCTGGGGTACTTTAATGCGCATTGGGGAAATGATGGAGTTACCAGAAGGGTGTAATTGAGAAGATCAGTCTCCACAATCTGAAAGCAAGCAGTGTTTTGCTGTAGATTCTCTATTAGGCCATTAATGTCCATAATGAACACTAAACATGAGCAAATGGTGGTTAATAAATGTACTTTCAACTAGGGTAAGATGGGCCAAAGGTCACTTATCAAATTTTAAAATGTATCTGACACGTATGAATAAATATTTCTTGGTAGAACAGATTTCTCTTTAACAGCTAAAAAACAAAAATCATGAAAATTAAAAAAAATTAAAAGATGACAACTTAAAATCACATTTAAACTAATTAAATTAAAAAAAAGGGTGCGTTGTCTGTGGTAGCGGTAGAACACGTGACCTATAAATGGAGGCCTCAGTCCGCAGCCATCCCGGGTTAGAGTCCTGAACCTAGAGACCTATGCTGCATGTCTTCCCTCTCTCTCCACCCCACTTCCTGTCTGCCTAATTTGAAAAAAAAAAAAACGAAAATAAAGGCCACTTTTGCTGCAAAAAGATAAAAAATTTTTAAAAAGCTAATTCGACATAATTTAGTTACTAAAATATATTGGATTCTAACGATTCTGTTTAAAACTGACAAATTAAGACAGCAATATTTGTCAATTTATAATTTTTTTATCAAATGAAAGTGCAAAACATTTACATAATCAATATTTCATTGCAACAGGATAATGTGCTGTAGTTAACATTTCATAATTGTCAGGGTGTGGGGTTGGATAGGACCGAAATGTAGACAAACCTCCGGGAGCAGCATTGTGTGAGGTAATTCCTTCTTCTTTAATTACAATAAATAGAAAAAAAAAATTACATTTCCAGCCAGAACAGACCAGAAGACATCAAGGGACTTGCCAGGGATTAGACATGAGGAACCAGTGAGGAATTGTGCAAACAACCAGCTTATAAACAGAGGGAGGAGGAGTGTGGACCAATGAGAGAGGAAGGGAGGCAATCAGATGGAAGTGGTAACAGGTGAGGAACTGAGCAGCTGGGAAACTGAGGGAATGTGACTAATTACAGAAAGCAGAGAGATACACAATTTGAGGGACAGAGCAAGGGAACCTGAACTTAATGATAAAACCTGGCATAAACCAATATGAAGAAAACAGAACAACACAGAGAAACACCTGATTAAATGTAAACAAATAACAAACCAAACATTCCACATCGTGACAATAATGAAGAATCATTCTCCTTAAAATACATTGAGAACGTACTAGCTCACATTGATCAATTCAAGATAAATCAAACTATAAAGTTTGACAGCTCCAATCATTACTATGAACAGATTAGTTTTATTGATGCAAACGATCCCCTCTGTATTTTGTTAACAAAAAAGTAGATAATTATGTCAGAATTAGGCAATTATTGGACACCAGGTTTATAAATAAATATGCTTGATTTTTAATGTCCTATTTTTTTTTTTTCTTTTTAGTACATATTTTACTTTTTTTAGTTTTGGCATTAGCCTTTAACAGCCTTTTAATCAATAAACATTAATGTTTGATTATGCAACATGTGTTCAAATCACTTGATTGGTTTGGTCGTTGTTTGACCTCTTACATCTGCTTAAACTCTGCGTCATCAAACAAGCTTAGTGTTTAGGGCATCTAGAACTAAACATATGGTTTTAGCTTTGATATATTACTTTAATTAATCTTGCTTACAATAATGCAGATATATCTCTACGTGTACTTCTCCTTTTAGTTATATATATAATTTTTTTTTTCCATATCATGACATTTCCTTTCTCACACCCTCACCAGTTCATGTTTATGGTTAGGAGTCAAGCTACTGTGTTGTGTAAGTATTTTGGCAGAGGGTTTCAATTTATCTGGTTTTTGCAGACAGGTTTTCAGTGGCAAGCAAGCTACTGATATGTCCTATGTGAAGGTACTCAACTGATGTGCGGGGGAAGGGAGGTTTGCTTAGCTTTTGCTATCAACAGAGTTTGCCAGCTTCGTGACCAAGCAAACAGCCTGCAGTGCTATGTTAGTGATAAGTACAAAGCAGTTAAAGAAATGCAGTAAATTCACTGCCAGCATTCTGGAAAAGTATTGCGAAGATAGAGTATTGTGGGACACAATATAATTAGGTGATAATTTCAAGTAAATTTGTTGATCATTTTTTTTATATTTGTAATGTGAAATCTGAACTATGTGAATCCAAATAATGTTGTTTTGGGATTAAAATACTAATTATTTTAAGATGTTTTTTCAATATTCCATATTTTCTTTGAAGAAAAAAGGAATTCTGAACAAATGTGAGATGTTTTCATTAGTAGAGCACATCTAGGTAGGTTTTAAATTGAGCTTATGACAATACTGATGTAAGGTTGAGTGCCAACACTGGGATTTAATATAATACTTAATGTCCTATTTACCACAATAATCCAGCATGAGCCCTGGATTATGGATAATGCTGTAATGATCCACCTCTTAATCTGCAATTCTGGTCAGACATTTACATGCACTAATCATGAACATGAATATAAAATAGTTTTTGGTGGTTTTGATGTTTTGTTTTTTTTAATACTCCATGAACAATTCATAAAAAAAATTACTTTAGTGATTTTTTTTAAACACAAAAATATGATTATCAATCTTGAATCTAATTTGGATTTGCGGATGTAGGATTATAGACAATCTTCACATGTCTACATACATAATAATAATAACTTAACTTGATCTCACAATACACTAACCCCATTGTCCGGCACCCAGGGAGCATTCATTGGTTAAGGGTTTTGCTCAGGGACCCAGAATGGCAGGCTGTGGGATTCGAACCACTTGCGGCCTCTCCAGGACACAAATGTCCTGCTCTCTAAGCATTAGGCCGCATCTCCTCTAATAACCAACATTAACCTGAATATTTTAAGGGAATGCTGAAGATTTTAACATGCAAAGGACTCTTATCTTTTCGATGATTGGATGAAAATGATTTGTTTGACAGCACTCATTGAATTGAACCATAGTCAAAATACTCATTGGAAATGTAAGAATTGATACTTTATTTTTCTTTTAATGGGACCTGTCCGGCAGAGTAATGCTCAGAATGGCCAAGAAATGCCAAGAAGAAGCCCAAAAGATTTACTTAAAGAAGGGGAGCCCCTTACGTTTGCTATAAGTACCCGCATGATTGATACATAAATATGTATATATATATATATATACAGGGGTTGGACAATGAAACTGAAACACCTGTCATTTTAGTGTGGGAGGTTTCATGGCTAAATTGGACCAGCCTGGTAACCAGTCTTCATTGATTGCACATTGCACCAGTAAGAGCAGAGTGTGAAGGTTCAATTAGCAGGGTAAGAGCACAGTTTTGCTCAAAATATTAAAATGCACACAACATTATGGGTGACATACCTGAGTTCAAAAGAGTGCAAATTGTTGGTGCGCGTCTTGCTGGCGCATCTGTGACCAAGACAGCAAGTCTTTGTGATGTATCAAGAGCCACGGTATCCAGGGTAATGTCAGCATACCACCAAGAAGGACGAACCACATCTAACAGGATTAACTGTGGACGCAAGAGGAAGCTGTTTGAAAGGGATGTTCGGGTGCTAACCCGGATTGTATCCAAAAAACATAAAACCATGGCTGCCCAAATCAAGGCAGAATTAAATGTGCACCTCAACTCTCCTATTTCCACCAGAACTGTCCGTCGGGAGCTCCACAGGGTCAATATACATGGCCGGGTTGCTATAGCCAAACCTTTGGTCACTCATGCCAATGCCAAACGTCGGTTTCAATGGTGCAAGAAGCGCAAATCTTGGGCTGTGGACAATGTGAAACATGTATTGTTCTCTGATGAGTCCACCTTTACTGTTTTCCTCACATCCGGGAGAGTTACGATGTGGAGAAGCCCCAAAGAAGTGTACCATCCAGACTGCTGCATGCCCAGAGTGAAGCATGGGGGTGGATCAGTGATGGTTTGGGCTGCCATATCATGGCATTCCCTTGGCCCAATACTTGTGCTAGATGGGTGCGTCACTGCCAAGGACTACCGAACCATTCGTGAGGACCATGTGCATCCAATGGTTCAAACATTGTATCCTGAAGGTGGTTGAGTGTATCAGGATGACAA
The DNA here is from genome assembly GCA_036173005.1 of Crenichthys baileyi. Classification (NCBI taxonomy): domain Eukaryota; kingdom Metazoa; phylum Chordata; class Actinopteri; order Cyprinodontiformes; family Goodeidae; genus Crenichthys; species Crenichthys baileyi. The sequence goes on from JAHHUM010000331.1 coordinate 336,866, forward strand.
TGCACGAATACACACAGCAAGACTGGTGAAAGATTGGTTTGATGAACATGAAAGTGAAGTTGAACATCTCCCATGGCCTGCACAGGCACCAGATCTAAATATTATTGAGCCACTTTGGGGTGTTTTGGAGGAGCGAGTCAGGAAACGTTTTCCTCCACCAGTATCACGTAGTGACCTGGCCACTATCCTGCAAGAAGAATGGCTTAAAATCCCTCTGACCACTGTGCAGGACTTGTATATGTCATTCCCAAGAGGAACTGACGCTGTATTGGCCGCAAAAGGAGGCCCTACACCATACTAATAAATTATTTTGGTCTAAAACCAGGTGTTTCAGTTTTTTTGTCCAATCCCTGTATATATATATATACAGGGGTGAAAGTGGTTTTAAATTCTTGCCGGTACTTAGGGGCGGAAAGTGTGTGTCAATTGTTACACTCATCTGTGGCCCCCACGAGAGATCTCTCTTTCTATCTCTCTCAGCAAACTCCAAACTCAAAATAATTAAAACGTATCAATATTTTACTTTACTGTAGGCTGTCTGTATAAGGCAGAAATTAGAATCACTTGACAATGTAGAATATATATATAGAATATATATATATATATATATAATATATATATATATATATATATATATATATATAGTATATATTTGTTAAAGAACTGCCCGTGTATAAAACAATGATAAACCCTTTTCTGATGAATAACTTTTCATCTTCAGTTTCCGTCTTTTCTTTTGAACAAAGAAGTTATTGTTCTCTGCATTGTGGTCAAGTTTTTATTTCATTTAAATTAAAAATTTGACAGTTTGGTTGTTTTCGCGGTTTTTATTTAAAAGTCTGTAGATGGTAAGTGATTTATTGTTCGTCCTGTTCTAATGCAAGCGACGTTTTTTTATGTCTGTGCACCACCTATGTAAAATCTCCCAGTCCATTAAATCGAACCCACCGATCTCCTTGGCAACCGCTCTGTTTCGGAGGTAAGCGCGCATGCGCTCTCGTGTAGTGTATATGAAATCTCTGGTCATAAGCGGTGTTTTCGAGCTGTACTGTGTTGTTGTAATTCAGCAAAATAACATGAAACACAACTAGTTACTCTCCCTTTGCTTTTAACTGGGGTATTTAGCAGCGAGCAGACAGATATTATATGTGGCGGTGCTCATTTTAAAGGCTGGCCATTCACAAAAGCCTCGAGCTCCGAAGGGAGAGAAGCAAAGCAGGAGCATTAAGGCTCCAGCATAGCAGAACAGTTCAGAAACTATTTGGAATAAGGGGAAAAAAGCTATATTTATAAACAGATTAAGTCGTGTTTTAGACTGCCTATGGGTAGCAGATCTGATCTTTGTGTGCTCGTGAGTTTTTGCAGCCGTAACTGGTTCTGGATGACGGCTTAATAGCAGATATATATATATATATATATATACATATATATATATACCGTATATTGCTTTGGGATTATTTCAAATGCAATGGACACCGAGAAAGGAAAGGAAAAAAAGAAGAAAGAAAGGCAGAGAGGTGGGGCAAAAAGTTAAAAGGGAGAGGAGATAAAAAAGAGGAGAGAAAGAAGGTACCCTCCACCAATCCCTGCATGCCCAAAGGTCTTGATTTACTGGTCCATCTACATTCCAACCCTCACCTATGACCATAAGATATGGATTATAACCAAAAGAGTGAGATCCTGGATACAAGTAGCAGAAATAAGCTTCCTCCAGGGGGTACCTGGACTTACAGATGGAGTGAGGAGTTCTGTCATTCGAGGGAAGCTCAAAGTAGATGACTTGACCTCGGATAAGTTGAGACAATGGCTGGACGGCTGGATGGAATTTTTTTGAGTCCTTTCTGAACGACTGTAGATTCCCAAACGATCGGTTTAAAGAATTCTATGAAAATAATAATTACATGGATGTGCCACTACTTTGTCAAGGTCTAAAAGAAGACTCAAGATGTCAACCTTAGATGTAGGGAAATTGGTTAAGATGATAAGGAACAATGAGCAACTTCCTCGGCTCCAGCCTGTCATAAACTGGGTACTGTTGGTATACCAGTATCACTGTCAACATTGCCAGGTTTACATCATTATAGACTAAGAGGCTACTGACAGAGACAGATCCTCCAATCCAAAACTAACACCTTCAAGCTCAACTTAAAGCTGCACACACGGAGATGAACATGACCCGTTTTGGCTACAATGACATTAACTATGCTTGAAGGAGTAAAGATGAGCATTTTAAGCCTAAGAACACTGTACCAACTGTCAACTGTAAACAGGTTTTGGAACTGATAAAGCAGGCTAACTCTAAAGTTCAGTCATCACCTTCCAAACACTGTGACCTCAATCCTATTGAAAATTTGCAATCTTCTTAGAGGCTGAACTGTGCAGGAGAATCAGCAAATTCAAATTAACTTCATCAATTCTGCCAAGAAAGGTGGTCAAATATCCAATCAGAATAATGCTAAATTACTAAAAATGACTAATTTTTTTAAATTTTGTGGCATTTTGTGACATTGATATTCCTATTTGTTATTGGTGTACTGTATGTAAACTTCTAAATGGCTTCAAGTTTTGTAGAAGAAAAGCTAAAACCATTTCAGTTTGCTGCATTACAGGAACCACAGAACAGCAATATTTACACCTGCTGTCAGGGAAGGGATTAACCACCAGCAAGGTTTAATCCCTAATCATCAGCCTGCTAAGCACCTTCCACAAAATATGGCCTGGTTTTGCCTGTCTTGAATACGGGGGGATGAAAATCCCAGACTGTGACATTTGCAGGATGCTTTTATGTGCAAGAGAAAATCACATTTGATTAAGTAGACAGTTTCACAGGCACTCAAAGAACATAGAGGGCTGCAATAAAAGACAGAAAAGGATTGAGAGGCCTGAGTGGCCAAAGGAAATTTCAGTCATGGATGCCTTTTAAAGTGGAAGAGAGTCCACACAAGTGTTTTTGAGAATTAGCACACATGCCTGTTTCTGCTTTCAGTGTATAATTTTAATATTACTTTGCACTAATGGCATTTGGGAGATAAAAATGTAACCTTTTCCTTCAATTTACTATTCAGACCTTTTATATTGAGTGGAATATCTTTTTTTGCTCATTTTTGGCCTCTCCTTCAGACAAAATTGTGAAAAGAAAATATATATAACAAAATAAATTTCTGTCTAGATTTTTCTTTATCATGAAGTGCTGCAAGGCATTATACGTTTCTAAGCTTTTGTCACCTTCTGGAGAAATTCTCCACAATTATTGTGAAGGTGACTTCTTGTTGTGACTAATAAATAATCTATCAAAAAGCAGCACCAAAACGAATCCTCCAAAACATGATCACAAATTTTACCTGTTACTCAATAATGCGTTCTGCGAACAAATGCAAATTGGTTGTTTGTTTGATATATTCTGTCACCGTATATTTATTTTATTCATCCATCTGTCCATTTCTATACCCACCTGTTATCTATTTCCAGTGAAAAAGGAACCATCCTTTATCCAATATATTTCAAATGTTTACATGTGTATCCCATTTTTAATATTGGACTAACAGGTTTATTTCTAGATTATTAATTGTCAATAGAAGAGCTAATCATATGTTTTAGTTTACTAATTTCACAGTATTTAAAGTAATTACAGCACAGAAAATAAATATTGAACATATCAACGTTTTCCATTGTAAATATATTTCCTATGAGGCTCTCGAAATAAAATCCACACCACATATCTGTGACAACCCAAGTAATCCATAAATGGTGAATTAGTGTATAATTGGTGTATATCATAAGTCATGTAAAATAAGGTGAAAGGACACATTAAACAAGTATTGAACGCATAATAAAGAAGCTCCAAAGAGGGTTGAAATCCAGCACCATTTACAAGGTAATCCTGCCTGCTGTGCATGCAAATTAATATTGTCTGGTTTAGTCCTAATTGATGGCCTATGGTAGGCCTAAGCATTTAAATACAACTGAAGTTCTTCTAGTTGTTCTTGTTTCTTGAAGATGTTTCACCTCTCATCCAAAAGGTTTGTTCAGTTCTGAATAGGCAGTATGTTGGAAGTATTAGGCTTACAGTTAAGCGCAGAATTAGCTGAGCCAGTCAGAAGTAACATGTTGGTGAAATCAAAAGATTACTTTACTGCCAGTGGTATGGATAATTGTGGACTTAACTGTACACAGAATTTGAGGAGCTCAACATATGTAGCACTTTACATGCATTCTACTATGCTAGTCAGTAGGGTCAAGATTGCAATTCAACACAACATTAAAATGGCAGCATTACATGTAAATAGAATTCGTCTAACTCTTATTAATTTTTTAAAATCTGATTCAAATAAAGCACAGATCAATGCACTGAACATCATTTGTGATAGGCAGGAGAACAGAAATACTCAGAAAGAGATCACTCTGATGGACAAAAGGAAAGACAGAAAATAGGTTGCAGACTTTCTATTTAGCACAATGATTGTTGTAAGATGGGACCCCAGAGGTTGTGATATAAAAAACCAATATACCAGATTGTCTTGAATGAGCAGTGCTCAGGACAATGCAAGGCAAGTCTTCAGATACATAAAATCCACCTCTGTGGAGACGTTATGATAATGATTGTGTGCAATATTAGATGGAAAATTGGAAAGCAAAGTATATTGTAAGATCTTGTGCAGAACTGCAGGACACTAGTGCTGTTATGTGTTGGCCAGCAGTAGTTGAAATGAGGACATCAACAAAGGTGTGCATTGTGTATATGTATTGTTTGTATCTGGGATGAAATTGGAGAAATATACTGCTGGGATTATTGTCAAGGTTGATACACGCAAGTAGTCTGCTTCAATTACTACAAATTCCTCGTCCTCTCTTACTAGTTGACAGATTGTTTTCACATTGTTTTCCAGATGCATAATTGATAAATGTACACCCAAAAACAATGTGTACAACTTTTACAAGATGTTAACCATGGTTTGCAAAGGAATAATGCGAAGTGAGAATGAAACTTCGAACATTTCTGTGTACATTTATTATTTTGAACATATGGATAAGTTGAAGTAGAAAAGCACATGAAACAAACACATTTTCATAAGCCTTGTTTGTCTTGAGTGTTGAATATTTGTATTATGCTTTGAACTATACCCGTTGACATTATTTAAAGCAGTCTCAAGGCTATATGTATAATTTACTTGCCATATGGAGTATAATCTATCTGCTTTCTCAGCTTTTTTCTATATGTAACTCAGCAAGAACAAGCCAGGGTAGAGTGTTGTTAGGATCCCTATGCACCAAAAGAAAACTGCTCTATAATGTCAAAAATCAGCCAGACTGTGGATTGTCTCTTCAGGTTCTTGGAAAAGTATGCTGGGCTGGAGCAAGAATACACTGTACTGTACTGGACTGTGCACCCCATTACACATAATACCAAATGTATGAGCATACAAAAAATGTCTCTGGTGAGAATGTAGAGCTCCATTATTGTCGTGACAGCATATAAAGATTTTTGGTGCAGCATGAAGTGGTCAGGTAGCAGATTTGACTACAGAGAAAATGATCCTACCAAGCAGCTGAAATGAACAATGTAATATCTCTACACCAATAAACACCACACTGCATTCAAGCCCCTTCCACAGTGGAATCAATATGCTCCAGACTACCTGTGCAATAGGGCTTTCAATTGGGAAAAAGTACCTCCAAACTGTCCTGGTTACTGGGAGACGGGAACATTTTAAAGGTTTATAAGGCTGCAGTTTAAACACTAAATGTAGATTTTGGATTTCATGCGCATGATTTCCTTTTAACTGCCCCCCTTTGTTGTAAGTGCAGAAAAAGCTGTGCCAAATAAAAAAAAGTATCGCTTATGTTGGCACTCTTATATTCACAACCTTCATCTGCATCCTCTATACTAATGATTTTTCCTCATCCACAGCAATACTTCGACTAATGGTGTCGTTGTAGAAACCTTCCATATACATGTGTAAATTCTGCAGATTACGAGAAAGCCTTGTAGTTTAGGTAAGATACCTATGGTAGGAGCATTGTGGTAAGATGACTAGAATAGCAATGGGTAAAAACCTATTTGGCGAGTACTGATAGTGCAGCCCCATCGTTATTACCTGCAGTCTATAATTCAGTTTTTAAAACATTCCACAATCCAGCTGCATGTAAATAGTATTGAAAAGTGCCCAGAGACCATAGGGCAGCCATAATCAGGTGCCATACTCTTCCATATGCAGCCACCATGTTAATGAATCAGCCTACTCTCATTTTTGGCTCATAGTCAAAACAGATGGTGGGCTCCTCATCGCAGCACACCAGGTTACCCAGAAAATCTACTTGTATTGATGTGCATCCTTAAACTAGGGTGAATAGGGCCTAAACCCGTTCAAGTGAGGATTGCAACACGAATCACACTCATTATGTGCAGTCAGAATGGTCTCAAAAGTCAATCCCTGAATGACATAGTTTTTGGGGAAAAATCTCAATTTGTCAGTTTAAAATCTGCCACATCTGCATCTAAGTGAGTTTGTGCTTAGAGTTTTTGGCTAACGTTGTCAGTGACCTAAAACACAGATGCTCCCATGTACTTATTTATTCCCATCTTTTTTCATGACCCAGTTTTGCTAGCTCTGTCTTTGAAGTCCGTAGATTTGGTTTAAGACTCAGTGTTGCTTCTTTTAGTTTGCTTAACAGGAATCTAGGAGTCACTTTAACACATTGACTTACATAAACACCCACAAAGTGCTGCAAAACTGAGGGCAGAGCCTCAATTTTGGTCTAAGATTAACATTTTGCAGGGAAGACATTTGCAGTTCAGATAACAGACCTCTTGGTTTTAGTTGTAGCATACTCATACCCCAACACACATTTCTAGTCAACTAAGTTTTTCAAACAAAGTAAAAACTTAAGAGACATTGTATTTTGTTCTTTTGTTCTCTCTCCTTTCTTCCTTTTTACAATACAACCAAATCAGCAATTAAAAAGCAACAACAAAATAACAGTTTATCACTTTATTCGCAGTCTATAAATCTTTATGCTCTTCTCATTTTTTTAAGGGTGCAATAACATAAAAAAGAAAAAAAAACAAATTCAGTAGTGAAAAAGGGAATTGACAGGCTAAGAAAAAGCTTACATAAAGCTGTACGCTGCACTAATTGCTCACCAAAGCCCTGGAGGGTTTTTAATTAGTTTATTCGTTTCTAAATGCCGTCGAAAGATTTAAGAGGCCTCACTTTAACTTGCCTCCCTGACCTAAATCGAATAAATTGGAATGTGATTTGTCTTTGGAGCAACACACATGTGATTGGTGAAAATGAATTTCTCCCACTGGATCCTGCAGAAGCCAAGATATGTAAAAAGCCAGGGTTGAATAACACAGAAACTTTTAATAGTTCCATATGACACTGAACCACTGATGCATAGATATAATTATTATATATTTCACATGATCACCTTCAAACCAAATAAAATTAATTTGAAGTATATTTACCTCCACCATAATTGTTAAGGTTATTTATTTCCTCAAGCAGTGCTTCAAATAATAACATGGTCCAAGTATTAAAAAAATTTGTTAGTGCACTCAGTAGTAATTGGATGAAATAGGTAGCGTGCACTTTAGCTTCTATTTTTCACAATTTTTTTCTATTCAGTCACAAAAATGTGCTGTAATTCAAATTCAATGTAAATTGCAAAGATGTTTCCACTATGCCTTTGAAGAAATTGCTTTATAGAGACTGTTTGTTTGGCTGTTTGTTTTTTTCTAATGCTCAGTACATGCTTACATGATGCTGTGAATTATATTGATTTGACAAAGCTGATGTAATGAAGAGGGTTGCATTGCAGTGTCATAATTTGCAAATTTTGCAATAAAGAAATGTTCAGAAAACAGTTGACTATAGATTCTGGTGAAAATTTTGATTTTATGAAGATGGTAGGAAACTCCTGTTGCTAAGAACATCATATAATTGCACCTTAATAACGTGTTAATTAAATTGCTAAGAAATTTGGTACAAGAGTTAAAGTCAAAAGGACTCTTGGAGAATTAAACATGTCTTTGAGCTAAAGGTTTTGTGTTAATGTCAAACCCCAGTTTAATGAAACAACATTAAACAGACATGAAGTCAAGGGGTTATTGAAAACACATCTGTTATGTTTACTGATTATCATCAACTCCTTGAAACTATGCTCTAAAGATATTACACTAGAATCCCCTCATTGACAAGGTATTTTAACCTGTTCAAAATTGCACTTTTAAACATTTTGAAAAACAAGTATAATTTTCCTTTACTTTCACAGTAACGCATTACTTTCTCTTGGTCAAGCGATTAAAATCCCAATAAAATATAATACAATTTGAAGTTGTAAGCTTAAAAATGTGAACAAAATGTGCATAGTATCACATAACATTTTTGTAAGCCAATGAAAATCAGAGGCAGGTACACAATAACAGATGTAAGGCAACCTTTTTTAACATTAACTATACAACATTATGAACAGAAACGCCCATCACATAACTAATTACAAGCTGGTAGAGATAAAAAAAAAAAACGAAAGAAAACACAGTGAGATACTCGGATATTCAAGATCAAGACTGTAAAACATTAAATAATGAATGGCCTTATTTATATATTGTACATAAAGTTAAAGGGTCTTACTTTAACAAATTAAGTTTCTGATTAAAATTTTCCAAAAGAATAAACCTCTTTACAGAGGTAGGTAGTAGCAAGTTACATTTACTAAGTTACATTTACTTGAATAACTTGAGAAGTAGTTTTACTCCTTCATACTTTTTATTTCTACTTGAGTAAAAATACACTGAAGTAATGCTACTATCACTTGTTTATAACATTTGGCTACTCAATGCACCTCTGCCTATTTATCATAACTCACTCATTTGTATTTACACAATCCAGCCAAAACATTAGATTGCTGTCTGCTAAGATAGAAATATGAACATCTTTACATCATTACATCCAACACTGACAGACATTCCAAACCCCAAAATCAACCACACAACCTTAAATAAATGTTCCAAACTCTCAAAATGAATATAATAAAAAACATTGTGTAGCTGGTATTCACTTCTGGGTTATACTTACCATTTTTTAAATTTCATCTGTCGGGTTCTGGGAGTTTCTGCTTGTATTTTTTGCCTGCTATTAACTTTGCTTCGCCCCTAGGTGTCGCTTGTGTGCTGTTGGGTTAGGACAGGTATTTTCTATCTCCGTGATTAAGCTAGGAGGATTAAAAGGAGCATTCTGCCAGCACTTCGACGCCTGTGTGTTTTGCCTCTGTGGTACATTCAACCGGTCAAGTTTAAGATATTCATGTTTATTCTAAGCTTTGACTTATCAGTCTTGTCCTCGCTTATTTTCCAGGTTCAGCTATGGACCCAGTTCAAGCTCCTTGAAAGTACCTACCTATTACGAATTAGAAAAAGGCGGACCCAAGATTCAGCCAGACACAGAACTGAAAGATTAAAAATTTTATTCAGCCACAGGAAAATGTCACTCAGGTTAAACTCCACACAGCAGAAAGAAGGATTAGTGACTTGTAGTTTCTCCAAATCTTGCAAGGATCAGAAAAAGTCACTAACCTGTTCTTGTCTTGGGTTAAACTTGAAACCCAGAGGGGAAACCTCAGTGGGTAGCAGGCAGGGATCTCACAGCGCAGGTGAGAGAGACAGGTGACTTTCGGCTGAATAATCCAAGGGCTAGGCTGATTCCATAATTCAGGGACAGAAACAGGGTCAATGATCGGAACAAGAGACGTCAGGCAAGGGGCAGGCAGAGGCATAAATCAGATGCAGGAAACAGAGACTGGGCTCCACGAAGGGCTTGACCTGAGAAACGTGGAACGTGGGGTGAATCCTCATGGAATTGGGCAATCTCAGCCGTACAGAGACAGGGTTGATGATCTTGGAGATAGGGAAAGGTCCAACAAATCTGGGTGCCAACTTCCGGGACTCTATCCATAACGGCAGGTCTTTGGCGGAGAGCCAAACTTTTTTGCCCACCTGGTACTTAGGGGCAGGGATCCGCCTCCGTTGGCCGTTCTCGACTGAACCAGTGACATTCTGATCATTGACCTCCTGGCCTTTCTCCATATTCTTTGGCACCTTAGGGCAGCTGCTTGGGCGGACGGGACATTTGCCTCTCTCTCCTGAACTGAAAACATGGGTGGCTGGAAACCAAACAAAAACATGGAAAGGGGACAAACCAGTGGCACTTGACTGCAACGAGTTCATGGCGTTTTTCAACCCAGGGCAAATTTTGCGACCACTTGGTCGGGTCTGACTCACACAAAATGCGAATTTTTGGTTTCCACTTCTTGGTTGGCTCTCTCAGTTTGGCCATCAGATTGAGGATGAAAACCTGAAGAGAGAACTAACAGAAATTCCCAACAAAGAACGAAACCCCTTCCAAAAACGTGACACAACTGGGGTCCTCTATCGGAAACAATGTCAATAGGTATCCCATGGAGCTTGAAAACTTCTCTGGTCAATATCTCACCCATTCTTTTTGCAGATGGAAGCTTCTCCAGGGGCACCAGATGAACCATCTTCGAAAATCTGTCAATTATGGTTAGTAGAACAGAGTGAACCATTTGACACCGGGAAAAACCTGTTACAAAGTCCATAGCAATGTGTGACCATGGGCGAGGGGGAATGGGCAATGGGTGAAACAACCCCGCAGGGGGGCGACGAGAAGACTTGGCTTGACAACATTGAGTGCATGCAGAAACTGTAGTCTTTAGACATCCTTCACAAGCGATGGCCCCCAAAAAACTGAGCTTGTACGGTCTGAATCGTTCTGCTGATTCCAGGATGACAAATAAACACGAGAGCAATGACAAGACTCCAGTACCTTATGCACAAGGCGCTCAGGAAAAAAAACAGCGGTCCGGTGGGCATGATGGAGGGATAGGCAGATCCCAAATTTGGCCTCCTGGACCCCCCTTTTTCCATCTCAGCTCGGGACACAGACAACCTGACGGCCTCAGGAAGGATAAACTCCTCTTCACCTGCAGACTGAGATTCTCCGGGCTCTTGAATCTGGGTTTAGGGCGTCAGGTTTGCCATTTTTACTCCCTGGCCTGTAAGACAGGGAGAAAAATTAAAACGACCAAAAAAAAACAGAGCCACCTTGCCTGCCTGGGGTTTTCAGCCTTTTTTGCTGATTTCAGGTACTCCAAATTCTTATGGTCAGTCCACACCATAAACGGCTCCTTAGTCCCCTCCAGCCAATGTCTCCACTCCGTCAATGCCAACTTGACGGCCAGCAACTCTCTGTCTCCCACGTCGTAATTTCGCTCAGCCTGTGACAGAGTCCTTGAGAAGAAGGCACATGGGTGAACACGATCATCCTCACCTCTCTGCCTTAACACGGCTCCAACCCCAGTGCTTGAGGCATCCACCTCTACGATAAACTGTCTCTCTGGGTCAGGAGACCGTAGCACTGGAGCTGACCTGTTGAAGGCCTTCTCTGCATCCTTATTCCATACAAATCTTGTCTTGGAAGAGGTAAGAGCCTTCAGGGGAGTAGTTACCAGGCTGTAATTTCTAATAAACCTCCTATAAAAGTTTGCAAATCCCAGAAATCTCTGAAGCTGCTTACGATCAGTGGGGACAGGCCATTCCAAGACGGCCTTTACTTTAGAGGGGTCGACAATCACTTGACCTGGGGAAATGATGAAGCCCAAAAAGGATGTAGTAGTGGTGTGAAACTCACATTTCTCTGCCTTGACGAACAACTGGTTTTGCAGAAGACGCAGGAGAACAGCTCTGACATGTTTCCTGTGGGTATCCAGATCTTGAGAATAGATTAATATATCATCAAGGTAAACAAAAAACGAATTGACCCACCATGTCTCTTAGAACGTCATTGACCAATGACTGAAAAACTGCAGGAGCATTAGTAAGTCCAAATGGCATGACCTTGTATTCATAATGGCCCGTAGGCGTGTTAAAAGCCGTCTTCCACTCATCCCCTTCTCTGATTCGGACCAGATGATAAACATTCCTTAGATCCAGCTTAGAAAATATCTTGGCTCCCTGGATCTGATCAAAAGCTGTGTTCATGAGTGGTAAGGGGTATCTATTTTTAAACTGTTATCTCATTAAGGCCTCTATAATCAATGCATGGTCTCACCGAACCATCCTTCTTCCCAACAAAAAAGAAACCAGCACCTGCAGGAGAGTAAGAAGGTTGAATTTGCCCTGCCTTTAATGTCTCATCAACATATTTCTTCATGGCCCTGTGCTCTGGACCAGACAATGAGTAAAGCCTGCCTTTGGGGGTGAGGTGCCAGGAAGCAAATCAATAGCACAATCATATGGTCTGTGGGGTGGCAGAGCTGTGGCCTTGATCTTATTAAACAGTCATGGTATTCTTGCGGTACCTTGGATAAATCCGTGCATGTTTCCTCGACCTCATTCTCCACACTGACCTCCATAGCAGCAGAAAAAAGGCAGGCAGCGGAACATGACTCAGACCAACCCAGAATTTCTTTCTTCTTCCAGTCAATGTGAGGGTTGTGTTTCTGCAACCAGGAAAACTATTAATGATCATGAAAGTTACTTTTTCTTGATGATTACCTCCAACTGTTAAGGTAATCTCCTTCGTCCTGAGGTGTGAATTGTTCATGCTGTGACCATCCAATGCTAGCACGTTTCGTGTGTCAGCTGACAGAATGAGTTGTATGCCGTTCTTATTTGCGAATGTTTCGTCCATGAATTCAGTGTCTGCTCCTGAATCAATAAACACGGCTCCCTGGAGAGACATGGAAGAGGTTTGAAAACAAGCAGGAAACAAGAAGGAGGAGGCAGTTAGCTGACTTCGGCTCAGTAGAGATCTCCCTTCCTCTGCTGAGCCTGTCCTTTTAATGGACACCTGAGTGCTAAATGACCGTTCTCTCCACAATAAAAACAGAGCTTGAATCTTCTCCGACGATCCCTCTCCTCAGGAGTAATCTTGGTTCTGCCCAACTGCATGGACTCACAATCCTCATTTTCCTCAGTGAGAGGTGACCGGCTCCTTCTTTCGTGCCGGTGTGCAGGACCCTGAATTAATGAGGAGCGACCCTCCTCATGTCGCATCTCCCTCCTTCTCTCTGCCAGCCGAATATCAATGCGGGCGGCCAGGTCCTCGAGTTGTTTCAGGGAAGAGGGGTAGTCACGGGTCGCTAACTCATCCTTGATGTCTGCGTTAAGTCCTTGCATAAATGCATCCATCTGTGCTGCCTTATTCCAACGACTATCTGCGGCCAACAAATGAAAGTCAATTATATAGGACGAGACAGGCTGATTACCCTGTTTAAGGGACAGTAAGCCTCTAGCGGCTTCACGACTTGGAAGAACAGGGTTAAAAACTCGAATGAGTTCCTTGGAAAAAGTTTCATAGAAGTTACAAGATGCAGACCTGTTCTGCCATTCAGCAGTACCCCCCTGCTTCGCCCTTCCTGCCAGCAGAGATATAACAAAAGCCACCTTGGAGCGCTCAGTGGGAAAGGATGACGGCTGAAGCTCAAAATGAATCTCACACTGAGTTAGGAAAGCTCGACACTGGTCTGGGTCTCCCCTGAACATCTCAGGCGGAGATAGGGTAGAGCAGATGTGCCAGAATCATAACACTACCTGACTTCACCTCCTTTGCCAAGATTTCTAGTCAGGCTTTGCTGGCAGCCGTTGGACCCCATACCCTCAGCTTCTCCGAGCGAAACCTGTCCACCCTCCAGCGAGCGGCACCTCTGGACAAAATCAGTAAGGAAACAAGGAATCAAAGTTCTGATCCATGGGAAGGATCAGTTATCAAAGTGACCAGGCCAACCAAGCTTACCAGACCTGGAATAGCATCCTTCCAGCGAACCAGCTCCACCTACAAACTGTAAGATACCTAACACTGCAAAATCCTCATTGTCATCATCCTCAGCTTACCTGTTAACCTTCGATTCAGCCGAGAGGTTCCAGTCCCAGATCCCACCTGTGAACAAATAAACACGTTAAACTTCATAATCTCTCTGAGTGTTTTCTGCATGTGGGTCAGCTTGGCAACAAACAAAATGACAGCATCTCTTTTGTTTTATGAGAGACTGGCACAAAATATAGCTTTTCCGAATTTTGAGGATATCTTTAATCACCACGACCTATTGGTTTGTTTGTTACTTTAAACTGTTGCTGAATTATTTAGAAAATAGGTTAGACATCGCTGCCATTAGAGTCACTTCATGCTTTCGTACACCAATGCATACAGAGGCTCTGTGTAGCTTATATGTACTGGCGACCTGTCCAGGGTGTACCCCGCTTCTCACTCATAGAATAGAATAGAATAGAATAGAATAGAATAGAATAGAATAGAATAGAATAGAATAGAATAGTCAACGAAATTGAGGGTGCTCGCGCTGGGCTACCATACACCACAGTAGGATAAACAAAAAAAAATAACAAGGCATTTAAGGTTTTCTCTTAAAATATACAGTATACATATGATAGATTAAGTCTGAGTGTAAGTGAGTCTGTTTGTAAGGGTAGGTTATGTATCCGTGCTTGTTTGCAGTGCGTATGGTCCAAGGGAAGAAGCTGTCTGTCAGTCTGCTGGTGTGGGATTTTGTTGACCTGTAGCACCAAGTCAGACAGGGGGTTGGGGGGGTGTGAGGGGTCACCCGTGATGGCCTTTCTTCTTCTGAGGCAGCAGGACATGGCGATGTTTTCCAGGCTGGGCAGAGGGCAGCTGATGATCTTTTAGGCAGTGCTTATGAACCTCTGCACTGAGTAATAGAAGGTCAGTAGCCGCTTTGTGTCCAGATGGTTCTTTCTGAGGACACGCGGGAAGCAGGGCCATTGTCGTGCCTTCTTTACCAGGGCTCTAATATTGTTGGTCTAGGAGTTATCTGTGGACATGAGGGTTCCCAGGATTCTGAAGGTGGTGACAGTTCCCACCTGTTCTTCTTCTATAAGTAGGGGGGTGTGGTCCTGTCTGATTTTCCTGAAGTCCATGATCAGTTCTTTCGTTTTTGGACATTCAGGGTCAGGTTGTTTCCTAAGCACCAGTGCGACAGCTCCTCCGCATCAGCCCTGTACGCGGTCTCGTCTCCATCACTGATGAGGCCAACCAGTGTCGTGTCATCTGCATTTTTGATAATGCGGTTGGTTGGGTGGGTTGGAGAGCAGTCGTATGTGTACTGGGGGTACAGTAGAGGGCTCAAGACACAGCCTTGAGGGGAGGGGAACCAGTGCTGAGTGTGATTGTGGAGGAGTGGTGGTAGCCGAGTCTCATGGCTTGTGGGCGGCCCTTCAGAAAGTTAGTAGACTGCTGGACCACCTCCTGGGTCCGGGGGCTGGGTATCCCTATGGGGGATTGGCACCTGGACCTGGGAGTTTAGGGTATGTATGGGGAGTGCGAGTGAGTGTACGACGTCCATTGTTGTTTGTCTTTATGTTGGGTGCATGGGTGTGAGTGTTTTTATGTGTACACGAGGGTGGGAATGTGTGATTGTGACTGTGTGTGCCTATATCAGGTTGGGTCTTGGACTGCTTCCTCTCCTGGATCAGTTTAGGCCCCCCACACTCCGGCTCACTCCCGGTGGCTGCTTGCCAGGGCCTGGACCTCTGGGCTCTGTCGGGTCTCTGCTTGGGGAGTCAGGGAGATGTCCCGGGGTCTCGGGTCTCTGGGTCCATGGTTGGATCTGGTTGGATCTGCTCAGGCGTAGATGGCTGCCGGCAGGGCCTGTGAGCTCGTCACTGCAGCTCCCTTGGGCTTCTACACTTCTCTGGCTGCTGGGTGGTTCCCCTGGGACTCTCGCCTGCTCTTCTCTGGGGGGGTGTTGCGGTTGTCCCGGCGATGATTCTCCTGGGGTTCCTGAGCTCTGGGGGGCCTTTGGATGTATATGGCTCGGATCTCCTTTGTATCTGTCCCAGGTCCAGGGGGGCATGTCTGTGGCTCCTCACACTTGCTTTGCATATTTTCATGGAGAATCCTTGTATACAGAAGCGCGCTCACACTCAGACCCACTGGTGTTTAGATTCAGGAGTTCACAGATACACAAATGTTCTATATTGAGCCACATTTACCACTAATTACATCTTGCATTCATAAGTACTGTGCACTATTTGGTAAAAAAGCTGTTAATATGAATGTTTTGTCTTGTATTCTCTTCATCCTTATTTCTCTACTCCATTCTTTTCTCATTCTTTCCCTTTTTCGATTTTGCCCCACCTCTCTCTCTTTCATGCTTCTTATTTTTTTCCTTTTCGTTTTGTCTCTGTGTCCTTAGCAATTTAAATAATCCCAAAGCAGTTTCTAATAAAGTTTATTTTATAAATATCAAGCAGAGCTTTAAAGCCTTTGCGTTAATGCACCTATTATGAAAGTAAATCTGTTGGGCTTTTTCTTGGCACTCAGACAACAATTCTGAGCGGTACTCTGCCGGACAGGACACAGTTAAAAAAAATAAAGTAGACCGCTGGAGATAGGCAACAGCTCCACCATGACCCTGTAGAGGAAGTGGGTATAGAAGATGGACGGTATGTGTGTGCTATGCTATATGTGCTGTCTCTAAGCTGCCTCAAAAGTTTTCAACATGTCCAAAAGATCTGTGGAAGCATTGCTTAGCTGGTTATCACTTTTGCATATGGCTATAGTAGTAAGCATAGAAATACAATGGTGGAATGTTCATTTAAAACTACATGTCGTTCAAGCTAGAATGCTGTTATCTCCTCATTTATAGTTACTATGTAATCATAGGTTTACTTTTTAAAAAAAGTCTGCCTGTAAAAGGACAACTGTTGGATTTGCTGGACCATTTATCCAAGCCAAAAGATGAATAATGACTCACTTTCTGTTTCTACAGCTGCAATTATGAGTCATCCTTTGTGAAGTTTGTTAACTCCCAAGATCCATGTGGTCTGTTTGTGTGTCACCTTGTTTCGTTGTTTTTTCCTGTGGTGCAGCTTTGGTGTGTGATGTGTTGCTGGTAAACTGACTGGGCCCTGTGCCCACCATGCTTTTTTACAGACAGCAAGCATCAGTCCTTTGGGATAAAGTGTCATCCCTGCACAGGCATTTTCATGCAAAGACCTCAAGGTTTTGGCAGCCCGCTTTAACATCTTGACACAACCGAGCCTGCTGATGAACTGCAATAGAGACCCACAGGGCAGCTCGGACACACAGAAAAACATGTTTTCTTGTCTTTGTTCCTCTGCATGTTTGGTAAGAATTGGCTTGAAGTTAATGTAGAAAGAATGACTTAGAGGGGAAGATGAAAATTTTGACATATAAATAAATGCAAGAAAAAAGGTTCAGCCACTGATATGTTTAAGCCTACATAGATCCCAATTTGGACTCTGGCAGGATTTGACCAAAGTGAGGTTAACCATTAATCAACTATATAAATGGCTGGGCAAGTTGTATTATTTGTTCGGACAGCATGGACTAAAAGCTCTCCTATATAGTGACCCAAATCAGCCTTTTATGTGGAACCGAGGAAAGAAAGTGCCCTAAATGACAGATGGGTTTGAAGAACTTTATGTTCTAGCTTAATATGCTTTCAAAGCAATAAAGACATTTAATGAATGAGTTTCTCTTTCACACATTTTGGTGCTGGCAGACATGTTACATATGACTATTTACCTCTTGTATCTGTCACAGGTGGCATTATTTAACCTTTCGTTTGTTAAAATTCAACTCTCATAAGTATAGGAACATGATCTAATATTTAAAAAAAACATTAGTCTTTACTGTTCATAAGATTTTACTTTTAAATAGCAATACCAATAACTTCTGTTGCAGTGTCTAATGATATTTTATTTAGTCCAGAAACTTAAAAACTTTACTAACTGAGACTATCCAAATTTGACTTAAACATGGAGGGTAAAAAACAGGATTTATTTATCTATTTATGACTCTGTTCCAAAATCATAAATAGAACGTCACAAAATCTGTGTTTAATGGGTTGCTCTTGACCCTCACAATGATATTGCAGCTACAATACCGGCATAAATATGCAGAAGAGAGGGGCTGCTTGCAGGACATTACCCAGTCTGTGCTCTGCCCTGCCCCCGTCATTTCTGTCCAATGGGAACAATGATCGTCACCAACGTCGCTTTGTTTAAAAGTTATAATTCACTTGCAAAAAGTACAATGTGAAAGCAAACCGCACCAAATTAAAAAGAAAGTCCACTTTTTGTCCAAACCAAACAATTGGACCAAAGGACTTTCCTGGTGTAAATACACCCTAAGTCGACCTTGGCAGCAAAGCTGTCTTGTGCAAGACGTTATTTACGCAGCTCTACCATCCTGCCTTGCTCAAAGAATTAAACCCATTTTGCATTTGTAATCAGGGGTCATGTCAGTGTGAATGCTGGACAGGAAAGGGCATGAAATCAAAATTTACACACAAATTTTGAAATGTTATGGCTATGGTCTTAAACTTTTGATCAGCTGACTGTCAGAGTCTGTGTCTGTGTGTGTGTGTGTGTGTGTGTGCTGAGTTGGTGCTGGAGGTTCTCAGGTGCACTGGATGACAGGTGTGACCTATCTACTGATTGCATGAAGGAGTACTTAAGCGGGAAGCTGCCAGCACTTTGATGCCAGAGTGTTTGCCTTAGTGGTAAGAAGCTCAGCCTCTTCTGATTTTTGCTTCGTTTTATGTGCTCTAAGTAACGTTTGAATTTGTTACCTCGCAGGTTTTTGCCTGAGGCGTTGTTTATCTTGCTGAGACCTAACTTCGTTACGGAGGTTCTCTGAGCAATCTGGATAATCATCTACTGAGTATTGGATCTACCTTCTTGTGGATTTCTCTCCCTACCATCTGTACCTTTTGGACACAGATCAAGCTGGCGGCTTCTCGCTTCCTTCAACCCCAGGACCAAGGCATAAGCGTACCCTGTTCCTCCCTCCTTCGCAACCATCAGCACCTGTGCTTCAACTGGTTTGCACCTAACCAGCGACTGAGAAGACAACTGAACAACCCCACTTCTCAAGCTAAGACTCTGAATCTCTCTACCCCTGGTGGTTCAAGCAACAGCAATTTAGTAAGCCATTTCTCAGATCACTAAAATCAATTACTATATATTGTTCGTTTATTCACCAGTCCCTTCTTCTTTCTTCCCGTACAGTTGGAGTTTCCAGTTCTCGTGCCTGATTACTTCGTTGACAATAAAACACATTAAAACGTTACTTCTGAGTGTTTTCTGTATGTGGGTCAAAACTGTGTTGAAAATGACTGAACACTTTGGCCAACAAGACCCTGCAGAAACACTCCGAAGAACCCTTTCAGAACATGCTAATCAAATCCATTCTCATGATTCTTCTCTCCATTTTCTTACAGAGCAGCAGCGTCAGACAAACCAACAGTTAGAGCAGATTACCTCCTTGCTTCAAAAGACCCTAAATACCCAATCCACCACACAGGTAGATGGCGCTGCTGCATCTCTGGTAACTCCACAGTTTCCTCACTCTCGTGACGTCATTTCCCCTAACCCAGAAACATTTCTGGAGAGGTGGGCTATTGTAGGGGATTTTTACTCCATGCTCTCCATGTTCCTTCCCGCATGATGATGTTAAAATTTTGTACATTATTGGTTTATTGACCGGCAAGGCTTTGCAATGGGCTGAGGCCCGTATTTCAGTTTCTAGTAGTTTCGATTGTACCTTTTGAAGAATTTATTTCAGAGTTTAAGCAAACTTTTCCCCCTGAATTAGATAAGCCAGGTATAAGACGGCAGCTGCGAGCATAAAAACAACACAAAAGACCTCTCACTGAGTTTTCGATTGAATTTCGCACTTTGGCAGCTGCTTCTGGTTGGAACGCTAGTGCTTTAAAGTCTGCATTTTTCCACACCCTAGACAAAGTAAGATGAGTTAGCTCTGGTTGACGAACCCCCAACTTTGGATGAAGTAATTTCCTTGGCCACAAGAGTGGATAACAGAATAAGAGAAAGAAGGAGAACCAGAGCAGAAAGATCTGTTTATCGACCACAGTTGCAGCCTAGTTTTTCACCCAATGCTAAATCCCTTCAGCCCTTAGCTACCAGGTCAGAACCCATGCTGATTGGACACACCCGATTGACTCCAGAAGAGAGACAAAGACGCAGACAAGCTAAGCAGTGCTTTTACTGTGGTTTTCCAGACCATTTTGTAGCTGGCTGTCCTGTTTGTCCCGGGCAGCCAAAAGACAGGGTCCGCTAACCTTGAAGAGGGGGTTGGCGGACCATTCTTTAAATAGTAAAGCCCCTAGACTCAGCCTGCCAGCTACAATCTTAGTTAATGAACAAGCTTTGACTATGTCCACTTTGGTGGATTCCGGAAGTGAACAGAATTTAATTGATTCTGAATTAGTAAGCAAGGCCGGAATTGAAGTGGAACCACTTACTTCCCCACGATCTGTTTTAGCTCTTGATGGACAGCCTTTACAGCGAATTACTCATCAGACTAAGCCTCTTGACCTTTTGTTATCAGGAAACCATAGGGAAAAAATATATTTTTTTGTATTTCCAGTATCACAGAGCTCGTTGGTTTTAGGTTACCCCTGGTTGTGAAAACATAATCTTCTAGATTGGTCTGAGGGTCTCGTTGAATCCTGGTCCACTAGTTGCCATTCATCTTGCCTCCAGTCAGCGAACACTCCGAGTTTTTCTGAACAGGGTAATGAGGAAGATGAGGTTATTGACTTAACTCAAGTCCCTTCAGAATATCATGATCTTAAGAGAGTCTTTTGTAAAAGCAAGGCTTTGTCCTTACCACCTCACAGGCCTTATGACTGCGCTATCGACCTACTCCCCGGTGCCCCCCTACCCTCTAGCAGCCTATATAATATCTCTCGTCCCGAACAGAAGTCCATGGAGAATTATATTAGTAAGTCTTTGTTTGCAGGAATAATTCGGCCATCTTCTTCACCTCTTGGGGCCGGATTCTTTTTTTGTAGAGAAGAAGGATGGGTCGTTAAGACCCTGCATTGACTATAGGGGCCTGAATCAGATCACTGTCAAGAATAAGTACCCTCTTCCACTACTTTCCTCAGCTTTTGAGCCGGTTCATGGTGCTACAGTATTTACCAAATTAGATCTGAGAAATGCTTACCATCTTGTTAGGATCCACCAGAGGGATGAGTGGAAGACAGCCTTCAAGACTCCACTTGGTCGCTTTGAATACTTTTGGTCTCTGCAATGCTCCTGCTGTTTTCCAGGCCCTTGTTAATGACGTGCTTAGAGAATTTCAGAACATTTTTGTTTTTGTGTATCTGAACGACATTTTGATTTATTCAAAGAACATTGAGGAGTGTCGTCGCCATCTTCGTCAGGTACTTCAGCGTCTTCTGGAAAACCGTTGTTTTGTGAAAGGTGAAAAGTGTAAGTTCCACCAAACCTCTGTCTCTTTTTTGGGCTACATTCTCAAGAGTCGACAGGTGCGATCTGACCCCGAGAAAATTAAGGGAGTCCTGGAGTGGCCTGTACCAGACACTGGTAAAGCATTACAGAGGTTCCTTGGTTTTGCAAACTTTTACAGACGTTTCATAAAAGATTACAGTCTGACAGCTGCACCCCTTACTGCTTTAACCTCTTCTAAGGTTCCATTTTCCTGGTCACCTGAGGCCTAAGAAGCGTTTCAAGCACTAAAAAGGAAGTTCTCTAAGGCTCCCATCTTAATTCACCCTGACTCTTCGAAACAGTTTATTTTAGAGGTCGATGCCTCTGATATTGGGTTGGAGCAGTGTTGTCGCAGAATTCTGAGGATGGGAGACTACATCCTTGTGCCTTCTTTTCACGAAGACTGAACGCAGAAAGAAATTATGACGTCGGAGATAGGGAGTTATTAGCCATTAAATTAGCTCTCGAAGAATGGCACCACTGGCTTGAGGGAGCTGAACATCTTATTCAAGTCTGGACGGACCATAAAAACTTGGCTTATATTCAGTCAGCTAAGAGATTGAACCTACGTCAGTCCAGTCCTTTTCACATTTTGATCTATGCATTTCTTTCAGACCTGGACCCAAGAACACTAAACCTGATGCCCTTTCCAGACAGTTTGCTGTTGATGACTCAGTAAAGGAGCCAGCTTCCATTCTACCGCCCAGTTGGACGGTTGGGGCACTCAGGTGGGAAATGGAAGACATTATCCTCAGAGCTCAACAACAGGAACCGGACCCAGGAACAGGACCACCCAATCGCACCTATGTCCCACTTAAGGTTCGTACCAGACTCATTAATTGGTTGCACACAGCTAAGTTTTCTGCTCATCCTGGAGTCAGCAGAACCATAGCTCTCATACAGAGAAGTTTTTGGTGGCCTTCAGTTCATAAGGACGTTAAGGACTTTGTTCAGGCCTGTGCCACGTCTGCCAGAAACAAAACCAGTAATCAACCACCCGCAGGTCTCCTCCAACCTCTTAACATTCCTAGCCGTCCCTGGTCGCATATTGCTTTGGACTTTGTTACTGGTCTACCCCTATCCTCAGGTATTACTACCATTCTCACAATTGTTAACCGTTTCTCTAAAACGTGCCATCTCATCCCTCTCAGACTTCCGTCAGTTCTGCAGACAGCTACGCTTCTCACCAAACATGTTTTTACGTTTGCATGGAATCCCACACGACATTCTGTCCGACCGAGGCCCGCAACTCATCTCTCAGGTCTGGAAGCAGTTCTGCTTAACCTTGGGAGCTAAGGTTTCGTTAACCTCCGGCTATCACCCTCAATCCAATGGCCAAACTGAGAGACTCAACCAACAACTAGAATCCACTCTACGCAGTCTCACTTCTACTAACCCAACAGACTGGTGCTCATACCTACCATGGGTTGAATATGCGTTAAATTCTCATGTTTCCTCTGCTACAGGACGTTCTCCCTTCGAAGCATCCCTTGGTTACCAGCCGCCTTTGTTTTCTGCTGATGAGACCGACATCACAGTTTTTTCGGCCCACCAACAGATACGTCGCTGCAAATCCATCTGGAACTCCATCCAAATCCTCCAACGAATCGCAGAACAAGTGCTTCGCTGATCGAAGACGCCGACCTGCCCCGGAATATCGGCCTGGCCAAAAAGTTTGGTTATCTGCGTGTGATGTACCACTTAAGTCTATGTCCCGAAAACTCTCACCTCGTTTCATAGGACCTTATGAGATTGAGGCCGTGATCAGTCCCTCTGCAGTTCGCCTCCGTTTACCTGCAAGCCTTCACATACACCCTACGTTCCATGTGTCCCAGATAAAGCCTTGGATCTCTAGTGATTCTTGACACTGACGAACAGCCTCTTTGAGTTTAAATTCCATTTTCAATAATTGGCCAATTCTATTTTTATTTATCATCTTTTTCTATTTTATAGCTCTACCTACTGTACAACCTACTTATGATCCAACTGCATGAAATGAAAATACTTGAAATTTCGCCCCTGATTGTAATATTTCATTCAGAAGTGTACATGATGATGGATGTTAACAAAATGTTTTACAAATTGACTTAATAAGAAATTCACTCCCCTCATTTGCATAACTCTAAAATGCTCTATATCCAAAAGCCAATACAGGGGTAAAAGAAAAGGAAAAGTGTGACAGCAGCTTTAAATTTCAATTTTTAAATTTTTTAATTTGATTATGAAGTCAGTGCATGATCCTTAGATGCAAACCATTTAGCTGCTTTGAATCAACAGTCTGTCAGACTCAGCTAATTAGTGAGTTATTAGAATAGGGATGGCAGCGCTTTGGCAGGACTTCACTGGTTCTGGTCCTTTTGGTTATTTCTGCTTCTGGCAGCAGCAGTGTTTGTTTTTGAAAGAGAAAGCCAAAGTATATAATGTATTCCAGTAACACATTGTTTGTGTAAATTAATGCTAATCACATGCAGCAATAGATGTACACAAAAAAATTAGGCCATTTTCAGAAATCTATGTGATTGAAGCTATAGCAAACATAGCTGCTAGAAGCAGCAAGATTAAAAGAAGAAACCTTTTATTATACATATCATGGTCCTCTGAGTAGGTGCATAGCCTGCTAACCTTCTTAGTGCAGCTTTTGCCTTTTGCTAAATCAATCCATGGCATATAAGTCTTGTGGGAACATAAACATTCTCTTTTATATCAACTGTAGTGAGATTGTCAGCTTGGCTTCTAAATCCATTATGCATAAATCCCATTTTCTAAACTGGTGTGTAGGGCAAGCAGTATCTGCGATAAAACATTTCAGTTTTCTTAACAAAATGAACCCAATTCTCCTTCTCATTATCTCATTATTACCGCTGGATTAAAGTAAGCGACAAATTCTTACTACTTACAAATTGCGTTGATATTGTAAATTTAGAGCAGGTAGCATATCATAACAGACATATAGCATAAATGTAAAATGGCAGCCCTATTTAGACTAAATCATTAAAATGGAAAAGTTGGGTCATCTTGAATTCGATTGAATTAATTTACAGATGACTGATTTTCAACAAATATCGTCACAAGGTACAACACAGGGTCAAAACAAACAAATCCAATGTATATACAAAAACATAGTCAATTCAGGCCCATCGTATAGATAGCCTCAATGTCAATACATTCCAAGTTGATCCAAGGGTTTTCAATCTAATAAAATTAAGTGTATCGAGTGACTGACTTTGAACATCCTGTCCTCCTGAAAGAGTATATGGTGACAGTGCTGGTTGAATGGATTGAGTAGATATCTTTGCAGCAATCCCTCACACTGAGAATGCATTTGGTGACAGCAGAAAGGAAAACTCATTTTCAACAGGAAGAAACCTCGAGCAGAACCTGGCTCAGGAATGGAAATCTGTCTTTTTGAGAAAAGAGGGCAGGAACACAAAAAACATAAAAGCATTGATTCAGGAGTTATTATTATGTTACAGAAACAGTAAAGAATTAATGGCATCAGTAGCTCTTTTAGTTGCTTTATCATATTAGAGCATCACAGCTTAACTGATAAGCTCTGAGCCTCTCTTATTAAATTGCTTTGACTCAAAGAGAGACAGAGTCATCTATAGAGAGAGAACATCAAGTTGTTGGCAACAATAGCTCAGCTGATGGTGATCTCCAGGAAGGTGTCAGAGCTAAAAAAACATACTAATATATATTAGTACAGGATCACATGTGGACTAAATTGCTGTTCTTAGAAGTAAATAAAATTGAATATATATAGGTTTTAGAAATGTTTCATCTGTATGTAAAGTTCTGAGGAGAATTTTTCTGGAATGGAAATTAAACACTACCCATGAAAGGTGGAGACTGCTGCCCTGGTAGTGCCTATCACAGGTTTGGAGTTGTTTCAGGATCGGCTTCTGCTTGCAGGTGAGGGACCAGTCCTGTCCATGTACATTCTTCAGCCTCGCCCCAATGTTGGCGTCTCACTGAGTGTCCTCCAACATTACAGAATCCATGGGATCAGACCGAGGAGTCGGGATGGAGTGTCGACGCAGAGCTCAACTGTCACAATCCACGGACAGCAGGAAGATGAGAAACACTCCACCACTGAGCGAAGCTTCTATGACTTCGCCATATTTGGAGGAAGAGCTGTTAGGCTGGTCAGGCTTCATTTAGGTTTCAAAGATGTGGAGATTCTTCACTTGGAGGCTCTGGGCCCCTTCTTGGAGCTCTAGGACTGGGCCCTGGATGTCCGCTGGCTCTCGGCAGACAACCAACCCCTGCTCTGCGTTGCTGTCGCTCGCCCTTAATGGTGCTCTTCTCCTTGATTCTACCACAGGAAGTGCACTGGTTCAGTGCTCCTGTCTGGAGGGCTGTCTGCTGTATTCTGCCCTTCTTCTGGCGCATCAATCTTGGACTGCTGCCGTCTTGGTTGGGGGAACTGTTTTCAACCAGCTGATCATCTGGAAGCCTGAGCGAGGGGATGGAATTATTTATTTTGGTCACAAGGCTCCAGTTGAGCGCCGTCTGTTGGGCCACAGCGGTGTCATCTTCAGCATCTCTTACCTCCAGGAGAAAGGATACCTAGACTCAGCTTTAGACGACCGCAGCGTTCGGGTTTGGGGCGTTGGTGCCTTTGGTTTCCCTGGTGGGAAATGTGGAGACTCGAACCCGATATGTTTAAGAGTTCTGTACGGCCACCAGGACAGGGTGTTTTCAGTCCATCTCTCAACGGGGTACGTGTTCAGCACCGGGGAGGATGACGCCTGTTTAGTCTGGGACCCGGTAGGGGGAAGGAAGGTGATTCGCACACCGAAGGGCCACCGTGCAGGGGGGGTGCGTTCACTGGCGGTCAGTGGGGGAACAGGAGATGATGAGAGATGGGTTGCAACAGGAGGGGCAGATGGAGGGGTGAGGCTGTGGATGGTGGAAGAAACTCACAGAAACTAACAGACCTGAAGTTTCCTGGACCTGGCCTTCCTAAAGGGGTTTGTATAGCAGGAGGAGAGGAGGAAAACATGTGCTGGAGTCGGTTTTCAGTTTGTACAGACAGAGGAACAGTTTGTCAGTACAGTGATGGAAGTTGGGAGACAGTATGGGAAGGCCCACCTGAGTTTTATTCATATTGTGTGATGGATACAGTAACCTTTGAAAAATGTAGCCACTACAGTTATATTGTGTGCTGTAGGGAACATCAGCCGATCCATCCAGGTGTTTCCTACTTCTCATCCTTTGTCTGGCGTACATCTAACAGGCAGACCAGGAAAGATCCAGAGTATTTTTTGGAAAAAGGGAACAGATAAGTTATATTTACTTGCATCAGGTGCTGAAGGATTTGTCTATCACTGGTGTGTAGAGGTTTAAATGAAAGAAAACAGTTCTTAGCTTGATAGCTCTTCCATCTTTTCTCTTACCTGTCTGCTCCGAGCGCTGGCTCACAGCCGCCATCTGCCTCCAGCATCATTCCAAAAAGGAGCTCTGGGTGTGTGGAGACAGGAGAGGGTCCCTGCTTTTGTTTCAGGATGGGGAAAACATTGAGCTTAACAGAACTGATCAAGAGAAAGTGAATAAAGGCTTGCAGACAGGTGTAAAAACCAGAACGATGGAGAAAAAAAAGCCTGACTTAACATTGCAGCCTCTGAGCTGTCTGTTCGGAGTGCAAGGGAAACATGGTGTAACCTCTCTGTGCGAATACCGGGGATTGTTTTACAGCACCGGGAAGGATGGCTGCGTGAGGATTTTCAGGGTGAGTCGAACGCAGCCTAAAAAAAGTAATGTCGATCTTCATCTGGAGGTGCTCAGAGTCCAGCGGGCCTGTAGGGGCATGGGGTGGCTGGAAAGAGTTTTTAATACTTGAGTCTGAAATCCCTGAAGAGCTTGGAGAGGAATGTGAAAATGTGATCAGAGGTGAGCTGAGGGAGGCCAGATTTGTCATTGCCGGCTTCCATGCTGTCCACTTTGTGGTTTGGGACCCTGTGAGATAGGAGAGGCTGATGGTGGTGCCCTGCGGCGGGGGATATCGCTCTTGTAGTCTCTGGTTGTCGCACACAGGGATTTGGTCTGGACGTGGAGCTTTCGTCTTCATCAAGCAGGGGGGCGATCATGACTTCGCAGCCCAGAGGAGAGATGCTTGGCTGTGTGGGGAAGCAGGGAGAACTGGAGGATGGAGCTTGAGAGAGGGCATCCATGGGAGGGGGATATGGTGTGTATGCGGGTGGGGAGGATAGAAGAGATTGGAAATTGAATCTCAAACACCATAAAGGAACCCGGGAAAATGTATGGGGAGATTCCAATTCAATTCAGTTTATTTATTTAGCGCCAAATTTAAAAACACATGTCGTCTCAAGGCACTTCACAAAGTCAGGAACATACATTACAATTAATCTTAATCATTGAAAAGTGCAGTCAGATTCTGTTATTTATTCAAACGGCTAAAAGTTTTTCTGTCTAAGGAAAACCCAGCAGATTGCTTCCAGTCAGTGACTTGCAGGCATTCACTCCTCCCGGATGAGCATGTAGAGACAGGGGGAGTCACTGGCGTTGACTTTGCAGCAATCCCTTCATACTGAAAAGCATGTAGCAACAGTGGAGGGGGAAAAACTCCCTTTTAAAAAGGGAAGAAACCTCCCAAAACCAGTGTGAGCGGCCATCTGCCACGACAGATGGGGGTTAGAAAAAACAGAGGAGAGACCCCAAAAGAGAACAAGAAGCCACTGATCCAGGAGTACTTTCTTTTGGGAAGGAAAAGGAAATGTTTTAATGAATGTAGCTCCTTTAGTCGTTTCATCTAGAAAAAAACAACATATAAACTGAGCCAGTTTTCAAGGTTATAGTCTGAAAGAGAGGCACATATAATTAGTTACCGTAAAAGGCTCAGTCAATTGCTATATCTAGGAGAGAGAAAGAGTTAAAACACTGAAAGACAGGGCCATGTGGATCATCGGTAGAGGGTGAGCTTAAAGTTGTTGCCAGTAGAAGCTTGGGGGATTTTCCCCTCCCCCAGAAAGATGTTACAGGTAGACACAGAGTCAGGCCAGGGTGTAGCTTCTAGGAAAAAAACAGAGAGAGAAAAATTTTTAAAACTGAAAAAAACAGCAAATAATGCAAAATTTGGGAGAGTACTTTTAGGAGAAAGTAGCGAAGAGGGTGAAGTGGTCATTATGTCCTCCAGCAGCCTAAGCCTATAGCAGATAAAAAACCCAGAGATAGCTCAGGATAACCTAAGCCACTCTAAAAATATAAGCTTTAAACAAAAGGAAGGTTTTAAACCTACCCTTAAAAGTAAACAGTTTGTCCATCTAGAGCCCACTGACGGGGCCATTGTTATACTAAAAACTGTCAGATTGACCATAACCACTGGAAAAAGGGGGGGGTATACAGGTAGCAGAAATGGAGGGTGTGTTTGCACCTCAAACCTAACTGAGGGCCGTTTAGGCTAAACCTGATTCCCCCTTACTTCATCCAACAAGGGGAGAAGAAGACGGAGCTAAAATAAGAAGATAGCTCAGGATAACCTAAGCCACTCTAACTATAAGCTTTTAAAAAAAAGGAAAGTTTTAAGCCTAGCCTTAAAAGTAGACAGGGTGTCCGCCTCACGGAGTAAAACTGGGAGCTTTTTGGGGGGGGGTATTTTTTTTTTTTTTCCTCCCATTCTACTTCTAGAGACTCTAGGAAGCACCTGTAAACCTGCAGTCTGAGAATGAAGTGCTCTGTTAGGAACGTATGGAACAATCAGATCTCTGATGTATGATGGAGCTAAAAAATCATTAAAAAAAGCCTTTTTTTTTTTATTGGGAGGAAATTTTAAATTCTATTTGGATTTAACAGGGAGCCAATGAAAGAAGCTAAAGTAGGGGAAATATGATCTCCTTTTAATTTTTAAACAACTCTTGCTGCTGGGGCGTTTTGATTCAGTTGAAGTCTTTTAATGCATTTTGTGACATCCTGATAGTAAAGAATTTAAAAAGTCCAGCCTTGAAGTAACAAATGCATGGACTAGTTTTTCAGTGTCACCCGGATAGGATATTTCTAATTTTGGGCAATGTTCCGGAGATGAAAAAGGAAATCCTAGAAAAACCTGTTTAATATGGGGTTTTAATGACATGTCCCCTTTTCAAAAAAACACCAAGGTTTTTTTAATTTATTATGGGGGTCGATTTTTAATGCCATCTAGGTTAAGTGATTGACTAAGCAGTTTCTTTTTTAAAGACTCCGGTCCAAAACGACAACTTCTGCTTGTCTGAATTTAGAAGCGAAAATTTAAAGTCATCCAAGATTTTATGTCTTTAAAATGCTTGTAGTGTATCTAACTGGTTGGGCTCATCAGGATTTTTGGATAAGTAAGCTGAGTGTCATCAGCGTAACAGTGAAAATTTTTCTATGCTGCCTGATAATTTTACCTATTGGAAGCATATATATATAAAAGAATTGGCCCAAGTACTGAACCCCTGTGGTACTCCACAATTAACCCTGGAGTTTAAAAGATGATTTATCATTTACATGAAAAAAAACTGGAATCTGTCAGACAAAAAAGATTTAAAACCAGCCTAGCGCTGTTCCCCTGATCCCACAGCATTTTCCAGCCTTTTTCTAAGAGAATTTTATGATCGACTGTCTCAAATGCAGCACTGAGAAAAACAGAACCAGTACAGCCCACAAGTCCATTACCTGAGGCAATAAGAATATCATTAGTGACTTTCAGCAGAGCTGTTTCAGTGCTATGATGAGGTCTAAAACCCCTGACTGAAACTCTTCAAACAGGTCATTGCTGTGTAAATGGTCACACATTTGATTAGCAACTATTTTCTCAAGAATTTTAGATAAAAATGGAAGATTGGGATATCGGTCTGTAATTTATTAAGTCATCTCGATCAAGCGAAGGGTTTCTTAAGCAAAGGTTTTTAATTACAGCTACCTTAAAAGCTTGGGGGGTACATACCCATTTACTAAAGAAAAATTAATCATATCTAAAATGGGGCTGGTAATCAGAGGGGGAAAATTCCTTAAATAATTTGGTTGGGATTGTGTCTAACATACAAGTTGAAAGGGTTTTTTTTTTTAGATGAAGCTAATATTTTTCTGAAAACTCTGGGGAAGCTCCACAGGAATCAAAACCCCAGTCCAAAACACAGATCAGGTTCTACAGTTACTTCCAATGTTGTTCCCCTTGTTGAGGATGAAGTAATCATCTTCAGGGGAGTATGTCAAAAATTTTCTTCTAAATAGAATCAAATTTTTTTTTTGGAAGAAACCCATAAAGTCATGACTGCTGAGAGCTAAGGGAATGGATGGCTCAACAGAGCTATGATCCTCTGTAAATTTTAGCAACTGTACTAAAGAGAAAACCTAGGATTATTCTTGTTCCCCTTTCTATCAAGGATGAGAAATAAGCTGTTCTAGCTTGGGAAAGTGTCTTTTTTTACAACAGTAGGTAATTTTTTCCCGAGATTAAGTAGGAATCCTCTAGTTGTGTAGAGCAACCCTTTTTCGCCCCCAAATTTTTTAACATTGTGCTTTAAAAAGTATGCAGCTCTGGATTAAAAACCAGGGAGCCAGCCTCCTAAGAAAAAATTTCCCTTCTTTTCAAGGGGGCTGCATTGTCTTAATGCACTACGCATTGATGAAGTAACACTCTGAAAAAGGAGAATCAATTTGTGAAGGGGGGAAAAAACCAAAATTTTTTCCCTCCACTGTGTTTTTCTGTGATAATGAGGGAAAAAAAAGGGAAAAAGTTCTTTAAAAAAAGGGTTGTTACAGCATTGTCTTAAATAAGATCTACTATAATAAAAATTTTTTTTCAAGTGTGGAGTGCTCTGTTTAAAATTTAAATCAAAGGTTTTTAAAAAATGGTCAGACAGCACAGGGTTGTGAGAAAATATTATGTCTTTTTACGCTCAATGCCATATGTCAGCACAAGGTCCAGAGAATGAAGACAAACGGGGGGTAGGTTTGTTAATGTTTTGAGTTAAAACCAATTGAGTCTAAGATACCATTAAAGGCTATATTTAAGCTATCACTTTCAGTGTCAACATGAATGTTAAATCCCCCACTATAATAACTTTATCTGTATTTAACACTAAATCAGATAAAGGTCTGAAAACTGATCTAAAAATTGAGAGTAAGGGCCTGGTGGACAGTACAAAACAACAAACCGAAGTGGTTTTAGTGCTTTGCAATTTGGATGAGGGAAAAATAAAGGATTAAATATTCAAAAGAGTTGTAGCTATTAATTGGTCTGGGACTAGTCAATAAATCGGACTGAAAGATGGTTGCTACTCCTCCTCCTCGCCCAGTATTTCGAGGAATGTGAAAATTTAAATAATTAGTAGGAGTTGACTCATTTATAGTAACATAATCCTCTTGCTGCAGCCATGTTTCTGTGAGGCAAAATAAATCAATCTGATTGTCACAAATCAGGTCACTAACTAGCAAAGTCTTTGAAGAGAGAGATCGTATGTTCAGTAGGCCACATTTAATTGTTTTATTTTTCTTTTTAGTCTGAGTTGTGTTTATTTTTTTTTAGATTTTCCTGATTTCCTCTTTTTAGATAATTTTTTAATCTATTCAATTTTGTCCGTGGGCGAGACAGTATCTTAATAGGGTA
The DNA here is from genome assembly GCA_036173005.1 of Crenichthys baileyi. Classification (NCBI taxonomy): domain Eukaryota; kingdom Metazoa; phylum Chordata; class Actinopteri; order Cyprinodontiformes; family Goodeidae; genus Crenichthys; species Crenichthys baileyi. The sequence goes on from JAHHUM010000331.1 coordinate 368,794, forward strand.
ATGGGTGGGTAGCAGTACAAAAGCTGCAGAGAGGAGTGTTAAACTACGACCCTGCTTCCTGGTCTGAACCCTGGGTTGTCAGAGGTTTGGAGAACTAATAAATTCGGCCAGATTCCTAGAAAGAAGAGCTGCTCCATCCAAAGTGGGATGGATGCCGTCTCTCCGGATCAGACCAGGTTTTCCCCAAAATGTTCGCCAATTATCAATGTAACCGACATTATTTTCTGGCCACCACCTAGACAGCCAGCGGTTGAATGATAGCATGCGGCTAAACATGTCATCACTGGTCAGATCAGGGAGGGGACCAGAGAAAATTACCGAGTCCGACATTGTTTTGGCAAACTTACACACCGAAGCAACACTAACTTTAGTGACCTCCGATTGACGTAACCAGGTGTCATTACTGCCAGCGTGAATAACAATCTTACTGTATTTACGCTTATCCTTAGCCAGCAGTTTCAGGTATGATTTGATGTCGCCCGTTCTGGACCCTGGCACATAGTGGGAGATATATGATAAACCTTGACCTTCACATCTATATTCTGCTGTGTTGTGGAAACTTGTTGTCAATTCTACCATTAAAGAAAATCAACACAATTTTCTAAGTATTTTGGGCATTATTTTTCTCTGTTAGTTTTGTATTTTGCTGGATTACTTTTAAATTTATGAAGCACCTTTTTTTTGTTTAGTTTTTTTTTTTCGGTTTTAGTTTATGTGATGTAAAGGTTCTTGATAGGAGCAATATTTTGCATGTACATGAAGTATGATGACATCCTATTCTTAATATAAGATAACATTTGTTGATGGATCCACCGTTGCGAGCAACAGCAACTTTAACTATTCTGTAAACATCCTCCACAAGGTTTAGGAGTGTTTATAGATAGATGAGAAAACCAGAAATGAAGAAGGCTGAGGTCAGGAGTTTATCCTTTAAACTTTATAAACCTGCAGCCATGGAGGTGATTGTAACAACATATAAAAGGGATGTATAATGTGGGTCAAACTAGTAGCAAGTCAGAAAAACTGTGGCTTCGCTAGTTGTTGTGGTGCTAACTATTATTAATACAAGCTGATAATAATTTACCTCTTTATTTTATGCATTAAATGAACATCTTCACAAATAGATACGTGGGCCACTGGTTTAAAGAGATACCAACTGTCAGAAGTGCTAAAAACATATTTTATATCTGTAACTTTCACTAAATTTTCTGTGTGTAAATATTATGTTAATTATATACTACAACTAGATACCAAATTTGTGGTTGCTCTGCAAGCCCTGTTTTAACTTGTTTAAATATGTGTTTAAGTTGAAAAATATAACTAAGAACTTTAAGCAAGAAACCACTCTATGATCAAAAGAAGAAAATGAGGTCAAAATACCTTCAAACTGAATACATGTGGAATGAAATATTTTGCATTGCTTTCACACCGTGCCTTTGCAAAGCTTTTTAACGTGCCATGGTTCGGTTTCTAGAGCAGATAACACCGGCGAAAACCCAGAGAACCGTACCCCGGATGATTTACAACTGCCTGTCTCAGCACATTTTATCCGGACACTGGACACTTGCAGTGTGAATGCTTGCCGTTCCCTTCATACCACATAATGTGATCCAAGAGAAGCGAATTTGAGTAAAAGAAAAAGAAGAAATATATAAGAAAAAACAGTAAATGCGGCAAAGACAAAGACAAAATATTAGTGAAGAGACAACTAGAATTGAACATCAAAGTAGCAACAGAAATCCCAATAAGACATATTTCTTCTTCATGCTTTTTTTTCCTTCTCAATCAGTCCAATACTAGCACAATACTGCCCCTGAAGCAATCTGTTGCAACTGCATGACGTTGCTTGGTCCAGTCTAAAAAAATCAGTATGAAAGCAAACCATGCCAACTAAAATGTGAATTTTGTTACTTTTGACGATCACTGGGCTGGAGCAGCAGTAGAAATGCACCCTTGATATCCATGTATGACTATGATGTTGAACTTGATCTATTTTTGTTTTGGGTTTTTGATTTATTTTCACTGCAATACACTGGCAACCTGTCCAGGGTGTACCCCGCCTCCCGCCCATAGACTGCTGGAGATAGGCACCAGCTTCCCCTCGACCCACTATGGAAGAAGGGGTAGAAAATGACTGACTGACTGATTCATTTTCACTGTTATTCAGTAGTTTATTTGTTTAATATAAGCTGGTAGAACCCTTTTCTGCTCTCATTAGTTTCACACAAAAAAACTACATTTGAGTGAAAAAGTCATTTGAAGAATTTAACTTTATCAGCAAAATAATCATTAATAGGCTTTTTCCTATGCTCTTGGGAATGTAGTCCACGAAGACCCTTTTTGCTCTCTGGTGTATAGAGATCAGTCATTATGTGCAAGTAGCCTTTATGAGATCAGGAGTAAATGGTCATTTAAGTTGGATTTCTTCTTTTTTGTTTGTTTTTTTGAGAGCAGCCTAAAGAAACGACAGCTAGTTTGACAAAAGGCTTAGAGATATTTAGGAATGATGTATTACACCCTGTTGATTTGATTAGAGTCTGAGCCACTGATGGTCTTTAAATAGTCCAATCATTTTTTTGTCCTCTAATAGCAGGCTGACAAGGATATAATGTCTGATTTGATGTCTGTAAGGCCTTAAAATTAAAGACAGTCCAGTTCTTCATTGAATTAGAAGTCATAAATCTGTCAAATAATGAGCTGGAAGTTTAAGAATTTCATACAGGCAAAAGACTGAGTTGGCAGGGGGAGTGTTTATTAGATGAAAAGTTGTCATGGTTTGTGATTCTATAGGTATTAGCTCAGAGATATGTAATGAAGCATTTACAGCTGATCATTCATCCTCAGGGATCTTTAGTCAGGATTAGTTGCTTCAGTTTTACAGGGAGAAGTAATATCAAATGGAGAGACAGAGACGTGATTAAAATCACATTTCAGTCCAGCAGGACTGTCCTTCCCAAATTACTTCCCACACATCAGTTGCTTTAGCAGCTTCAAGTGAGCAGTTTCAGTATGCAGTTGAAAATATATTTTCTGTCAATGCATGAAGTATTAGGCCAGTGAACTCTATGAGACATTCTACACTAATAAAGAGAAAAAAAAAAACGGTCCTGTGAGAGCTTAGTGGAGTTTATTAAAAAGTATCTTTCTGAGAACTTTGAGAAAAAGGGATACAAAGACCGTGTGTGTTTTGTAGTTTATGCTTGGCTTTGGATCAAAGCATGACTGAAGTGCTCTGTAAAGTCAGTTATGGTATACTACAAAGATATTCAAACCCCTTAAACTGCTTATTTTTTCATGCAACCACAAACCTCAATGTATTTTTTGGGGGTTTTATATAATAGACAAGCACAAGGCTGCACATGATTGTAAAGGGGAAGGAAAATGTCAGATAGTTCTAAGTTAAAAACAACTTTCATCTGGCGTTATGAATATATCCTAATATGAATTTAATAAAATAAAAATGTTTTTTACTGATTTTAAAATGTATTTTTTACATTTTTATGCAGAATTTCGGTGTCAAGATATTCTCATTTATAATATTAGTGTTATCATTAAAATCTATGTAAAGTTTTTTTTTGGTCTTACCTAAAATCAGTGCTGATTGTTCATTATTACTTCCAGTGCAAATAGTATATAATAATAATAATAATAATAATAATAATTAATCTCTTTCAGGCAGTATTTGGTAAACCATTTCATGTAGATCAAAGCATAGGTGACTGCGGCTTACTGAGAAGACTAGCCCTCTAGCGAAGTTGTGTGTTCGATTTCAGCTTTCGGCTGCCACATGTCGATGTGCCCCTTGGCAAATTGTCTTCTCAAATTGCATACCAGGGTATGAATGTGTTTGCGATGGTGAGTGTGACTGGGTGAATGTGGCTTTGAGTGGTCGGTATGACTGGAAAAGTGCAATTACACCAACTTTAACCAAGTTAACTTTAATCCAAGTTGGTATGGACTCTTCTTGGTGTCAAAAGCAATCATAGGCTAATTAAAATAATTACAAATGAATGCCTATATGGTCTGACAAATAGTTTAAAAGTTAATTGCATAAATTGCCTAGCAAACCTTATGCCATAACCAGCAACATCTACATTTTTTTGCCTTTGATTTAAAGCGATTAAGGTCTGAATGGTGAAAAAAAGAGACTATAGCATGACATGCTAAGAAATGATAATTATATATGTTTTATATGACTGAAAAAGAAAAACACTTTCTGAAAATGGTTTAAGCGCTTTTAATATATTATCAAAGGCTGGGTTACTTAAGGCCAGATTCTTAAGTATGTAAAACAATGTGTGCACCATGTCATAAATTTAATCTTCTCGATGTTCAGAAACCACTTCAGAGATTGCTGCAGTCACTCAAAAGGGACCTGTAAGAGCTCCACAGCTTGGCTTTGGGAGAACTCTGCTGCATAAATACCTGTGTCATCAGCTTACAAATGTTCTTTGGTTGCTGTTAATCCCTGTTCCAATAGTTTTATAAAGAATATTGCATAAAATTATGCCTAAAATGGCACTAGGCTGCCTAAAATGTTCATTAGGGATCATCTTTAGATATCTAAAGTGGAGCCAATCTATCATTCTTAATAAGCATTGCAGCTGTAATTGTACTGTGGCCGTATCTATAGCATGGCTATAATTTAGCAAGAACAAACAAAAATATATGAACCTAACTCACATTGGTTTAAGAACATCTAACCTACACTGTATCTGTGGATGTCTTGAGTTTTTCATTTAAAAGACCTCAGAATCTGAATCATAATCAACCTTATTGACCAGGTTTGTGCACAGTTATGCAGTGAATATCAACAAAATGGAAGCACAAACAGCTTCATTTAATTCTGCCATCTGCAAGTTACATTCCACTTGCTGTACTCAGACTCTTCCGTCACACTCATTTCCTCTCTAAAATTCAAGCCAAATTATCATTATCAGTTGGATGTAATTATGCATACTTAATGATGGCATTCAGATGATCCTTTGAGTAAATTCTACAAATGGAATCATTTAACTACTGGGTTTTATACCACTTATGAATGTGTGAAGTTGCCAGAAATTAAGCAGACTGAATAAGGAGTCACTCTTTTCCTCTATCCTCTGAGGCAGTTCCTGCTCCTGATACCCTGTAGCTGCTTTCATTTTCTGTTTTAACAGATGGATCTCTCCAATTCTCTCTCTCTTCCTGGAGTTTTCACTTTTCTCTCACTCTAATCATTGATCTCAGATTCCTTTCTGTGTACTTTCCATTGCTTCTTTCACAAATAAGCAAAGGTTGAGCAGCCCCTTTGATCAATTACTAATATTGTATTTCCTAGGGTTGGCATGCAACATTTTTGACATTATCTAAAACACATAATGTTGCAATATTATTATATTTTTAGCAATATGCTGTTTTAGTCCTGTGGTGCCAATTCTAGATGTTTTGTTGCTGATTTACAACAAATAAGATAATGACTGTTATTTTTCGTGAGTTTTTCTTGCTAATTTCTACAAGATTTATTTAGTTTCTCACAAAAGAATTTTACCTCTCATACCAAGTTATGATCTTGTCCTTTCTGCCATGTGTGCTTTCATATCCTTTATTTTTTAAACTATAGGATGTAACCCCTTTTGTTTAAATAGTTCCTCTCTGGGTTCCCTGGCAGCTCAAATGTTGCCCACTGCTGTGTTACCAGTTACGATATTGAACTGCATTCTAAATATCTCTATTTTGTAATTGCTGTTTTGAAGCATTTATGGTGACTGAAGTTTTCTTGTTTTAAAGCTATGCTAATGTGAGGGATCAGACAAAGCGCAGCCCACAAACCCCTTATGACAATTACTGTAGATGGAAACAGTGTTCCCTCGCCCAGACGCGGGTCGCCGGGGCCCCACTATGAAGCCAGGCCTGTGGGTGGGGCACACTGGCGAGTGCCTGGTGGCCAGGCTTTCACCCATGGAGCCTGGCCGGGCACAGCCCGAAGAGAAAGCTTGGGTCCCCCTTCCGATGGGCTCACCACCTGTGGGAGGGGCCAAAGGGGTCAGGTGCAATGTGGTATGGGTGGCGGCCAAAGGCGGAGACCTTGGCGGTCTGATCCCTGAATGCAGAACCTGCCTTTTGGGATGTGGACTGTAACCTCTCTGGTGGGGAAGGAGCCTAAGTTGGTGTGCAAGGTAGAGAGGTTCTGGCTAGAAATAATCAGGCTCACCTCAACACATGAGTGGATGGACACTCTTCCACTCTGGAGTTTCCCTTGGTGAGAGGCGCTGAGCTGGGGTGGGCATACTTGTTGCCCCCATTCTTGACGCCTGTATGTTGGGGTTCACTCCAGTGAATGAGAGCGTAGCTTCCCTCCGCCTATGGGTGGGGGGACGGGTTCTGACTGTTGTTTGTGCTTATGCACCAAACGGCAGTTGCGACTATCCACCCTTTTTGAAGTCCTTGGAGGGGGTGTTGGAGAGCGCCCCTCTAGGGGACTCCCTTGTTCTGCTGGGGGACTTCAACGCACACGTTGGCAATGACAGTGAGACCTGGAGGGGTGTGGTTGGGAGGAATGCCCCTCCCGTTATGAAAGCGAGTGGTGTTTTGTTATTGGACTTCTGTGCTCGTCATGGATTGTCCATAACTAACACCATGTTCAAGCATAAGGGTGTCCATATGTGCTCTTGGCACCAGGACACCCTAGGCCACAGTTCAATGATCGACTTTGTCATCTGATCTGCAGCGCATGTCTTGGACACTCGGGTGAAGAGGGGAGCGGAGCTTTCCATTGACCTCTACCTGGTGGTGAGCTGTGTAAGGATACCTGTCAGACCTGACAGACCCAAACAAATTTCGAGGAAGCTTCAACTCCCACCTCTAGGAGAGCTTCAAACACGTTCTGGGGGAGGTGGGGGACATTGAGTCCGAGTGGGCCATGTTCCACGCCTCTACTGCCGAGGCGGCTTACCGGAGCTGTGGTCGCAGGGTTGTTGGTGCCTGTCGCGGTGGCAATCCTTGAACCCGCTGGTGGACATCGGCATTGAGGGATGCTGTCAGGCTGAAGAAGGAGTCCTATCGGGTCTTTTTGGCCTGTGGGACTCCGGAAGCAGCTGATGGGTACCGGCAGTCCAAGCATGCGGCTCGGATGGTTGCTGAGGCAAAAACTTGGGTGTGGAAGGAGTTTGGAGAGGCCATGGAAAACAACTTCCGTACGACTTCGAGAGGATTCTGGTCCACCATCCGTCCTCTCGAGGTGGGGGGGGGGGGGGATACACCAACACTGTTTACAGTGGGGAGGGTGTGCTGCTGATCTCAACCTGGGACGTTGTGGGTTGGAGGGCAGAGTACTTTAAAGACCTCCTCAATCCCACCGGCACGTGTTCCACTGAGGAAGAGGAGCCTGGGGACCTTGCTCTCCAATCTCTGGTGCTAAGATCACCGAGGTGATTAAAAAGGTGGTAAGGCCCCAGGGGTGGATGAGATTCGCCCAGAGTTCCTTAAGGCTCTGGATTTTGTAGGGTGGTGTTGGTTAACGCGACTCTGCAGCGACATGTGGACATCGGGTCAGTTATACTGGATTGGCAGACTGGGGTGGTGGTCCCCCTTATCAAAAAGGTTCCAACTATAGGGGAGTCACAGTCTTAAGCCTCCCTGGTAAGGTGTATTTGGGGGTTCTGGAGAGGAGAGTCCGTCGGATAGTCGAACCTCGGATTCAGGAACAGCTCTACACTCTCAGCAAGGTCCTGGAGGGTGCATGGGAATTCGGCCAACCAGTCTACATGTGCTTTGTGGACTTGGAGAAGGCGTTCGACCATGTCCCTTGGGGAATCCCGTGGGGGGTACTCCGAGCGAGCTTGGCCCGCATTGCCAGCAGTAAGTCGGACTCGTTTCCGGTGAGGGTTGGACTCCGCCAAGGTTCCCCTTTGTCACAGATTCTGTTCATAACTTTTATGCACAGAATTTCTAGGTGCAGCCAAGGAGTTGAGGGGATCCATTCTGGTTGCCGTAGGATTGCTTCTCTGCTTTTTGCGGAGCCTATTGGCTTCATCAGCTCGTGATCTACAGCTCTCACCGGAGCAGTTTGTAGCCGAACATGAAGCAGCCGGGGTGAGAATCAGTGCCTCCAAGTCCGAGGCCATGGTCTTCCGCCAGAAAAGGATAGAGTGCCTTCTCTGGGTCAGAGGGGAGGTTCTTCCTCAAGTGGAGGAGTTCAAGTATCTTGGGGTCTTGTTTACGAATGAGGGAAAAATGGAGCGGGAGATCAACAGACGGATTGGTGCTGCGTCAGTAGTGCTGCGGATGCTGGACTGGTCTGTCGTGGTGAAGAGAGAGCTGAGTCAAAACGCGAAGCTTTCGATTTACTGGTCGATCCACGTTTCTAACCTCATCTATGGTGATGAGCTTTGGGTCATGACCAAAAGAACGAGATCACGGATACAAGCGGCCGAAATGAGTTTCCTCCGCTGGGTGTCTAAGGGCCCTCCCTTAGAGATATGGTGAGAAGCTCGGTCATCCAGGAGGGACTCAGAATAGAGCAGCTGCTTCTCCAAGTCAAGAGGAGCCAGTTGAGGTGGCTTGGGCATCTGGTTAGGATGCCTCCTGGACGCCTCCCTGGTGAGGTGTGCTGGGCACGTCCCACCGGAAGCAGGCCCAGAGGAAGACCCAGGACATACTAGAGGGACTATGTGTCTCGACTGGCCTTGGAACGCCTTGGGATTCCCCCGGACGAGCCGGCCCGAGTGGCTGGGGAGAGGGAAGTCTGGGTCTCTCTGCTTAGGCTACTGCCCCGCGACCCGACCCCGGATAAGCGGAAGACAATAATATTGACTGGGGCTGGCTCCATTTGTCCACAACACCAGATATTTTACTTTTAAAATTGATAACCTCTTGAAGATAATTATAAATTTTACTTTTTTTGAAATTATTCCGATATTAAACCATATCACAAGCAAAAAAATTACCTGATACTACTAAGACTCAGATCAGGGTCCAGATCAAGGCATTTTTAAATGATCAATCCCTGCATACGCTCAACCCTGCCACATTAGCTTGACAAATATTTACTAAATGTTAATTAGATATTTTTATCATTTTCGCTTGCTCTTTTGATCAGACCGACAAAACGTTGTGTTTAGTGGCCAGTAACAACAAAGACCTGTTTGAAATAAAAGCTTTAGCACATTTTCACATTGTCAAATTTCTTAGCATAATGATCATTCTTGGGAAGTAATGGGGTTCTCAAAAATCAACTAATATTTTCTGTTTGCCTAATAGCAATCTTTGAGTTGAACTGTAAATGACACACAATATTAGTCACATTTTCAGGAAGGAAAAGACAAAAAAAACAGCAATGATGTAAAATTATTATTTTTTATGTGAACTTTAATGTATTTGAATGCTTGCTTTTTCTGTGAGATGATTTGATGAGTTTTTCCTTCAGTTATTTTGGCTGTTCCACTCACGCTCAGTGACGGCCTTAAAGCTGACCCATGGCATCACGTCTGGAATAAATTACGAAAATTCCTCTGCACCAATAAATTGAATCTTGGATTAAATCCATCTAATTCGCAATGTGGCATTGTAAATCAGTTTAATCTTATATTTCAAGCATGTTTTCCTTCTCAAGTTCAAAAATTAATTTGTGAGCCATCAAGCTCCGAAAGAGTTTGAAGGTTTCCACATCGATCAGCCTGTCTGGCAAGAAAATCACATGTAAATATGGGTTTGTTATTGTTTAAACTATGCAACAAATAACAAAAAAACGAAATGACGTTTTAAATAAAAAACATATTTAGCTTGAAAAACCCACACAGAAAAAAAAAAAATGTATGCTTTGTCGGAACCTTAAATAATCTCCCGTATTAAATAATTAAAGGTCAGATAACTAAACAGATTCTCCAACTGTATGAGTGTACTAAACTTTTATCTTATTTATTTTCTTACCACCGCTGTAACACTTAAATTTCTCATTGTGAGACGAATAAAGGAATTCTTATTCTTAAACATTATGCCTTTACAATAGAGTCTGGTAACAGAAATATAACCTAGCTGAATTTAATGCACCACAACACTTACGAAGATGTCAACAGAGTGTCATAAATCTTTAAAAATTGGAGTTCTGGTGCATGATTACCCAGACCAACAGAGAACACTGCTAAAAGTATTTTATCAATTTTTGCTCACTTAAACCAACATTTAGCTCATTAACAGCGAATAATCTGGAACCTAATTTTGGTGCACACCAGTGGGAAGGTTTAGTCCCATCATTGACACTGAAAACATTTTTCTTATTTGCAAATTATATGTAAATTAGAAACTTTGAATTTACAGTTTAATTTACCTTTGATTACATGAAGCAACAGAAAAAGATTTCCTTCCTTAGTTACTATTTATATGGTGGAAGGGAAGGTTGAAGAAATTTGCAGCATTCATGATTTCTAAATATTTTTCATTTTTAAATTTCACTCTTATCCTAACCTAGATTTCTAGATTTCTTTTTAACCAGTTTTATAACATATTTGACATTTGAGTTCAAAATATATGAATTTAAAAAGCTTGGATGGTTGTTAGACTACTTATCTGTATGGTCTAGAAATTATAAAATAATGCAATGCTTTAGTTGACTATGTATTTAAGAGATGTGAAGTAGTATGTTTCGGACTATCCTGCACCAAATCCAGATTCTTCAAAGCAAAGTTTGTGAAATTTGATACCTTTTTTCTGTTTGTAAAAGTTCAGAAATGAGCTGTTTCAATATTTTGTTTGGCATTTGCCACAAACCCAGAATAACAGATTCAGTTTAAAACTCTGACATAAAGTTGTTTTGAGCACATGTTTTTTGTAAATGTGGGTGGGTCCCCAAATACTGAGGGCTACAATGTAAAAATCAATGTATACTTTTGCATACAAAGAAAAAAGGGTGTAATTTAAACAATAAAACCACCAAAAATGTTTTGCTTTTAGACAATGGAATAAAGAATGAAGTCTGGAAAAGCGAACAGTTCTCCACACATTTTATTTTCTTCCATACTTTTCCAGACCTGGAAAATTATAATAGTACATTCTATACTTTTCCGGATTCTGCAAGACACTTCAGGAATCCTGAAGAATGTAAGAATAGCTAAATTAATCTGCAAGCAACACTATCCCTCACTTGGTTTATTTTCACTGTGTAAAACATTTACCTGACAATAATTGGGTCATTTGTGATTTTGTTAAATGCTACACCTCAAGATCTGTTTTTTTTTTCCTCTCTGATGAAAAAAAAATTATTTAGATTAAAAGATGGATTTTTTTTATGTTATGTGTGATTTTATGCTAATGCAATAAAGATTTATTTATTATAACCATTTTCATACATAATTACCTAGGTAATACATGTGGCCAGCATTGTTTACAATATTGTTCCTTCAACAAGTTCTGGGTCTACTCTGGAATATCTAATCTGGTTGAATGTGCCCTGAAAACCTCCAGTAGAAAACCTCCAGTAGGCATCCAGATCAACTGCTAAAACCACCTCTGCTGACTCCTTTTTATGTGGACGAACAGCAGCTCCTTGCCTGATCTCCACATCTCAGTCCAGGACACCTCAATTCAATTCAATTCAATTCAATTCAGTTTATTTATATAGCGCCAATTCACAACACATAGCGCCAATTCAAGACACTTCACAAAAGTCAGGTACATACATTCCAATTAGTCCTAACCATTGAACAGTGCAGTTAGTTAGCTATTTATTCAAATTGGATAAAAAGTTATTCTGTCTAAGGAAACCCAGCAGATTGCATCCAGTCAATGACTTGCAGCATTCCCTTCTCCCGGATGAGCATGTAGAGACAGTGGACAGTCACTGGCGTTGACTTTGCAGCAATCCCTCATACTGAGCATGCATGTAGCGACAGTGGAGAGGAAAAACTCCCCTTTAACAGGAAGAAACCTCCAGCAGAAACAGGCTCAGTGTGAGCGGCCCTCTGCCACGACCGACTGGGGGTTTGAGAGAATAGAGTAGAGACAGAAAAATAACACAGAAGCACTGATCCAGGAGTACTTTCTATGGGAAGGAAAAGTAAATGGCAATGGATGTATCTCCTTTAGTTGTTTCACCAAGAAATAAAGAACAAATAAACTCTGAGCCAGTTTTCAAGGTTAGTCTGAAAGAGAGCACATCTAATCAGTTACAGTAAAAGCTCAGTCAATCGCCATGTCTGGGAGCTGGCTCCACAGGAGAGGACCCTGATAACTAAAGGATCTGCCTCCCATTTTACTTCTAGAGACTCTAGGAACCACCAGTAAACCTGCAGTATGAGAGCGAAGTGCTCTGTTAGGAACATATGGAACAATCAGATCTCTGATGTATGATGGAGCTAGATCATTAAGGGCTTTATATTTGAGGAGGAGAATTTTAAATTCTATTCCGGATTTAACAGGGAGACAATGAAGGGAAGCTAAAATAGGAGAAATATGATCTCTGTTTTTAATTTTCATCAGAACTCTTGCTGCAGCATTATGGATCAGCTGAAGGCTTTTAACTGCATTTTGTGGACATCCTGATAGTAAAGAATTACAATAGTCCAGCCTTGAAGTAACAAATGCATGGACTAGTTTTTCAGGGTCACTCCTGGATAGGATATTTCTAATTTTGGCAATGTTCCAGAGATGAAAGAAGGAAGTCCTAGAAACCTGTTTAATATGGGATTTAAATGACATGTCCTGGTCAAAAATAACACCAAGATTTTTTACTTTATTATCGGAGGTCAATTTAATGCCATCCAGGTTAAGTGATTGACTAAGCAGTTTCTTTTTCAAAGACTCCGGTCCAAAGACGACAACTTCTGTCTTGTCTGAATTTAGAAGCAGAAAATTTAAGGTCATCCAAGTTTTTATGTCTTCAAGACATGCTTGTAGTCTATCTAACTGGTTGGGTTCATCAGGATTTATGGATAGGTAAAGCTGAGTATCATCAGCGTAACAGTGAACATTTATTCTATGCTGCCTGATAATTTTACCTATTGGAAGCATATATACAGTAAAGAGAATTGGCCCAAGTACTGAACCCTGTGGTACTCCACAATTAACCCTGGAGTTTGAAGATGATTTATCATTTACATGAACAAACTGGAATCTGTCAGACTGATAAGATTTAAACCAGCCTAGCGCTGTTCCCCTGATCCCTACAGCATATTCCAGCCTTTTTAAGAGAATATTATGATTGACTGTATCAAATGCAGCACTAATCTAGTGATCTAACTAATCTAGAGATCTAACAGAACCAGTACAGACACAAGTCCATTCTCTGAGGCCATAAGAATATCATTAGTGACTTTCAGCAGAGCTGTTTCAGTGCTATGATGAGCTCTGAAGCCTGACTGAAACTCTTCAGACAGATCATTGCTGTGTAAATGCTCACACTTTTGATTAGCAACTATTCTCTCAAGAATTTTAGATAAGAACAGAAGATTGGATATAGGTCTGTAATTTATTAAGTCATCTCGATCAAGCGAAGGTTTCTTAAGCAAAGGTTTAATTACAGCTACCTTAAAAGCCTGTGGTACATATCCATTTACTAAGGATAGATTAATCATATCCAAAATGGGGCTGGTAATCAGAGGGACTAGTTACAGAGTAACTATTTGTTTTAAAATAATTGTAAAATCCTGTTTTACAGCAACTGCTCTCTCTTGCACTCATTGTGACATTGTCTTTGTTCCTAATATATATAATTATTGCCCACTAATGCAAGGAAAGCCAAAAAAATTGTTTTGAATGCTATTTTTATAGCTTTTAAACAAGAAATTTAAAATGTCAGAAAAATCCTTATTGGTGCATCTGTAATCTTAGCTCAAATCCGGCACTGAGAGTGATGACTAACAGATGTTGGTGCAAAAGTCGTATCCTGTCTGTTTGTGATAATTTACATATTTTTCTGTGAAATTGATTTCATTCCATCTAAATAAATTACGTAGGTGCATATTTTGTCATCTAACATGATTTCACTAATATTTATTGTATGTATGCTCTGCCCCTTAGATAATTATTTAACACAGAGAAGGATTTAGCAGTAGAGTCCTACCACTCCTCAGCAACTTTTTAGACCAAAATGGCAAATTGTTTTTTTGAATATATATTCCATAAGTTATAACATATTTTAAATACTTAGACAAACATTTCAATCAATTACATGCTTTAATTGAGCATATTCTTTGTGAAAATGAAATATTGCTATTCAGTTCTTCAAAATAAATGATATTGTTATTATAATATTGTTTTTAGGTCTCATTGTGCATGAAATTTTGTTCATTAACATTCTAAAGGGTAAATACACATTAAATTTGTAGATGCCCAATCCTTCCTTTATTGGGGAATAACGTCTTATTTTAAATTTCAGACACCCATCTAATACATTTCTGTTATTATTCAGGTCTTATGACTTTAAATAGGATTAAAACAAGATATTTGATCATTTTTTTATGAGCAGTGTCACCCTGCCAAGTTTGTAACTCATTTTTGATGTATCCTTGTTAATGGTATGTCATAAAGTTTGATATCTACATTCAATAGATGCCATTTACGAGTTTCAGATGATGAAGTTCATTATAATATTCCTAAACAGAAATACTAAACATCAGCAATAAAATACTGCTGATGTTTCCTTATAGTCCTGCACTAATTACTGCCAAAAACGTTATCAAGATTATACGCCAAAGTGATGATTCATTAATCTTTAGATTTTAGTATACATCAACTTATCACCTACTATTTCAGTATATATGTTTAGTGTTAAAGTGTGTAAGATGTTGAGACATCTGGCAACAATTTAGAACCAACTGAACACCTCCACTCATTCCCCAACTGCAGTGCCCCGTGAAGACAGTGACAGACTTGCTTCAAATCAAGTTCCTCATGTCCCTCATGAGTTATTGTGATTAATAGTGGAGGAGGGAAGATAATTACAGTATCTGAAACATAAACTTTTATGTTCCAAGTTACTGATTTTTATTGTCATACAATGCTACACCAGTGGAAATATAAATATACTGTTAGAAGAAAATTGTGTTTGCAATTTTCCAAACATTATGTGGTGGAAACCTAACACTGCACATGGGTTCATTCAACTTCCCATCAGGTAGGAAGCGATGTTGGATGAAGCTAAAAACAGGGCAAACCTGGAAGAAAGCCAGTTAGAGGCTGCTAAAAACTTAAGACAGAGTTGGAGGTTCACTTTCCAGCATTACAACAACCCTTAACATAAAGTCAGACATAATAGAGAATAGTTTAGTTCAAAGCATGTCCATGTAGTAAGATACTCAACGTCCAGACCTAAACCCTATTTAGAATCTGTCAGAAAAATATCAGTCCCTCGATGTGAAAAGCTGGTAAGGACATAACTGCAGAGGTACTTGCAGTGAAAGTTGGTCCAACAAAGGACTGGCTTACATTTAAAACAATTTGAATATTGTAAAACAGTTAAATTTGTTTTGTGACTCATTTCAGAAAGTGAAACTCATATATTATTAATCAATTTTGAGGTTAATGTCAGTCTGTCAGTCATTTTCTGCTGCTTCGTCCACAGTGGGTCACAGGGAAGCTGTGCCTATCTCCTTTAATGATAATGTCGTACAGATGATGAAAAACCAAATGTCATTCTCTCATAAATTTGAATATTGTGAAAAAGTTTAAAGTTGGAAACTCATGGTGTCACACCCTAATCAGCTAATTAACTCAAAATACCTGCAAAGGTTTCCTCAGTTTGTCTCTCAGTATGGGTCAGTTGGCTACACAATCATGGGGAAGACTGCTGACTTGATAAATGTCCAAAGGAGGATAAGCCAACAGATAATGGCTAAAAAAAGCTGGTGGTTCACAGACTGTTGTATCCAAACATAGTCATAGAAACTTGAATGGAAGAAAAAAGCATGGTAAGTAAAGGTGTGTCAACAACAGCGAAAAACGCAGCCATGAGAGAATGGCCAAAGCAAAATCCATTCAAGAATGCGAACTGAGGCTTGGGTCAGCACATCAAGAGGCACTACGCACAGATGAATCCTTCACATAGGCTTAAAGATGTCTTACCTTTGGCTAAGGAGAAAAATAACTGGACTGTTGCTTATTGATCCAAAGTCCTCTTTTCAGAAGAAAGTAAGGCTTGCATTTAATTTGGGAATCAGTGTCCCAGAGTCTCAAGGGAAAGTGAAGAGACACAGAATCAATGTTGCTTAAGATCCAGTGTTAAGTTTCCACAGTGATGGTTGGGGTGCCATGTCAACTGCTGGTTTTGGTCCACTGGGTTTTCTAAAGTCCACAGTCAGTGCAGCGATCTACCAGGAAATTCTAGAGCACTCATACTTTCTTCTGCTGACAAGCTTTATGGGGGTGCTGATTAGACTTTTCAGCAGGACTTGGCACTTGCGCACACTGTCAAGGTACCAAAAACTGGTTTGATGAACATGGTGTTTCTGTAATTCACTGACCAGTGAACTCATCTGACCTGAACCCGATAGAGAATCTATGTAATTTTGTCAAGAAGAAGATGAGAGACACCAGACCCAACAATGCAGATGACCTGAAGGCCCTTATCTGGGCTTCCATTACACCTCAGCAGTGCCACAGGCTGATCGTCTCCATGACATGCCACATTGATGCAGTAATTCATGCAAAAGGAGGCCCAACCAAGTACTGAGTGTATAGAAATGGACATACTTTTCAGAAACCAAACTTTTCTGTTTAAAATATCTTTTTAAAATTTATATTATGTAATATTCAAATTATCTGAGACACATAATTTTGGGTTTTCATATATATAAATCATCAAAATGACAAGAAATAAAGAAATATATCCCAATGCTTGTAGATTTTAGTATAACAATGACCATCAGTGGGACCCTTTATGGGGTGCCTTGAGACGAAATTGTTGTAAATAAGCGCCGTCTAACTAAATAATCTGAACTGACACTATCTGTGTAGTTATGCTGCTATAGGCTTAGGCTGCTGGAGGACATAATGACCACTTTCACCCTCTTCGCTACATTCTCACACTACTCTCCAATTTTGCATTATTTGCTGTTATTTCAGCTTTTAACTTTGTTCTCTCTTTTCTCTTCCTAAAAGCTACACCTAGCCTGGCTCTGTGTCTACCTGTGACACCTTTCTGGAGAGGGGAATCCTCCAAGCTTCTGCTGGCAACAACTTAATACTCACCCTCTACCGATGATCCACATGGCGCTGTCTTCTCTCTCCTAGACATGGCTACTGGCTGAGCTTTTATTGTGACTAACTCTATGTGCTCTCTTTCAGACTCTAACCTTGAAAACTGGCTCAGAGTTTATCTGTTCTTTCTTTCTAGATGAAACGACTAAAGGAGCTACATCCATTAACATTTACCTTTTCCTTGCCATAGAAAGTACACCCTGGATCAGTGCTTCTTTGTTCTCTTTGTGTCTCTGCTCTGTTCTCTCTAACCCCCAGTCGGTCGTGGCAGATGGCCGCTCACACTGAGCCTGGTTCTGCTGGAGGTTTCTTCCTGTTAAAAGGGAGTTTTTCCTCTCCACTGTCGCTGCATGAATGCTCAGTATGAGGGATTGCTGCAGAGTCAACGCCAGTGACTGTCCACTGTCTCTACATGCTCATCCGGGAGAAGTGAATGCTGCAAGTCACTGACTGGATGCAATCTGCTGGGTTTCCTTAGACAGAATAACTTTTTATCCAATTTGAATAAATAACTGAATCTGGCTGCACTGTTCAATGATTAAGATTAATTGGAATGTATGTACCTGACTTTTGTGAAGTGCCTTGAGACAACATGTGTTGTGAATTGGCGCTATATAAATAAAACTGAATTGAATAAAATTGAGTGTAAAAAAAAGTGTAAAAGCTTTACAAAAGGCTAAAAGTATAGGAGGTTTGAGCTTTTAAACTTTTATAAATATTTCCTGGGACATTATATTATATTATATCATAACATGTATTTGGAAATATCCATCAAACAGTTTATAGACAAAAACTGAACAGACGCCATGTGAATAAATCTGTATCTGAGATATTGCTTTTATCAGCCTTTTAATTAAGCAGCATAGCATTTCTGACAGCCTGATGGGAATGTCTTAAAATGAATAGGTCTTCAATTCTCCCATGCAGACACACCCATTTGGAACATCCTGCAAAATGAAGGGCTCTTAACTTTTGAACATGTAAATGTAAAAGAACAGAAATAAATAATTTAGAGGACTTGTTTAATGGAAGATATTTCATACTCTTTAATATTTAAGAAGATTCATATGGCACTGATAACAATAAATTCTATGAAATTCACCAAGTATCTATTATCCAATTGAAATTTAAGATTAAAGAGATAAACCGAGAACTTCCTCTGGTAATAGCTAGCTTCCTTAAACTATGTCGCACAACGACATCTTGTCATGTGTACACATAGAACACCTGAAGCCAATGGATCTTTAAGATGTGGCCACAACCAAAAGGTACAAACTTGATAATTTTGTTAGTGTACTTAAAGTTGGCGAAAGCTAATTTAGCGAAAGTTAAACATTTACTAATAGTTTTGAAAGTTAGCAAAAATGCTAATCTACTAAACCAAATAATAATTCCACTATTACTTGTTATCTGTTTAAGGGATTTGAATTATGCCTGGGTTGGACATTTGGGGTTTGAGGCTGGGTGTGCATGCTGGGGCCGGCATGGTGCCTGGGGTCCTGACTGGCAGGTCTCTGGCACCTGGGCTGCTGGAGGTGGGCCAATTTTTCTTGGCTAGCCCAGGTTCTTCTGGACTACTCATGCCTGGGGGGGGTGACCTGTCTGTGGGGACTTCACCTTGGCGTCTGAGGAGATTTCTTTGCAGTCCCTGTTTTTGGTCAGCACTGTGTTGGTGTCGGCACGGGCGGGATAACAAGAGGCCATTTGGGGTTTTTGGACCCCAGGGGGGACTTGTGCTGGCGCCTAGGCACCCATTCCATCACACACACAGACACACAGATAATCCAAATGGTTGAATTTCATACAAACATAGATTACTACTGCATCATTGTGCAGTACTTTGACGCTGGATCCAGTCTTGATTGAATAAAATTGATCAGTCAATTAGGATTTTGTCTTGAGATATCTTTTTTGCAGAGCAGAAACTGACCTGGAACATGAAGGCAACCAGATTCTCTAAATGGTATGCCTTAAATTCCACGACAGGACACATAAAGAAAAAACAAATATTACACTACTTTGCATTGGTCTATGATACAAAATCTTAATAAAATACATAAAATTTGTGGGTGGTAATGGGTGGTAAGTGGGAAATTTGAAGGGGCGTGAAACCGTTCGGTATTGCATATTCATTAATAAGACATTTGTGGACGGTAAGTCAAATAAATTCACTCTTAAAATATACACTGTATTGATTGATTGAAGTATGTTCAACAGAGTTAAAAGAGCACAAGGTCTAAGAAGTTACTGTGGCTCTGAATGCAGAGACCCTGCAGTGTAGGTCAGAGTCCAAAAGGATTTCGTGCTCCAGCTGATGGAGGTCAGCAGAGTGTGAATGCAGAGTCTGCTTTGGGCCCCAGCAGGCTCTTAGCAGCAGCCCTTCTGTAAACACAGGATCAGCTTTCTGTGAACCAGATGGAATTCTGAGGATATTCTCCTTTGGCAATGGGCCACAGCATGTGTTATAGTGTGTGTGTGTGTGTGTGTGTGTGTGTTTGTCTTTGTGTGTCTGTGGTTGTACCCACACTAGCCTATTTGTGCCTGGACATTTTCACTTGTTTAACTTGTTACTGCTCTTTCACCTTCCAATTAGCTTTGGTTAAATTGTCAGTTTTCACATGAATGGGATTTTACATTTCCTGCTGCTGACAGGCGACCATACCTCCCTTTATCTGTGCCATGCTACTTTATATTTAGGCCATTTTATTTCCATATCTGTTTTCTCTCTTTCAAACACTTATTAACAGATTTGTGTCACATTTTGCCCCTTTTTTGCGTTGCTTGCATATTCCACAGATATCCTTTTTATGATAGTGTAGTTTGCCTTATACAATCTGATTTCCACATGTGATTCGACCTTTGCAGCTGCTGGATAAATGACAGTGATATGTCAATAGCAGCTTCTAAGTGATTCATAAATGGCTTGTTCTGATCCAGTTAAATTAGATCCTTTCTTTTTACTAGGGCACTGTAGCACTCAGACTGTACTCTCATCCTTGTTTGTATGTATGAGGATCAGATGAAAGGATGAGTAGCCTTTCGCTGAAGTGAAAACTGCTCTGTTTTGCAAATGTTTGTCCTTATTATTTTCAGAACATTTTCTTTTTTTGCTCAATCAATATCTTGATTAATGTGAAAGCAAGATATAATTAAAGGAGGTAGGAGCTGTCCATTTCATCTTAAAGGTTAAACACCACTCCAATGTTACCAATGATTAAAGTCAACTTTTATTTCTCCAATTATTATTATTTTTTTCTTTTTAGCACATTTTGTTATTTTCCTTTTGACGTCAGGGATCACTCTGAAAATAATTCAACTAATACATAGATGATTACGACCAAACCCTTTAGACAAATTTAAAGGACAAACTGAACACAGATATGCCAACAGCTGGGAATATGGTTTTTGAAAAAAAAAAAAATGATTTTTTATATCTGGACTAACAAAGAGATAATTTACACTAAAAGTTTAACAATGCAATTGGAACATGTTTATGATAGTCAGCTCAACTTATGACATTCCTGCCATTCTTTCATAGATTTGATTCTTAGTTTGGGATCTGCCTTGTTGGTGCCCCACAATTGGCCAAAATTGTACTTATTAGACAGTCAGATTCACATTTGACACTTTATAATTCTTTGGAAGAGTTCATAGTCAACTCAGTGAGAGCAAAGTGCCCAGGTCTTGTTGCTGTAAAAAAACAAATCACCCCTCAGCCGAGCAGTTTTTTCAGATGCAACATTGCAAATTTGACTACTACCGTCATATTGCCATCAACTTTTGAAGTGGCTTTCTCAGTGTAATTGCTGATGTCCATTCTTTTAAGCACCATGTTATAAAACACCCGTTTGCTCCAGACCACCAAACATAAAAACACATACACTCACCTACCACTTTATTAGGTACACCTTACAAGCTGCTCGTTAGCACGAATTTTTAATCAGCCAATCACATGGCAGCAACTCAATGCATTTAGGCATGTAGATAGACATGGTCAAGACGATCTGCTGCAGTTCAAACCGAGCATCGTTGGGGAAGAAAGGTGATTTAAGTGACTTTGAACGTGGCATGGTTGTTGGTGCCAGACGGGCTGGTCTGAGTATTTCAGAAACTGCTGATCCACTGGGATTTTCACGCACTACCATCTCTAGGGTTTACAGAGAATGGTCAGAAAAAGAGAAAATATCCAGTGAGCGGCAGTTCTGTGGGTGTAAATGCCTTGTTGATGCCAGAGGTCAGAGGAGAATGGTCAAACTGGTTTGAGCTGATAGAAAGGCAACAGTAGCTTAAAAACCACTCGTTATAACCAAGGCATGCAGAAGAGCATCTCTGAACGCACAACACGTCGAACCTTGAGGCGGATGGGCTACAGCAGCAGAAGACCACACCGAGTGCCACACCTGTCAGCTAAGAACAGGAAACTGAGGCTACAATTCGCACAGGCTCACCAAAATTGGATAACATAGAAGATTGGAAAAACGTTGCCTGGTCTGATGAGTCTCGATTTCTGCTGCGACATTTGGATGGTAGGGTCAGAATTTGGCGTCAACAACATGAAAGCATGGATCCATCCTGCCTTGTATCAACGGTTCAGGCTGGTGGTGGTGGTGTAATGGTGTGGGGGATATTTTCTTGGCACACTTTGGGCCCCTTAGTACCAATTGACCATCGTGTCAATGCCGCAAGCCTACCTGAGTATTGTTGCTGACCATGTCCATCCCTTTATGACCACAGTGTACCCATCTTCTGATGGTTACTTCCAGCAGGATAACACGCCATGTCATAAAGCACAAATCATCTCAGACTGGTTTCTTGAACATGACAAAGAGTTCACTGTACTCAAATGGCCTCCACAGTCACCAGATCTCAATTCAATAGAGCACCTTTGGGATGTGGTGGAATGGGAGATTCACATCATTGATGTGCAGCCGACAAATCTGCAGCATCTGTTTGATGCTATCATGTCAATAAGGACCAAACTCTCTGAGGAATGTTTCCAGTACCTTGTTGAATCTATGCCACGAATGATTAAGGCAGTTCTGAAGGCAAAAGGGGTCCAACCTGGTACTAGCAGGGTGTACCTAATAAAGTGGCCAATGAGTGTATATAAGAAGAGAATGTGCTTTCTTTTTCCCATAACAGCATATGGTTATTTGTCATCCAACCTACTGAAAATTGTTTTGTGTTTTGGTATTAAAGGCAACAACTACCACATTATAGTTGACATTACTGAGATAGAAAACAGTGTCATCTAGCAAACCACTTCCAGTCTGCTAGTTTTCATAATAACTCTGGATTACAGTACTAAAATGATGAACATATACAAGTAATTCTCTGCATCAGGTTAAAAAAAAACATGTTTTTACAAATTTTTAGGTTTAAAACTACATGGTTCTAAATGAGGCTGCATTTGTATTTTCCATCATTACAAAAGCAAAACCAAAAAAAATTTTTTCTTAATAAAAAAAAAGGAAAAAGGTTTTTTACATGGGTTAATATAAACCTTATCTTCTTTTTTGCATCGCAATGGTCTGTTTCCAGTGAATAACAAAGCAAAAAAAAAATAAAAATGCAATAGTACAGTATAATTCCTTAGATGTTTGTCCATTAATGTCGACTCCAGTGTAAAAAGGAAAGCCTCCACTATGTTTCCACTAAAAATAATCGCAATTCTAAATTGTGCAGATAATAAAAAATAAAATGAATGCAATAGCTAAATAATATATACATATTATATATATAATAAATATTATATTATATATACTTAGATTATAGTTATATATCTATATATAGATATATACATATATAAAAATGTCATTTTAAATTCAACAAAACAATAAATTTTGGAAGCTTTTTACCAAGTAGGTTTGTTCCTCATCTTTGCTTCTTCGCAATTTCATAAAAAATAAATTGTTATTCTTTTAATAGCTACTGTAACGGCCGAAAGCCATATATTTCTTTTACAAAAGGGATGTTAATGATCTCCAGCATTGGGAATCACATATACCTCAGATAAGTAAAACAATGTATTTTTTTCCATACTTAATTATTTCCTGACCACCTTGGGCTGCATGTTTATTGCTTTAGATACGGTCTAAGAGCGTCCCCAAGTGGTCAGACAAATATTATCTAAATTAATCAGATGCCCAAGTGAGTAAATCTTCATCAGTGTAAAAAAACGTCTGCATGGTGTAGCATGAGATTAAGCTACATTGTTATCGAGTCACTGCTGCAACATTTAAGCAGTTTAATCCAAAATTTCATAGCAGTAGCACATACAGGGGTTGGACAATGAAACTGAAACACCTGTCATTTTACTGTGGGAGGTTTCATGGCTAAATTGGACCAGCCTGGTATCCAGTCTTCATTGATTGCACATTGCACCAGTAAGAGCACATGAGTGTGAAGGTTCGATTACCGGGTAAGACGCACAGTTTTGCTCAAAACATATTGAAATTGCACACAACATTTTATGTGGGTGCATACCAGAGTTAAAAAGAGGGACAAATTGTTGGTGCACGTCTGCTGAGCGAGATCTGTGGACACCAAGACAGCAAAGGGTACTTGTGATGTATCAAGAGCTCACGGTATCCAGGGTAATGTCAGCATACCACCAAAAGGACGAAACCACATCGAACAGGATTAAATGTGGACGCAAGAGCGAAGCTGTTTGAAAGGGATGTTTCAGGTGTTTAACCCCCGGATTGTATCAAAAAAAACATAAAACCACGGCAGCCCAATCACGGCAGAATTAAATGTGCACCTCAACTCTTCCTGTTTTCCACCAGAAACTGTCCGTCGGGAGCTCCACAGGGTCAATATACACGGCCAGGCTGCTATAGCCAAAACCTTAGTCACTCATGCCAATGCCAAACGCCAAGTTTCAATGGTGCAAGGAGCGCAAATTCTTGGGCTGTGGAACAATGTTGGAAACATTGTAGTGTTCTCGATGAGTCCACCTTACTGTTTTCCCCACATCCGGGAGAGTTTACAGTGTGGAGAACAGCCCCAAAGAAGCATACCACCAGACTGGTTGCATGCCCAGAGTGAAGCATGGGTGTGGTGGTATCAGTGGTAGTTTGGGCCCCTGCCATTATCATGGCATTCCCTGTCCCAATACTTGTGCTAAGATGGGGGCGTCACTGCCAAGGGGGACTTTTAACGAAACAGTTCTTGAGGACCATGTGCATCCAGTGGTTCAAAAATTTGTATCCTGAAAGGTGGGTTGAGTGTATCAGGATGACAATGCACGAATTACACACAGCAAAGGAAGGTGAAAGATTGGTTTGATGAACATGAAAAGTGAAGTTGAACATCTCCCATGCCCCTGTACAGTCACCAGATCTAAATATTATTTGAGCCCACTTTGGGGTGTTTTGGAGGAGCAGTCAGGAAAACGTTTTTTCCTCCACCAGTATCACGTAGTGGACCTGGCCACTATCCTGCACAGAAGAATGGCTTAAAAATTCCTCTGACCACTGTGCAGGACTGTATATGTCATTCCACCATAGACGAATTGACGCTGTATTGGCCGCAAAAAGAGGCCCTACACCATACTAATAAATTATTGTGGTCTAAAACCAGGTGTTTCAGTTTCATTGTCCAACCCCTGTATGTGTAGTGTACATTGAGTATCTATGTTGCAACACTCATACCACACAATTATTTTACATGTTGCTGTATGCTGCAGCTTCAGATTCATAGAAAAAGTTTTTAAAAGCCACATATCTTCATAAACCACTAAAAAACAAAGCCAATATTGCAATGGCATGACGAGGGTAAAACATCGTTATTCTTTTTTCTTAAAATTCTACTATCAGCAGTTATCTTTTTGTCTTGAGATATATTTAGCATGTTTTTTTTTTCATTTACTAAAAGCTCGGACTTAGATTCATGTATGCAGCTGCAGAAAGAGCTTGAAAATACTACAATCCAGAATTTAAAAAAAAAATGACTGTCCAGTAACTTTTTCTTAGGTACTTTGAACGAGTAATTTAATACTCTACAATGTCACAAAACAAGCTAAAAGTTTGAACATGTGTCAGAAAAAAACAGGTTTCTTCATCCATCCATTATCTATGAGCACTTATCCTTGCAGGGTTGTGGGGGTGCTGGTGCTTATCTCTAGCAGTCGTGGCTTCAGAGGTGTATTACACCCTGTCCACCACCCTCATCAGTCCATCACAGGGGATCCTAGAGACACAAAGGATAAACATCAATGCACCCACGCACTCATACGGGCAACTTAGAGAGACTGGTAAACCTAAGAGTCATGTTTTTGGACAGTGGGAGGAATCTTAAGTACACTGAGAGAACCCACACATGCACGGGGAGAATATGCAAACTCCGTGCAGAAATACCTTGGGCCCAGGACCTTCTTGCTGCAAGACTGAAAGTTTATCTTCAATCACAAATATTTTTTATGCTTAGATGTTTCTTTTACTTGTTATAATAAATTTAATTTCTCTGGAGCCTCTGAAGTTTCATTATGGGTACATTATGTTTGGGGAAACATTTCTTAAGGGGAAATTAATGAAGCTCATCTTCAAGCACAAACATTTTCTTTCCATACCCTACTGGTAGAATCCTTCATCTGCTGAGTGTCTGACGTGTTTTTTGGTGCAGAGAATTTTAAGTAGGGTAAATAATTTAAACACCGCAGAGCCTTGGATTCTGTTTAGGAAATATTTGTCTGGCTTTCTCTCAGAAAATAATTTTATTTTCTACGATTGCTTAAAGCAGACAGAGTTTATAATTTTTTTCTATGTCTTGTTTAATGTTCTTTTCCCACTAGGTTTGTTACACTTTTTACATAGTTTATCACCGTAAATAAATATGCATGGTCCCTGATAGTCTACAGCCATTGGTGGTTGCTGGTGTCGGTCTTTGTTTAAAGTATCATTCCAGTTAGTAGACTATGGCTTGGGATTTCCTTAGAACTGACTGAAGAATCATCAGCAGAATTATTACCAGTATTTTCCATTAAACTGTCTGTGTTGGGATGATTTTCTTCAACAGGGAAGCTGGTCAGAACTGATGGGAAGATGGATCATGGTCTAGACCTAAATCGAGCTGAGAAATATTTGGTCTATCACATTAAACCCCAAGAAATATGCTCAAGTTTGTGGCTGTAGTGTGGCAAGGGATGAAAAAGTTCAAAAAGTATAAATTCACAAGGTACTGTTATTAGCAAACTATTGAGTCATCCTCTGTCTGGTTGCCCTTGGGTAGTTGTTGCCCAATTTAATCATTTATGTTTATGATTTAAAAATAGGATGACGTTATAATATTGACATGCTGCAAACATCTGTAAGTTTAAGGTCTAAATAATCATATAACATGCTGCTATTTGATTATTTCTTAAGAGAGAATAATCGGGTTTTCATATTTGTACTCATCATTGTGTCTATCATTGTTATAATATCATTGAGGAGCATGGTAAGATATGAGAGATCAGAGATTAGATAAATACTTGTCCCTAGTGGAAAATTCAAAAACTATCTGTCAGTTGATGCAAAGAAAGAAGCATTAACTGACTCTAGTGTCTGTCACATCCATGCTTATTTCTTTTTATTAGCTTTTTTGGTTTGTTTGTCTTTAGTTTAGGGAAGCACAGAAAAATCTGTTGTCCATAATTTGCCTTTTCTTGCCAGTAAATGCAGCAGGTTGTGCTGAAAGCAACCTTTTTCGGTGTCGATGCCTTTACTGAGTAAAGTATAGTCAAATTTAACTGTATCAGCAAGGAATTTAGAAATTTAGAATGAAGCCAGAGAAAGCACAGCGATGTAATAAGCTACACTACTGGTCAAAGGTTTTAGAATATCTTTCTCATTTAATGGTTTCTTTATGTTTATGACTATTTACATTGTACATAGATTCTCACTGAAGGCATCAAAACTGTGAATGAACACATATGCAATTATGCAGCAAACAATGCACATTCATCCAGATTAAAAGGGTAATGCATATGTATGCTCTGCGTAAATAATAACCCGTCACAGTAGGACGAGTTGGAAAAAAACTTTTGAAATATAATTTTAATTGGCCTTTTCTATTATTGTCCTTTTTCCTATTTGCTAAAATCTGGATGTAAGGCTAAAATCATTTCAATAACCATAGACACGAATTGCCTAAAAAATCTTGGCCTTTAGTACCTTCTTTGACTCCTCTCTGATCTCTGTAGGCAGCTATGCCCTTGTATTTTACCTGCAACTCAATTTAACAAATAGAGATCCTGTTTGACCTTTACTCCAAAACAAAATAATAATTTTAAACTTTTATAGAATTTATGAAAGCAAAACAACATAATTTTTCTCATGGCACTTGCAAGTGGTAATCAAAGCCTGTCTCACAGATGATTTCGATAGATTTTTAACAAAAAAGTCCTCCAATATTTCCAAAGTATATGAAATCTCAAAAGCCCTACAGGCCTAACTTATGGCTCTCCTAGCATACATCTGTGAGTGCATTGGACCCATACTGTATGACACACAGGTCAAAGAAATCTGGCCGTCTCTTGCCTGAATCAGTGTATAAGTGTCAAAGGAGCTTTATTTGATTATTGTTGGTTTTTATCGGCTCTTACAGCTGTGCTGGCTTTGATAAAGCAAAGACGCAAAGCTTTTCGATGTGTAACTGTCCGCTTCCTCTGTGGAGAAGATAACTTTGACTCAAATGGAGCTGACTGAAGTGGCTTTCTTGCAATAAGCCGGTAGTCTTTTTTTTCTACCAAAGCAGGCATTCTTTCTTAGGATGTTGAAAGATTGTGAAATGTTCAACCCTTTGAGTCAAAATCCCAGATGTTAAAAGTGGAAGAAAACTCTCAGTTGCACCAAATGGCAGCCCTTACATGCCAAAGGGAATAAAACCTAGACAGAGGTTGTAAAGTCAAGACTTATTTATACTATGTGCTTTCAAATTTCCTTCCAACATCATCTTCCTTGCTAGGTTTTCGTATGATTTTAATAATCTCTGATAACAAAGTAACCTTTACAAGCTCATGCAACTACAAGGACAAGAGAATGAAGCCTGTTGAAAATTAAAGTTTCATTTCTTTTCATGTTTTCAGCACGTTCTTGTTAGGGAGATTGAAATGTAAATAATATTTGTTAGTGTAAGAAAGAACATGTAGCTGGATAGTACACACATCAAGCACAGTTACACGGATTTGTTTTGTTTGAGCAGTGTGTTGATCTTTGGACTAATGCATTTCCCAGAGTCCGACCATGTGTGAAATAGCCAATTTGTACTCATTTGAGTAAATTTATTTTAATTTTGTATTTGCATTATCATCAGCTTGTTAACTCTATAATGTGTGCATGGCTTCCCCTGCTTTCATGTACCAATGACCCTGTTTTCACCTGACTTTCCTCTTGATGTTGCACTATTGCTGCATCAATTTTCCTTTTTAATTTTAGGTTAAGGCAATGCTAACTGTAAACTCAAAGGCAATTTATTTTCCATCTTTAACAAAAGACTTACACTCAAAGGTTTAAAAAAACACTTTCTCATTTACTGGTTTTTTTCTTTGTTATCATGACTATTTACATTGTATTTAGATTCTCACTGTAGGCATCAAAACTGTGAATGAACATATATGAAATTATGTCACAAAAGAAAAAAAAATGTAAAAGAACTTTAATTATGTTTTTTTAAAATTATTATTATTTTTAGATTCCTTTAAGTAGCCGCCCTTTGCTTTAAAGTCAGATTATTAAGCATTGGCCACCTCTCAATGACCTCTGGGAAGTTTGTTCAAAACTCTCTGGAAAACCATTTCAGGTGACCATCTCATGAAGCTCGTGGAGAGAATGCAAAGTAAAACAAAGCAGTAATCCGAGCAAAGCGTGGTTGTTTGTTCAGTTATTTCACAGTTTTTGTTTACTATATAATTCCATATGTGTTCATTTATAGTTTTGTTGCCTTTGGTGAGAATCTACAATGTAAATAGTCATGAAAATAAAGAGACCCATTAAGTGAGGAAGTGTATCTAAAACCTTTGACCTGTAGTGTAATTTATTTTTATAATAATCTAAGAATTGTAGCATAAGTTCAGGCTGCTTCCACCAATCTGACCAAAACATTTAACAAATGTCCTCACGTGGTTTCTAACAATGCATGCTATCTGGATGTCTCTCAGAGTGGACAAAAGACAGAAACATGACAAAAATACCCCAATTTTACGAAGTCCCTGATTTAAGCCAGAACAAACCCCTCTCAAAGAAATGTCTCTTTTGATTACTTGATGCACACTACATTTATCATACATTGTATTTTACTCTGATATCATGCCTTTCCAAAGGGGACTAAGTTAGACTTCAGACAAGTTAATTACCATGTAAAGAGTAAAACTTTCCACCTTTTATCGGTTGGAAGTGTTTGACCATGAATGGGTCATTTTTATTTATGTTAGAAATTCTTCTACAGGCCAGAAATGTCACCAGAACTGTCATAAGATAAATGTCTTTATCAAAGTTCACTCATATTTAATGTTTGCAAGCGTGTTTTTGCAGGTTTAGATAAAAGAAAATCAAAAGAGCACATTGACCCTGTCATGTTTATTAATGGCATTTTGATACTACAGTAACATTTTTGTTTTTTGTCTCGGGATGTTCTCTTATGTGTTTTGCAGTTAATAAGTGCCTTCAGTTCACGCTTCAATTGTTTAATTCTTGCTAGCAGAGCTACACTGTGGGGGCACTTTGTCTCTGGTCCTTTTAAACCACTTAGCAGCTTGTGCACTCTATAAGCACAATGTACAATGTATTACAGAGCCATTAATTTATCTTTTCATGTTCATGTGATGTTTCTGCAGCTCTCGCATAAAAGCATTTGTCGTGATCACAGTCGTCTGTGCCTCTCATGCTTTGTCTCTCTTTGTCTTCCAATCTGTTTCTGTGCCAGATTGCTCCACTTTCCTTTTTTTCATATTGTGGTTGTGTGTTAGTGTAACTGTTTCCCTCAAAAGAAAGAATAACAGTCTATGGGTCTGTCTGTGAAATTAGACACACGGAAAAACAGAAAGATTGCACATTGTGACTTGGGCAAAGACAGAGGAAAAAATAAAAGCTAATTATTTCAGTCAAGATTAACATTGCGTTTATTTACAGAAGAGCAAGCTCTCCTTAACTTCTCAGCTGGATGATCCATGGTGCTTGCAAGAGTGCCAGCTGACCAACTGGACTGTGACAGAAAATAGTGGAAACCCATAGAGACAAAATCAGCCATTGTTCTCTTAAACATAAACTCCCTCACATTCATTTTGTCCAACCTCTGGAGCTTATTGCACAATGAAAGAATGTTGCATAAAAATGCAGAGAGCCCCTCTGTAACTGGAAAGACCTCTAAAGAGTGTGGCTAAAACCAGACCACGGGTCACCATACCTTGAGTTTGTGTTGCATCAGTGTGAGAAGAGTTAGGTCGTATGCTTACACAGCACATGCACTGCACATCTGTGGAACACAAAAGCAATTGTATTTAATTTTGACATTCTCTTATTACATGCTCATGAGCATTTTACAAATGTGTTTGATTAACTTTCTTAGACCAGAGTGAAACTAATATGATTACAGATTAAAAATTAATTAATAAATATATAAAATCTTAACTGATATTTGTCTTATTATTGTAATAATATGCTTATTACATTATTATTAAATAATAAAAACATTCCTTTGCTTATATGTTCACTCTTTTTTCCCTGAAAGCCACATTAGCGAGGTGCAGCTTCCAGCTTGCTGTTAAACGGCACTTCAGCCTCATAATGACAAAAAGTGAGGTTACAACTTGTCAAAGGTTCAACCTGACTGGTGGATCTAATGGCCCTGCTGGGTTTCCTTTGGCAGTAGTTGACTGCAATTATTTTTGAGTATGATGAAGCAGAGATACTATAGCAATGGGATTTTTTTTTTTGCCTAATGATAGTGGCAACCATGACACTGACCCCTCTGTGGTTTCAAGAGAAAGCTAGAGTGG
Organism: Crenichthys baileyi; assembly: GCA_036173005.1. Classification (NCBI taxonomy): domain Eukaryota; kingdom Metazoa; phylum Chordata; class Actinopteri; order Cyprinodontiformes; family Goodeidae; genus Crenichthys; species Crenichthys baileyi. The sequence continues at coordinate 399,938 of JAHHUM010000331.1, forward strand.
TGCACCTTTCCACAGAGACGTGAGTTCTGTTAAACTCTAGGTTACTTTTTTGTTACATTATGGAGTAGTACTGTATCAGATCTGTAATCCCTTGTTAACCCTGTTGTGCTTCAGACTCACCTGTTCCCAAAAACCTCTTCAAGCTTAAGCTCACATGGACCACCAGGAATTCTCAGGCCTACCAGATTGTCCAACTTGGTTGCAATAATTAGGCTCTCCCAGTTGCTATGCTCCTAGTTCTTTCCTTTTCTTACCATGTGCATCTAAAGCCCTTTTCACAAACAACTTATAGCTGGGACTTAAAGTCATTCTCACCCTCTCTGGATTTTCTGAAACAACTGGAATGGCAAGGAGTGTTAAAGCAAACCCATCCCTGTTATATCTCTGAGCAGCCAAGCAATCTATCATCTTCCCTGTATGGATGGATTTTTTTTGCGACTTCAGGATGTGATCTAATGATAAAAGATGGGCTGTGTGACTTTAGACAAAATGACACCGAGGCCACAGTGGTTTGGTGTGGTAGACACATCATTTCTTGCAGTTAAAACATAGTAATGGCCAGGTGAATGGCACCCAGGCAACCCATGATTATTAATTATTATTAAGAAATATTCACAAAATAATGTCATGTCTAATCTTATTTTATATTTATGAATTAATTTTAGACTTATCTGTCCAATTACCATTACTGCAGCAGTCCTGGTCCCGCTGTCTACATTCTCTTCAACAAACCTCAGAAATTCTGTCCAGTTCACCTCAGAACTTCATCACATGTGTATAACATCAGTAATACATCTGTGTGTGATTTTAGTCATATTAAGTGAGAATAAATGTTTTAAATGTCATAATGTGTTTCTCATAAATTGCATTTTCTTATGTTTTACAACAAGTTTTTAAATGTCTTTTCTTCACTATTAATTAACTGGTTATTACTTGATTTCTTTTATTTTTAAAATTGAGGTTAAACAACCATATGTTCAAAAATGTCAGAAAAACACACAAGCACTTATAGGATTTATATGACCTCCTCTGGAGCTTTCCCCAAATCATTGAGTTGCCTCCTAGTTTAGACCAAAACCAGCAGTACCAACACGGTCACTCATCTCAATCCATGTGATTCCACCTTTGATCTATCCCTCTGTTTTACGTACCACAACACATATGTACTTTTCACCCTTTCTAACAAACAAACCTTCAGAGATCAGCAAATCTGTCAGGGAAGACATGGACTCAACTTACCTGTCACCATCTGCCTACACAACATCAGCTGTATCAACAATCATATTATAATTATTATTATTATTATTATTATATTATAACTATCATATCGTATTAACAATCATAAGCCAACTAAGGTCAAACAAGTTAACAACTTCCCAATTCACAATCCTCAGAGCTACTATAACCTCCCTCTTCTTTTACCTAGATCACTACCTGGTCTGCTGCTAAAAACACCAGCTTCTCTTAGACAATCAAACACAACTGTGAAATAAATCTTACCTTAATTTTATTTAACAGCTTTCAGTGTGTTCATGTGTTTGGGGAACAGAACAAGCTTTTCACCGTGACAGCTGGTCCATAAAACTTTATGGCATAGCATTAATGTTTTTAATTGCCTCCCAGTCATATACCTCCAATGTCCTTACCATAGTAAAAGTGCTGTTTTGGTCAGGTAATTTTTTATGTTTACATGCATGTCCTCCAAAGATATTGCTATCAATACAGTCCTAAAGTAACTTTAAAGTCTGGGTTTTGTCTTTTAGGAGCAATTTAGCAATTAAGGTAACAATAACATACAAGCGGCAAACCCACAAGGCTGTATGAATTGTCATAACTCTGCAAAACATGATTTAAACAAAGAAAGACTGGACAGCAGTGTCTGTGACAAACCAATTAAAAACCCCATTCCAGTTTTTTACATTTCATTTAGCTAATTATGAGAATTATTTAATCATTTAACCCAATTATAGGTTCAGAGTTTTTTTTCAGTAGTATTTGAAGACCTGTAAAAGATGTATGATATATATTAATAATTTTTTGGCAAACATGTTGCATCACTGTTAATCACTCAGGGAGTTCAATATTCATCAGTATCAGGACTCTGGTGCTTTTTGATTTGCAGTGAAAAAGGTTCCAGCAAATCTATCTCTGGCTACTCTTCTCTAGTGACAGGCATACAAATGTATTTATTCTTTATACAGACTACACTCAAAAAAATGAAATGTCACTATTGTTGGCTATACAACATAGTATTGTATTTTAATTAATCAAAAACCATGAGTTTTTTGTATGAACCTGAGTTAGTTGTAGTGTTTGAAAGTAACAATATGCAATGTCAGGTTTACTTGGCTGTGTTAAGTTTCCCCAACTCAACTCTGCAAAGTAAAAATTATGTAAAACGGAAAGCAAATATTTAATAAAGTAGTTTGTCCCTTTCAGGACACAGTATATTTTCTTTAATCTCGTTCACAATCCCGCGATTTTCCTTTTCATTGCACATGGAGATGCACGTAAAGGATAAATCTGCAACCATCCTCTAAACAAAGGTAAGTAAAAATATTTTCCATTCCCCTGTTTCATGAAGCAATTAGTGTTAAGTAATTAGTATACATTATATTGTGGCGGAGGCTGAGGTGAGGTGAGGTGACGTGAGGGGAACTAAGTCCGAGCAACTCTAACTCTGCTTTGCTAACCACTCCCGGGCGTTCGCGTTTGTTTTCCACAAAGCCGTTGAAAAATCAATACGTGAAGCGGTGGATTATCACATACGCGCTACGATGTATGTATTTGTTTAAACTTGCAGAGACGGCGATAGCAGTAGTCTCCGATACTGGCGATAAACGCTGTTAGCTCCGTTAGCGTCTCTAAAGGCAGTTGATTGATATGTTGCATAGGACCGTCTTCAATGTTTTGACGCTAATCTCACTTTCTTTTTCCAACAGACATGAATGTGGTCTTGTAAAGACTGTGGCAAAACTGTATCAACAAGAGTCCAACTACTAAAACATTACAGGTTAGCTTATGGCAATTATGGGCGCAGACACCCATACCCATGTACTTATTCTGATTGCCCTTGTGTGTTCAAAACTTGGAATGCTCTTCATAGTCATTTAAGCAGGTCACATACTAATGTAAGTGTTGAAAAATCTGTTACTTCAGCTACATTTAACTGTCAGTTGTTTCCAAGCACCTACATACCATCAGCAAAGGAGTGTTTTTGTGACATAAAAAACCATCTCAAGAGCCATGAAACGGTGAATTGTGTGTTTCAGGGCTGCTCTTTCCAAACAAATGTTTTTGGTACTTTCAAGCCCCACAGAAATCGAAAACACACCCCATATGCTATTCAAGATTTTAAAGTAGGTATTGTAAAAACTGCTGCAGCAGAATATTCAGCTGTTGGCGACATCGATAATTCAGTTCATAGTGGTGAGTGTAATGTCGATTCTGATAGTGATATAGAAGTTGAAACAAAAGAACACGATTTATCTAAGACTGTAGAAATTGCTCATGGCTGTGACAGGCTGTGATTCGAACCAGGGTACTTGTGGCCTCTCCAGGACGCAAATCCCCTCCTCTTTAACCACTAGGCCACTACTCCCCCCTGGCCTCCTAAAGGACCACAAAATATTCTGAAGGATCACTACAAACCTCTTTACGAGGTTTGTAGTCATTCTTTAGGTACTTTAAAAACATCTTCAAGGGCCTTTTCATCTAGGTTATGGTTACACAGGATAGTCCTGCCCTTTTTAGGGTATACAAAGTTAAATTTCGAAATGTGAGAATGTAGACGGTAAGCATAATATAAAAGAAATTGATAATGTGGGCTTAAATCTACAATTTTTAATAGGTTATTAATGTGCATAATGTGAGTTTTGAAGCAAACATATTTAATCACAATTTCTTAGAAATATTGTATAGATTTATACATATGGTAGATGTAATTTTCTATTTTAAGCCAAATTTGATAAATAAAATGATTCAACACAGTATGACTGGGTTTGCAGAATTTAAGTCACTGAACATGTGTATTACATTTAGGCTGTGGAAATATTCCATTTATAGTAATATGTGACTAAGATGAAATATATTTTGGTTTTGGATATGGTAATCATGTGATATTACTTGTGGCAGACTTAGTTTTAAGCCGTGTGTTAACCTTGTGTGCTTTGTGTTTTTGTCTTGTTGAAACGTACCTAGATAAGTGCTGAGTTCAAGCGCATTACCACCATCCCGCTTATCCCGAACTTTATGTCCCAACTGGACCACTATTCTGACAAGTTGGCCAGAGTGCTCCGTAAGAAAGGCAGAGCAGTAGGACACAAAAATCAAAAACCTTTTGGCTGTCATTGACCAGGTTTGTGTACAATTACATGCATACTATAGTTGCTACAGATAATTTGCATAATAAATCTACCACCTCACCACCACCTTTACAGTAACACAATTCACATGACTCACTGTATTCCACTGTTGCCGGTGACACTTATTTCCCCTGCCCTTGTTGCTAACTGGCAAGTAAACCTGTAGCTAACTGTGATTTTGTTTATGTGTGACCTCTGCGTGAAGGCTGGCTGGCCAACAGTTGATATCTGTGTCAAGATCACTTTCTGGAATTCTTCCATCTTCTAAATCTCAATGACTTGTTTTTACAGCATATTTCCTGTTATGCTTTGCAGAACCACTCCATCGCAACCAGGAGAGCTTGCAGCCTCCAAGCACTGGTTTTGTATCTCAATGAAGACCCTGAAAAGCTAGTGAAGGAGTATGGAGTAAGTGTCATCAAATTTTTATTAACAAGTGATATTTTCATTCAACATTAAATAGAATGATAAAAATATGCTCTCATCATGTGTTCAGATTTTGTAATTGACTTGGGCAAGATTTAATGCCCTTTGGTGAAGGAGAGTTTTATCTTTACATTCACTTTAATTTGTGCCTGAAAATATCACAGAATATCTGATTTACAAACGTTTTTTCCCTTAATTATGTTTCTTTATTTTTATATTTATTGAACTAACTTAATTTACAATTTGGAGTCAGATGAATATTACAATGGTGCAAGTTTCATGTGAATTATGTGCTTTCAGTGGGAGAGTTTCTATTAACTTATTTTGTCTGTCTTTGTTTTTAGTGTGACAACCCTGTTCAAACCCAGGAAGAGTTGGATCAGATGGTCATCGGCATCTACGTGATTAAACAGCCACATGTAGACGTTGATCAGTCTCCAGAAGATGTTGGCATCATAGTTGAAGGTGTGCAGGTGCTTCATGAACTCAAAGATGTCTCCACTGCTTGGGCCTCACTGTTTTGGATCATCTATGACCTGAACCTGAGCTATCCAACCGACCTCAGGTACACTTTTTAAATTCATTCAAAAGATCCTGATGGAGCTTAATACACACAGGCTTTCGACCAAAATCCAGGTACTCAAAAACAAACTGCTAGTGAATGCATGAAACCATTACAGTGTTGTGACCTGGGGGTTGTTCAGTGTGCTCAAATGTTACCCTGTTTACTTGAGCAAGTAGTTTTTTGGGTAGTTTTGGCTGTTCATTAACCTTTTTTGTAAATTCTTACTGTTACTTTTACCTGAAAGGTAGAAGTTTCAAAATGAACTCTAAAACAGTAGTAATAAGCTACTGATCTGGGACCAAATTTGACCTGCTGTTGCTTTTGCGAAGTCCTCTGTGAGAGCTTGTTCATTTGACCCACAGACATAAGATTGTTCGAGATTTCTTGTCATTATTTTTCTCATTATGCGTCAAACTGTGTGTATAGCAGTTTCATTTGCTATGAGCTACCTTTCATTGTAGCCACTGTCAGCCTTTCTGGGTAGAAGATTCTGGCATCTTGTGTTCGGATCTTTATTTACATAGTGTCCTGCAATGACACTTTATCATATGTTCTGTTTCTCTTTGAACCAGTTAAAGCTCGTGACCCCTGCCCTTGCATAGCCCTTGCCATGATTGTAGCTTAGAGCTCAAAATATGTTTTAATTTAGAGGCAATATGTTTATTGAAAGTAAAAAAAAAAATGCTCTGGCACTTAACTTTATAATTTTATGTTAAAATATACTTAAGGGTGCTGTTTAAATCTCAGTGGTACTACAGTACAAAGATTTAGATTTTTGTCATACTTTTTATGTTAATTTGAAGAATGAAGGTAATTACAATACAAATAGTAAGTGTTAATGAAACATGATGTTTATACATGTGAAGCATTTTTATGCTATCGAGTATTTTTGTACAACAGGCTGTGTCAAATATTAATACTTAATAAAGTGCTATTTGAGAATTTGTGATTCTCCCCTGTTGTAATTTTTTTCTATTTAGGATAAATTAAATTTGACAAACTAAACTCAATTAGAACTAACTTAACCACATCAAGTTACTTTTAGTCAATAATCCTATATTGCTTTTAAGTGTATCAGGTTCATTCTCTGAACTCAACTATGTCACATAAGTTTAACGTAGCCTTCATACATTTAAAGAAAGTAACCAAATTAAGTTTAGGCCACTTCAGTCACTGTTGTACAGTATACTTAATTTAATTGGGTAAATCATATGAAAACTGGGTAATTATCATTACTTAACAAAGTTATGTGGAACCACTTGACATGACATTTTTAAGTAAGTCCAAAAAAACTTTTTTTTGAGTGTACTAAAATATATCTTTTATGACAATGCTGTGTAAAAACACTTGCAAGCAAAACAATTTTATTAGACAACCATGCTCATGAACATGCACCCATGCTTGGCTCTCAAATAAATAAAAGCCATCGCTGACGCTGCAACTTGACAGCTTGTTACAGATTCACACCCTTAGTGCAATAAAAATATCTCAGTTTTCATAAACCCTTAACTAAATGTATTTAAAAAAAGGATTTGGAGTTCTTCGCATGTAGACATACAGGCCTAAAAGACAAATATTAGCACAATTTTATAACCTGGTGTTTTCTTCTCTCCTCTGCCAGTGACATTCCTTTTGCTTTTTCCATCCAACACAAGTGGAACAACAATATACTGTACATTGAGCCCCGTTTGAAAAACTGCTCCAAGAGATGTTTCCCTGAACAACACAATGTACAAAGGTTTAAGCATTACAAATAATATAAAAATGAGCATGTTGTGGATAATTGCTTCTTTTCATTGCCGTCTTTAAATTCTAAAAGTATTTGTTCAACTTTTGAAAAAGCGTTGTTAGATCAAAAGGAGAGTAGACCACCTCAGGTTGTTACTATAGATGAGAAAAAAATTTACAATAATATTTCATCTATGAATTGGAAATGTCACTGTACAAAATGTTTTTGTGTTTATTTCTTATTTTAGTGGTTTCCAAATAAATGTTAATAAACTACCTGGCATTTCTTGCACTGTACTTCTATTTTTTAAAGACATATGTCAGTCCAGAGCAAAACGAAGAAAAAAAAGAAAATGAAAACTCACAATGTTACTGACTTACATAAAGGCTAAGATGGCAATGATTCCACGTCTTAAAATAAAACCAAACTGAGCTTAATGTACTATATAAAACAAAGCAGTTTTGGTGTGCACTATTTATAGTGAAAATAATGGAGAAATATTAAATAATTGTAAAGGCTGAAGAATATCTGGAGGTAAGATCAGTCTTCAGGTGAGAAATATAGTTTATCTAGCAGGTGCAAAAAAATCCAAGCATCTGATTCTTGTTCAAGGGGTTTTTATTATAAAAAAACAACAACATTGTAATCTATAAAGATATTTTTTTTGCTTGGTAAAATCATTCATGTATTTCATAACCAAAAATGCTCAATCTAAATCCCACAACTTTAGGTGTGTTTCCAACACAGGAGACAAACGACAATAAAGTTTAGTATGTGCCTAAGTCTGAAATATTAATCATTTTAATTAAGTGAAGCTTGGACTTTCTCTCTCAGCATCTTTGGAGACAGCCATTGTTTTTTTTTTTGGTTTTCTTTGTTTTTTTTCAACTGTGTCCTGTCCAGCAGAGTAGCGCTCAGAATTGTTGTCTAAGTGACAAGAAAAAGCCTAACAGATTTACTTTCACAAGTGGAGCATTAAACGCTTTAAAGCTCTGCTTGATATTTGTTACGGACACGGAGACGGAAATAAAAAGAGAAAAAAAAAGAAGCACGGAAGAGAGAAAGGTGGGGCAAAAAGGAAAAGGGGAGAGAAGGAGAAAAGAATGGAGGAAAGCGAAGAATGAAGAGAATACAAGATAACACCCTGCTTGCTTCTACACCTGCAGAAACGTGCACGGTACCTATCAATGCAAGATGTATTTAGTGGTAAATGTATAAAACATTTGTGTAACAAATGCAAGACCACATGAATAAAATGCAAGACCACATGAATAAGGAATAAGGCAGTTAAAAACTCAAAAAAACATATCGATTAGTTCCACACCTAAGCAAGCATAGAAAGTCACTGAAGATTCACAATGAAGGAAAGATCTAATTTATGTGTCCTTTGGATGAACACAGTAACCCTGTCACTGCATTTCCTTAATTAGCAACTTGATCTGAGCGACAGGGTGGGGAATTATGGGGTCGACTCGAGTGAGAATGAGGGGAATGAGATTTCCCCTTCTATTCATCTGCTTACACCTCTACTGAGAGAAGAGGAGATGCAAAGGAGAACCGAGCGGCGAAGCTCACATCTCATGAATTTCCAAAGATTTCTTCCAAAATATTCCCCATTGTGTTTACCTTCTGTTCATCCTGTCCTCAGCAATACTGCATCTTTTTGTGTTCCTGATAAAATATACAATATTTTATTTTTATTATTATATTTTAGATTTGGATATGTTTATGAAAAAACAGGACCAAACTGAGAACCTATCTGTACTTCAATCACAAGACTTTTTTGTTGTTTTGCAGTCTGTCAAACTATTTTAAACTACCATGATCATCATATAATGTGTTTAGGGCTTCAGTCAAATCAGAATCAGAATCAGCTTTATTGCCAAGTTTGTACATACAAACAAGGAATTTGACTACGGTACATTTGCTTTTGGGGTTTTTTTTTGCACTACAGAATATACATATTTTCAATGTACAATATACACATATAAAATAAAAAGGGGGCATTTTCAAATCGTTGCTGTTGTTTTGTCTCTATTGAAGTTTACAGAGAAACAGCCTGGGGAAGAAAATGTCTCGGGGGGCTGGTTTTTGTGAAAACGCTCTGTAGCGTCGGGTGAAGGCAAAAATCTAAACAGTTTATGGAGGTGGTTTTGGGGGCGCAGAGATTTTAGCAGCTCTTTTTTCTGACCCTAGACCTGATAAAAATCTTGGATGGAGGGAAGATACCCCGAGATTCTTCTGCATCCGATTATTCGTTCAGTCTGGCCCGTCCCTTTTTTGTGGATGAACCGGGAAACCCCAGAGTGGATAAAGACAGGGGGCGCTGAAAGTGGGGGAAAATGCCAGAGCCTGTGGAAGTTTTACTTCTTGGTTTCCCCTCAGAATTTACGTCTCTCCCGGGCCTTCTCCGAACAGGGGCCAAAGGGTTTAAACATCTCAAAGGTCCTCAGAGATGGTGGTTCCAAAAACCTGAAAGTGATCCCACCCACACGGTGTTTTTAGGTGGTGAGGGGGGTGTATGGAGGTGGGGTTTTCCGAAAGTCCACCCCCCTCTCCACCCCTTGGTGGGTTTAGCTCCCGGCAGTTTGACTAAAAAACCCGGACCCCGCCCGTCCCCCCCTCCTGTCCCTTTAGGCAGGACTAAAACCCCTCCATCATTTCCATGACAATTTGGGGGCCTTGCCAAATTTTGGGGTTTCAGTCATGTTCTAAATCTCACCCTGATTTCTCACTAATGAGACTGGAAACAACTGCTCACACATGCTTTTGTTAATAATAGACGTGATGAGTCGGTGCTTTCTCCTCTTATCATCTCATAGTTTCTTCAGACCCAGACTGAACCAGCCGGGAAAAAAAGGAAAAAACTCAAAAGCTTTGTGGTGATCAAGAATTTTTTTCTTGGTCTTCTTGATCCTTGACTAGGTTTTGACCAACCAACAATATTTCCACTGGTGGAACTGGAATTTATCTAAAAGTGAAAGAAAATCAACACCAATCATGCACAAATAACCAAAAGATTGTTTTGCAATCTCTTAAAATATACAGTTCTTTATGCTTAAGCATTTTTTTTTATTTTAATAAAAAAAAGATCACACAATTCACATCAGACCCTTACTGTTGAAAATATGCACAGTAAAGTATGTTACTGTAGAGTTCAAGATTCAAACTGTAGCAGTGTGTCTGGCCCTTTTCTCGACTTTTGCCAGTCAGACTTTTATCAGGAAGGTTAGAGCATTGGTACAGTAGCCATGCATTACATATTTGAAGAAAGTAGTTAGGTTTGAAGTCAAAACAAACAGCAGTTACCTTGTTGGTTTAATTATGACAACTGCACCCTGTGGCTTTTGGTGTTTTTGTGGCACTTTTTTAATTTGAACTTATCACATGTACAACCTGGGACCTACAAGTTGAAGTAGTAAGGTTTCATGTCCTGCCATGTGACCAGTTTTCTTTATTTCATGAGATTCATTTTAATGATAGGCTCTTTTATTAAGTGATCAAAGGAATAACTCAAAAATATTGTTAAACAGTAATAAGCAAAAGCAAAACACGAGAAACTTAAATACCTTCATGACCAGGTTTGCATTTTTCAAACTAACAGGCTGGTTTTTGTTTCATGCTTGAAAGAGTGCGTATCTCACACCTAACTGTGCCTGCTGAGGGATCACTCACTACAGGATTTTTCAGAACCAACCGAGTTGGAAAGTAGTCTGAAGATTAAAGATTAAATTCTTGTGGAAACTCTTGCAAGGGGAGACAGTTTGAAAAAAAAACAAAGAAGGTGGCGGGAATACAAGATATTCTCAGAAGTCGAACAGGTTATATTTTTGTTACACCCCTATAAAATGGATGAGACACAATCTAAAATATATTAAGTTTAACTCACAAGTAAGTATGGTTAGGATACTGTTAACTGTATGGTGAGAGTGTGGAACATTTATTTGAGATTGTGAGGTTATTTATTGTATTTATTTTAGGACAGTGTTCAATGTTGGCTGTATTCTGAAAATGTTATTATTTCTATGTTCACAGACTACAAAATCATGTTTAGGTTGGATAATTGAAATAAACATTTAGGATTTATGATAAATAGATTAAATTTTAAAATTGCTGGTTGATTTTCAAAAACCTGAGAAATGAAAAAGAATGGTTGGTATAACAAGTTTGGTCCTACAGTGTGTGTTGTACAGCCACACAGCAAGCACAAAACACCACACACAATAGATGTCCCGCACAAACATTCAGATTTCAGACAGAATAATAATCATAAGATTATTTTAAGAGGCATCACAATGATCGGGGCATGTCATAAGGGGAAGAACGGGTCACAAATCGGCATAAAAATCCTGCTGTGTGAACAAGGCATTACCTTTATGTTCAATATATGAATTGTTTAGTTTACTTCAACAAGGCCCTTCATTATTTACTTTGTTGTAGTCTTAACTATTCAAGTATCTCTCTGTTGTCTTTGTCTTTATTTTTTGGCAGTATGTGATTGTAATCAGTAGGTTGGTAGTTTGTATTATCCCCAAAGTACATTACAAAGTCCCCAAAGTGCATTCATGTACATTATGTTGTATAGTTACAAATAAATTAAAACTAGCCAGCCTCTCTTTTTCATTGTCTATCAGCAACACTCATTTGTAGCTGGGTCGTGATCAATTCACACTTCCCGACTGCATCCAGAGCAAAAAATTCAACAATATTTGTTTGATGGCAACTGAGGTTGAGTCGGGTCAATTTCCCTTTCAGGCTTGCAGACTCCAGTCTTCACCACATCTTACACTAACATATTTTTTTGCCAACTCACTCTGCCAATTGGCCACAACTAGGGCAGACTAAAGCAAATTTTCCCTGACTGGCAATCGGATAATTTCAAGTAAAAAAAATCATGTAGTTTGTCCCCAGCTTTAGGGAGCATAACACTAGTCTACCGTTTCACCCATATGTACACGATTTGACTGATAATTGGTAAAGTCAGTAACCATTTCTCTGCAACCCATCTTCTACCTCACCCTGTTTTGTTACTTTTTTTGTTACCTAGTTTTTAGGGATGAGCAACCCTTTGTTTAGAAAATATAAAATATCGAGGTTCAACTATTGCATTAATTCATGAGGCAACATGCTTTACATCTTTAGATTTATACCATCCTTTCTGAATGGTGTTTCCTACAAGTCTAAGGATCTTTTCCTGAGATGACTGATGTCTGATCACAGCCCTGTATCCATTCTCCTAAAGTGATTTCAAAGCTAAAGTAAAACATATTCCTAAAAACGGGTGCGCTACAGTTGCTTGTGTAGATATGGTCATGTTTACGTATTTTTTGCAAGCACAGAGTGCTTGGTTCACAGAGGTGTTCTTCTTTTACCATATTACACTATTCCGTATTTACCGTGCCTGACAGTTGCTCAGAAATATAAGCTGCCTTAGGCAAATAACATTCTTGCATCTCCTGCGCATCTGATGTTCCATGCCCAATTTGTTTGTCACAACACTGAAAAACCATATATATACAACAAATAGGTGCCACTTCTAAGCTGATAATTATTTGACTACTTGGGGGCACTAACAGTCTCCATTCAGAGCATCAAAGTTGCATCCTCAATATATTTAGGCGATCATTAAGTGTAAAAACAATAAAATAAAACTGGACAAACTGGACAATGGTATCATTACAAAAGTACTGCCCTGTCCTGCAGCAATATGCAACTGGAGATTTTACACCATTCATCCCAGTACAAGAGACACACATACTTCATTGATGTTTCACGAAATGCCCTTCATTCCTTTACATTTAGACCCATAGAAGGTGTATTTTTATAATTTTGTATTTTGTTTCAGCTCTTTCCAATCTGAAAATGAGCCTTTCCTGTTTTTCTACATTTATTTGAATCAAGGTACATTTACTAAATGAGCATTTACTAAATTGCCCTGCATACACAGCCTTGTGCCACATACACTTTCTCTTTACAGAAAGGCACTCTGGTTAATTGACAGCAGCTCGTGATTTGTGTTTGGTGTTGAGCAGCCTCCCTAAGGGGTTGTTAGTGGAAGATACGGACATCCTCCTGGCCAGCCTGAATCACTTGTGCGTCTTAATCAGCATTTCCACAATATCAGCAAACAGCAACAAACTCCCTTCTTAGCCAAAAGCTTCTCCTCTTAGATGTTGTGTCAGCTGGCATCAGTGGATCACATGCACACAAACGTACCCAATTCACACACCATCTTCATGTTGTTTGCTTGTTTCTTAATCTCAAGCAAGGGCTTTGGGGGAATCGACATTAAATGAGTATCGGCCCTGGTACACATTAAAACACTTGCTCACATTGTGTGTTTCCGGCAATTCGTTGATCCTTTCAGTCCTTTAAAGCAAAAGGTAATTCCCCTAAATTGCCATTGCTCTATAACAATACTGACTGCAACACAAGGCCCTGCAGAAAAACGGAGGCATTTCTTACATAATTCTGTCTGACAAAATAGGATATTCATTTTAGCTAAATCAGTCAAGTCATACCCCAGATATTATAAATTCCACAGTTGTTTCTGAATTAAAGTCCAGATACCAGCGCATAATTAGTGTGTCACAAATTCTTAACATATTTTTGATGCTGATTCAAGAATGCTAGAGCTGACTGGAAGCCTATTCAAGATAACTTGGACCAGAAGTGGCAACAGTCATTCTTTCTTACATTTACACTCAAAGTAAATTCTCTAAAGCAAATTTCTGTGGACATTGAGAGGGCAATTAAAGAAAAAAAAAAATCAGATCCCTTAAGATCTTGCAACCACTTTTACTGCTCCATCAAGACGTCATCGCAGAAAGCACTTTTACAGATTATAGATTACATATTTTTTTGCAAAACTGAAACTTTAATAAAAAAATATATACTTGTTCATTTAAGCAAAATAATTCATTTTTATTAGGACAAATAGGAAGTGCCAACAGGGACTATAATATAAAAATAAGGACTGAGGGTTAGTGACTTGTTAGTGGCTGCCTAAACAATTTTTCTGTGGCTTATTTTGCATGTTCAGCACATGGAGGAGTTAGTGACCCCTGTGCTGTGCACGGTGTAAGCTATCGCCTTGCACCTTGGCTGGGTAATGACGCTGGAATGAACAATCTCCCTTTGAAAATCTAAAATTAAAATAAATGTGCAGGGCATTCTGCTCTAAACAGAGATAAAAAAACAATACTTTTTTTTGTTTGTTTTGAAAACACCAAAATAAACAGTTTCAATGCTGTTTTAGCATTAGGAACACCTTAGACTGAAAGAAGCCTAAACCTCCCCAATTTGGACTGATCAAACCTGGACTAAATTATTGTAAGGGAGCAAAGAAAAGGCTTATGCAGGTCCTATTCATGCAAGAGCCACCATTGCAGGTAACTAAAATCAATATGCAGAAAAACCTTTAAATATGAGACTTTAGGCTATTCATACAAATGTATAGTGAGACCTTCATTTTCCTTCCTTTACTACTTTACTTCAGTTACAATCACAGTTTAAGCTTTTTATACAAATGTGTAGTGAGCCATTCATTTTCGTTCCTTTTCTTCAGTTGCAATCACAATTTATGCATCATGAACCTGTTTTGAAGTATTGACATGAACAGAATGGGTATTTTTGGACCGAAAACCAATAAAAAGGTTTGCAAAAAATGAACTAAAATCTACATTAGACATGATTTTGCATGTTATTCATCTCACATTTCTAACTGCATTGTTCAGTGTTAGAAGACTGGTTTTTCAAAAATGTATTTAAAAATGGTATCAAATTATTATTATTACTGAAATGCAAAGGACAGTGCCTTTATCTTGGTAGGTTAGGTGTTATACAGTTATGCTACAAAAAACCCCCTGATAAAATATGTTAAGTTTGTGGTAAAGCCTGCACATACATATGTGACTGGCCGTGGCAAAACCAGGAACAAGTCTACCCGGGGTCGTTTTGAGTTGTTTATAGATCCTGAAAGAGTGGAGTCTAAGCTTTCCAATGATGTCAAACTTGTGGAAATCGAAAAAGAATTGAATATATGACCATCTGAATGTCCGCACTCGCCAGACTACTTTTCTGAGAAATCTGTCCTGATAGATTCGTTGTTTTCTCTCCCTGAAAGCAGGGCGGTGACAAAAGCTGCTAATTTGAATAACTTTGAATAGCCCACCTCCCCCAACTGTTTGTCAACAGAAGCTCCATCTGACTGCAAGACTTCTGTCACTGAACTCGTAGTATTTTTCTATGTAAAGATAATTTACAGCACTGCATTACAATTTATTATTATATTATTTATGTCTGCAAATTGCATCGTGACTGCAACCTAATGTCTGCATCCTGGTGATTGGTTTGGTTTCCTCTTGTTCTTAGATAAGTCTCACTTAAAGTTCCAGTCTATTAAATGTTCTGCCTCAGGCAGAGTTTGAAATCCTATCTCACAGCAATTAGCAAAATATCCGGGTAATATGGATATATTCTTCTTAATATGTTATATGAAATGTCCAAAGATTATTGTAGCATGCAGAAATATTGTTTATCAGTCTTCATTTTATGTGTGCAGGTATGAATAGAGCGATGGGCTAATAGCTTACACCTTTTGAATACGTGTTAATCTAGAAGAGGCTGGTGCTTCAGCTACTTAATCTGTACCCATTAAATTTTATGTCTGCAAACCTCTCGACTTTAATGGACCCAGGAAGAGAAATGGGCAATAACTTGACTTTGATCATGTCACAAATGTGATTTTTATTTAGAACTCACACATTACAAATTGCCAAAACGCCAATGTCACAGTGTCACCCCATCCTCCTCTTCTGTGTGCTATTCTGTGTTGTGCTTTGTGGTGCTGGGCATGTAATGTCCTTCGCTTCATCGGAACAGAAAGGCCTGATCTTTGAATAAAGATAAGTCTGCCTGTTCGTGGCCAGTCCAGGTGCAAGCAGACACCGTGCCATCTTCCAGTCCGACCAGCTGTGGGATGTTGAGGCGACTTTCAGGAGAGCTGTTTTCCACTACCTGTACATAGATGAGTGTTGACAAAATTGGTATGACAATACACTACGTTTTTTCTGCATATAGGTGTGTTTCTAAAAATAAACATCTAACACAAAACATAAAAATAGGTACGTGTTTTTTATTTTTTTTTCCAACCTCAACCCCCCCACCCTCATGTCCTGCCACTCCCTTTCTGCTGCTAAAGAATCCATCCGTATGTTGTACATGAGCTCTGGAGAAAGTTTGCAGCTACAGGACTGTGTCCCAAGTGAAGAGTTCTCCTTTCTTCTTCCGTAGCATTTACAGTCAAAGTTACATATCTTCTCCATTTCACTGTCTCTGTTTTCCTCAAATGTTATGAAAGCAATAGCATCTGATATCTCCTTCTGATCCAGAATCTGAAGAGTCCGTCGACGGCGATACTGCTAATCATGTACTTCCACAGCGAAGCACTGTAACAGCCGCGATTCAGTTTGTTTGCAACACGTTGAGCTTGGTCCATCGTGAAGAAACACATTATTTTTCATAGGAGCTGATAAGTAGGCACAAGGTTTCTTGAAGCACGCTGGTCGACAAGCAGGTCGACAAGCAGAACAAAAGCCAGCGCGGAGCCAAACAAAGCCGCTACAGAAATGAGCTGAAGCTTTTCCCCTCCCCAAAATGTAAATACGAGCTGGCTGAGTTTTATGCTGAAAACAAGACGAGTTTAAATATAAAATTTACCATTTTAAAACCTCCGAAACTGTCATTTAAAGAACTGAGTGGATACTTCATAATTTCAAGTTGCACATTTTACAATAAAACGAAAATCACTATTTTCTCAGAAATTGACGGTTTTTACTCATTTTCTCCCTTTGTGCTCTGCCGACTTGTTGGTTTTCCCGTGGCGCGTCACATATTTGAAACAGGTGCTTAGGAAAAGAGCTGGCTATTATCAGAAACAAGACAACATATTCATTAGTTCACAGTAATTTTGGTTTTTACTTTACCCTTTTCTCTGTTAGTATTAATTGTTCCAGGCATAAAGCTAAAAGTAATGTCCGTCAGTTAAAAACCATAAATTACCTGCTTCCTCATTCAACCGTACCTTGACTGCAACTTAAATCTAAAATAAAAGTGTGGTTAAAAATTTGAAAAAACAGTTGAAGAACGGATGGACTTAACCATCTAACTGGCAGACACTCCTGCAAGGTGCATTTGAAATAATTCTTTTTGAACTCCAAACAGCAACTTTGAGTGCAGAGAGTGATTGCAAAGGGTTGAAGATGGCCACCAGCCACCCCCCTAATCAACACTGTTGCAGAAATTCTGTCCAGACCTGAGGCAAGAAGATGGCAACATGATCCAAACAACTGACCTTTATATGTAGCCACTCTAACATTGAACAGTCTCAGTTTTAATTATATATTATAACATTAATAGGACCACAGGAAATATTGAGCATTTTACTTCTTTTGGTTTGATGGGTCATATTAATTATTATAAAAACATGATCATCCAGGGATCACATTCTGTCAGGATGTGGGGTTTTTGTTTGTTCTGTTCCTGTCTGTTTTGTTCTGCAGCCATCCACCAGAGGGCCTCCTGCTGCTGCTTGGCACTCCTCCTCAGCTGCACCTCTGCACAGGTGCAGCACATCAGACACAATCAGCCGAGCAGAATAAAGAGGCTGGAAGCCAGTCACTCTTCGTCTGAGTGTTAACTGTCACTGGTAACAAGAAGCCACCTCTTGTGTTTCTGAGCATTCTGTAGCAACCTCGGAGCAAAGCCTGAGCTTTCTACTGAGCTTCTTGTGTTCTTCCTCTGTTAATCCTCGTTCCTGTGTCTCTCCTCTCCAAGGGTTTCCCTTACACCAGCCCGGACTCTGATTACCATTTGTAGACTCACCTTCTCGTTCCAAACTCCCTGTGGACTCCGGATCATTACCTCCACGACTGGCTTCCTCCTTTCTGCACTACCTGTCCGCCCAGCATTGCAGCCATCTGAGCCCTCTGGATTGCACCTCCGCAGCAGGCAAACAAACCACAATTCATTCTCCTGACATCTCTCACCGCCTTCATTCCCCATGGACCTCTCATGCCCCCCCCCGGCGGATCATTCTCCAAACATCCAGTAAGCTCTTTCTGTTCATCTTTACCCACCAACTTCTCCAACTTACCTTAATTTCTGTTTCTGAGCTCCCGGTCTCCCCGCATTGCTGTTTCCCTCCGGACCTCAATTCTTGCTCATCACAATTCATTGTACAATAAACCCTTTAACTGATCTTCTTCTCCTGAGAGTTCTTTCTGCATGTGGGTCAGAAAAATCCCTAGTACGATGACAGAACACCCAAACTGACCCAGCAGAAGCTCTCCGGAGAACCACCTCTGAACAAGCCGCCATTATCCAGTCACATGACTCCGTTCCCTCTCCGAGCAACAACACACAACTAATCAGGTACTCGAGCAACTAACCTCTGTTCTGCAGTCTCTCTCTCCTTCCCATTGTCAGAACCCTCAACTGCAGTCTCAAGATGGGACCACTGCCACGGTAACCAGCCATAGCTCCACTTCCCCACCAGCTTACCGTGGGGTAGCTCCGCCCACCCCAGAAAATTCTCTGGTGACGTAGGCCGTTGTGGTGGATTCCTACTGCAATGTACACTGGTTTTTACTCATTCCCCTCAGTCATGTCTTAGGTTTGCTTAGTGGGAGATCGTTAAGATGGGCTGAGGCTCGTTTTCAGAGTTACCCAAATTTTCATATCTCCTTCCAAGATTTTGTCAAAGAGTTCAAGTTAACATTTGGTTTAGAAACCGATCAATCAACCTTATCCAGAGTGCTCTGGCAATTAAAACAGGGACATACAGGGGTTGGACAATGAAACTGAAACACCTGGTTTTAGACCATAATAATTTATTAGTATGGTGTAGGGCCTCCTGTTGCGGCCAATACAGCGTCAATTCCTCTTGGGAATGACATATACAAGTCCTGCACAGGGGTCAGAGGGATTTTAAGCCATTCTTCTTGCAGGATAGTGGCCAGGTCACTACGTGATACTGGTGGAGGAAAACGTTACCTGACTCGCTCCTCCAAAACACCCCAAAGTGGCTCAATAATATTTAGATCTGGTGACTGTGCAGGCCATGGGAGATGTTCAACTTCACTTTCATGTTCATCAAACCAATCTTTCACCAGTCTTGCTGTGTGTATTGGTGCATTGTCATCCTGATACACGGCACCGCCTTCAGGATACAATGTTTGAACCATTGGATGCACATGGTGCTCAAGAATGGTTCGGTAGTCCTTGGCTGTGACGTGCCCATCTAGCACAAGTATTGCGCCAAGGGAATGCCATGATATGGCAGCCCAAACCATCACTGATCCACCCCCATGCTTCACTCTGGGCATGCAACAGTCTGGGTGGTACGCTTCTTTGGGGCTTCTCCACACCATAACTCTCCCGGATGTGGGGAAAACAGTAAAGGTGGACTCATCAGAGAACAATTCATGTTTCACATTGTCCACAGCCCAAGATTTGCGCTCCTTGCACCATTGAAACCGACATTGGCTATAGCAGCCCGGCCGTGTATATTGACCCTGTGGAGCTCCCGACGGACAGTTGTGGTGGAAACAGGAGAGTTGAGATGCACATTTAATTCTGTCGTGATTTGGGCAGCCGTGGTTTTATGTTTTTTGGATACAATCCGGGTTAGCACCCGAACATCCCTTTCAGAGAGCTTCCTCTTGCGTCCACAGTTTCCTCCTTCTTGGTGGTATGCTGACATTACCCTGGATACCGTGGCTCTTGATACATCACAAAGACTTGCTGTCTTGGTCACAGATGCGCCAGCAAGACGTGCACCAACAATTTGTCCTCTTTTGAACTCTGGTATGTCACCCATAATGTTGTGTGCATTTCAATATTTTGAGCAAAACTGTGCTCTTACCCTGCTAATTGAACCTTCACACTCTGCTCTTACTGGTGCAATGTGCATTCAATAAAGACTGGCTACCAGGCTGCTCCAATTTAGCCATGAAACCTCCTCTTGAAGCGTTAATAGCCCTGGCAACTCGCATTGACAGAAGACTGAGGGAGAGGACTAGGGAAAGAAATGCCCGCAAAACTAATTCCTCTTTCAACCCCTCACTTAATCAGTCTCTATCCTCCATGGTACCACCACCCAGGACTCCATCCTCCTCTGACCGGGAACCCATGCAGGTCCGTCGACCCGTCTCACTCCGGAGGAACGGCAGAAGAGGATGCAATCACAACAGTGTCTATACTGTGGGGGTTCAGATCATTTCATTGCTACTTGCCCCATTCGTGTTAAGAAACCGCTCCCCGAGAGGGTCCACCTGTGAATATGAGGGCACTTGTGGACCAACCTACGACTTACAGTCATCCCTATTTACTCCTGCCTATCACTCTAAGTTACAGTAATGACTCCCTTCAACTCAGCGCCTTCATTGATTCCGGTTGTGAGCAATCACAAATAGCTCAGTCCTTAGTGGACCAATGCAACCTCCAGACAACCATACTCCAAACCCCCCTCAGAACTTCAGCCCTTGATGGTCGTCTTTTATCTCCCATAACTCATCAGACAGAACTCCTTAACTTAATAACCTCTGGTAACCATCATGAATTCAGATCTTTCTATGTGTTTTCCTCCTCTCAACCCACCATTGTCTTAGGCATGGACTGGCTCCTCACTCACAACCCCCAGATAAATTGGAAAGGGCATCGCATCGAATCCTGGGCCACTGACTGCCTCTCTTCTTGTCTCCAAGGTGCCGTTCCTCCGAGCCCATCCCCAGGAGGAATCTCCTCTACTGAAAGCCCTGAACTTCAAGGGGTTCCCTGTGAGTACCTGGATTTTAAAGAAAGTCTTTAGTAAATCCAAAGCATGGTCTCTTCCTCCTCATCGCCTTTATGATTGTGCGATCGACCTATTACCTGGTGCCCCGTTGCCCACCAGTCGTCTCTACGACATTTCCCGATGAGAACGGGAAGCCATGGAAACCTATATAAATAAATCTCTCGCCGCTGGCATCATCAAACCATCATCTTCTCCCTTGGGGGCGGGCTTCTTCTTTGTGTCTAAGAAAGACGGTTCCCTCCGACCCTGTATAGACTACCGTGGTCTGAACCAAATCACAGTAAAAAATAGATACCCATTACCACTCCTCTCCGCAGCCTTCAAACCTCTTCATGAACCCTGCATCTTCACTAAGCTGGACCTCCGCAACGCCTACCACCTCGTCCGCATCCGCCAGGGGTATGAATGGAAAACAGCCTTCTAGACCCCCATTGGATACTTCGAGTACCTGGTCATGCCCTTTGGACTATGCAAGGCTCCATCAGTTTTCCAAGCCCTAATAAATGATGTTCTCCGTGATTTCTTAAAAATTTTCGTTTTTGTTTACCTTGACGACATTTTGATTTTTTCCAGAAACCTATCTGTACACAAACGTCATGTCCGGCTCATTCTGCAACGACTCCACCTGAACTGACTGTACATCAACCCACAGTCAACCTTTCTGGGTTTCATTTTTTAAGGCGGACAGGTACGTGCAGATCCAGCAAAAATAAAGGCCATCACAGATTGGGGTCCCCCAGAGACCAGAAAACAACTACAACGGTTCCTAGGTTTTGCAAACTTTTACAGGAGATTCATCCGTAACTACAGCCAAATCGCTGCTCCCCTTACATCAATCACTTCCACCAAGACACCCTATTCATGGACACACGAGGCTGAACAAGCATTCACCCAACTCAAAGAGACAGGTACAGCCCGACCCACACAAACAGTTTATCCTAGAGGTAGACGCATCCAATACGGGGGTTGGCGCTATACTATCCCAACGATCAGACGCCAGTAAGCTCCACCCATGTGCATTCTTCTCCCGTCGACTCACCCCACCGGAGAGGAACTATGACGTGGGGGACCGGATTGGCGGCATTGGTTGGAGGGTGCTGAACATCCAGTGCTGGTTTGGACCGATCACAACAACCTTTCCTACCTGCAGTCCGCCAAACGTTTAAACCCCAGACAGTCACGTTGGTCTCAACCACAATTTTCTCTGGAATGAAGTGACAACACATTAATACAAAGAGTTTACAAACCCTTGGGAAATTCCTTTATCTTTGAATTAATTTAATATAAAGCATCATCACATTTACTAAAAAGTGATCAGGAAAACAAATGCAACCACAAATCTACTCAACCATGAATTTCATCAGGGAAATGTTTTAAATTGTACTCTGGTAAGTTTTGAAAGACTGTCAAAACATATTTTTTCCACTAGCATGCTATGCTTTGAAAGTGAAGGCATTGTGAGGTTTCTTCAATCAACACAAAGACACTTGGAGTGGCAAAAGGGCCATTTTTTAATGTACAATATAACCGATTTTCCGAGATACGAGAGCGGGTTACCTTTACTAGTGAAATAAACTGATAGAACAATCTGCGGGCCTAAGATCAGAAGAACCTGGTTTGTGGAGCCAAGGAATAGAGCAGCAATAATAAGCCAGAAATGAAATTGAGTAGCAACTCTTATATTATTAAATAATAAAAATAAAATTTGCCATGGCTTACAATCAGTTAACTGAAAACGCCCAAAACAAAGAAGAAAATAGTGCAAATGTCCCACAAGAGATGAAAAAAAATTGTCCGTTTGAGCCTCTTATAGGAAGGACAGCCCGTGTTGCAGGTGTACCGGTTATGTTGAGTCTGTCTGAATGGTCTGTGTATGTATATGTGTGTACTTGACTCTTCTTTTCTTCTGGGTCTGGATCTCTTCTTCAAGGTCCTTTTAGCTCGCCATCAAATTGGATCGGAATCTCGCTGGGTCCTCAAGATTATTTTCTGGTCCACTCAAAAAACCTGACCTAAAGATAAGGTCATACATGTATATATCCATTAATTTCTATTCTTAGATGCACCATTAAAGATTCAAAATCAACATATCTAGTGAATTAAACTTTTATAAGTCTTTAGTCTGTCAAAGCTCTGTTTTAGTTTTACAGCATTCAACATTTCAAACTAATCAACCATGAGAACTAAATATTCAAGTACTCACATTACTTACTGTTCTTGTGAACGATGTTCTACTAGATTACAATTTTAAATAAATCTTATGAAAACTTATCATAACCTGAATAATCAAACAATTTCAACCAAAATGAATACACATACAAAGTTGGTTTAGAGATATCAAAGAAGTGTGCTTAATTTCTTCCCTTGCACTACAGGCCTAATAATACAATAGAGAAGCTGCACCAAATTTTTCCTCTAATCTGCTTTAATTTACAAAGAAAAAAATAGAGTTTCTCCATAAATTGAACACATTTAGCAACAACACAGCTACAACTCTTCTTAGCATACGTTACAATACTGCCTACTTGCAGCTACACATTCAGTTCGCACTTATTTCACCATAGTTCACTCATTAGCTTTTAATTCCAGCAGCCAAATCACACTAGTTGTAGCTAAACGAACGCGGTTCTCACCGTCGCTCTGGATTTCAAACGGAATTTGTTAGCTTCGGTTCCCCCAAAGCTCCCAACATGAAAGGCAAACCAGCTGATGTAACTCATCTCCCTTTGCTGAATAACTATTTCCTGAACCCACAAGTAAACTAATTACTTCTGGCTTTCTCCTTACTATATTTATCAAAATGTTGTCTTCAGCATGTAGCTATCTTCTCCATCGTGTTTCAAGTCAGAAAAAACAAGTAGAAATGTGCCTTGACTTCACCCTACACTTCTGAGTGTGATTCCAGATTGGCTGCTGAACATCGTACGCATCGTACACTGAACGATGCATTCAAGTGCAGTAGGACATTTAAAACTTAACCATTATGAATAAACTTAAAGGACATGCACCCCTATTAATTCTATTTTTCCTTTCATTAGTCATTTTTCTGTTGCCTGGGCTACACCCTCCCCCCCTGAACCCATGCACGTCCCTGTGCATGGTAACAGTTAAATGGTAATTACTCGAGGGTGCAAGCCAGGGATTGGAGCAGACCCTTTCTCATCACTTGAGACATCAGCCCAACTTGTGGATAATCCTTGGAAAAATGATTTCACTGCTGTGAACAAAGGATTACCCAACTCAGTATAATCAAGACGTCGTGGTGGCTGACGGTTTCTCTCTGATCTCCTGATAGAATCAGTCATAACCGATTTTTCCTCAGTACTCTCGATATTTATAAGATTTTCTCTGTTTTCTCCTTCCAGTCCATTTGTTCCCTCGCTTTCTGCTGTAGATCCTGCACCGACTGGCACACCTAAGCGGAATGAGGTTTGCTCATTTTGGTTATCTTTGGATTTTTCTTCAGGCAAATCGATTTGGATTACAACCATTTCATTCTCTGGTTCAGTTGGGACAACCCTATTGGTGAATATACCCTCAGCATCAGTTGTATGGGAGTTATTCTCGACACATGTCAAGAGACCATCTGAAATGCCATTTGACATATCAGATAAGTTGAGGGGTTTGTTTACATCTCGATCACTGGCAGAGCTCTCTACAAGACAAGTGTTCAGAACGTCAATATCTGGGACTTCTGGAACATCAGTCGTAGATACTTCAGGTAACTCCGCGTTCCCACAGATTGTGGAGGCATACGGGCTTAGCCGAACTGGAATGAATACATCCTCTTCCCCATCTGAAAAAACCTCCTTCTCTACAGCAGGGTTTGCACGGGTTCCAGGCCTGCATGGTGCTGGTGGTTCCACCGACTCTCTGCCTTTCTCCACCGGTAAGTACCCACATGGAAGTAATAGGTCCCTATGCATTGTTCTTACAGGTCCATCTTCATTTTCAGGCTTGACTGTGTAGACTGGGAGGGTACCTGCTCTTTTCACCACAACATGAATGGAGGGTTCCCATCTATCTGAGATCTTATGTTTACCACGGATGCGAACATTTCTGACAAGTATTCTGTCCCCTATGTCCAAGTCTAAGGCTCTGACTTCCCTATCATACCTGATCTTGTTCTTTTGAGCCATCTTTGCAGCCTTGTCCATAGCGATCCTGTAGCTCTCTTTGAGGCGGGACTTGAGTTTTTTTGCACATACTCTGAATGGGATGAATGTTCACCTTCTGATACGGGTAGTTTGAATACAAGATCGATTGGTAAGCGTGGCTGGCGTCCAAACATCAGTTCGTATAGCGTGAAACCAGTCACCTCATTCTTGGTACAATTGTAGGCATGCACCAAAGGTCTCACATGATCACGCCAACAGGACTTATCCTGATTTTGGAGAGTGCCCAACATGTCAAGCAAGCTACGATTAAATTGTTCCACTGGATTTCCCCTAGGCTGGAGTGGCGTTGTCCTAACCTTGTGGATACCTGCTACCTGACAGAGCTCTCTGATTGTGTGGGACTCAAAGTCTGGGCCCTGATTGCTATGTAACTTTTCTGGTATACCATAGTGCACCATAAAGTTCTCCCACAGAAAAATTTTGCAAACCTGTTTTGGGGGGCCCTTTGTTAGGTGTTGGGATGGCTACCCCAAATTTGGGGAAAAAGGGGCACCGTGATCACTAGTATGTCTTTTAGTCCCACCCTTTTGTCAGCTTCCCAAAGGACAGGAAGTCCAACAAAGAAATTCAAAAAGTTCTGGTGGGCGGATGTTAAACTAATGGGGCGGCTTTTTCAGTTTTTTTTGGGGCCTCCTCCCCACCACCGGGCCCCCTGTTTGCACTTTCCCTTTTAACATCTATAGCCATCCTTGGCCAAGAAAATTTTTGGTTCTCACAAGGTTTTCCCAAAGGTTGGCCCCGGTCGACTCCCATATGTCCCCCCTGATCGTGGACTCTGGTGGGGGGCCCCTATCACCGGAGTTTCCCGGAAAGTACCATCTGGTAAATTTTCCCTGAAGACTCCCCTAACGTCGCCTGTACAGGCCTATTGTTGCGAAGCACAAAACGGTTTTTGTTCTCTGAGGAAGGAGTTTAAAGATCAGGAAGGGGTTTGGTTGGGGGGCCTTTTTTTTTTTTCGGAGGAGGAAAAACTCCCCACGTTCAATCTGTATTTAAACACAATGTTAAATACATTGGTCAGCTCTCTGCTTATCTGCTAACTCTGCTTCCGTGAAAGGGGGGCCCGGTGGCCCTAAAGGCCCCCCGGGATTGTTTTTGGTCCATAGCTTTCAGGCACACGGGTTAGAAAACATAGCAAGAGTCCCCCAAACCAAAGGGAAACATGGTTTTGATCACTCTTGACCCTCATGAGGTTCTGACACTGTGGGGGGGTTGGGGCCCCCTTTAAAAGACGCTTTCACAAAAAAGAATGGATCTACTGAATTGATGCTCTCTGGATCCAGAGAGGGGATATTGAGTGAACTGTTGAATGCGTTCCCTCTCCTTTTTTGACTTTTAGATCATTTTCCAGTACTCCAAATTTGAGGCCGCGGGATAGTCCATCCCCCAATTTTTTATTTCCTTTCCTTTCCCGGGGCGATAAAAAGGAGTTTGGGAAAAAGAAAATTTTGGACAGCGCTGCTAGCAACCGGTTTAATTGGGCGTAGTCAAAAATTTTTGCTGAGGTGAGGTGTAGGTCAGTGGTTGATGTCTGTTTACAACAGTAAAAATGGGCTGCCATACAGATAGTCGCTTAAATTTAGTTTGCTGAAAACCTGCTGCGGCTTGGGGGGGAGGGTGAGGATGGCTCGCCGGGGGCCCCCTGACGGTTTGGGGGTTCGGCCGGGGCCGCTGCGGACGTTGGACGGTTTAGCTTGCCGCGCTCCTCCGGTTTTTCAAGCCAGACAATGGGGGCGGGTCCCATGCTTTTTCCCGAAAAACCCCCGGGTTTGCGGCGTCATGAGGACCCCCCAAGTGGAACAAAGGGGCTGGAGCGTCACTTCAAAAACCCCCCAGGAGGCTGGGACTGGGGCTCTTCGTCTCCGATGTTTCCCTGCGGGCAGGCGGGGGGAAAGGCAGACCCTGACCCTTAGCGTAACGGAAACCGGGTCCCAGGGAGGGCCGGGCCCAACCTGGTGCCCCAGAAAGGCGACCGCGCTCCCGCAGCTAGTTTCCCATCCCCCGGGGGAGAGGACTTCTCTGGCGGCTTTCCCGGAAAAACCCCATAAGGGTTTTTATCTGCTCCGCTTCATCTGCGGGGCCCTTTTTGCCGGCGTCCCTTTACTGTCATAGTTTCCATTGGTGGGTGGGGCCAAGGTTTAAGACGAGCGGAAAATAGGTGGAGAGAATATCCTTTCCCTTTAATTTAAAGGAGAGCCAAAACTTACAATTTCCCCGGGGGCGGTTTAAAAAGGAGATCCAGGTAAAACAGAGTTTTTGGAAAAGGACAGTCCCCTGGTTTCCTGGATTCTCAGCCTAAAATTAACTTGGCAAGAACAGACAGACTAAAGAAAACTAAAACGCCGCGGGGGAAAAAAGGACAAAGACGAACTTAAAATACAAAACGAAAGGGGGGACATGAAACAATAGGGGGCAGGTAATCAGGGAAAACAGACACAGGGTGTGAAAAAAGACGTGCAGCAAGACAGAGGGGCAGGTGAACCAGATAGGGGTAAACGGGCCATGAAGGGCCCGACAAGAAAAAAAAGGGAAACGAAACCCGGGCCAGAACACAGGAAGATAACAGATCTCAGAAACATCTAATAACACAGATAACAGAACAGAACCTAGAAAAGTAAAAACCAAAAAAACGAGGGGACTCAAGAAAATTAAACCCTTACTTAGAACGGAAAAAAAAAAAAAAAACCTGACTAAAAGTTTAAAAAATTTTCCCCAAAAAACCAAAAACTCACACTGTGACAAATAGGAAAAAAATTTAACTGAGCAAATAAAATAAAGAAGACTTGGCTTCCACTAACTTGTGGAACTTAAGTGAGTTATCTGAATAACACTGTCAATTCATGGGAAATGTCATTCATGGGACAACAGACAGGGTAACCAAAATAGTTATGATTATTATCTGACATGAGGGTTAGATATGAGAACATAATAAATGACAGAAAACAGGTGTATGATGGTGGAGAAGAACAACAGAACAAAGTTCTACCCCTAAATCTGCTGTTTTATGTGTCATGTTGCAACTTTCATTCATTTAATTTTGGACATATGTGACCAATCCATGATGTTCTTTTATTTATGGAGCAATATAAGAAAAAAAACTATTGAAGGCTTTGTTTAGTTGCATAAAAAAATCAGAAGGTACCAGAAGATTATGTGTTTAATAATTTTAAACAACATATAAATGTTCCCCTTTGTCTGAACATGAGTTGGTATTTGATAGACAACTTCCAACTTGTTACTGAGCACCAATCTTTTGTGTTAAACATTAAAATTGGCTCTGACTGCTATATAGATATTAAAAAATAAACTGCCTATTAAAGCAGCTAATCAGTTGGCATTAATTGGGGCAATGAACCTGATATACATCTGGAACTTTAGGCGCTGATAGATTTAGAATCAGACTAGGGGGAAAACTGTTAACATTGTTGATTCAATAACAGTGTGGCTGTTCGTAGCATTTGCAGTTCTGGGGATGGAAACACTCGGTTAATGAGAAAGGTCAGAGAAGAATAATAGAAAAGACAGAAGCTGACAGAAAAGACAGCACTAACCTGGAAAATTACTTTTTATTCCCTTTGTCATGCAGAAAAGTCTCTTAAAATGCATCACATGCCTGTTGGGACCACAGCCATAGTTACAACGTGAAAGGCCAGTACAGACTTTCTCGGAACTTTCAAAATAAAATGCATTAACCTACTTCCGGCACAGCCAGGAAATGGGATAAGTGTGGACTTCCTGTTACGTCACTGTCCAAATAAAAGCACCACTCTTGCTAGATCCTGTCTCTTCCACACGGCCTCCAGAGGGACCGGATAGGGGGGACAAGCGCGCTAATGTCTCTTGGCTGGCAAAAAGATAAAACATAAACTCTTCAAACTGGATCCAAGGGGTCATGAAATCCCGCGATCATATGCACAAGTTAAGTACTGATTGAATTACTGTTGAAAGAATCCCCGGGTATTCATTCCAAAAAAAAGGGGGGTTTTTAGGTAAAAAGTCTGGCTTGACTTTCTCTCTGGGGGCCTGCAAAAGAAGCAAAACTGTGTTCCAGGGGAAAGTCCCCAGTTTTGAGAAACCGTCTTCCTACAAAGAGTGGGAGGCATTTTTTTTCCCAGTCTGAAAGGGACGACAACAGGAGCCGCCATCCCGTGGTCACGTGCAGGGGGGTCAGTGGAACAGAACGGCCCCCCCTTGCCACTTTCTCCGGAGGTTAGCTTGCAGCTAACCCTTTGTTCACAGAGCTTTCTTTTCAAACTTCATCGTCCCCCCGGACAACCCCTCAGCCACGGTTAATACGGGGGGTTAGGTGTTTTTGGGCAGAGTAAATAGAAAAGATATTTAGGATGAAATGATCTAAACGGGTTTTTCATTTTTTTGAAGTTTGGTTTTGTTTGTTTTGGGAACTCTACTATCTTAGTGCTAGCATGCCAAACCTGAAAACACAAAGTGCCTCAGTTGGGGTTCTGTGTTTGTTTTTTGGAAAAAATTTAAGACAAATTTTTTTAAAATGGGGTCATTTTAACACAGAAGATTTGATCATAACTCGCCATCCGCGCTTATGCATTTTAAAACCCCTTTTTTTGACGGTTTTTTTAAAGGGGGTGTTTTTTTGATTCTGGTGCTAACTTATCCGCTTCTTTTTTAGCTTCAACTGCTAACAGGTAAAAAACCGGGGCTTGCTGCTAAATAAAAATTTACCCAGAAAGGGTTTTTAGTTTTTCAATCCAGTAAATATGTCCCTAACATAATTTTTTCAAATTTTGTAACTAATAAAAACCCATCTTTCTCCAGAAAGATTTGGCTCTTTTCCAAAATATTTCCTTAAATATTTTACCATTTCCTTTAATAATATTTCTTTAAATATTATTTCAATAAATAAAGGCAGCTAATGAGACACCATTGAGAATTAGTCATCCAGAAGGTTGGTTTTATTCAGCAGATCATTCTTGAAAACATTGTTTTATTAAAATAATATTTTATCCGATCTTGCATTGTGAATGTCTAAAGGTATGCTGATTATTGCCTAAGTTAGTTCCAAGACTAACTTAACTTCATTTCAGATTTTTCAAGATAATCCTCGGTTCTCAAACATAAATAACATTGCATTGTAATGTTGCATCACTCTTTTGGTCATGGTTTTCAATCATTTTTAATCAACTTGTTTATATTGTACATAGCCCATTAGTCTTCCTTATTCTTTAATTCTGCTTGGTAGTTTAGTTGGATTGTTTTAGCATAGTGAAGAGTTTCTTGATTGAAATATGTTTGACTTTGAGTTGACTTATTTTTGTTGATAAATTCTTGTATTTTAAGAAATTGTGTGAATTCATTCCATGTGTGTGCAGAGTTTTGCTGTTCAATAATGTCAGAGCTTGGCTCACATCTTTCTATTTTGTCCTAATACCATCGCCTTACTAGGCTGGTATTCACAGGACAACCCTTAACAGACCAAAATATTATTTGATAAAATATTAAAGTATTAATATTAAATATTAAATAATATTTTCAGGTTCATAATCACAACAGGCCAAAGACCATATTGAGCTCTTTTGCAGCCTATAACAACAATCTGAGGTTTTGATGAAAAAAGGCCCATCAAAAGTTTATGTATTATACTTGATTTTTACAGAGGGATGCTAATGGGAGGTTCAAAATGTGGTATAAGCTGCAGAGATCCACAGACTGAGGCTCCCATGTTAACAATGTTGCATTGCCCTATTGATGGTGACCATATTGATGGATAACATTTGATTATTGGATACATTTACATAAAAAATAAAATTTAACCAGGTACCATGAAAAGGTTCTGATGCTGGGAGACGATGTAATGAATTGTGTGGGTTAATACATCCAACAACCGAACATTTAGACTTTTCCACTTGGAACTTTGGCATACTTGAGCTTGGACTACAAAATCAAAAGAATAGAAAATTGCCGGATACGCAGAATTGGTTAGCTGGAAGTCTATGATCTTGTTTTGCTGTTTTGCAGCAAATTTTGTGACAGTTCAAAAAACGTAATAGGGAATAGAGAAAACTGAACAGATTGAAAATTAAGACCCAAACAGAATATAAAAACATCTACCCAGCCCCTGAAGAGACTAAATTCAACTTTTCTGCACTCCAACAGACCTATTAACAGAAACAGAGATGTGATTCTAAAGTTTCTTTAAGAAGTCTATAGTGTTTATTTCCCTTGTATCAAGTGTCTAATAATTTGGAAATATGGTAAATAAAGTAACAATATGAGTCACAGGTAGTGAATAGCAGAAGATTGAATAAACTTTACCAGTTTACTGTAACATTTACTACACATTGGATGTTCAAAGTCTGTAAATACATTTGACTATATTTTAGCTGCTCAGTGTATAGAATCCAGATAATAATGCACAGTTTATTAGCAATGTGAAATGTAATATGGACTCTAGAAAAATATTTCTGTCTGAAAAATATACAGTACAGACCAAAGGTTTGGACACACCTCATTCAAAGAGTTGTCCTTATTTTCATGACTATGAATATTGTAGCTTCACAATGAAGGCATCAAAACTATGAATTAACACATGTGGAATTATATGCTGAACAAAAAAGTGTGAAACAACTGAAAATATGTCTTATATTCTAGGTTCCTCAAAGTAGCCACCTTTTGCTTTGATTACTGCTACGCACACTCTTGGCATTCTGTTGATGAGCTTCAAGAGGTAGTCACCTGAAATGGTTTTCCAACAGTCTTGAAGGTGTTCCCAGAGATGCTTAGCACTTGTTGGCCCTTTGCCTTCACTCTGCGGTCCAGCTCACCCCAAATCATCTCGATTGGGTTTAGGTCCGGTGACTGTGGAGGCCAGGTCATCTGGCGCAGCACCCCATCACGCTCCTTCTTGGTCAAATAGCCCTTACACAGCCTGGAGATGTGTTTGGGGTCATTGTCCTGTTGAAAAAAAAAATGATTGTCCAACTAAATGCAAACCGGATGGAATAGCATGCCGCTGCAAGATGCTGTGGTAGACATGCTGGTTCAGTATGCCTTCAATTTTGAATAAATCCCCAACAGTGTCACCAGCAAAGCACCCCCACACCATCACACCTCTTCCTCCATGCTTCACGGTGGGAACCAGGCATGTAGAGTCCATCCGTTCACCTCTTCTGCGCCGCACAAAGACACGGTGGTTGGAACCAAAGATCTCAAACTTGGACTCATCAGACCAAAGCACAGATTTCCACTGGTCTAATGTCCATTCCTTGTGTTCTTTAGCCCAAACAAGTCTCTTCTGCTTGTTGCTTGTCCTCAGCAGTGGTTTTCAACAGCTATTTTACCGTGAAGGCCTGATTCACACAGTCTCCTCTTAACAGTTGTTCTAGAGATGTGGCTGCTGCTAGAACTCTGACCTGTTCTCTAATCTGAGCTGCTGTTAACCTGAGATTTCTGAGGCTGGTGACTCGGATGAACTTATCGTCCGCAGCAGAGGTGACTCTTGGTCTTCCTTTCCTGGGGCAGTCCTCATGTGAGCCAGTTCCTTTGTAGTGCTTGATGGTTTTTGCGACTGCACTTGGGGACACTTTCAAAGTTTTCCCAATTGTTCGGACTGACTGACCTTCTTTTCTTAAAGTAATGATGGCCACTCGTTTTTCTTTACTTAGCTGCTTTTTTCTTGCCATAATACAAATTCTAACAGTCTATTCAGTAGGACTATCAGCTGTGTACTGTATCCATCTCCTGCACAACACAACTGATGGTCCCAACGCCATTTATAAGGCTTGAAATCCACCTTATTAAACCTGACAGGACACACCTGTGAAGTGAAAACCATGTCAGGTGACTACCTCTTGAAGCTCATCAACAGAATGCCAAGAGTGTGCGGAGCAGTAATCAAAGCAAAAGGTGGCTACTTTGAAGAACCTAGAATATAAGACATATTTTCAGTTGTTTCACACTTTTTTGTTCAGTATATAATTCCACATGTGTTAATTCATAGTTTTGATGCCTTTAGTGTGAAGCTACAATATTCATAGTCATGACAATACAGAAAACTCTTTGAATTAGAAGATGTGTCCAAACTTTTGGTCTGTACTGTATATGTGGGAAAATACTAAGACAAGGTGCATGGATATTCGAAACGAGTGGCCAAGGATGATAAAAATAGATAGAAAGCACAATTATGTTGGACGAATACCTCAGAGGTTCTCATTTATTTTCAAGAATGAACAAAAGATTCACAAATCCGGTAAGGGAAGTAGAGAAGTGCTGAACCAGATTAAGCAAGCATAAGACATTATTCATTGTAGGCTCTCTGACCAGTGACTTTGGCCAAAGCTTTGCAAACTTAAAGAGATTTATATCACACATAAGTGCTAAATAAATAATCACTATGGTTTGACAAATTCATACTCAGCTGTAGACCTCAATGTCAGGAGTGTTTTGAGTCAGTTTCTCATGCTGTAGGCAAAATTCAACTCTGTGCAAAAAGAGGGACATCACGCAAGAGCGCTGTTAGAAAAAGATATGGACGATGAGTAATATGAGTCAAACAAATGTAAAATATTATAAAACCCACGTCTTAATATTTCACCTTAGCAATAACTGATCCACTCCCTCGAGTTGAAATAATTCTATGTTTTCCTTACAAAAGGATTGATTGATGGATTTATTGTTTGATTTATTGATTGATTCATGTCTGAACCTTCCACAGTATATTAGGTACTTGAGCTCAAAATTATTCTTACCTCAGCAGATTTATATATAGGGTAAGGCAGGTTGGTCCCCACTCCACGCAGAAACCTAATGCCTGCAACATAAAAAATGACTCACATTTTTGGCATTTTTCTTAATTATTTACACATACGCAACAACTCCAAAAGTAGTCATTGTCTAAATGTTCATGTATAGAGAGTATTGTATTATGTTGTAGTGGCAGTTAATCATAATTTGAGAGGTAAGAACAATATAAAGTGAACATAAATAAACATAAAATCAGTTTTGTGTTGCAAAATTTAATGTCACATTTATTAGGGGAGGCAGTATTAAATAAAGTGTGTTTTCAGACAAACAACATCTCTATCATCTCACACTCAGGCAGGATTCTGGTGTATCCTATTGGGATTTATGTGACAAGTAATTTGGCACATAATTATGAGGTACTGTGGCACTCATAAAGTGTTCAAAATGCAAAAATATTACACATTATTGTATGGACAATTAAGAGAGTCAACATTTGGAACACTGCAGTTCTGTTCTGATATGGTTTAACAATTACCTATATAAGTTTTATCACTTTAACGTGCAGAAACGCCATAAAATTGATCCTTAAAAGGGGTCATAAGACTAACAACTACTTCTTATTAACACCCATTTCTATGTCCTAAGAATGTGCTACACTTATCGCAATGAACAAAATATATACAATACCGGGGCTCCTTTAGGATGATCCATTGCGAACAGGCCCAGCAATAAGCTGTTATCAGCATAAATCAAGACAAGTGTAATAATAGAGTAGAGCCGGAGGAATCCAAATACATAACAGCAAAGAGGACACATTCTTACCTAAAAGATCCAATTCCACATTAAAAAAGAGCGAAGAAAACTGTGAAACATAGTACATAGCTATGAAGCTGCAGGCACAGACGTGAATTACCAATTGAATAAACCAAAATAATATTAAATACAATAAATAAACCACATGTCCTAGTTACTGAATAAATTTTTTTCAGGCAACATTTTAAAAACAGATCCCTTAACAGTAAGAACAACCAGTTTAAGCACATCAACTTTGTTTCAAAAGCACAAAACTCGCCAGACTTAATTCTGAAGAAAATAAGGTGCAACTGGCTAGAAAATTTATACTATAAATAACATAGTATGTACACACTTATAATGCTGTCACTAATAACCCTCTGATGTGTTATCTGTTGCTTATGGCTTATGAGATATATACTTAAGAGAAATAACATCGTTGACGGCTCAGGTAATATTTGTTTTATTAAAAATATATATACACACATAATTTATTTAAAATTGCTGGGTTCTGTATTTTCCATTTAATTTGTTACTATAAATAAAACGATGCCAGTATTTGCACATTTAGAATAAAATTGGATGCAGCTTGTGTTCAGACCTAAAGGTTTAGAGTCGAATTTATAAGCTGGAAGGAGGAAGTGGCAAGTTAATAGATCTCATTATAAGGACTAATTCTGTGGGGTATTAACTACAATGACGACCTGGTCATGTTCATCCCAAATCTGCATTAATTGAAATGCTAATGTTCAACAGCATTGTTCGAAACATCAAGGTATATTTTTTACATGGTAGAAACAAGGAAAAGGAGTCTGAAACAACCTATGAACACTCTAATGCTTTACACCAACTAAAACCATATATTGCCACGACTGACCGAAATCTCACTGGTTTTCTACGAACATGCTTGCAAAAACTGAAATTACAGTACTGGTAGACGATGTCTTGTTTGTAGTTTTTTCTCATTGATCATTATTATGAATATTCGGTCCAACAGATCAAACCTGACGTCTTTAGGATGAAATCTCACACAGAAGTAGACTATACAACAATTTTATTCCTAAAATGAAACACTTTGACCTTTACATTTGTCTGTGCTGCTTTAAAATGAACAAGATCCTGATGTTTTTTGTTTTTTTTAACCGTGTCTTGTCCGGCAGAGTAGCTGGAATTGTTGTCTGAGTGCCAAGAAAAAGCCCAACAGATTTACTTTATTAAGTGGAGCATTACAGCAACGCTTTAAAGCTCTGCTTGATATTTATAAAAAAAAACAACTATTAGAAACTGCTTTCGGATTATTTCAGTTGTTACAGACAGTAGACAAAAATGAAAAGGAAAAAAAAAGGACAGAAGAGAGAGAGGTGGGGCAAAAATGAAAAGGGGAAAGAAGGAGAAAAGAATGGAGGAAGGAAATAAGGATGAAGAGAATAAAAGATAACACCCTGCTTGCTTCTACACCTGCAGCAACGTTCATATTAACAGCTTTTTTATCAAAAAGTGTACGATACTTACCACATTTCTCCCTTGGCTATCGTTGCAGTGGCAACAATAGCCCAGAGAGAAACATTATCCAGCTCAGCTCTACCACTGCCGCTCAGCAGATCAAAATGTTGGTGACCCCACATCCAAGAAGAGGACACAACTCCCCCACCCACACGCTGCAGCCCCTCCACGCCACCCTCTAGCCTGCTGCCTCGATCCACCAGCCAGTTCAGCACCACACCACCAAGCCTGCCCAATCATCCAGCCCGCGCCAGCAGCCCCAGCCCATCAGTTCATGAGAGGGGAAACATGCACTAGCCGGGTAACCGGGCCGGGTAGGCCAACCGCTCCAGGCCAAGCAAAACCCGCCAGCCGCACCTGTGCAGGCACAAGACATGCTCAACCGCCCCACCCACCCTGGCCAACTCTAGCCTGCCGCCCGGCCAGGGTCCAGAGCCACAGAAGGAAGCATTGGAGGAAGGCCACCACAGCACGCCAAGGACTGGGCACCCCGCCAAGCCCACACCCAAACCCCGGAGGTGCCCTAGGATGCCGGCCACCCACCCTCCTGCACGGTACACCCCGCCCTCACCCAAGCGATGCCACATCTCAATCAACACTGCACACTGCCCGGCCAAGACCCCCTCGCCGAGCCCGGAGCCCCCCCTCCCTAGGACTGAGATCCAAGGAAATCCAAGCGATCCAAATAGAGCCGAAAAGCCAGCCCCAGCAACAGACAACCCTCAAGACCCGAACCCCAGCCCAGATCCCGACCAGAAGGCCCGCTCCCTCTCCCGGCCCTCGACCCCAGATGGCAAACAAATCCTGATGTTTTATAACTTTTGATCATGAAAAGACTTGATTTTTATGGTCTGTCCTTCCGCTTTATAAATTAATCTGATGGCAAATTTCTGCATTGTATAAATTTTTTGTGTACTACTTTTGAATGTCTTTTTCCACACCTCCATACGCTAAATTAGTACTTGGGTTTACTCAATCATTTCTACACAAATTTTTAAATGACATAATTTTTGTTGTTTAAATATAAAAACACTTTATTACTCTTTATATCAAATTTATTTATTTATTTTGTGACCATGTACCTCTAAAAGCTGCTGAAATTTTTCACCAGAACAGAAAATATATCTGACAAATGTAAAAAACACACATTTTAGTATCTGTGGGATGTTCCAAATATCATTAAGATATGTAAACAAATAAATGTTTTGGCCCTAAATCTAATTCATAAGGCACTCCACATATAATATACATTAATCTAGAATTGCATCAGTTTATTTGTAGATTTTGTTGGTTCTTTAGTATAAAACCTCTTTAACCATTTCATAACAATACCTCGAAAAACCATACTCCTCATTTTCATATTCAGTATATTATAATTGACAGGGTTAAATGCTTTCTTAAGAATCTTTAAACTACCTAACTGCAAATCTTTTTTCCCTATATACATTCTGTTCCTTCTGTAAAATCATTCATTCACAATTCCAGCTGCTTTAAGCCACTATATCATACAGGCTACGAATAAAACGAAGTGCCAAGAATTGTCAAACATTAGGATTTGTGAGGATTCTTGGAATTTTGCAAATTTTCTGATCCAATTTGTGACACCCTAGGATTCAGTTATGACACAGGTACAATGGATAAAGATAAATCGTGAGGTTTGGCTTGATTCACATGAATATTGTAAAGAATTCAGTATGATTTACTAGAATCTATTACGAATACTGCACAACCAGTAATCAGTTAACAATATGCCAAATGCATCTAAGAATCAGTTACGATTAGATTTGAATTCACTACTATTCTTGAAAATTTGTGGGATTTTCCATCAGGATATAATAAAAAGTGATGAGCGACTAGCAGAAGTGACTGTTATTTGAGTGATGACTGAAGAAATTAAAAAAATATATATTTTACTGTTTATATTTCTCATTTGTTTAAAAACTGTTTTATTTTTTTTACTTTTTTATAAATTATTTTCCTTATTGCTTATTTTTTTAATTTTTATTTTTTCCAAGGACAGAAGAGTGATTGGGCAGTTTAAGGGTGTACACTGGCCCTGAAGGGGTCAAGACAATGCTTCACGAATTCCTGATTGACTTAAGAACACAGGAACAGGATCGGGGTGTGGAGGCAGTTTATCCATGAACCCCTCCGGAACTGGACCAGGAACAGGATTATGAGTCGAGAGTAGCGATGGCTGATCAGGAGCGAAGCCATGAGCCGGAAAACCGTGTCGAGCTTCGGTGGAGAGGCGGGTGGAGGAGGGAGCAGGAGATCTCATTGACACGGCGATTTCATCTAGGGCCCTTTGTCGCTCGGCCACGATGGTGTGGTGAATTCAAGGATCAAGGAAAAAATCCCTCCTCGACCTCTCCCAGCTCACCATGGAGAAGGCTGCCAGCTATTTCCAGCCTTCTCCATGGTGAGCTGGGAGAGGTCACCAGGTGAAAAAATTATTTGGCCAGAACCTCTCCCCTCTTGAATTCCCTCCCCATTCCTCCCGCTTGGTCCCGTTGGCTGGTTCCTTCTGTCAAAATGTGGGTTTTATGTCAACCAGTATGCAGGGAAGAACTCCTGAAGCTCGAAGTTTGCAGGTAAGACGACACTTTATTGCTCATAGCTGAACATGGAAAGGGTACCAGGCGTGCACACAAACACAAACAACACATAAGGAACCAGCGGGGAACAAAGTAAACTAACGGGCTTAAACACAAAAGTGGACAGCAGGGGAATCAATGACACACGTGACCAGACAATCAGGGGAAAACACAGAACAGGTGTGGGCTCGGGGTGCACGGAGACAGAAAACAAAGGACTAGACCAGGTAAAATAACAAAACACAAACTCAAGAACTCAAAGCACAAGCAGGTATGACATTTAGTTCTAGTCGTGGATTTAAATTTGGGCCTGGAACTTTCTTTGTAGGTCTTGTGTGTTACTTTGAGTTTCTCCTACAGTTCAAACACATGTGTCTTAGATTAATTAGAGATTCTGAGCTGCCCTTAAGTTTGAAGGCAAGCGTCAGTGCCAGCACTTCACTCTCCCCACCCCCGCAACCATGCAAGCCTGTCAAACTGAAGTTTGAAAATACACTCTACGCAGCATCAAAATGTGTAATAAGTACATGCAAAATGAAGAAATAACACCAATTTGATATTAAAACAGACAAGAGTTGACCATGTACATAAAATGTTAAATTTGTTTTTAATTTAGTATTTTAAATTTTGCAAAAGTACTGCTTTGACATGAACCCTTGTCAGGAGAGGAAACCAAGGGAACTCTTCAAAATCTTCTTAGAGAATGGAGACTGATTACTGTGAAAGGGTTGGGTTGTAAGCCAAACCAAAATCTTTTCTTAGCCTGGCTCAAGCAAGTGTTGTGCTGTAGTTAAACTGTTAAACCCAAACAGAACAAAACATCTTCTATTGCTTTGCATTGATTTGGCCTTGTTTGCAACATTGGGGCTAGAATGAACTTTCAGTGCCTAATAGGAACATCCAAGAATTTCATTTTTGTAGTCAAGGACAAAACATGCCTTGGATACATTGAGCTTCCAGAATTAGCCAATGTTGAATGGCTTTCCATACTTATTGAATATTGTTTTACATTATTTCCACCCTATGGTCTCTCAACAGACCCCTGAAAGTTTCCAGACAGGAAATATAATATTGTGGGAGGTTACGTCATACTTGGCTTAGTGTCAGATTTCTCAGGGTGCTGCTGAACTGCCTCAGCTGTGACTGGATTAGCAGAAGGCTGGGGTCTAGTTATTTAAGCAGTCGGAAAGCTGTATGGTGCTTCAATCAGTTTACTGAATGGTGCCCATGTCACTGGTTCTGCCCACCTGATTAGAGGCACTTCAGTGTATATTCACTTGTATACCAATAAGGTGACAAAGAAATTATTTAGCAAAACATTGGGTTTGTTTTTTATGGTAAGGAGGGTTTTAACCCTCTACCTTGAGATCACAGGATAAGGTTATTCTGATTTTGACTGAAGCATAAAAGCCATTTGGTTCATTTCTTTTGACCTCTTTCTCTTGCCTTGGATACCAAACTCTTGAATATAATCCAAGAGCATTGATAAGGCATCAGTGGAATGACTTTAAATATTGCATGACTGAGCTTAAACTAAATAGGACAAATCATACTCAGGAGTTTGTTTGTTCAGCAACCCTATCCTTACTGGATGGTCTCATGGATGAAGGTATTGTGGCCCTTAACATAGTGAACTCTAAAAGTAGTCATCGCTCAGTGCTTCTGTGTTTAGCTGTAATTGTTTTTCTGACACATAGACAGAACTTCTGTTGTTATTACCTGTGTGTTCTCCTTTTTTTTCCAATAGAAAGTACAACTGTCTGTGATCTACTGATTTGTGACCTGGATGAAGAAATTATGTGTTTTTTTAGTAATTTGGGTTGACTGACCTTTTCTGGGAAGGTTCACAACTACTGGATATTTTCTCCAGTTGTGGATTATGGATCTCACTTTGGTTAGGTTGAGTCCTGAAGTCTTAGAAATGTTTTTTTGACCTTTTCCCGACTGGTAGATTTCAATTAAGTTGTTTTTCAGCAGTTTTATTTTTATTTTTTTAGATGATGTGTTGCTTATTAAGATATTTTAATCATCAGATAGGTTCTTTTTAAACTATTCAGTATATCTGCAGGTGAGGTAATCATGCCTGGGTTTGGCTTGTGAAATTAAACTCAGCTTTCAGTTTCAGTTTATAAGTGTTCAATTTAAGTAAACTGAACAAAACTGCATTTTTAAGGAAATTGTTTACAAGAGCAAATCCATTATTTCAGGAAAACACCCAAGAGAAGACTTGAATGTTATCAGTTTCTCTGGTTTTCTGAGGCAGGGAACACCACAGAAACTGTTTATGATGAATGTAGCCATGCAACCTGTCGGGGGATGTCTTTGCAAAATGTGTGAGGAGGACATGATGGGCATAGTGAAGATGAACAACTGAGACAAAAGGCTCACTGCAGAGTATAGCCCCTGTGATGTATTACCTGGCGTCACCCCTGTAGTGAAGTTCTGTGTTTTTCAGCGTCAATGTGCAGCGGAACTGCAGGAAACCAAGCAACCCCAGCGATCCCTACTTTGCTGACACTTATTAACTTTTGAGATAAGCATAAAGAAAAGTCACCATATAGAAAAGAGGTTAAAGAGATCGATGTAGAGTATGTTTTTCAGAGCTCAACATACAAATAAGGGTTGTGTTTTGACCAAAACACTAACTTAAATATAATAAATAAAAACATCAGATAAAATAAGAACTGAAGGATGAGAAATCTTGAAGAAAAAAAAGATTACCTCAAGGCAGGTGTAGATGAGCCCCAGGCAGAGTTTCAATAAACTACTTGCAAAACTAGGAGACAAAAGACAAAGCTTCTGGGCAGGAGGGACCTCCAGGGTTACTCTTTATGCTGTTTAACATAAACAGAGGGCATGAATATCAAATGCACAACCTGGCCTCTTTCATTTTCTTGTCCATCACATTTATATTTTTTTTAACTGCAATGTCTGAAGGCAGCATTCTTTCACTCAGCATTTAGATTTCATTATGCCCTGCTCTAGCTCACCGTAGTGGATTTAATCAAGGGTCTAATCATACTGTTGCCACTAATCACAAATACGTCTTGAGATCAATATGCATTTCACACATGCAGAGCCCTCTTAGCAGAAAACACTGCAGAGCGTGTTGCATCTTGTGGAAAAATCAAGCAGCTAGAGTGTTCCATGAATTAAACATGAAAATCATAGTGGCACAGCCTAAACCTCCTGCATTCTTTAACGACAAATGTGACCCGTAATGAATAATGCATTAGGATGCTATAAATCTACTAAGTGAACTGTAATTGGATTAATCTGGTCATTAATTAAATGGAATGACTGGGGAAACACCTCAGTAAGTAAATTCCTACTTGGGAAAAAATCTAAGACTTTTGTATAATTTACATTCAAGCTCCGATACAGTCATGGTAAAAAGCTGTCTATCATTTTACAAGTAGACTTCCCATATATCTGACTAAACGGTTTATTTATTGGGCTGTTACCTTCTGGAACTACTATGACATTAATGCTAAGCTGAAACAACCAACTTTCCATGAGAGTAGTTTGTGATTCAATCTACCTCTTTTACCTATATGCATTTTCCTTCATGCTCACAGACCAATCCCAGGATACAGCCAACCTATAAAAAAAACCAAACCACAGCTCAAAACAACCTACCTGAATACACTAGATAATCCGCCCTCAAAGTAACCCACCATCAGGGAAAGTACTTTACATATTTTCTCATACTTGCATAATGACAAAATCCAATTCCATCCTTTACAAGACTTTGTGGGAACACTGAACATTGCTGACAATGAAGCAGTCAAACTAACAAATGGTACCAATCATGTTCTTCCAACTCAACTCTTGCCTTCGTGAAGGAATGAAACTACATTGACAGTCAGAATATGACTTAGCATTTAAATCAGTGTTTGACACAGTTTTAATTGACTGCCAGTTTTTGACTCCTATATTAAAGTTCCCATTTTAAAAATGCTGTTGTCAGTGAAATCTGCACCTGTAGACAGCTTTAATATTGCTTTATGCCTCCAAAACACTCTAAAGGGAAATCTGATGTGCATTCAAAAACATATGATAAATTGTTGTAAGTCAACAGTGCTGAAAAACAGGTAAGCTTTGCAGCATCTTGACAATGATTTTCAAAAAACACTTAGAATATTTGTACATTTCAGTGTTTCTGCTACATTCTACAATCCGTGACAATCCGTGACGGCCAGGGATGTATTCAACTCCCACCTCCAGGAGAGCTTTGACCAGATTCCGGGGGATGTTGGAGACATAGAGTCCGAGTGGACCATGTTCTCCGCATCTATTGTCGATGCTGCTGCCCGTAGCTGCGGCCGTAAGGTCTGCGGGTGCCTGTCGCGGCGGCAATCCCAGAACCCGGTGGTGGGAACCCGGCAGTAAGGGATGCTGTCAAGCTGAAGAAGGAGCCCATTCGGCTGTGGTTGGCTTGTGGGACTCCTGAGGCGGCTGACGGGTACCGTGAGGCCAAGCGTGCTGCAGCCCGAGCTGTGGCAGAGGCAAAAACTCGGGCCTGGGAGGAGTTCGGTGAGGCCATGGAGAAGGACTACTGGTCGGCCCCACAAAAGTCTGGCAAACCCTTTCCCGGGCCCCTAGGGGGGGAAGCAGTGCTTCGCCAACACCGTTTATAGTGGGGGTGGGGGCTGCTGACCTTGTCTGGGAATTTTTGGGGGGTGGAAGGGGTTAATTCGGAGAATCTCCTCATCCTGCCATCACGCATTCCCTGGTGGAAACAGAGGTGGGGACTCGGGGTTGACTCTTTCATCACCCAGGCTGAAGTCACCGAGGTGGTTAAAAGCTCCGGGGGCAAGGCTTCGGGGGTGGAAACCGCCCTAAGTACCTCAATTCTCTGGATGTTGTGGGGCTGTCATGGTTGACACGCCCTTCAAAATGGGTGGGTCGGGGGAAGTACCTCTGGACTGGCAGACCGGGTGGTGGTCCCCTTCATAAAAAGGGGGACCGGAGGGGGTGTTCCAACTACGGGGGATCACACTCCTCAGACTCCCCTGGTAAGGCCTACG
The DNA here is from genome assembly GCA_036173005.1 of Crenichthys baileyi. Classification (NCBI taxonomy): domain Eukaryota; kingdom Metazoa; phylum Chordata; class Actinopteri; order Cyprinodontiformes; family Goodeidae; genus Crenichthys; species Crenichthys baileyi. Next base: position 443,692 of record JAHHUM010000331.1, read on the forward strand.
CCGGGTATTGGAGAGGAGGTCCCCGGCCGATAGTCGAACCTCGGCCTTCAGGAGGGGAAAGGGTGTGGTTTTCGTCCCGCCGTGGGAACACTGGACCCGCTCTATACCCTCTACAGGGTACTCGAGGGCTCATGGGAGTTTCCCAACCGGTTTTCAATGTGTTTTGTGGACCTGGGGAAAGACATTCGACTGTGTCCCTCGTGATGCCTTTTGGAGGGTGCTCCAGGAGTATGGAATCGGGGGCCCTTTATTAGGGGCCATCCGATCCCTGTACGAGCGGGAGGCAGGGGTTTGGTCCGCATTGCCGGCACTAAGTCGGACCTGTTCCCGGTGCATGTTGGGGCTCCAGCAGGGCTGCCCTTTGTCACCGGTCCCTTTCATAACTTTTATGGGGCGGATTTCTAACCCCCAAGGGCCGGGGGGGGTCTGGTTTTGAGGACCAGTGGATTTCGTCTCTTCTTTTTGCAGATGACGTGGTCCTGCTGGCCTCCTCTAGCCAAAAACCAAGGCGCCCGGGGCGGTTCACAGCCGAGTGTGAAGTGGCTGGGGATGAAGATCAGCTCCTCCAAGTCAGAGGCCATGGTACTTGCCGGGAAAAGGGGGCTTGTCCTCTTTGGTTGGAGGGGAGTTCCTGCCTCCAAGTGGAGGAGTTCAAGTATCCGGGGTCTTGTTCACGAGTGAGGGGAAAAAGAAGGGGAGATCGACAGACGGATCAGTGCGGCTGCCGCAGTAATGGGGGGGGCGTGCCGGTCCGTTGCGGTGAAGAGAGAGCTGAGCCGAAAAGCGAAGCTTTCGATTTTACCGGTCCGGTCTACGTTTTCCCCCCTACCTATGGCCATGAATTTGGGTCATGACCCAAAGAACGAGATCCCGATACAAGCGGCTGAAATGAGCTTCCTCCGTAGGGTGGCCGGGGCACTCCCTTAGAGATAGGGGAGGAGCTCGCATCCGGGAGGGGCTCGGGGGTTAGAGCCGCTGCTCCTCCAAACGGGGAAAAGCCAGTTAGGGGGCTGGGGCATCTATACCGGGGCCCCCTGGACACCTTCCTCGGGAGGTGTTCCAGGCATGTCCCACCGGGAGAGGCCCAGGGGACCGCCCAGGGAACGCTGGAGGGACTATGTGTTTTTGGGGCCCCCGGCCTGGAAAGCCTTGGGCTCCCCCCGGAGGAGCTGGAGGAGGTTGGGGAGAGGGGACGTCTGGGTGTCTCTGCTGAGTCTGCTGCCCCCGCGACCCGGTTCCGGATAAGCGGAAGACGACGAGTACGAGTGTTTCTGCTTTGGCTGGGTTGGTTTGGGTTTAAACGTTCAGAGTCCAAAACCAGATGATCACATCTTTTTGTGATGGGGGGGACTGGATACCTAAAGCTTCAGGTCAGAGCTTGCTATCCTGTTTCAAAGAGAAAATAGGGTTCAAATATTCCATCTATTTCACTTCAGTTGAATCACAATGATTGCTTCTGTAGCTTTGTTTATTACCGTCTCAGTTCAGTGGAGAATAGGATTTCCCTTTACACGTAGGCAGAAAGAAAAGTGTTTGCACTGAACTTCCTGTTTTAAACTTTTGTGTTTCTGTAAGTATTTCAATGTTCTCTCCTTTCAGTCAAAGTGTATGTTAAGCATGTTGGGATTTAAATTTGATAAAAGTTTTTTTTTCTTCAAATGACATTTAAAGAAAATTTTGGTTCTAGTGCTTTAACATTTAGCTTAGTAACATGCTGACAGTGTGACTGCACTGTAATTATCAGAATGTCAGTCTTTCCTTTGAGTAGCCTCTTCTGGGCTCATGGGCTCCCTTGAAAAATCCATTTACATTTTCATTATTTAATCACAGTGTTGAGAGTGATGTTAAAGAAAGCAGTGTAGCTGGAAAGACACTAGATTCTTGGCCATTTATGACAGTGGAAATGATCCTGGTCACACTATCCTCATAATTAAGAGGCTACAAAAAACAAGTGTAGAGAAAAACATTACTTTAAGAGGAGAAGTTTGTGTATTTTTATGTTCTAGCTTAACACAAAAGGCCAAACTATTTAGCTGACAAAAGATAATCTTCTCTAATCTCTGTGTTTGCCACTTTTCCCACCTATGCCATTCATCTGGTAAAATAACAGTAGAATAAAACCATAGAATTTAAGTAAAGCGTCCTTTGTTGAAACAAAGCTAACCTTAACCTTATGTTTATGTTTATTGGTGAAAGGTGCAGAATCATCAGTTATTAACTCATTTTAGCTGACCTTATAGGACCTTGTGATGGAGTGTTGACCTGTGCAGGGTCTACCTTGCCTCTCGCCCGATGACTGCTGCTAGAGTTAGCTCCCCCTGTCACAATCCACATATGTTTGGTTTGTGTTTTTCTTTTGTATTTGTGTTTTGACCCTTTCCTTGCTGTTTATATGATCTTAAGGTCTTGCATTATTTGTTAAATTCCTTGTGGTCATTATTGTTAATTAAGTTACATTATTAGCTAATTTCTTTGTATTTAGTTTCTTAGTTTATTCCCAAATTCTGTCCTTTGTATCTTCAGAATTATTTTTTTGTTAGATTTTCCCCCTGGGTTTGATCATTTCTTTGTGTTTCTGTTCAGCTCCATTTAGGTTAATTAGCCTTCTTCCTTCAACTGCCCTTCTTTTACTTTGGCATAGCTGCTCCACATTTCCACTGATCAGCCTATCTGGTTTCTTTGTTTTTTTCCACCCCTGCATCAATATTTATGCTCTTGACTGCTGATCTCTGTTGGATTCTTCTATTTTAATAATCATTCCATGCCATTCTGTTTCCTGAGCTCACAGGTTTTTCGCGAAAGACCATTGTGTAATTTAGTATTTTTTTTTATTGAAAATGCAGTATTCGGTTTCACCTCAGTTTGTCTCTACATTTAAGCCCATTATCAAACCAAAACATGACACATCCCACTGACACCCCCTGTATTGGAGGCAGGCAGATGGACGGACAGACAGACGAACTGACGAACGGTCGGTCGAGTTTATCACTATTCAGACTAGGATTCTGTTTGATTTCTTGATGATATCACCTTTAGGTATTTTCTCTCCATGAACATGTGAATTATGAAATATAACCTCAAGCAATATCTTCTCACAAAGTGAGCACAAAGAACTGACAGCAATCACAGGAGGAACTCAGCTATGAGTTTGTGAATGCATCACAATCAAAAGGCAAGTTAGACTTTCATTGAAGTTAGAAAATTTTTTTATATTTTTTAAATTTAAATTTAAGGTTTCATACCTCTTTTACGAGCCATTGAGTGACAACTGTACAGTGGGGAGGACAAGTATTTGATACACAATCGATTTTGCAGGTTTTCCCACTTGCAAAACATGTAGAAGTCCATAATTTTTTATCATAGGTACTCTTCAACCTTGAGTGACGGAATCTAAAACAAAAAAGCAGAACATCACATTGTGTGATTTTTAAGGAATTAATTTGCATTTACTGCACAAGCATTTGATCACCTAATAACCAGTAAGAATCAAGGCTTTCACAGGCCTGTTAATTCTTCTTTAAAAAGCCCTCCTGTTCTCCCCTCATTACCTGTATTAACTGCACCTGTTGGAACTCACAAGACACCTGTTCACACAGTCAGTCAAACAAACTCCAACCTCTCAACAATGGCCAAGACCAGAGAGCTGTGTAATGACATCAGTGATAAAATAGTAGAACTGCACAAGGCTGGGATGGGCTACAGGAAAATAGCCAAGCAGCTTGGTGGGAAGGCAACAAATGTTGGCGCATTTATAAGAAAATGGAAGAAGTTCAAGATGACAGTCAATCTCCCTTGGCCTGGGGCTCCGTGCAAGATCTCACCTTGTGGGGCATCAGTAAACATGAGGAAGGTGAGGGATCAGCCCAGAACTACACGGCAAGACCTGGTGAATGACCTGAAGAGAGTTGGGACCACAGTCTCAAAGAAGACCATTAGTAACACATTACGCCACCATGGATTCAAATCCCGCAGCGCATGTTCTTCCCTCTCAAGGGATATTTTTATTAGTAAACTATAACCATTATCTAGCACTTATTTTGGAGTGGAAGGGAACTAAGCTTATTAAATAAGCATAATAAACTTCAAATATTTATCTGAATCAGACTTCAGTCAGTGAATCTACTATTGGCATCAAAAATCGAACTGATTTGTTTTTTACGTTCGTCTGCAAGCTGTGCAAAGAGGACAGATGCACTTGTGTACTTGACATGAAAGGCATATGAAAGGCATATGGTGGAGACAGATGCCAGTTTAATAGTCTGTAAAACATGGACATGTTTAGTTAAACTCAAATACTGTGTAAATTAGGTATAAAGTATGCAGAATTACTTTTTTGTTTGAGTTTCTTATACGGCTGAAATCTGCCTTACTCTGATAAGCTCTTAGCTTCTACTGTTCTTTATATGTGCTGGTATTTTCAGACATATTTCTACACATGACTATTGTCTCTAACAACTACTAATTACAGCTTCATTAAATCCCACACAAAAAATTTACTATTTTCTAACACTATTAATATATTTTGGTGCTACCTGTCATTTAGGCTCCCCTTAAACCTAACTAATATAAGGTTTGTATCCCAATTAGGAATTCCTAAACATTTCAGCCTGTGACCCTATTGGCAACCTTGCGACCCCCTAAAAAAACATTATTTCACTGTATATTTATTTAATAAAATAAATATACAGTGAAATAATAAATAACTTATTAAAATGACATTTAATATTTAATTTTGTTGTTTAAAATTTATATTTAATTAATGTGACAATTATTTAATTGTGCATTTCATAATTTAATGGTATATTTATGTATTTAATGGGACATTTAATATACAATTTTTTATTTTATGATATATTTAGTTACTTAATTTTGTCCCTTTTGACCTCCCGTACACCTCAGGAGCCACAACACGATGATTCTGAAAATAACTTTGCAGTTGTTTTCGTTTTTAAACATGTTTTGTTTATACCCACTTATCTGTGCAGGGTTGGTGAGGCTGGAGAGATTGGTGCTTACTACAAAATTCACCAACACAGACATCTCTTCATAGCAGTCATCCATAACCTCTTGACCTTGCAGGGTTTAGGAGTGCTGGTGCCTTTCTCCAGCCATCATTGTGCGAGAGGCAGAGTACACCCTGTACAGGACAGCAGTTCATCAAAACAGCATGCACAACTAAACTCAAAATTCACCAATATTGGTGTCTCTAGATTGTTATGAAATAACTTTAATATTCGTTTTAGAATTCTTTTACTTATTTCTAAGTCATTTAATGGTCTAGCTCATATTCTCGGAACCACTGCATCTGTATGTATCAACACACTGTCCGGGTTTAGTAGATCACTTGCTTTAACTTTGATTGTTTCAGAGATGTGACACAGACCCAGAAGCGATAGAGCTCTGAAGAGCTGCTCTAAAACCTGTGGAATGTACAATGGCGAAACATTGTTCATTAGGCGCCTTCGCTTACTACATTTAAAGTGTTTTATAAATAAATTGGTGTGGTGTGGCATGGTACAGTACCAATATTTTTGGTTATTCTTCTACTAAATATTCAAGGCATAGACAGCTCTTTAGTCTGGATGCTAGAAAGCCCAATAAACGAGTGACATGTAAACATTTTTCTTTCAGCATATTTATTCATGAGAACACATATTTGTTAAATCAATGAAGTAATGATGCAAGCCTGCTAAAATGTACCGATCAAGAAGACAAGACGCAGTCTGACAAAAGTTGCCATGCTGCAACAGATGTTGCAGCATGGCAACTGAAGTTCTATATATTGATCATAGATACATGTGACAAAAAATGAAACTAATTAAGTAATTTCTGCTTTAAATAAGTTCTGATTTTGAATTAAATGTGAAAAATAATAATAATCGAAATCCAACTCTATGATCAAACGAAGACACATGGGACTCATTATAAATTCCCCATGTAATATGTTGTACTAATAAATAGTAAATGAAAGCCATTATTCCCATTTCAACATGTACCGCTAGCAATTCAAGAAGTCTGGACGGAAAAAATTGAGTAGCATCACTAGACTACAACACCATCCAACAAACTCAATTCAGCACCCATCCATGCTGGCCAATAAGTGTTCTTCCCCAATTCGACCAAGGAAATTGTCAAAACTTGCAAGGAAAATAGTCTGAAGATTGTGGAATACTTCAGGTAAAATGCACGCAGCAGGGTGAGATTCACAAATGGCTGTTTTAGCCTTCTCTTAATGTGAAAGCGAATAAAGAGAAGCTTCTTTTTGCCAGCAGGCATGCTGAGAGACTCAATATTCAGATGCTACAATTATCGTAATGTTGTGGATGCGCAGCCAGTCTTACTGAGGCTGGGAGCTCTGCGGTAGCACAGCAAAACCTAACACTTTTTTCTTTAAATGTATTAAAATTCTTTAATTATTCCCCTAAATTAATTCCCTTACTATTAAATAGTTAAAATGTACTGCAGAAGCATTTGGCTCTAATTGCTAATAATTACACTGTGTACTTCCATTACCCGGTGGATTTACAGCTAAGCAGAAAAAAAAACAGACTGATTAGTTTCTCCTGTACAAAAAATGAAGTCACCAGATACTAAAGTTTATTATGATTTTACCTGCTGCTTCACAAACTTTTCTGCTTTTTCTGATGTCTGCTACAGACTGAGGGATATAAAAGAAAAACATATTTGCATTTCAGAGACACTGAGTTTTTTTTAGTGACCCAGCTTCTACTGTAATGCATTTTTCATTGTTTACTGTAACTCTAGATTCCTATTGCCCATGGTTAAATTTTGTCAAGTTTTATTTAGTATTGTTACTTGATTGGCTTGATTTTGCTGGACATATTTTCACTCTACAGGGTGTGGATATAAGGCTGACCAACAGAGGTCACAATTAAAAAAGAGAACCTTTACATTTCTAAAAAATGATGCAAAGGAAAAGCAATTCCAATTGTCAATTGACTTCAACCTTGTTCACTAAATCCCCACAGTCTCTTGGTTTGGATCAATTTATCCCCCCCTCTATTCTGAAGAAAATGAAAAAATCTGTGTAAGCTTAAAAGATGACTTTTTAACCACAGAGCAAAAGCCGCAAGTCTTTTTCTCCTTAGCCCAGATCGGCAACGCTGACAATGGCAACTTTCAGGGTGTGGTTCAGGTAGATAAAGATTCTTGTCTTTCTTCCAGGAGGCAGACGGAAATAGTGGTGGAGAGTTGGAGGGTGGACAGGCAGTTCATGGTGATGGTGGTTTTGGTTTTTGTTCTTATTTGGTTTTTGTTCTTATTTGTCTGACAGATTCCAGTTTGTTCATGTAAATGATAAATCATCTTTAAACTCCAGGGTTAATTGTGGAGTACCACAGGGTTCAGTACTTGGGCCAATTCTCTTTACTATATATATGCTTCCAATAGGTAAAATTATCAGGCAGCATAGAATAAATTTTCACTGTTACGCTGATGACACTCAGCTTTACTTATCCATAAATCCTGATGAGCCCAACCAGTCAGATAGACTACAAGCCTGTCTTGAAGACATAAAAACTTGGATGACCTTAAATTTTCTGCTTCTAAATTCAGACAAGACAGAAGTTCTCGTCTTTGGACCGGAGTCTTTAAAAATGAAACTGCTTAGTCAATCACTTAACCTGGATGGCATTAAATTGACCTCCGACAATAAAGTAAAAAACCTTGGTGTTATTTTTGACCAGGACATGTAATTTAAATCCCATATTAAACAGGTTTCTAGGTTTTCCTTCTTTCACCTCCGGAACATTGCCAAAATTAGCAATAACCTGTCCAGAAGTGACGCTGAAAAACTAGTCCATGCATTTGTTACTTCAAGGCTGGACTATTGTAATTCTTTACTATCAGGATGTCCACAAAATGCAGTTAAAAGCCTTCAGCTGATTCAAAATGCTGCAGCAAGAGTTCTGATGAAAATTAAAAAGAGAGATCATATTTCCCCTACTTTAGCTTCCCTTCATTGGCTCCCTGTTAAATCCAGAATAGAATTTAAAATTCTCCTCCTCACATATAAAGCCCTTAATGATTTAGCTCCATCATACATCAGAGATCTGATTGTTCCATATGTTCCTAACAGAGCACTTCGTTCTCAGACTGCAGGTTTACTGGTGGTTCCTAGAGTCTCTAGAAGTAGAATGGGAGGCAGATCCTTTAGTTATCAGGCTCCTCTCCTGTGGAACCAGCTCCCAGTTTTAGTCAGTGAGGCGGACAGCCTGTCTACTTTTAAGGCTAGGCTTAAAACTTTCCTTTTTGATAAAGCTTATAGTTAGAATGGCTTAGGATCCTGAGCTATCTTCCTTAGTTTTACCTCTGTCTTCTTCCCTCCCTGTTGGATGGAGTAAGGGGGAGTCAGGTTTAGCTTAAACCGGCTCAGTTATGGTTGAGGTGCAACACAACCTCCATTTCTGCTACCTGTATGACCCCTTCTCTTTTCCAATGGTTATAATCAATCTGACAGAGAGAGGTATCCCAATCGTTGTGGTTTTTAGTATAACAATGGCCGTCAGTGGGCTCTAGATGGACACCCTGTCTACTTTTAAGGCTAGGCTTAAAACTTTCCTTTTTGATAAGCTTATAGTTAGTGGCTTAGGTTATCCTGAGCTATCTCTGTAGTTATGCTGCTATAGGCTTAGGCTGCTGGAGGGACATAATGACCACTTTCACCCTCTTCGCTACATTCTCACACTACTCTTCAAATTTGCATTATTTGCTGTTATTTCAGCTTTTAACTTGGTTATCTCTCTTTCCTCTTCCTAGAAGCTACACCTGGCCTGGCTCTGTGTCTACCTGTGACACCTTTCTGGAGAGGTGCATCGTCCAAGCTTCTGCTGGCAACAACTTAATGCTCACCCTCTACCGATGATCCACATGGCCCTGTCTTTCAGTGTTTAACCCTTTCTCTCTCCTAGACATGGCAATTGACTGAGCTTTTATTGTAACTAATTATATGTGCTCTCTTTCTGACTCTAACCTTGAAAACTGGCTCAGAGTTTATCTGTTCTTTCTTTCTATGTGAAACGAGTAAAGGAGCTACATCCATTAACATTTACTTTTCCTTCCCATAGAAAGTACTCCTGGATCAGTGCTTCTTTGTTCTCTTGTGTCTCTGCTCTGTTCTTTCTAACCCCCAGTCGGTCGTGGCAGATGGCCGCTCACACTGAGCCTGGTTCTGCCTGGAGGTTTCTTCCTGTTAAAAGGGAGTTTTTCCTCTCTACTGTTGCTACATGCATGCTCAGTATGAGGGATTGCTGCAAAGTCAACGCCAGTGACTGTCCACTGTCTCTACATGCTCATCCGGGAGGAGTGAATGCTGCAAGTCACTGACTGGATGCAATCTGCTGGGTTTCCTTAGAGAGAAAAACTTTTTATCCAATTTGAATAAATAACTGAATCTGACTGCACTGTTCAATGGTTAGGACTAATTGGCATGTATGTACCTGACTTTTGTGAAGTGCCTTGAGACGACGTGTTGTGAATTGGCGCTATATAAATAAACTGAATTGAATTGTTTCTAAACCTTACCTGTCAGCTCGCAGTGAATTCATACATTTAATTCCCAAATAACTTTCCTTTCCTTTTATGTTTTTTGATGTGGTAGCCAAGTAGACTGATAACTGTGATGAGTAATTTTAAAAGTTTTAAGTATTGCTGTGGATGAACATGCTTTTATATTGATAGATGACATTTACCATATGAAAGTCCCTGCTGTAATGACTCAGAAGATTCATGCCATGATGTAAAATGCTATTGAAATGTTGATGTGCTCTTGATGTGGATAGAAGTAATTAGAAAAAATGTAATGTAAATTGCAAAATGATTAATTATCTTTGAACTTTACAATTATTAATTTTATTACAATTATTTGTCATGCACTTCACAAATGTGGCCTTTAGAACAGACTTGTAACAATAAAGTCATGATTGAAAGAAAGCTATAATAAGTCATAAAGGTTACCTCAATCCACTAAGGGCATAGCAGATATGTAGAAGAAAGTCGTTTGAGCAGATGAGATGAAATTTGAACGTTGTTGTCTTCTAACTCCAGTCCTGGAGAGCTACTCTCCTGCAACGTTTAGATGCATGCCTGCTCCGGCACACCTGAATTAAATGAATTGCTCATTACCAGGCCGCTGAAGAACTTCATGACATGATGAGGAGGTAATTCAGTCATTTGATTCAGGTATGTTGGAGCAGGGATGCATCTAAAAGTTCCAGGAGAGTAGCTCTCCAGGACTGGAGTTGGAGATCCCTGATAAAATGCAAAGGATATTCAAGAGTTAAAATGACCCAAGCAAAGTCCAGACCTAAATAAAAATTGTGAATATATGGCAAGATTTGAAAGTTGATGTTCACACTCTCCATCCAATCTTCCCAAGTCTGAGATAATATGAGTTTCTCAAAAATTTCATTTAATAGATGTGCAAAGCTGATAGAGACACCCCAAAAGACTTGCTGGTGATTCTATAAAGCATTGACTCAAAGTCCTAAACACAAATGTGTGGCACATTTTTCAGTTTTTTATTTCTTTAAAAAAACAAAAGACATGTCTAATTTTCCTTCTAGTTAACAATTTTGTTTATGGTTATGACGCACCTAAGGGTGTGTGAATATTTTTGCGACACAGTGGGTGAACTATTTCCTAACAGCCCCCTTTATTATCTCTTCCTTCTCTGCGTCTCCTTACATCACATGCACACATCTGGAGGGAAAAAGAGCAAGACATTACAGTCTAGACTGCGCAAATTCAGAAGACATTTTTATATATGTGACTGTTTTTTTAATCTGTTTTTTTTTTTTTTTTTAAGTGATAATAAAATTAAATGCAGGTCCTGCTATGAACAACATAGACAAATTTCAAGTATAAACCCCAGCAAGACTCTCAGATTACTCAGGACGCGCATCAGGAATTCTCCAGTCTCCATGGGGGCTGAGAAAAGCGTTAAATCTCCCTTCCCCCTCCCTTCCTCCCTCTCTGCCCCTGAATCTTTCAGGACCGTGGCTGCGCTCCTAACTGTGCGCGTCAACAACCGGTCTTCAGCTCGGGACGAAGCCCCACGCAGCTGCTGTGGTTCCTCAGTGCTGGAGACGGCACAGACAGGAGTGGAGCCTCTTCTCTGTCTCTGCTGGGATATTCACCTCCGATGGACTAATCTAAGAAGAATCGTCCCCTTTCCTGCCATCATGACCCATTAGTTTTATGATTGCAAGTATCGTTTTAAGGAAAAAAGAACTTGTATAAACCTCGAACGAACCAATCGCTTCCGGGTTTAATGTGTTTTATGTGTTTGCGCTCCACAGTAAGGTAAACTGGTACAATTTACAGTGTCTCGGCTTGTGCAATTATCCCGTGGATGCGGCCATCGGGGTCGTTGTGTGAGCCCAGCAGGATCAACCTGTCATAGGGCATCATGATTTCTCTGCTTCTTCGTATACGGATGAGGAACATCTCGCCGGAGATGCTGATTTTTCTGCCAGTTTTGTGTTTTTTACCTCTGACCGGAGCGGCTCCTTCTCTGAATACCGAGCAGCTGGACATGGGGGTGGTAAGTTGATATTATTATTTTTTACCTTGGGGTGGGAAGTTCTGCTCTCTAAGGCGGTAAGAAGTTGGATCCAGTGCAGTTGAAGTGTTAGATGTGCAGTTCCCATTACTTTCAGATGTCGCTCTCTGATCCCCGCATCAGACCGTCGCTGCATCAGGGGGGATCTCAACTGCATGAGCGAACTGAGGGGATAAAAGTGATTTCGAAGTTCAAATCACTGTTCATGTAGGCCTAATGGCTTGCAATAAATAAATGTGAATATATTTATTTGCCTTGGCGGGATATCGACCTCCCCCACAGCATGCTGACATAGTATATATATATATATATATATATATATATATATATATATATCCTGCGGTGATGTATTGCAATCGGGGTTCACTACCAGCACAAAGACGCCCCAAGTCACAAGGCGTTAAAGGGACATTCATCTCAACAGTTCAAACTGTGTTGCTTAAAACGAGGTGAGATGAAGCATTAATTAGTGATAATTGGGCACTGGAATATATTAACCTGATGTTTGCAGGATGAGACTTGGTGATTTACAGGTTATAGTTAATGCCATTCATTTTTTTGAATATTCTTATTAATAAGCAATTTCTTGAATAGTAACAATTTGTTTCACTTTGTATTTGGAGTTTACTGAACAGAGGACATGTACAGAAAGTAAGCATGTGATTAGTCATAGTAATTGCGTAAATAGCTTTAGCAATAGAGTTGCACCATTTAATCCACCAGAGATTATAATACCCCAAATTTTCACTTGATTAACTCCAATCGATGATTGACAGATCAAATACTGAAGAAAAAAAAATCATCTGTTCGTCTTGTGTTCATTTAAGATCGGGTACAGAGCTAACTGGTCCAGAAGTGAAACCCAAAAATCCCTCTTCCAGACCAGAACAGAAGAAGTAAAGTTAAGGCCAAAATTATTCATACCCCTGGCAGATTTACAAAATTTCCTTCAAGCAAGTAGGATATTAAATCAGACAGGGATCTCTAAAAAGATAATAAAACAACGTTAGCTGAATAAGTTTGAAAAAACTGATTGATATGGTTTTATTTAAATACACTGTTCTAAATAACCATTGGAAAAATATTTTTTGGCATTACTGCAATTAAACCCTTCTTGCAACTATTGTTTAGATTTTTGCAATTTTTTCACTGGTAGTTTGATGATTTATCTTTGGTGATTAGCTCCAAATTGGAAGTCCTCTTACCATCTTCCTCATCTGTAACTTCCTCCACAGATTTTCTATCAGATTCAACTCCATCTGGTTCACTCCAAAATGTTAAAATTGCTTCCAGACAGAAGAAATCTGTAGGTAAAGTTAAAAGATTACTTTAGACCTAAATTGCCAGGGGTATAAATAGTTTTGTATTTAACTGTATGTAGTTCCTTCAGCAGGTGCTGGGTGTGCCCTTGGGTTTGTTCTTAGTGGTACATGCCCAGAAAACCTATAAAGAGAGTATTCCAGGAGGAATCCTATTCAGATGTATGAACTACCTCAACTGACTTCTTTCGATGCAGAGAAGCAGAGACTCTGCTCCCAGCCCTCCATGGATGTGGAGTTCCTCACTCTGTTTCTTAAGACTAATTCTGCCCACCCAACTCCAGAAGCTAACTTAAGCCTTTTGTATATTGGGTTAGTGTTACTCCATTTTACTATCAGTTGTAAACAAAAAAAAAACTCTGCTTGAGGCAGATACTGACCCCTGACTTAGATGGATCAAGAGTTGAAAAGTATTCTAACTTTCGCTTGGAACAAGCTTAACTTTGAGAGAATGTGGACACGGCTCTCTCTTTGGGAATTCAAGGACCAAATAGCTGTTTAAAGTAACCCTGGTACCCCATGCTTCCACTGCACACCACACAAAATGATTCCAGGGACATCTTTTTTCTCTACAGGCACAAGATATTTGTGTATATGTAGACCACGCAACCAAACTCCCCAGGCCCGCTCAGGAACTCTGCAAGGCTAAAGACCTTTCCACGGCCAGTACAAAAGTCACATTAGAGCTCCTGAATGGTTTGCAGTCTTTTTATTATTGTTATAAAAATGCATCAAAACTAAGACCTTCCACCATTTAAGTCTCTAAATGCGTCAACCTGCAGAATGTACATTGATTAACTTTTCAGAGTTTTCTAAAAATCAAAAAAAGGTTAGGAACATATGTCACTGTTGCCTTGCAGCGAGAAGGTCCTGGGTTCGATTCCCGGCCGGGGGTCTTTCTGCATGGAGTTTGCATGTTCTCCCCGTGCATGCGTGGGTTCTCACCGGGTACTCCGGTTTCCTCCCACAGTCCAAAGACATGCCTGTTAGGTTAATTGGTCACTCTAAATTGCCCTTAGGTGTATGAATGAGTGTGTGCATGGTTGTTTGTGTGTTGCCCTGTGATGGACTGGCGACCTGTCCAGGGTGTACCCCGCCTCTCGCCCGTAGACTGCTGGAGATAGGAACCAGCTCCCCCGCGACCCACTATGAAATAAGCGGTAAAAAAATGAATGAATGAATGAATGAACATATGTCTTGGTAAATAATTAGGATAAACCTGGTAATCCCTTCTTTTTCTGATGGATTCAAGACTACTTAATCTAGATAAGAACATGCAGTGGATTCTTTCTCAATTATATATGATATTCTTTAGTCCTAAGTCCTAAGATAGTCCAAAGGTTGTGTTGGCGCCGACGATGGCAGCCTCGGAGCTTCGCTCTCTCTTTGTTTGTGTGTTTTTATGTTTTTCGAGCCACAGTTCTGTGGTCTCGGGCCACAATTCTGTGGTCTCATTCAGTAGAGAGGAACTTCTCAACATCAGAGAGTCCTCTCTTGGGATTTTTTCAGCATCTTTCACCGATCCGAGGTTCACAGAGCTCCTGGCAAGCAGAGCTGCGGTTCTGTATGGGATACTGCGCCGAAAGCACCGCAGGGGAAAGCGTGCTGGCGCCCTGGTAAAGCTCCGCAAAAGAGGACTTCGTACACCACTGCCTTCAATCCATCTGGCAAATGTCCGTTCTCTAAGCAACAAGATGGACAAGCTGCTTCTTCTCACCGGTAAAAACACGGACCTCCGCGGATCAGCGGTTCTCTGCTTCACCCAGACATGGCTGAGTGACAACATCCTGGACCGCGCACTGCTGATACCAGACTTCCAGCTGTTCAGAGCGGATCGCATCACAGAGCTATCGGGGAAGAAGCGAGGAGGCAGAATCTGCTTTTATATAAACGAAGGTTGGTGCAGAGACATAAAAGTGCTGGGGAAAACATGTAGCCCGGATCTGGAGTTATTTTCCATAATCTGCAAACCGATTTATTCACCGAGAGAGTTTTCCTCGTTTATAATAATCGGCTCATATTTTCCACCGCATGGCTGCACTTCTGCCGAGAAACATCTTGCTGAGCTGATTACAGACGTGGAGAAAAAACACCCTGACTCCTTCATCATAATACTGTGAGATTTTAACAGCGCAAACCTCTCTAATGAGCTCCTCAAATACAGACAGCATATTAAGTGTCCCACCAGAGACAAAAACACACTGGATCTCTGTTACACGGCTTTAAAGGACTCATACCATGCTGTTACCAGGGCTGCTCTGGGTTTCTCGGATCGTTGTCTCATCCACCTCATCCCAACCTACAGACAGAGACTAAGAGCTTCCAAACCCGTGGTTCACACTGTTAAGAAGTGGACTGAGGAATCAAAGCAGATGCTACAGGCCTGCTTTGAATGCACAGACTGGACTGTTTTTGAAACTTCAGCCACTGACTTAAACGAACTAACTGATGTGGTGACATCATACATCAGTTTCTCTGAGGACATGTGTGTGCAGACCAAGACCTTCTGCACCTTTGGGAACAACAAGCCATGGTTTACTCCACACCTCAGGAATCTGCGCAGGGACAAGGAAGAAGATGACAGCAGTGGAGATTGGGCGCGGTACAGGCAGGCCAGGAACAGACTAACAAAGGAGATCAAAGCAGCCAAGAGAGGATACAGTGAGAAGCTGAAAAACAGCCTTTCTACTGGTGATGCTTCAGCTGTATGGGCTGGTCTGTGAAACCTGACTGCCTACAGGAGCCCCCCCACCCATCCTGAACAGAGTCCTCGCCTGGCCAACCGTCTGAATTGCTTCTACTGCAGACATGAAAAGAAGCCGTTCACACCTCAAACCATCTCGTCCACATCCCATTCAGGAACAAATTCCTCCCATAAAGTAACCAACCCCCTACCTTCAGATCCTCTGCCTGCACTAAAGATCCCTGAGGAAGATGTAAATAGGCTCTTTCAGTGCATGAAAACAAAGAAAGCTGGAGGACTTGATAACGTCTCCCCATCATGCCTGAAAGCCTGTGCACATCAACTCGCCCCGATCTTCACCAGGATCTTTAACAAGTCACTGGAGACGTGTGAGGTCCCCTCCTGCCTCAAACGATCCTGCCTGTTCTCTCCCCACTCCTCTTCAACCCCCTACACAAATGACTGCAACTCATCGGACTCGTCCGTGAAACTCCTTAAGTTTGCAGACGACACCACTGTCATTGGACTGATCCAGGACGGTGATGAGTCAGCATGCAGACAGGAGGTGGATCGGCTGATACACTGGTGTGGTCAGAACTACCTGGAACTGAACCCAATCAAGACTGTGGAAATGGTGGTGGACTTTCGGAGAACACCACCCCCATACACCCCCCTCACCATCCTCAACAACACTGTATCGGCTGTGGACCACTTCAGGTTCCTAGGAACCCCCATCTCTGAGGACCCAGAGATGGTCTTCACACATAGACACTGTTCGAAAGAAGGCCCAACAGAGACTGAGGCAACTCAGGAAGTTCAACCTTCCACAGGAGCTGCTGGTCATCTTCTACACTGCCATCATACAGTCTGTCCTGTCTTCATCCATCTCAGTGTGGTTTGGTTCATCCACAAAACAGGACAGGTCCAGACTGCAACAAACAATCAGGTCTGCAGAGAGAATCATCAGGGCTGACCTTCCCTCCATCCAGGACTTATACAGGTCTAGGGTCAGGAAAAGAGCTGCTAAAATCTCTGCAGACCCCACACACCCTGCACACAAACTGTTCAGGGTTTTACCATAAGGCCGCCGCTACAGAGCACTGTTCACAAAAACTAGCCGCCACAGAGACAGTTTCTTCCCCCAGGCTGTTTCTCTGTTGAACATTTAATATAATACCAAAAACAGCATACAGATGTTGCAAATGCACCTTTTTATTTATATATGTGTATATTTGTAAATTGTAAATATGTATATTCTGTAGTGCAAAAGTAAAAAAAAAACAAAAAAACATTAGCAGTATCGGTTGAAACTGGAATGGGCAGGTCTGATCTCAAAGAAAGCCAGAAACCTTTAAAGGCAATGCCTGATTGGTGCATTTCTAATTAAAATCCCTTGACACAACATCTTGATTAATTTTTTTTGGACTGGAGAGACTTTCTTGTTATTCTGCACCATTAAAATTACTCATCTAACATAAATTCCCTCCTCAAAGCACTGATAGATTATTTGTGTCTGCGTCTTCTCCCATTCTCTGTCAATTGATGACAACTATGCAGCTATCATCAGATGTAGGGTTGGATTTGTGTCATACTTTAGCAACTTTAACAGCAGATGTGTTTTTGATGCTGGACCTGCGCCTGTAATCCCAACGGATGACTGTTGTTTTGGGGACAGTCATTCATCTTCTTTGTTTCACAAACCTGCAGACATGATTTGACCACAACTCCACACTTTTGAGGATTACATTGATTTGTGCACAGAGGGGAGAATCCTATTCAAAGGTAGCAAGCTACTATTAAGGATTTGTATACGTTAGATCATGGCATATTGCATCATTTTTGGAACTTCTCTGTTTTTAGTCATGTTTGGGCTTGTAGCTCAAATGTCAGTTCATTATTTGTGTAGTGAGGACGAAGAAATGAGGAGAAATGTTTAACAGCAGATGCTAGAAGAAAATTTGCATGCCAGCCAGGGATTTATAAAAGCTCTTTATGGTGAGCTCTTGCTACCTGTAATTTGCTATTGTGATGAGGGACAGCTTGTAACAAAAATTACAATGCAAAAAACAAAAATTCTGGCTGGCGTCCAGTAGATGCTGTAATTTCGGCTCTGGTTCTGACCAGCATTTTTTTCTCCAGTACATGGATATCACCACCCCAAAAACTGTTTCATAAAAATTGAACAACATTGATTGTGTAAAACATTGCAGCAGTATTAAATTGAATTAGCTGAAAGACTTAGAAAGAATGACTTTTCTATTTGTATTCCTGCCATGCTTTCCATGCTTTACTCAGGATGGTTTAACTGCACTGCAGTAATTATTATTATTCTGAGGACATTTTGTATTATGCCACTTAAACTCTGTAAAGTTCATCAGCAGTTACATTTCCCACAATATCATTTGGCCTTAAAATGTTACCTAAAGCTAATGCTACATATACAATGGGTGATAAGGACATCAAAATCCTGAAATTCTGAATTTGTTAAACATCTGGTGTCATACATTTGATGTCTGATTAAAAATAAAAACAACGTTTTGTACGGAGTGAAGACATAAAAAGAGAAGAGCACTGTAAATGAAACCCCTTTTTTACCAGAGAAGCTTTACGCTCACAAACAACACCCATTGTCATCTCAGTGGTCATGCTACTGATTCCGGCAGAGGTATCCATTTTCACAGTGGTGTGGACAATGTTGTGTCCTTGTCCTTCAGCTTTGGTTTGTTTCTTACTATAAAGCTTTGTAGTGAAACAATTGCTTCATAATGCTGGTGCAAACAATTTTGAACGACTAGAGTGTTTTGCGTTGGTAAGAAGAAATCCTTTCTCTTTATCAGTTTAACACCGTAAATCTCAACCCCTTTTCCTGCATAGCATTGTCTTTGGGGGAGTAAAAGGGCTCACTCAGTCCTTTTTCTGCGTCGCTAATATACAATATTACATCATTGTTCACCTTAAAGTTCGCTGTTCTGTAACATTAAGTCTTTGTTCATACAGTTATGGGGTTTCTGCTTTTAATATGTGTAGAGTTTTTGTTCCATACTCTACTTTAGAGTTTTGTTCCATACTTTTTTTGACTTTAAATTATGACTGAAGTTGCCCTTTAAATGTTTTTTGGCTATACTAGATCTGTTCTTAATTTGTGGTTCTTTTATTTATTGCAGAGTTTTTATAATATCCCAATCCTATTTTCATAATCAAAATTTTATGTTGTTTGATTGGCAAAACTTTCCAAGATTTTAGGGCATTAGCAATATTCAACACATTTATCTCAGGACATGTTTACATCCTCTTGCAACAATTTATTGTGTAGTTGGTTTGTACAAGCCGTTACAAGGAGCAGCTGTCAATGTATTTGTTTTCGGAACCTATGAACTCAAACCAACAGCTTAGATTGTTTACCACAGCAGCACGCTCACTCTAAAAGTACAGTGTTCTTAGATTTAGCAAAGTTTTATCTTTTCGTTTAGAATAAATATTTGATAATTTCTTTATACCTGAAATTTATTTTAATGTACTGTAGTAGAAGAATTAAGAATACAGGCTTTTAGGTTATTCCATCTGAAACACCATTAGAAATTCTTTTTAAATATTGGCCATGAGTATTTGTTTAAAGCATTGAAATGTTATTTTATTTTTGCAATATTTCTTGATAAATTGGGTTATTGTTTAATTTCTGCTCTTACAAAACAATAAGATGCTTTTCACAGTCTCGTGTCCTTTAGTAACATGCCCAGATATTGTGTTTTGTTCCAAGGAATCCCAAGAAAACTTCAACTTCAGTTAGATGCTACTATGTTTACTTAACATTCATAGTTTGTAGTGGAGTATAATTATTGTTTACCTTGTCAAGGAAAAAGACAGATATGTCTGCTGTTGTTTGTTTAGGGAGTTTTGTGATCATGGGAGACAGGATGACTGACAGATGTGCACCCTTCTCCCTTGCGACTGGCTGATTGACTTTTAAATAAGACTTTCTCCCGCATTGATGAAATTGCTCTCAGCTGTTGAGAACAGGTGGATAATTGGCTGTTGAGGGTTTCAGTGGCCTCCTGCATCTCAGCCCATTTGTGTTCATAACTGCCATGTATTTGAGGCTCGGCCGACAAAAACAGTCGTCTACCCGCAGAAGCGTGTCCTGATATCCGGCGTTGTTGCTTCACAGTCCCGTCTCACTTCAAAGCCCTGACAAGGCATTTAGTCGAGCTACAGCACTAGATGTTTCCATCCCCCTTTTTTAGCTATTGTACACAGTGGCCATAATTAGCTGTGCTGTAAACTTCAGCGTGGCTCTTAGGCATCCAGTTTCCAATTTTACATACATCCAGCCTTGAACATGACTGCAAAGCACCAGTTTGCAATTTTAGCATTTGAAAGAGCTTCTATACAACAGCTACAATATTATCACCACTGTGTGTGCTCCATTTATAATGTCACTTAATCCTTCAGGGCTGTTTTCAGCACTAATATAGAATGAGTGACTTCCTATTTGCCTTAAGAAACAATACTGCACTTGTAGCAGCAAACAAAAATATCAGCAAAATACAACTGTGGATACAGAACAGAAGTTACAAAATGTTTCCTACTGTCTTATTTGCCACAAAGTTTTTGTCCATCATTCTGTCTTCTCACATAGCTACAGTTGCCAGAGGTGGTAGAGCTCCCAATCTCCCCCTCTCAAAGGCAGTAAAAATTGTTATTTGTAAGTTCTTTAAACCTCCTTACTATTGTTTTTACTTAATTTTTTCTTTCTTTAATATTATTTAATATCCCCTCCAGTCTACCAGCGCTTTAGCATCTCAGCCATACAGAAAATATACATTAGGTGTGGGCATTAAGGACAGTAAGAGACCATTACACTGGTCAATTATGTTTTCGATATACAGAATGCACGACACCTAAAATGTAATAGCCTACCAACAATTGCAACCAAGCATTCCTTTGTGATTGTAATATTGCACAAACCAACACAGACATGAGTGCTATTTGATATTTTATGCAGTTCTAATTAAAGAAATAAAAAAAACTATATTGCATGATCTTACTGCTTTTATTTAAACATTTAGATATTTATGTAGTTAACAATGCTGTTACTATAACATCACATGTTGCTATAATTACATTATTGTGAAAGCCATGATATCATATTGTCCTTTAATTCTAAAAAGAATTAAGACTTCACAATAGAGAAATTCAACTACCGAAAGTTTTTTTTCTGTTTGTTTTTTTTTTATTTGCAGCATTAATTGCCTTTATTGTTTTGTCATTTGCTTAAGGTAAGCAGGCAGGAAGTGGGGTGGTGAGAGGGGGAAGACATGCAGTACAGGTCACCGGGGCTGCGTCGAGGACTATAGCCTCTGAATATGGGTTCGCGCACTTTCGATACGCATCGCACCCTGACCAAAAGTACTTTTAGCTCTTATTGTTTTCATTGCTGTTTTTTACTTTTGTAATGTAAAATTACAGCCTAATGTTAGACAGTTGGCTAGTTTATTTGCTTCATTAATGAGCCTACAGTCGGCTGTTTATAAAAAGCAACAGATATGCTAAATTCCGTAGCTTCACTGGTAAGACCCAAGCCTTAACAATGTGAGTTCACTGGCTTAATCAAAGAGGTGAGAGGATGAGCAAATACATGGATCAGAATACATTTACATTTACTCGTCCTTTACCAAGGTTAGCATATCTATTGGTTAAATAATAGCTGACTACACACTACTGAGGCAAAAAAGCTCACCTAACTATCAAACTGGGAATAACTGTGCCAGAACTATGTGAGTTTACTGGTTTAAACAAAGAAGTGAGAGGATCAGGGGATAGATAAATAGACAAATAATAACAATTACGGATATTAAGAATAAGGTAGGAAGGGTGCACAACCCAAATTCAGAGGTTTCAGTCCTCGATGCAGGCATCACGGGTTCGACTCCTGGCCAAGGCAACCTTTGCTGCATGTCTTCCCCACCGCCCGTTTCCTGTCAGCTTAGTGTCTGAAAAATGCGAAAAATAAAGGCCACTAGTGCTGGAAATGAACATTAAAAAAAGGATAAGGAAGGACAAGGTAACAGACTGTTAAAAAAAACTAAAATGTCAAAAATTAGAAACAGAGTAGATGTGCTTTTTGTTATGAAGTTTGCTAGGTTTACACTTTGGACGTTTGTTTTTTTAGATCGACTAGCTATGGTAAGTTGTTGTTACCATCTGTTTTTGAATAGTTTGAAAAGTTCAAGCTTTTAATACTGGAAACATGCCATCTTGCCAACAACCAGCTCCATCTTTTATTTAAATGAGGAAAAGATTTAAGATTGGTTTTGAAACACTCAGTTCTTAAAAGTGTGATATCCTTTTAAAAGGTAAGCATGCCTTTGCCCGCACTAAGGCAAAGAAAAAGAGAAACCTTTATAGAATCTGTACAAACATGAAGTTCAGGAAGATTTTACATTCCCCGGACATTCCCAGTATGATGTTACATGGTGGAGCTTGGTTAGGGAAAAAAATGCAATTGTAAAACTGAACACCAACGTACCAAAAACCATCTAAATAATGAAATATTCAGGTCTCAGCATATGACATTACACAGGTTAACATAAAGAAACAAGGCCTGTATCTTTTCTTCAACAACTCATTAAAATCAAATACGTTTTTAATTTTATCCAGTTTGGTCAGTTATCTTTCAATTTGTGCTGATGGAGGCAGTACACCATTTTATACTTGATAACTTAATTTTCAACAGATGTTAAAGCAGTTTTGTTTGCTGCAAATGTTAGGTGTTTAATCTTTCATAGTTGATATTTTAACTTACAAAGTATGGGTTTTATTGGGAAATACTTATAAATACATAAATAACGTTGTAGTTTAGCTTACCATTTGATGCTTTTTTACTTACCTCTACCTCCATGTTCTTTACAGGTTTCCCTCACATGTAGAGTCACATAATGGCTTCAGCTGCCTTAAAAAGTACATGAATAGCAATTTAATCCTGTAAAAACTTAAAAAATGTTTTCCTAGTATCAAATCTCCTGCAGTGTATAAGATTGAGTTTGTCTGTTTCTTACACTTTACGTGTTATAGGAAATAAAAGCAAATGAATGTGTGCTATATGCCTAAGGGGACAACCATTCCCTGCCAGGCTGCTTCTAATTCTCCTTTTTGCCTCCTAATTTCTTCAATGAGAATACCATCTGCTCTGTCCATTGAATAGAACACAAGAAAATAAAAACCCTGTTCCAAGCCACTCTCCTCCACCCACTTCTACCACCACCCTCTCATCTTCTTCCTTCCCCACTAGACCTCATAATACTGAACTCTCATGCAACTAGCCTGCTCAGCTCCACTGCAACCACTCCTCATTAGCTGTCTTTGCCTCTCTAAAGTGTGTGTTTCACCACCGTTTTTTTTCTGTTCCCCCTCAGCTTTTCAATCTCTTTCTTTTAGCTTTCTACTGACAATCCAGGTTGGATGCTTTCCTTTCAACAGCTCATCAAGGTTCTTCTGATTACACCTGAGGGCTCAAGGGTAGACAAGCTGAAAGAGGAAATTGGCTGGAGAAGCAGTTTCAAATAGGTAGAATAGAAGGATTACACACAAAAAAAGAATGATCAATAAGAAATGCTTAAGGGATAAAATGATTTGCTAACTTTTAGATATTAGATTTCAGCAACTTTGATCGGGTCCGTCACTTAGTGGAGATGGGGGGGCCTTTGCACGGTATATTTTGGTTGTGGGTGTTACACTTGGGCCGGCTGGTCGGGTCTTTTTGCTGGTGTGGGGGCACACTCTTGGTCGCCACTGGGTACTTCTGGCTGGTTACTCGTCATTGGGGTACAGTGGCTTCTTCGGTCAGCGGGCTAGGTGTCGGGCTGGGAATCAGGGCTTGAGGGTTTGGGTGGTTCCGGGCGGGGGGTTGGTGTGTTGTTGCCAGTTCTAGTCGGTTCTTGGGGCTCGATGCCCGTCCCTAGCCCTGAGATCCGTGGGGCTCAGTGGTG
Organism: Crenichthys baileyi; assembly: GCA_036173005.1. Classification (NCBI taxonomy): domain Eukaryota; kingdom Metazoa; phylum Chordata; class Actinopteri; order Cyprinodontiformes; family Goodeidae; genus Crenichthys; species Crenichthys baileyi. The sequence goes on from JAHHUM010000331.1 coordinate 467,260, forward strand.
CTGCTGCCATTGGCTGCTGCCATTGTGCCAGTGTCTCCTTCCTTTGATGGATCTCGGTAACTGCCGGTTCCTATTGGTGTCAGCTGGGGTGCTCTCCCAGAGCCAAGCCCTGGGAGGGCAGTTTGCCCCCCAGTCCTGGAGACCTGGTAGAGGAGCGGCCGTCTGAATAAGGTCTGGACTGGAGTTGGGCATCGGGTCTTGGGGGATCTGCTCTGGCATGAAATAGCACTTTATTAAAAGATTACCTAAGTACAATGTCAATGATTAGCAGAATGATTAGTGCTGCTGGAGGGTCTTTGATTGCCTTTAATAGTACTGAAGGCAATTTGGTATCAACCATTTAAACTAATTAACTGTGATGTAAAGGTAATAAGCCACTTTTACAAATAGCCAAAAGGATGAGTTGTTCAAACCAAGAATGATCTTGCTTTACAGAAGCAAGAAACAGAAACTGCTAAGAGCCCAAGAACCCCAAATGAAGCGATGAACAGTGAACCACGAACAAGTGCTTGTTGTAGCTTTCCTACCTCTGAAGTCAGAACATACAGTTGTTCTGGGAGCAACATCAAATGCCATGTATTAAAGCCTTCCAGCACTGTTTTCCCTCTTTATTTGGCTGTGTGGTTTTTGACCTATATGCAAAACAGTAGCTGCGCTTCCATTGACCATCAAATTGCGCAAATTGTAATGACAAAAATAAATTTGTTCAATGGAATCACCCCAATTTCAAAAAAACCTCCCGTTTTTCAATAAAAGGTTTTTGCGTTAGGATGAGGTGGTTTTTTTGGCCGTATCAAAATTTATGTATTTTGCAAAACTGCAGTGGAAACGCTTTTTTCGCATCACACAAGTCATCTGATCAACAACTGGATGTTACCAGTGGCGGAAAAAAAGAAGACGACTGGAAGTAGTAGGAGGATCATGTTATTACGTGAACAAACCTATTCATGTGTGATTTTAATTGCATTTCTTATTTAATTGAAACACTGCAATTGCGAAATTGTGTTTTTTCAACATTAGCAGAATATCAACAAAGGTTGGCATACATTTGTAATGGAAACGCAGCTACTGACACTTATTTGTGTATAAATTAGGGAACAGGAGAGTAGACATCATACTGTACTGACAGCTGCTGTTCTAATACTGTTAAAAGTACTGTTGAAATAAACTAGTCATTCAAAGTTTTCCAACCCAATCTGTCATCACGGCTTTGCTAAGTGTAATTTTTTTTGGAGACATAACTTTCTGAAGAGAATGTCTGAGTCTCTTATACGAGATTAGAGGTGATCTGAGGAAAGATCTTAAGGGCCCTGACTCTTAAATGGCTTATGTAGGTGACAACTAAAACACTTATGCCTGATGTTTCCTCTCTGTGTAAATATCAGGTACATTCCTATGAATTTTTACTTTAAACTTTATATTATAGGCATGCGACCTTGTAGGCGGTAAGACCTCTATTCCTGATCTCTTGTTTTCAAAGTAGTCAGCTGTTGTCTTTTCACTCCTTTTAGATGTTACTCTGGCTGACCTGGAACCTGAATTACAGATCTTGAAAATAAGGTTTGTTGAATTAAGGCACTTATTTCGCTTATTGGTACATTAAATAACAAATACATCTTTACAAGGCCATAAATAATATACAAAACTGTGAAAATAAAGAAACTTTAATGGGTTGCCATTTTCTAGGACAGCCTGTTCTCTTTTTGATTATATCATATTCATATTCTCATTTTGTCAGTGTTTTCAGTGTGACATCTAAACACATTATTATATCCACAATGTTCTAGAAAAGTTTAAACCAAGGCAAGATCCTTTCCTGACACTGAAGTAGTATTAGTGCCATAAGACACAAACAGTTGGTGAAAGAACGGCTAAGAGTGATGAGAAAAGGAAATTGGAAACAAGGAAGTGAAAACGACTGTAGCTGGTTTCAAGCCTAAGATATACGACAGCTCCCTCTAATCACCTTATAAGTGCTTTATCATTTGTTCATAAATAAATTTCTCAGTTTGCATTAACCTTTGGTGTCAAATAATGTGGTGGATAATAGGTTAGGCCACACAAGCCAGAGAATAATTTCAGCCATGTGCATTTTAGACCTAGTCTGAATTACTGCCATGGTGCTTTTCCATAACATTGTGCAACTCAATCTGGTGAGGTTGGATGTTCACCTTAAATGCACAACAGCTTTGAAAGTGTCTTATGATCAGCTGGAAAGCAGAACTTGCCCTTTTGTGTCAGTAAATTAATTAATAAAGCACTGTTTAACTTTCATTTCGTGTTTTTTTTTTGTTTGTTTTTTTCTTCATGCGTCCTGCCTGGCAGAGTAGTACTCAGACTTGTGTCTGAGTGCCCAACAGATTTACTTTCACAAGTGGAGCATTACGGCTAACGCTATAATGCTCTGCTTTGACATATATATATATATATATATGTATGTGTATATATATATATATATATATATATATATATATATATGTCAAGCAGAGCATATATACATATATACATATATATATATATATAATATATATATATATATATATATTATATATATATATATAATACAACATATATATATATATATGTGTATATAAACTGCTTTGGGATCATTTCAATTGCAATGGAGACGGAAACGAAAAGGAAAAAACAGAAGCAGGAAAGAGAGAGAGGTGGGGCAAAAAGAAGAGAAGGAGAAAAGAAAAGAGATACTAGATACTAGAAGACTGCTTTTACACCTGCAGAAACATATATAACAACACCAATGTTACCGAAAAGTGCACGGTACTAATAAATGCAAGATGTATTTGGTAGTAACTGCAGCACAATATAGAACATCTGTGTATCTGTTAATACCTGACTCCAAACACCTTGGGGTGTAAGTGTGAGCGTGCTTGTGTATATAAGGTTTCTCCATAAAAATATGCAATAGTGAGTGTAAGGAGCCACAGACCTGCCCCCCTGGACCCGAGACAGACACGGACAAAATCTGAGCCACAGACATCCAAACTCCTCCCAGAGAACAGGAACCACAGAAGGATCATGGCCGGGACTACCGCAACGCCCCCCAGAGAAGAGCATAGGAGATCCCCAGGGGAACCACCCAGCAGCCACAGTGCATAAACCCCAGGGAGCTGGTGCAACGAGCCCACAGGTCCACAGTTTCCTTATTGAATATAATCAGGAGATTAAATACGGGGCACGGGGAGCAAAGGAATCAGATGAGCTAATCAGAGGAAATATGGAGCAGCCGTGGCAGAATGAATTTCAGCAAGCTGAGGGAGAGAGACCAATTAACAGGGAGCTGCAGCAACGAACCCACAGGCCCACAGTTTCCTTATTGAATATAATCTCTATCGTGTGTCTGCCTCTGCCCTGTTACCATTTGAGTCAACCTCAACAAACAACTAACTTGATCAGCTGTGAACAATGAGAAATTAGGAGACTAAATACGGGGCAGGGGAGCAAAGGAACCAGATGAGCTAATCAGAGGAAATATGGAGCAGCTGTGGCAGAATGAATTTGAGCAAGCTGAGGGAGAGAGACCAATTAACACAGAGGAAGCTGAACTATGACATTTACCACACCAAGGGGGAAAGGTTACTGAATCACTGAATAAAGAAAGACCTGACGTACATACAGCACATAATAAACAACTAGGAAATTATCAAAACACAAACACAAAAAAAAACCCAAACCCCAAACACTTTTGGGACGTGACAGAAAAGCTTGAATGCTTGTCAGGCTGTCACCTGTGTGAGGATATGTGTTGCGTATGGGGTTAGAGTTTGGAGGACAATATGTTAAAAAGCAAAATCTGCCTGTGACCTGTGGTAGTATATTTCCTTGAAATTCATATCCCTATTTTTATGACATGTAGACCAGGCAAAAAAAAAATTGAATGCCATAAAAATACAGTATGTTTTTATGAAGAAGCTGTTATAGTAGAAGATGTGGTAAAGCATCCTTATCATTAGTCACTTAGTTTAACAGTTTCACATCTCAGCTTCATAGATATGTCTGAATGAATGGTGAGGAACATTAACAAAGTGACCAGTCTCTGAATGATATAGTGCAGTTAAACATTATCAATCCATTAGATGGATAATGCAATGAATATTAATGCTTCTCATGTGTCGAGCACGCTTTTTGAGTGAAACTGCAGGCTTTGCTAAAACAGCAGTCTTTGACAGCCTGGTATGTAAATGTGTTGGAAGGAGAGAGTCTTAAGAAAAGCAAACCTATGCTAAAAACCGCAGCTGACCACATACCACATCAAAAAGCCTGGCTTTGATTATGTTTGCGGAACATGGAAAAATTCACTCAACAAGAACATTTAACAGAAACAAGAAAAACAGAAGCAGAAATAGAACTGTATTGCCAGTCTTTAATAAAATCGAGATCCCTTGATTTTAAGTCTGTCTATATTTCTCTTTAGCTGAAAGAAAATTTAGGCAAACATACTGAGAAAACTAGATATCAAATCTGTCTGCTGTGTGATTTTTAAAATTTCTTTATATCGTTTGATAGTAAAAACATATGAGGGTTTATTTGGGGAAGATAATTTGGTGATTTCAGAATTTAGGCTTATGTAGTGTTTGATTTCCACATCGAAACTCCATCTGCAGTCTTAACATGGTAGTTTTATCCCATCTATTTTTGCTTCGTTTTTATATTGTTGCTGGATTCTTTTTTTTTTGCAGACACACATGCTATGGTCTTTTTCCGCTGGCTCTAACTGACTTCATCATTTTTGCAGGCCCACTCCAGGGCTCCCCATATAGAAAACCTCAAATCAACTCCATGTGGGCAATTCTATTTTAACCCGCGGAGCCTCGCCTTCCTCCTTGTCTTCGACCACATCAAGACTTTGTTGGCCATTTCTATTCAAAAGGCTGACTAGATCTCGTAATTACAGTGGTTTCTGGTGTTGCGCTGGCTCATATGCCGAAGCCTGAAATAATCTATATCTTTGCCAACTGAGCTGCCAATAGACTTCTTTAATAGCTGGATCAAGAAAACCCAAAAGCAACAACAAAGCTACTCTGAAATTACTTGCAGAAGCTAGGGGAATCATAATAAATGTGGTTTTTTGTGTGTCTGCATGTTGTTGATTCGGGATTTTGTGTTGGTATATGCATGGCTGCCTGTGTTTGTGTGCGATGGTTTCTGTTATTCCAGTGATCTCTTATTTTGACTCTAAAAAGCAGGCTCTTAGCAAGTAGAGCCGATGATAGAAAAAAAAAGGAGAAATAGAGATGGCGATGATTGCTTATCGTCTTTGGAGTCAGCTTCATGGAGTGTGTAAGTTGTCTGTTCCTGATCCCATTTTTCTGAAGAGGCAAGTGAATGGAAGAACAGGAGAGATTGAGTGGGTGGCACAGATGAACCCCCTCTCTGTCCAGCTATCACTGGCAATTAGACCAACTTTCTTCAGTCCAGAGTTGATACTTAACTTCCTTTCAAGTGAATTTAATGAGGCACTAATAGTCCCCAGAAATATAAGGGGCTCTCATTATTGTGTGAATCATATTGCATCTGACAGTCTGGACTGAGCTTCATTTTGCAGCTGAGTTTATTGTTTAGCATAGGTCTTTGCTCTTTTAGGGTCTGGTTTAAAATAGAGCCTACGATATTTTCACACTTCCAAGTGTGTGCATGTCTGCTGTGTTTTTGTGTCTATGCTCGCTCACTGTTGGAGATGCCAGTTGTCTGCATTCCACAGCTAAACCCCATGAGACATTGTAAAGATCACTATAGTAACATGTAGCATCCCCTTTCAAAGCTTGATGAAGTATGTATAGGGGTGGTCTATAAATGCACCCTGATGTACGCATTACTTCTTCCTCTGTGAACAGTTACAAAAAGGTGTGTAGTCATCGACAAGCAGATTTGTTACAAGTTAAACAGTTACAGATTCCAAACTAAGTTGGATCAAACATCAAATATATTGTGTTAAAACTATGTCATTGTACAGAGGTAAGGAGTGCTACAAAGAGTAGCAGCAGTGTCTTTGGTATCTTTATTCCTTATGCATAAGACCATGTTAGCATGAACTATGGGAGGGTTCCTAGGAGTAAAAAAACATCCAGCTTATGGGAACAGACAATGCACAATTTCTGGTTCGTAAGAATGAGACAAGGATTTGGTTATATTTTTTGGAAAACTAGGAAGCACTATGTGTTCAGATTAAAAAAAACAAAGTAAAAGTTTCACAACTTGTAAAGAGGCCATGTAGTATAATTCAGTGCAGGTTTGTCTAAAAGTTGTCCCAATACCAAAATGCTTGAAGGTATTTCCAATTTCATTGGAAATATGTATGTATTCCCAGTCAGTGATCGACAGTTTTCTGACTTTGCATTTACAGCACGAGCCAGCATGGTTGGAACCACGAGCAAGCAAAAATATGAGCTGCTTCATGTAACAGTTGCTCATGGAAAAGCCTAAAAAGTATGTGTGTTGATGTTATCATTAAAGGTGCACTCACTGATCTGTTTCATCTTTTTTCCTTCAAATTAAAAAAGAATCAAAAGTTCAAATGCATAAATCATCATAAACATTAACAAATAGCAAATGTTCTGTTTTTAAACCTAAAAAGAGTTTCAAAGAGTTTTATAAAGAGTAATATTTTTGGCATTTTGACACGTGCTAAAACGTATCTTGAAATTGTCTATAATCTACTCCTTTTCCTTTTGTGTGATCCAAGTATTCGATCAAACTATATGTAATCTATTTTTTTTTCTATTTATAAATACAACAGTTTCTGTAAAACTCACAGAGAATAAACATCATTCAAGCTGCAGCATCTTTTAATAAACAAAAAAAGGTTAAGTTGTGTTTAAGGGAATCAAGAATCCTTCATGAGGACAAATATATCAAGGCAGGTGACGTCGCCCGGTACGGTGGAGCCGGGGTCCCACCCTGGAGCCAGGCCTGGGGTCGGGACTCGTCGGAGAGGGCCTGGTGGCCGGGTTGCTCCTCGCGGGACCCGGCCGGGCCAAGCCCGAACGAGAGACACGAGGCAATCCCCCAGTGGGCCCACCACCTGCAGGGGGAACCGTGAGGGTCCGGTGCAAAGAGGATTGGGTGGCGGACGAAGGTGGAGACCTCAGCGGCCCGATCCCCGGATGCTTAGGCTGGCTCTAGGGACGTGGAATGTTACTTCGCTGGGGAGGAAGGAGCCTGAGCTTGTGCGGGAGGTCGAGAGATATCGACTAGAAATAGTCGGGCTCGCCTCCACGCACAGCGTGGGCTCTGGAACCCATCTCCTTGAGAGGGGCTGGACTCTCTTCTACTCTGTAGTGGCCCACGGGGAGAGGCGGCGGGCTGGGGTGGGTTTGCTTGGTAGTGCGGAGTACCCGGCCTTCTTGGTGTCCCTGTCGGGGGTGCTGGATAGTGCCCCTCCCGGGGACTCCATTATTCTGCTGGGGGACTTCAACGCCCACGTGGGAAACGACAGTGACACCTGGAGAGGCGTGATTGGGAGGAATGGCCTCCCCGATCTGAATCCGAGTGGTGTTTTGTTATTGGACTTCTGTGCTAGTCACGGATTGTCCATAATGAACACCATGTTCAAGCATAAGGGTGTCCATCAGTGCACTTGGCACCAGGACACCCTAGGCAGGAGGTCAATGATCGACTTTGTTGTCGGATCATCAGACCTTCGGCCGCATGTTTTGGACCCTCGGGTGAAGAGAGGGGCTGAGCTGTCCACTGATCACCACCTGGTGGTGAGTTGGATCCGCTGGAGGAGGAGAAAGCCGGACAGACTTGGCAGGCCCAAGCGCATAGTGAGGGTCTGCTGGGAACGCCTGGCGGAGCCCTCGGCCAGGGATGTATTCAACTCCCACCTCCGGGAGAGCTTTGACCAGATTCCGGGGGATGTTGGAGACATAGAGTCCGAATGGACCATGTTCTCCGCATCTATTGTCGATGCTGCTGCCCGTAGCTGCGGCCGTAATGTCTGCGGTGCCTGTCGCGACGGCAATCCCAGAACCCGGTGGTGGACACCGGCAGTAAGGGATGCTGTCAAGCTGAAGAAGGAGTCCTATCGGCTGTGGTTGGCTTGTGGGACTCCTGAGGCGGCTGACGGGTACCGTGAGGCCAAGCGTGCTGCGGCCCGAGCTGTGGCAGAGGCAAAAACCCGGACCTGGGAGGAGTTCGGTGAGGCCATGGAGAAGGACTACCGGTCGGCCTCGAAGCGATTCGGTTAAACCGTCCGGCGCCTCAGGAGGGGGAAGCAGTGCTTCGCCAACACTGTTTATAGTGGGGGTGGGAGGCTGCTGACCTCGACTGGGGACATTATCGGACGGTGGAAAGAGTACTTCGAGGATCTCCTCAATACTGCCATCACGCATTCCCTGGTGGAAACAGCGGCTGGGGACTCGGGGTTGGACTCTTTCATCACCCAGGCTGAAGTCACCGAGGTGGTTGAAAAGCTCCGTGGTGGCAAAGCTTCGGGGGTGGATGAGATCCGCCCTAAGTACCTCAAATCTCTGGATGTTGTGGGGCTGTCATGGTTGACACGCCTCTTTAACATTGCATGGCGGTCGGGGACAGTGCCTCTGGACTGGCAGACCGGGGTGGTGGTCCCCCTTCATATGAAGGGGGACCGGAGGGTGTGTTCCAACTACAGGGGGATCACACTCCTCAGCCTCCCTGGTTAGGCCTACGCCAGGGTATTGGAGAGGAGAGTCCGGCCGATTGTCGAACCTCGGCTTCAGGAGGAGCAGTGTGGATTTCGTCTCGGCCGTGGAACACTGGACCAGCTCTATACCCTCTACAGGGTACTCGAGGGCTCATGGGAGTTTGCCCAACCGGTTCACATGTGTTTTGTGGACCTGGAGAAGGCATTCGACTGTGTCCCTCGTGATGCCTTGTGGGGGGTGCTCCAGGAGTGTGGAATCGGGGGCCCTTTATTAGGGGCCATCCGGTCCCTGTACGAGCGGAGCAGGAGTTTGGTCTGCATTGCCGGCACTAAGTCGGACCTGTTCCTGGTGCATGTTGGACTCCAGCAGGGCTGCCCTTTGTCACCGGTCCTGTTCCATCACTTTTATGGACAGGATTTCTAGATGCAGCCAAGGGCTGGAGGGGGTCTGGGCTGGGGACCAGTGGATTTCGTCTCTTCTTTTTGCAGATGACGTGGTCCTGCTGGCCTCCTCTAGCCAAGACCTACAGCATGCGCTGGGGCGGTTCGCAGCCGAGTGGGAAGCGGCTGGGATGAAGATCAGCTCCTCCAAGTCAGAGGCCATGGTACTCAACCGGAAAAGGGTGGATTGTCCTCTTCAGGTTGGAGGGGAGTTCCTGCCTCAAGTGGAGGAGTTCAAGTATCTCGGGGTCTTGTTCACGAGTTAGGGAAGAATGGAGCGGGAGATCGACAGACGGATCGGTGCGGCTGCCGCAGTAATGGGGGCGCTGTGCCGGTCCGTTGTGGTGAAGAGAGAGCTGAGTCGAAAAGCGAAGCTCTCAATTTAGCGGTCGGTCTACGTTTCTACCCTCACCTTTGGCCATGAACTTTGGATCATGACCGAAAGAACGAGATCCCGGATACAAGCGGCTGAAATGAGCTTCCTCCGTAGGGTGGCCGGGCACTCCCTTAGAGATAGGGTGAGGAGCTCGGCCATTCGGGAGGGGCTCGGAGTAGAGCCGCTGCTCCTCCACATTGAGAGGAGCCAGTTGAGGTGGCTCGGGCATCTATACCGGATGCCTCCTGGAGGCCTTCCTCGGGAGGTGTTCCAGGCACGTCCCACCGGGAGGAGGCCCAGGGGACGGCCCAGGACACGCTGGAGGGACTATGTCTCTCGGCTGGCCTGGGAACGCCTTGGGCTCCCCCCGGAGGAGCTGGAGGAGGTGTCTGGGGACAGGGACGTCTGGGTGTCTCTGCTGAGTCTGCTGCCCCCGCGACCCGGTTCCGGATAAGCGGAAGACGACGAGTACGAGTACGAGGTTAAGTTGTGTTTAAGGGAATGTTCACCCTCAATAAAAGATGATCAAAAACACAAAGTTATTTTAGAAATTTAAACCTAACTAAACCTGCTGTATACCCCACAAAAGTCTTGCGTCAGCTATGACTTGATACTATAATAGGTCTACAGGCTCCTTTACACAAAACCACTATTAGGAATGAGCAGCAACATGAGGCTCCTTACTGAGCATTCTCACGCTGACTGCATCTTGGCAAAAATTAACACACCAGAAAGACATCCTCAGTCTGTCATATTAGATGTATGATCTGCACCTGTGCAAGTAAACAAGACAATCCAGAAAGCAGCAATGGTACATCTGTAATTGGATTAAGGAAACAGACTGCATAAGGCAATATAAAAAAAGCATTGATTTTTCCTTTTTGGTAGTTTTCTTTCCTCGCTTCTGATTGTTCATTTAAACAGTCAGGTAGCTCACTGACCTGATTGCACTTCGGCACCATTGACACGCATATGACAGTGCTGACTGAGAGTATAACAGTACATGTACATGTACCGAAGATTTTAATTGTGACTCTTTTAGTGTTTTAAACCAGCACACTTAGAACTACAGTGTTGAGTGCAAAAGAAAGGTGAACTGAACAAAAGCTTTATGTTGACATTGTTTAACAGTATTAAGGAATGGGCTGGTCCAACATCAAGTTTAAACAACTGGTAACAAAAAACAACCTAAAAAGCAAACCCAGCAAACAGCCTTTTGCTAATAATTAGAACCACACCAACGTCTAAATGCCACTGGAGTCTTTATAGAAGGAGCCATTGTCAAAAAATATGCTCTTTCCACATTCTGGAAAGGTATGTAATTAGATTTCTGTATTCTCCAGTTTTGGATAACTATGAATAAATACATAAGGAGAATGGAAACACTCTTTGTATTTCAAGACTTTTTTTGGTATATTCTTGTATTTCTTTTGGCTTTTCCTTTTTAGGGGTTGCCACAGCAAGTCATCTGTCAGCATCTAACCCTATCTTCTGCATCTTCTTCTCTTACACCCATTATATTCATGTCCTCTTTCACACAATCCATAAATATCCTCTTTGGTCTTTCTCTAAGCCTTCTATCTGGTGGTTCCAGCCTCAGCATCTTTCCACAAATGTATTTGCTATCCCTCCTCTGTGCATGTCCTAAGCATCTCAGTCTGGCCTCTCTGGCTTTATTACCAACACATCTAGCCTCAGTACATCATGAGCTGTCCATCTGATGTACTGATTCCTGATTCTATTCGTCCTCATCACTCCCAAAGAGAACCTCAACATCTTCACCTCTGCTACCAGGAGCAGAGGTGACCTCCTGTCTTCTTCTCAGTGCAACTGTCTCTAAACCATACAACATCGCTGGTCTCACCACCATCTTGTACATTTTTCCTTTCATTCTTCCTGACACTTTTTTTTCACCCGTTCCAACCTGCTTGGACACGTTTTGTCACCTCTTTTCTGACTGCTGCTCTGGATTGTTGACCCTAAGTACTTAATATCCTCCTCCTTTTTTATCTCTGTTCCCTGTAACCTCACGGCTCCACTTGGGTCCGTCTCATTCATACACGTATTCTGTCTTGCTCTGGCTAACCTCCATTGCTCTCCTTTCAGGGCAATCCTGAATCTCTCTAGATTTTCCTCCACCTGCCCCCTGCTCTCACCACAGATCACAGTGTCCTCTGCAAACATTATAGTCCATAGAGATTCCTGTCTAACCTCAACTGTAGACCTGTCACCATAGGAAACAAGATGGCACTCAGATTGATCCTTGATGCAGTCCCTATCCACCTTGAGCTCCCCTGTTGCACCTACAGTACACATCACCACTCTCTTACAGCTCTCGTACATGACACTAGCATATTTCTCAGTTTCTCCAGACTTCTTCATACATTACCACAGCTCCTCTCTCGACACCCTGTCATATGCTTTCTCTACTCTACTAAAACACAATGCATCTCCCTCAGACCGATGTACATCTCTATCAACATTCTCAAACAAAATATTGCATCTGTAGTACTTTTTCTTGGCATGAAACCATACTGCTGAATACAGATGCTCACTTCTGGCCTCAGTCTAGCTTCCACTACTCTTTCCCATTACTTCATTGTATGACTCAGCAACTTTATTTCTTTGCAGTTGTCACAACTCTGCATATCTCCCTTGTTCTTGAAAATTGGTACCAATACATTTCTCCTCCATTCTTTGGACATCATCTCACTCTCTAAGATCTCATTAAACAGCCAATCAAAAAAACTCTACTGCTGTCTCTCTGAGACACTTCCATACCTGCCTGATTTTCTTTCCTTCCCTTCCTTTCATCCTTATGCCCTTCTTTTCTCGTTGCATTCCATATTTTCTCATTCCTTTTATGTGGTCTTTCTTTCTTTCTTTTTTCTTTCTTTCTTGTGCCTTTTACTTCTTTGTTTATTGTTCCTTCCTTCCTTCCTTCTTTGTTTCCTTCCTTCCTTACTCTAAATGTGCACTTTAGCAGTTGTATGTTTGAGTTTTTTTTCCTTTTCTTTTAAGAATATTTGTTTTTAAACAGATATTTTTATTTGACAGTGCTACATATACCAAAGAAACAAGAGAGATATTGGCTGCTGGTTGTCTGCTTGGTTTATAAGAGACCCAGGAGCCAATATATAACAAAAAAGTAAGTAAAGTAAGTAAAAAATAAAATTCCTGATTCAACATGTCACTTTTTTAATCCTACATTTTTTAATTTCACAGATAAACAAACTCAGCGACAAACTGATACCAATTACTCATGAAACACAGCTTTGTTTGAGAATACTACAGCAGAAACCAACCACTGCTTTGTTTTTTTATAATATATCCAAAGTTTCCAAAGTTTCTCCTATTTATGTCATCACGTATTCTTGCAGTTTTCAGTTAGCTGCTCTTTCTTTTTTGGTGAAGATTGTCACCATTGGTTCTTCCATAAAATTAAGATTTATAGCTAGACATTTTGTCCATAAAACATTTATGAGCTTATACTCAGAAGAAACGCCTTAAGGACTGACACTAATAGTTAAGAGCTGTTGTGCTTGTTTATAGGTGTGACGTCACAGCCCCCTATATTACCCTCATCATCAGCAGACCCTGGCGGAGCTTATTCAATCCTTCTGTCTTTGTCTCTTTTGGTCTTTTTTCCTAGCGCCATGCCACATCACCACCCATAGAGAGAGGAATTTCAAAGAAGGTTTGGGCGAACCCCCCTTCTCCTTTCCTTCTCCTGGTCATCTCTCATCCATATTTTGCTTACTTTCAATCTAATAATCTGGTTTTTGCTCAGACAGATTATGTTACCTCCCTTGTGTTGCTGCTTCTTGAAGTTTTCTCTTTCTCTTCTCTTATATGTCCTCTCTTTTTCCTTGAAGTCTCTTTGTCTTCACCTTTCTTGTTGCATCACCTGGGAACAGACAGGAGTTTGGGTCTCACCTGGCTGTAGAACAGTCAGTCAGTCATTTTCTACCGCTTCTTCCAGAGTGGGTCATGGGGAAGCTGGTGCCTATCTCCAGCAGTCTGTGGGCAGGAGGCGGGGTACACCTTGGACAGGTCGCCAGTCCATCGCAGGGGTTGTAGAACAAGCTTTTTCAAAATCAAGGATTACAGACACATTTTGAAATACCCGTCATGACATCCACACATGTCCAAACAGGCAAACTAGGACTGATTTTCTTCCAAGGTGTCAGGCATACAGGCACTCACAGATTCACCAGCGTGGAAATTGGGTGTTATATAGGCCAGTCCATAAAAATGTATTACATTCTGTCAACGAGGCAGACTTGTGTCACATTATATGCACATTGTGTCTGCCAAAAAGCCAGAGTAATGTTTTTTCAAGTGGATGGTTCACGCACCATCTGCTTGCAAAACAGTTCACTGGAACATCCTAGAATTCCAATGTATGACATTATTACTTAATTTTCAATTTCCTGTTTACTGCATACATACAATTAGTGAAAAATGATAAAATTGTAACACTCTAAGTGTAGATTAAGTAGATTTGCCAGTACAGTGTTGAAAGTGACCAAATTAAACTGCAGTTTATTTCACCGAACACATCTTATGATGAGAGTTGTATCTTTAATATTATTTTACGGTGTGTAATTCTGCACCTATTGATTTAAAGGGTTAAATTAAGGCTGAAAGCTATATTTTCTGCACAACTAAAATTATTCCAAGGAACATGCTCTAATTTGCCATCTTAGAAAGAAAAAAACATGCACTCCTACAAAAGCTTATGTGTATTCTTTTTCACACGTACTTCTTAAGGAGGCTTTGTCACATATAATTCAAGCAGAGGTGGTGTTATGTGGTAAATCCAGTTTGGACACCTTGTTAATGCTTTATTAAAAAGCATGTAAGGAATTAGAGCTATATATATATATTTATTGTTTACTGCGTCTTTACAGTTTTCACATAATAATGCCCAGATTTTTTTTTTTTTGTCTTCTGCTTCTGAGTGCAGCTAAAATTGTTGTTTTGTGGAAATAAATATATTTATTTAATCTAGGAGCAAGAATGTTGCATCAAAAGTCAAACGAAAACATTTATTTGAAAAAGGTATTAAAAGAATTGTTACAGTTATCTGTCATGATCATGAACATATTATTTTTAAATGTAAATATATTTCAGGTTACAAAGTGAAAGGTATATTTGTTGCATATTTATGGCATCCAGAAACATATAGCTATCAAACCAGGGCTGGCAGTTTCAAGATATTAATAGACTCTTAGGAAAAGACACTGTTCTCTGCATCACTTTGATTGTTGATGTTAACATCAGCCATCCACCATATCTTAATTATGATGCAGATAGATTCAGATAATTAGAGTTAGAGAACACATCTGCTTCACACTCTGCACAGAAATTTTAATAAACAGTCTAAAAACTTTAATTTCAGATATGTTGAAGACTTGTTTTAATTGGTTTTAGTTGCTATAACTGTCTATTTTCCCTAGAGGGCTGCTTTTTGTAAAGTTTTTATTCAAACCAATAACATCCCAAAAGAGTGATACATTGTGTGAAGAAAACAAAACAAAACCAAAGTTCAGACAGACGACCCAGAGGCGATGAAGAATCATGGACAACCCACAGATTTGTAGGATTTCCTTGCCAGGAAGTCGACCAAGGGGCTCTGGAGGCAGGGACCCATTGAGGAGCTCTGGAGCTTGGGACCCACTAAGTTCTGGAGGTGGGGACCCTTCGCAAAGGGCCATTTGGACACCCTCGTCGGAGAACTCAGGGAAAGGAACACGAGGCGGGTCAACCTCGACATCCTTGTCTGAGACCTCAGGAGCTGGAGCACGAGGCAACACTGAGTACTCAAATAATTCAGATCATCCTCCGTCTGCACAGCCAAAAGAGCAGGATCCCTTATTGAAAGCCCATGCTGGAGCCAGGGAGGAGGCTGTGTGCGTGCTGGGGCGGGACCATGCCGACCCTTGCGGGAAGAGATGCAAAGCATGTGACTCAGAGGCTGTTTACACGGCAAATTCCGGAGTCCTCAGTACCAAGCTGGTCATTTGCACTGCGGTGGTGAAGACCTGCTGTAGCGTCGCAGGTCACTTCCTGAAGATGGTATTGCCTGTGTAATTGTATTTTTTATAAGTGAGTCAGAAAGTCTGTTTTCGAGACAAGAAAACTGAGGCCTGAAGTAAATGAGGTCAGATTTTTCTCTTTTTGTTCAGGCAGAAAGTTCAGCATGCTGGCTTGTCCTTGAAAGTGAGATTTAGTGACCAAATCAATGGTCATCGTGATTCGAACCATCACTGTCTCCCTGATTCAGTTGCACTGGTGGCGCCGGTTTACCCGAATGCAGACTGATACAAGCCTCCATTAATTTTCTTTCTGTCAGTAGACAAGTACACAAGGAAACTAATTAAAATGATAAACAAGACAAGGGTCAATGATAAATGATTTAATGTATGTATGTATGTATGTAAATGTTTTAATGGCAAACTTCCAAGAAAAGGCATGGATTGATTTTTGCTCTTCTTCCACCTGACATCCCTGCCTTTAATTCCTCTATCATTAAACGTATTAATCAGGCTGCATATAGTCACTAATTTTTTTCACTTTCTCCCCCCCCACACTCTCTCTCTTTGAACTTATCTGCTTGTACAAATGAGACTAAATCCTTCACTTCTTCATTAAACTGTTTACACTTCAGACCATCGGATTGCTTTCAGGAGCTTCTCAGTCAAATACATTTAAGCACGCTTTTTTTCCTTGTATCCTCCATCATTGCAGTGTAGTACTTAAAGTAAACCATCTCCTGGGGTATTAGCTGGTGATAAAATACCGGAAGTTCTTTCAGCTGCTTTAAATGATGACAGCATCTTTGAATCTTCTGCAAGGCCCATGGATGTTCTGATAGAAGCTGCTTGAAAGGAATGCTCTTTGTGAAGAGAAGCATCTAAAGTTTGGGATTGCTTGATGAGAGGCATTTACATCTATGTGATAGGCCTTTTTCTGTCTGGCTCACACAGTATGTCTTTTAGTTAAAGATTATCTTAAATAAATTAAAAGATTAGGATTTGTGAGTAGTCTAACCTAATTAAAAAACAGTCTGGTCTCTTTTTGCTTGACGTTTCTGATTTTGTTTGATTCTTATCTAAAGTCTGATCTCCAACATTCCACTTTGTAGTGCTTACTCAGTTCCTTTGCTCAGCATTGATATTTAAAATTGTGAAATGGACATCGTAATGTTTTTTTCCACTATGGAATTTTGTAGGGAGTGTTTTAAAGCTTTAAAAGGAAAATGGAAACAAAGCACAAAAACTCTAATAATCTCTCAGTTATTAGAAAAAAATTTAGCCTGGTTGAGTGTGAATAATATTTTTCAAATTAGCTGAAGTATTCTGATTAGAGGAGGTCGATGTTTCCAGTTAGCAGAAGTTCAAATACTGATGCTTGTGGTGGCATGCAAAGGTGTGTAGTAGTCAAAAATTCCTGCACTGAATTTTCAAAGAAACTATGTGACAAGAATCTGGGATTTAAGTAGATCCAAGCCTTCAGATAGCTTTTATTCAAGTATAAAACTTTAAGGCTACAGCTTAGTTATTTCAAAATAATATCTCTCCCTCATTCCAGTCTCCAGTTGAACTATTGCATACACATTTCTAAAAAAAGGAGAATATTCATGCAAAACAGCTGTAATTCACAAAGGAGTATTGATCATGTTTTGGAGTTGTATAATAACATTTTATCTAGGAGATTAAATGGATTACATTAAGTAAAAGGTGATAAACTTTGGTTGTCCAATCAGTGTATTTTGTGCATCTGTATCCCACAGGTCACAGATATTCTGGGAGTAGCCATGTAATGATGCTGAAAGTGAAAAGGGAATGACTTCTACATCTGTATCCCAATTCCATGCCTCATTCATCTTTTTTGTTTAAACAAAAAATGTCACAGAATTATTCTTTACAAGTAGTGACTGCGGAAGATAAATAAAAAAGAAATCTAACTAAAATATGTGCAATAAAATATTGTCCTCCACTTAATGCCTCCTGGCTCCAGTTATGCAAATTATGCAATAATAATGTTGAAATTAACAACAACAAAAAATGGATTTGTGTCTTGTTTCTGTTAATTGAATGAAGGAGTTTTGCTTTGATTTGTATATTTTTTTCTCTTGCACCCTAAAGCTTTGTTTTGAGGGGCAGGGTTCTCAGAATAGCTTCGAACTCAAAGCTGTTACAGACCTGCTAACTTCAATCTTACTGCTATCATTAAGAGGTCATGCCCATGGTGAAATAAGTTCCGATTGTTTTGACATTTGGGGACTCATTGATAGCTTTTTACAAGTACTTAAATGGCACTAATTAATAGACCTGGATAATGGTATGTCAAAACTGTGAATACAGTTCTTACTTTTTTAACAAAAAAACATTTTCTTCTATTTCACATAGCTTCTTAACCTTTTAAAAGACTAAGAGGTGGCCAACAGATCTGACCTCACTCTTAAAGTATTAAGGAACAACGAAACCCTATAATGGAGTGTGCTACTTTGTGACCCTTGGAGAGTCAGCGAGGTCTTGAGGTTAAATGTCTCCCAGAGAGTCATTTCCTGTCATGATGTGTCAAGATGTAGAGACTCGGCAGCTATTCATCAGTGCTAAACAGGGAGGTATTGTGAGATGGCAGGGATCACATGCATTTATGTAAATCTGACTTGGTAAGTTGATGTGAATAGTGAATAGCTGCATAGCCCATTAAGTGTGTTTCTGTCGGCTGACAGCCTTACAACACAAAAGTAAATGATCCCACAAGCCTAATTTTGTTAAAAGTGACACATTGAGACTCATACTGCTGTAGAATACTGATATTTTACAAGGTGGATCTTACATCATGTTTTTGCAATAGGGATTTTGGAAAAGGGATCTTTGTGGACTTTCTAACAAACGTGTATTGTTATTTATTAGCTGTTCAAAATGAAAGAAACATGTATAATTTGTGACGAAACAAGATTCAGGAGATTTTCAGGAAGGTTAACCTTGAGTAAAAATACAAGAGATCATTCAATATGAAGAGTTAAAACAAAATGTATAACACTATCTCATTGATTTAGAAAATTAAAAGAAATTGTTTTTTTCCTGGTCATTGTGCAGCAATAGGTCTTTCTTTCTAATCTTACTAAAATAATTTTAAAGGTAAGAACCGTAGGAAATGAAGGAAACATTTATTAGTTTTGAAAAGCCTGGGACTAACCTTTATATGAGTAACTGGCCTATTTTTTACAGATTCAGGTGTGGGCAACACTGATACAAGCAGATTGTTTTCTTAGTTCAGCAGGTGCTAAGGTTTTCAATTATAGTGAATGATGATGAGTGAATAATTATAACGGTTTGGGTAAGTGCAAAAATACCTAGGAGGTAGACTGTGTCCTCTTCAACTTGGCAAATATTTAGAAAAGAAAATTGAATCCAGGTGTATCCATTCAGAAAAGCTTGAACAGTAAGATAATGACTAACTAAATTGTGTGTGTGTTTTCACTGGGTCTGGCAAAAAAAAAAAACTGAACACTGCACCTAACATCTGGTTAAAAATCAATGAGTTTGGAGCTTTGATGAGTTTTAAGTAGTTAAATGCGGTTCAGTCCCCTTGTACCAACCTCTACTGATAAATTTACAATTTATATTTTATTGTCAAGACCCAGGCGATGCAATAAGCTAGTATTAAGGAGAAGGATGTACCATGAGAAATACCCAATTGCAGTGGTTTTATTACAAGTACCAACTCAGTAAACTCAAAGCTTTCTATGTACAATACTAATGATAAACACTTTAAAACAGCACCTAAACTTTTTCAGTGTGTTTTGTTATAAAAATAAAGAAAGAAAAAACTAAATAAATTTGCTTATACATAGTTATTGAACATTTGGTTGAAGGATACGAGTCTTTGTGCATCCCATTTGTACTCAAAATAAATAGAAATGGCAAACAATGTTTTCAACAGTGAACTTTTAAATCCAAAATGGCTGCCCCATGTTTAAAGCTTACCGATAACTATAGAAATAAACAGTGTATTGACGTTTCTGTCAGCTTATATCTCCTTAAGTCACTTCGTGTTTATCTTCCTCTACAACTTTAGCGAACAAGTTGCAACAGTTGCTACCGCATTGTAGTTATGTCTTGTGGCTAATAGTAGTGAGCCCACTCAATGAGCACAATAATTGGCAAGTATTTAACGTCCAGGTTCAGGTTTTAACTTCAGAGTATGCAGAATAGGCAGCACTTGGTTTTTGTCAACTCGTAGCAACTTCGGTTTCCTGACTGTTTTTTTCCCCCAGAACCTCTCTTTTTAGTTGGTTTTGACTAAAATTAGTATTAAGTTAATTGACCGATTCTCTTTTTTTTGTTGTTATGATTCTTAACTTAAACTTTGATTTTTGGCCTCAAAAATTATCGGGTTTGTTTTTTTCAAATAAATAGTTTGGGCAAGTTTCTTGTGAGTACCACCAAAGTCAGTCCAATTACCATCATTGGTGCTTGAGCTACAGTTTGAAAATGCTGGCTTTAGTCTATTTATGAGCATAAAAAAGATGCAGTTTTAAACTTTGCTTGCTATTGTAGATATTTGGAGTGCCCAGAACTTAATTCTTTCTTAATTCAGTGAAATAAGTCTTTGTGATCACAAAACTTATTATCCACATCAAGATCACTGGTTTTTCCTTTACCATCTTTCTTTTTTCTTGTTTTCACCCCCCCAACCCCCCCCCCCCCCCCCCCCCCCCCCCCCCCCATCTAATTGAATACAGAAAAAATGGAAACATACACACACATCATTAATAACTGATGTATCAGCAGTTCATTAATGATTGAGTCAGACAAATTAGGTGTGATTTCTAACAACATGAACAAGCAGCTCTGTTGTAGGTAGGACATGAGCAGTTGTGTCACTTTGTTTTCTCTGTTCACAGTCTTTTAATTATGGTAAGTCTGGTTGATTTTTCTGTGCCAGACAGTGCTGCCTCCCGTCTCCAACAGGTCCTAAAAAGGAATACTATAAATACACCACATCATAATGTCTTATCAATAACTTACCCAGGAAGAATATATATCATCACCACTGACACGAGGAAAGATGTAGTCCCACTTGATCTTAATATTAAACTTTCCTCAAGTACTGTTGAAGACTTGTGTACCTTTGCTTTGTAATTGGATATTTAAATTTGCAGCATTTTCTCTCTTCAGATCCCCTTTATCAAAAGATTACAGGGACAAGTGTTCTAGATTATTGAGGTAAATTATTATTTATGTGTTCAGTTTGTTGCACTGCTGTCAGGCCCCTTAATACCTGTGTCATGCTTCAATTATATGTTTTTCTGTGTGTAGGCAAGATTTGCGAGAAGTGTCTGAATATGGCAAGATAATTTGAGTTTGCAATTTACTGGGCGGTGTGTGTAACATGAAGCAAATCTATCCTGTCAAAATACATTATGTGTAATATTTGGACTGAAATACACAAGGACAGAGCACACAAGACTGTGTTTAATCAGGATACACACACTGAAAATGTATTTTTCTTCAACATAGACAGTATATCTGTTGTTATATTTACTCTGAATTTAGCTAATTTTGGTATTGAATGTTGAATGTTTCAAAAGCATATCTTCGGTTTATTCAGTTGATTTACATAGTGGTAAATATTCATACAGTTGTCAAGTTAAAAGAAGTTAGCAATGCAGACAAATTTTCGTACGTAACAGACTTAAAACGTGTTTATTTTTTAGGTGAAAGGTTTGAAAAAGACATAAGTAGAAACAAACTCAAATCGATTTTTTTTTTTGGCACTTCTGCATTTGCTCTATGTTTCCATCCCCAAATGTTGATGGTTCCCTCACACTTTAATGGTCCATAAGCCTTCAGTTTTTTATTGTACTTTATTTGATTTTTTTCTTTTTCTTTTATTCTTTCACCATTTAAGTAAGCTTAATTTCTGTATTACTTTCAAACTGTTCATTCTCCTTTGTAATTCAGTTGGTTATTTGTCTTTGTATGTTGCATACAGTCGGTTATGGTTCGTAATTGGGCTGGAACTGGCCCACAGGTAGGACTGATGGACACATTCGAAGCCAGTAGGTGGCGGTAATGCCCCTGAAGTTTGTTTGCCAACTGCAAAGAAGATTCACAAGATGCACTATCGAGTACTGCAACATTTTAAGGCTATGGGATCATCTCTGTGAAAAACATTTTGCTCTGTATAGAGCAGCAGAGTATATCAAACTGCGATTATCATCAGAATTTTAATATGTAAATCATTGCAATTTCTAACTAACTTCTTGGTTGCAATATTTGTTAGGCTATAATATTTCAGATGCCATTCATTCAAACCTTGGCTGCGAATAACATTTCTGTTCAGTTAGGCAGATTCTCATTGTCTTTTATGCCTATATCCAATCTAGATTGTATTGGTGCAACATTAAAGATTCTGAAAATTGGTCAGGGTGTTGTGTTGATGGAAAAAAAAGGAGTTAGGACACTGATTGTTAATCTCAATCGATATTGTTACAATTTCCAACAATAATATCACAGTTTGATGCTTTTATAACATTGTGCAGCTGCAGTTCTGGGTATGTTTTTGGCTGTATGCATCTTAAAAGCTGCTAATATGTCCATTTTACTCTTGTCTTGTAATGAATGGTGTCTATGTTTTGCCCTCTAGTCCACGTTCCTTTACCAAGTCAGATTTCTCCATATAGGTCACTTCAGGAGGTGGTCAGAGATAAATGAGGGCTAATTAATTCCCAATGGTTCCTCTTGTTCCACCGCTTCTACGCTGGGTTTCTGCTGCCTGAGATATACAGCTCAGCACTGGTCAATCCTCCTGATGTAATGCTGCATGTTTGTTATTTTATCCAGGATAGCGGCTCTGAGGCTAGTCCTCATTTCTCAGTCTTAGGTTGCTGGACTTTCGGTAGATCCATTTGTGCATTGTGAGGAGCTTTCTTGTCTTGATATTAGTGGCTTCTACCTTCTTCCTTGCAAGAAGAACTGACAGGACATGAATGATGATGGCTAGTTCCTACTAATCCCCTCTGGGATTTCCCTCACTCTTTGTAGATATTTGGTTGTTTCACAGTTCTCGTGGCTTCCTTTTGGTTATCAATTCACTTTGAATACCTAGATATTTATAGCTTTCCTGTGCATCTGCAGTTTTTTCCTTCTGGAAATTCAGAAGCTTCACTTGTGAACACCGTGACTTTTTTGTGCAATTCAGCCATACTCAGAGTTACATTCTGGTTTCACTGCTGTACATTCAAGTGACATGAATCAGTAAACTGATGTCTCACTCACACCCTAGTGTGCTAACTGAGAAACTGTTGAATATAAATAACAAATTGCCTTTCAGATAATCTGGTGAAAAGAATACCCAAGGTCAGAGTACTTTATCTCATTACACCAAAAATCCATTACATAAACACCTGGGGCTTGTTTCTCAACAGTAGCAGCAGCAGTGTCACCTTTCCTTTTTAATTTTGTTTGCATTTTGAAGATAAAATCGTGCTCTTCAGGGTTCATACAAATTCATGCATGTGCAGCTAGAATTCTGCTACCTTAGTGTGTTTAGATTTTTAAATTGATTGTAGTTTAATAATCCAGTAAATGTATGCTAAAAAAAAAACTGTCTTCTGTCCTCTGATTGGCTTTTTCCACCTTAAGGTACATTCAATTGTCTCTCAGTGTTTGTTGTAATGCATGTTAAACTAGCTTAATGGACCACAGGGAACCACGTTTTTCTGTTTCATAAAGTCCACAGAAATTAAAAACAGTCTTCCCACTGGCAGGACTTAAATGCGGTTTTGATTTATTTCATGAAGCTGCAAAAATAGAAAACTTTTAGAGAACTGGAACTAAAACTAAAATATCCTGTATTTTGCATGAGATGACTATAAAATGGTTAATGAAAGTCATATGGAATAGAAACTGTTCATTTTTACTATGTTAAAGCATCTTGTTGTTTTTATTTTACAAGAACTATTTTGGCCAAAATCAGGTATGAACACTGGGTAAATCTGCATTGAACTTGCTTAATCACAACATATACATAGTCATTCAAATTTGAATATTGTTAAAAAGTTCATTTATTTCAGTAGCTTAAATGAAAGACGTAATATATAAATGCACACAAACAGATTTTGTTAAGCCTTTATCTCTGTTAATTATGAGTATTTTCTGTTTACAGCAACCAAAAACATGACATTTAAGATTAGAATATTACATCAGACCAATAAAAAAAACGTTTTTGATGCAGAAATGTGGGCTTTTTGAAATGTATGTTTTACACCTGCTTAAAGATTATTTAAAAACAAATACTCTTAATCTGACAAACAAGCCCCATAGGAACACTTATTCTAATTTATGGAATATGACTGGAGTCCCCGAATAACTACTTATTAGTGTGGGGCTATACAAGGTAAGCTGCCTCTTACTGTATATGAAGAAACAGTAAAAGGAAAGCTGGCAAACTGTGGAGGATTTAAGACCAGGTGAAGATGCTGCTTGATGTGTTTGGATCTTTTTGTGAAAGCTACATACCTGCCATGTGTTGTTTTTGGATGTTTTGGCACAAAGTTTAATTTTATAAACCTTCATGTCCCACTTTAACATGATATTCATGTTATTAGTTACTTTAATTGAATCTAAATTCTGTTTAAGGCTATTGTCAAACAGATTTGACAGAAAACTGTGCTCCAACTATTCCTCAAAAACAGGCCTACTGGTCTATTCCTACTTCATTAAAAAGTCCTACACTCAAGCTGCCAAAGCAGCTAGGCTTTTGTCATCTTCCTGAAAGTGGAGACAATGCAGTTATGTCACACGTCTTTAGCTTACTTTAAGAGTTAGAAACCCAGATCATTTTATTGCTGTTTAGTCTTCTAATATGTCTGACAAAATAACTAATTTGCTATAACTGGAGGAAGTTTTTAGAACTGCTGATACAGATATGGATAGAGCCTCAGATTTAAAAAAAAAGAACCCAAGTCAAACAAAGGTCATGAGAGTTTTTTTAAATAACATTTTAGCAAATCAGTAAAATAATTTATTTTTATGGCTCCAGAGAGAGACTTTATGCCACTGTCAGCAACCACAAAGCTGGAGCTAATCAAATAACAATCCAAAGAGGGGCACAGAGCGTACTGAGAAGCTGCCTGGGAAATTGTTTTGAATGTCTTGTTGCTGAGATTTGGTTTTGTCAGTTGAGTATGTTGTAAAGGAATACCCTAACTTTAATGAATGAGATTGAAGTGCTCAGTGTAATCGGACTTGAAAATGTCTCTATTATTGCATTGTATTGTATTGATTTAATAATATATTCCTATGTAACTGAATATGAATTGGATCAATTTATCAAGTGCCTTGAGATGAGGTTTGTTGTGAATTGGCCCAATATAAATAAACAGAAATGAAATAAAATTAAAATACTGTTACTGGGAGGATTTATTATATGTTGATAACTTTAAAATGAACATCTCTATTAGTTGGGTAACATGTTAATGGACTTTCACTCTAGTACTTTTTAAATTTGTGCAGTGACAGCCACTGCATATGTGGTTAGACTACTGAAAAACACAATTTAACAACAGTCATTAAAATCCAGGTTTACATTCTTTGTGTCGAGTTAATACAAGGTGGCCCAGATCGAGTAGTTGTCAGCATCTGCCATTTTGGACTTTGTTTTGGTTTTGTGTTTGTTTACTTTTTCAGTTAGGTATTTCTATTTCTTTGGGTTTAGTAGTTATGTTTGTTACCCTGGTGTTCGTTTTGTTCTCTTTCCTGCCTAGTTTTAGTAGTTCTTTCTCCCCTCGCCCATAGTTCCCTTGGTGGTTGCTTTCTCATTTATTTATTACTTAGAATGGTTTTCTCCTCTAGTTATTATTATTATTATTATTAGTACAGTTGTCTTTTCCTTCTTTGGTTTTTTTTTTGTTTGTTTCTCGCTTTTGTGTTTTTTGTGCTTGTTATTGTTTTTAGGTTTTCATTCTTGCGGCATTTTTCTAGTTTATTATTTTCCCCTTTCCCCCCTTTTGGGCCCCAAGACCCCTTTTTGTTTATTTTTTACCCATTGTTTGTTCCTCCCCACCCTTCCCTTACGTATAGTTCCGTCTTGATTAGTTTTTTCGTAATGGTTCGCTTCTTTTATCCCTCTTTTTTTAGTTCCTGTCATAAGTAATTCTGTTATTCAATAAGTTTTTTTATTACGTATCCCTTCCACGTCCTTAGATTTTTCTTCCTAAGTTATTTTTTTTTCAGCTTATGTTTGGGTTTTTCTTTTCCCTGTTCCCCCCAATTTTTGTTTGTGTTATTTTCCCCCACTGTTCTGGTTTCCAGCTCCGCACCATAGAAACCCCCATTACCCATTTCCCTTAAAAGGGCCCAGCACACCTGAAAAAGCATTCATTGTTCCTTTCCTCCGTTCCCATTGTTTCACCATTCACCACCCCTGCATATAAGCTTACCGGTTTCATTCTTTCCCTATCGCCTCGTCCTGCAAGTTATCTGCCAGATACCTGCTATTGCCTGTCATGTTCCTATCCACATCAGTCTAGTTCCTGTTCTGTTTCAGTAAGTCCTGTACGTCTTGTTTTCTGCTTCCTGCTCTACTGGCCGAGTATCCTGTGCTGTGCAAGCCACATAAATAAATATGGATCAAAACCGTACCTTCTGGCTCCCGAGTATCTCCCTGCAAGCTGGTCCGACCCAAAAACACTCCATGACAGTAGTGCTAACTGGAAAACAATAAAACTGAGGTTAACTGTAATGTCCAACACCTGAACCTTAGGACATATCTGGCTATTAAGTATTCAGAGGCCTTTGGGTTTAAACCTACACCTTCTTCAAATGAGGAAACACAGTGTCCACCACAAAGCTATTCTATATTGGTTTCCTGAGTTAACAAGGTCAACACACATCTGCCCTTTTTGTATGGCATGACATTTTGTCTGTCATGTTTTGAAGAGTGCTTTATTATTGTCTATATACTAAGTCACCAGCATTGTGCTATTTAATACTGATCCATGCAATGCTTTTGCTTATCAGCATACCCAAAAACAGAAGAAAATAGTAACCAAAGTTTAGAGTTAAATAATAATAAAATACAATGTTAGTCTGTCAAGTTTGCTGGGTTCTGAACAAATGTAGGTGAATATAAAGAAAATATAATTTTTATGTAAGTTATTATGTTTTATTTTTCTTTAGTAGGTAGTGTAACAAAGTGAATTAAGATAACTATTTTTTTTGCTCTGAAAGAACTTTGGGGTTTTGATATTGTGTAAAGCATTGTCTTATCCTTCATTCAATTCAATTCAGTTTTATTTATATAGCGCCAATTCACAACACATGTTGTCTCAAGGCACTTCACAACAGTCAGGTACATACATTCCAATTAATCCTAACCATTGAACAGTGCAGTCAGAGTTAGTTATTTTTTCAAATTGGAAAAAAAGTTTTTCTGTCTAAGGAAACCCAGCAGATTGCACCCAGTCAGTGATTTCCCGCATTCACTCCTTGATGAGCATGTAGAGACAGGGGGGACAGTCCGGGGTTTGACTTTGCAGCAATCCCTCATACTGAGCATACATGTAGCGACAGCGGAGAGGAAAAACTCCCTTTTAACAGGAAGAAACCTCCAGCAGAACCAGGCTCAGTGTGAGCGGCCATCTGCCACGACCGACTGGGGGTTAGAGAGAAATAAGCAGAGACAAAAAGAGAACAAAGAAGCACTGATCCAGGAGTACTTTCTATGGGAACGAAAAGTAAATGTTAATGGATGTACAGGGGTTGGACAATGAAACTGAAACACCCTGGTTTTAGACCACAATAATTTATTAGTATGGTGTAGGGCCTCCTTTTGCGGCCAATACAGCGTCAATTCGTCTTGGGAATGACATATACAAGTCCTGCACAGTGGTCAGAGGGATTTTAAGCCATTCTTCTTGAAGGATAGTGGCCAGGTCACTATGTGATACTGGTGGAGGAAAACGTTTCCTGACTTGCTCCTCCAAAACACCCCAAAGTGGCTCAATAATATTTAGATCTGGTGACTGTGCAGGCCACGGGAGATGTTCAACTTCACTTTCATGTTCATCAAACCAATCTTTCACCAGTCTTGCTCTGTGTATTGGTGCATTGTCATCCTGATACACGGCACCGCCTTCAGGTACAATGTTTGAACCATTTGATGCATATTGTTCTCAAGAATGGTTCGGTAGTCCTTGGCAGTGACGAGCCCATCTAGCACAAGTATTGGGCCAAGGGAATGCCATGATATGGCAGCCCAAACCATCACTGATCCACCCCCATGGTTCCCTCTGGGCATGCAACAGTCTGGGTGGTACGCTTTTTTGGGGCTTCTCCACACCGTAACTCTCCCGGATGTGGGGAAAACAGTAAAGGTGGACTCATCACAGAACATTACATGTTTCACATTGTCCACAGCCCAAGATTTGCGCTCCTTGCACCATTGAAACCGATGTTTGGCATTGGGATGAGTGACCAAAGGTTTGGCTATAGCAGCCAGGCCGTGTATATTGACCCTGTGGAGCAGGGCAGTTCTGGTGGAAACAGGAGAGTTGAGGTGCACATTTAATTCTGCCGTGATTTGGGCAGCTGTGGTTTTATGTTTTTTGGATACAATCCGGTTTAGCATCCGAACATCCCTTTCAGACAGCTTCCTCTTGCGTCCACAGTTAATCCTGTTGGATGTGGTTCGTCCTTCTTGGTGGTATGCTGACATTACCCTGGATACCGTGGCTCTCGATACATCACAAAGACTTGCTGTCTTGGTCACAGATGCGCCAGCAAGACGTGCACCAACAATTTGTCCTCCTTTGAACTCTGGTATGTCACCCATAATGTTGTGTGCATTTCAATATTTTGAGCAAAACTGTGCTCTTACCCTGCTAATTGAACCTTCACACTCTGCTCTTACTGGTGCAATGTGCAACTAATGAAGACTGCCTACCAGGCTGGTCCAATTTAGCCATGAAACCTCCCACACTAAAATGACTGGTGTTTCATTTTCATTGTCCAACCCCTGTAGCTCCTTCAGTCGTTTCACCTAGACAGAAAGAATAGATAAACTCTAAGCCAGTTTTCAAAGTTTGAGTCTGAAAGAGAGTACATACAGTTAGTTACAGTAAAGCTCAGTCAATCGCCATGTCTAGGAGAGAGAAAGGGTTAAATAACAGCAAATAATGCAAAATTGGAGAGTAGTGTGAGAATGTAGCGAAGAGGGTGAAAGTGGTCATTATGTCCTCCAGCAGCCTAAGTCTATAGCAGCATAACTACACAGATAGTTTCAGTTCAGATTATTTAGTTAAACGGCGCTTATTTACAACAATGTCAAACCACAAGGATTGGGATACCTCTCTCTGTCAGACTGATTATAACCATTGGGAAAGCGAAGGGGTCATACAGGTAGCAGAAATGGAGGGTGTGTTTGCACCTCAACCATAACTGAGCCGGATAAGGCTAAACCTCACTTCCCCTTACTCCATCGAACAGGGAGGGAAGAAGGCTCCCTCCCCGATAAACTAAACCACTCTAACTATAAGCTTTATCAAAAAGGAAAGTTTTAAGCCTAGCCTTAAAAGTAGAAAGGGTGTCTGCCTCACGGACTAAAACTGGGAGCTGGTTCCACAGGAGAGGAGCCTGATAACTAAAGGATCTGCCTCCCATTCTACTTCTAGAGACTCTAGGAACTACCAGTAAACCTGCAGTCTGAGAACGAAGTGCCCTGTTAGGAACATATGGAACAATCAGATCTCTGATGTATGATGGAGCTAGATCATTAAGTGCTTTATATGTGAGGTGGAGAATTTTAAATTCTATTCTGGATTTAACAGGGAGCCAATGAAGGGAAGCTAAAGTAGGGGAAATATGATCTCTCTTTTTAATTTTGATCAGAACTCTTGCTGCAGCATTTTGAATCAGCTGAAGGCTTTTAACTGCATTTTGTGGACATCCTGATAGTAAAGAATTACAATAGTCCAGCCTTGAAGTAACAAATGCATGGACTAGTTTTTCAGCATCACTCCTGGATAGGATATTTCTAATTTTGGCAATGTTCCGGAAGTGAAAGAAGGAAATCCTAGAAACCTGTTTAATATGGAATTTAAATGACATGTCCA
Source organism: Crenichthys baileyi (assembly GCA_036173005.1). Taxonomy (NCBI): domain Eukaryota; kingdom Metazoa; phylum Chordata; class Actinopteri; order Cyprinodontiformes; family Goodeidae; genus Crenichthys; species Crenichthys baileyi. The sequence continues at coordinate 496,861 of JAHHUM010000331.1, forward strand.
GGTCCAAAGTAACACCAAGGTTTTTTACTTTATTACCGGATGTCAATTTAATTCCATCCAGGTTAAGTGATTGACTAAGCAATTTCTTCTTTAAAGACTCCGGTCCAAAGATGACAACTTCTGTCTTGTCTGAATTTAGAAGCAAAAAATTTTAAGTCATCCAAGTTTTTATGTCTTTAAGACATGCTTGTAGTCTATCTAACTGGTTGGGTTCATCAGGATTTATGGATAAGTAAAGCTGAGTGTCATCAGTGTAACAGTGAAAATTTATTCTATGCTGCCTGATAATTTTACCTATTGGAAGCATATATATAGTAAAGAGAATTGGCCCAAGCACTGAACCCTGTGGTACTCCACAATTAACCCTGGAGTTTAAAGATGATTTATCATTTACATGAACAAACTGGAATCTGTCAGACAGATAAGATTTAAACCAGCCTAGCACTGTTCCCCTGATCCCTACAGCATATTCCAGCCTTTTAAAGAGAATATTATAAAGGTTATAATGTTATAAAGGTTATTATAAAGGTTATAAAGGTATAAAGTCTAACTGGTTGGGTTCATCACGATTTATGGATAAGTAAAGCTGAGTATCATCAGCGTAACAGTGAAAATTTATCCTATGCTGCCTGATAATTTGACCTATTGTAAGCATATATATAGTAAAGAGAATTGGCCCAAGTACTGAACCCTGTGGTACTCCACAATTAACCCTGGAGTTTAAAGATGATTTATCATTTCATGAACAAACTGGAATCTGTCAGACAGATAAGATTTAAACCAGCCTAGCGCTGTTCCCCTGATCCCTACAGCATATTCCAGCCTTTTTAAGAGAATATTACGGTCGACTGTATCAAACGCAGCACTGAGATCTAAGAGGACAAGTACAGACACAAGTCCATTATCTGAGGCCATAAGAATATCATTAGTGACTTTCAGCAGAGCTGTTTCAGTGCTATGATGAGCTCTGAAGCCTGACTGAAACTCTTCAAACAGGTCATTGCTGTGTAAATGCTCACACATTTGATTAGTAACTATTTTCTGAAGAATTTTAGATAAGAATGGAAGATTGGATATAGGTCTGTAATTTATCAAGTCATCTCGATCAAGCGAAGGTTTCTTAAGTAAAGGTTTAATTACAGCTAACTTAAAAGCCTGTGGTACATATCCATTTACTAAAGATAGATTAATCATATCTAAAATGGGGCTGGTAATCAGAGGGAACACTTCCTTAAATAATTTGGTTGGGATTGGGTCTAACATACAAGTTGAAGGTTTAGATGAAGCTAATAATTCTGATGACTCAGGAAGCTCCACAGGATCAAAACAGTCCAAACACAAATCAGGTTCTGCAGTTATTTCCAATGTTGTCTCACTTGCTGAGGATGAAGTAATCATCTTCGGGAGTTTGTCAAAGATTTTATTTTTAATAGAATCAATTTTATTTAAAAAGAATCCCATAAAGTCATGACTGCTAAGAGCTAAGGGAATGGATGGCTTAACAGAGCTATGACTCTGTAAGTTTAGCAACTGTACTAAAGAGAAACCTAGGATTATTCTTGTTCTCTTCTATTAATGATGAGAAATAAGCTGTTCTGGTTTGGTGAAGTGTCTTTTTATACAACAGTAGGCTATTTTTCCAGATTAAGTAGGAATCCTCTAGGTGTGTAGAGCGCCATTTTCTCTCCAATTTTTTAACATTGTGCTTTAAAGTACGCAGATCTAAATTAAACCAAGGAGCCTGCCTCCTATGAATGATTACCTTCTTTTTCAAGGGGGCTGGATTGTCTAATGCATCACGCAATGATGAAGAAACACTATGAACAAAAGAATCAATTTGTGAAGGGGCAGAAACAGAATTATTGCCCTCCACTGTGCTTTTCAGTGTTAATGAAAGATTAAAAGTGGAACAGATTCTTTAAAGGTTGTTACAGCATCGTCTGATAATGATCTACTATAATGAAATTTTCTTTCAGGTGTGGTGTACTCGGTTAAATTAAACTGAAAGGTTATTAAGAAATGGTCAGACAGGACAGGGTTATGATAAAATACTGTTATGTCTTTACACTCAATGCCATATGTCAGCACCAGGTCCAGAGAATGAAGACAAAGGTGGGTAGGTTTGTTAATGTTTTGAGCAAAGCCAATTGAGTCTAAGATAGCATTAAACGCTATATTTAGGCTATCACTTTCAGTGTCAACATGAATGTTAAAATCCCCCACTATAATAACTTTATCTGTATTTAACACTAAATCAGATAAAAGGTCTGAAAACTGATCTAAAAATTGAGAGTAAGGGCATGGTGGACAGTACAAAACAACAAACAGAAGTGTTTTTAGTGCTTTGCAATTTGGATGAGGAAAACTAAGGATTAAATATTCAAAAGAGTTGTAGCTATTGATTGGTCTGGGACCAATCAATAAATCGGACTGAAAGATGGTTGCTACTCCTCCTCCTTGCCTGGTATTCGAGGAATGTGAAAATTTAAATAATTAGTAGGAGTTGACTCATTTATAGTAACATAATCCTCTTGCTGCAGCCAGGTTTCTGTGAGGCAAAATAAATCAATCTGATTATCACAAATCAGGTCACTAACTAGCAAAGTCTTTGAAGAGAGAGATCTTATGTTCAGTAGGCCACATTTAATTGTTTTATTTTTCTTTTTAGTCCGAGTTGTGTTTATTTTTATGAGATTTTCCTGATTTCCTCCTTTTAGATAATTTTTTAATCTATTCAATTTTGGCCGTGGGCGAGACACTGTCTTAATAGGGTAATGGGTGGGTAGCAGTAGAGAAGCTGCAGAGTGTTAAACTATGACCCTGCTTCCTGGTCTGAACCCTGGGTTGTCAGAGTTTTGGAGAACTAATAAATTCGGCCAGATTCCTAGAAAGAAGAGCTGCTCCATCCAAAGTGGGATGGATGCCGTCTCTCCGGATCAGACCAGGTTTTCCCCAAAATGTTCGCCAGTTATCAATGTAGCCCACATTGTTTTCTAGACACCACCTAGACAGCCAGCGGTTGAATGACAGCATGCAGCTTAACATGTCGTCAATCGGGGAGGGGACCAGAGAAAATTACGGAGTCCGAAATTTTTTTGGCAAACTTACACACCGAAGCAACACTAACTTTGGTGACCTCCAATTGACGTAACCGGGTGTCATTACCGCCAGCATGAATAACAATCTTACTGTATTTACGCTTATCCTTAGCCAGCAGTTTCAGGTATGATTTGATGTCGCCCGTTTTGGCCCCTGGCAGGCATTTGACTATGGTCGCTGGTGTCTCTAGTGCCACATTTCTGACTATGGAGCTGCCAATTACCAGAGTTGGCTTCTCAGCGGGTGTGTCGCTGAGCGAGGAAAATCTGTTAGAAACGCAGACGGGTTGGTGGTGACCTGTGGGCTGGAATGTAGGACTCTGCTTTCTACGTACCGTCACCCAGCCCGCCTGAAGCCCCGGCTGCGCGGGCTCTGCTGGAGGACTGCTACAAGGAGCTACCCTCGGTCTTCATCTGGCTTCGCAAAATCCATCCTGAAGTATTTCTATGTAGGTCAGACTTTAAAGAATTAGTTGTTATATACAAAAATAATGGCTAAACTTTGGTTTAAGAAAATCTGAAAAGTCACAATAGTGTTTATTGAGACATAAAGCAGAGATGTTGTGATAAAGACAGAGTCAAGGAGGCTTATCTGAAGATACTTTAGGTCTTAATGGCTCATAAGAAACAGCTTTCACTAAAGATCTATGACATTTTTATTTGGGCAAATGGTTTTAAGTGTAAATTCAACTTACATTCTCTGACCATTTGACCTTCATATCATATTATTTCTGGAAACTTTTATTTTCTTCAGTGTTAGAGAGGATTCAGTTCCAATCCTGTGCAGCTTCCTAGAAGCCCTTTGGACAGATGGTGAAGCAAAGTGTGAAGAGGTAAAACTCTGGCAGCATAGTACTTGTGTAAAGCTAAGGCCATTCAGTATATGGGATTTTCCTAGCATTGTGATTACAGGGCGGTTGCCTCGCTATCGATCGGTGTCACTCACCTCCAATGAGAGCTGATCAGAAACCTATTTAAAATCCGCCTTTTCTGATTAGCTGTCAGGGGAGAATTTAATGGAGCGGAGACAAATAAAGGTAGGAGTGAAGGAAAGAGTAGTTAGGAAAATGGAGACGATAGCAGTGAGCGAGGGGAAAGAAATTTACCTCCCATATCTTAATCTTATACGTTCTAAACCAAAGGATTGTATTGCCATGTTCACTATTATATACATTATGCCTGTTAGGCATGGCAGTATAAATTAGATTAGATTTGAAACTTAAGATGTAGGCATAGGAAACAAATGTCTTTTGATCTTTTTTTTCGACCCTAAAATGATTATGCTTATTTTTATATCTGCAGATGGAGCAACCTACATTGTGGTTAGCATAATTACATACAAAATCAAACTACTTGTTATTGAAGATAAATAAATAGAAAACACTGTTGTGCACTTAGAACAAATGCAATATTTAAAACGTTTCCTGTTCAATTGTGTTCAGGCATGATATTTATATTAATTTGCATGTGCAAATGTCTACAAATGTGGTCTTTAGCCAATAATTATGTGATGTTATCCATGGAACACAGACCTCTGGCAATAATACATGACACAATGGCCACCCCAACATAGTAAAGTCTTGTGATTTGTTTAGTGAGAAGAAGGAAGAAATGTGTCGGAGAGCAGTAGTTGAAGAAACGACACCCTTCCCAGGATTTGAAAAATGCTCTGTGATGAGCCTGGTGTGCCTGTATTTCGCCAAAGTGATGAAGGACCTTTTGTGACCAAAAAAATACTCAAAAAACTTTCTGAACTCTGACAGCATTTATGTAGATGCTTTAATGTCTGCTCTGCTACTGACCCACCCACACACCTAGTGTATGGAGGCAGCTTAAAGTCTCTCTTTTCTACACAGTATTAGTACATGCTTTAATCATGAGAGTTTAATTGCATAACATAATATAGCTGTGAAAATGTTATTCCTAGGACCCCATTTGTCACGCCAGTCAAATTCTATTATTCCATCTAAAGTTAGTATTTTGGTTTGGGCTTAAAAGTCACTAATGTTATACATTTTGTGGTTGGAAGGAACGTTAAGATACTAAAACACAGTCTGCCAGTTCTTTGGCTTATACACTGAGATAGGAAAGTCATTTCTGCAACTTACTATTGTGGGTAAAGTTGCAGGAGGAACATTTGAAAAGGTGATTTACTGATTTAATTGAATAAAGCGATCCACAGAAGTCAAAAGACATTTAGTAATGGCAGAGAGTACCTCAAAAAATGCTAAAAGAGTAGGTGTTCTTACTTGATCATTGGGGAAAGTAAGAATGCTCACTCCATCCTTTCATTTGTCTTTAAATAGTGGCTGTGCATTCATTTAACAGACTCCCTTTAAACAGATTTTATCAAGAAATTAATCTGCTTTCGATTTGAAACAAATGATAGGCAAACTTCCCTGTAGCATATGCTATTATATCATCCACATATGGTTATGGTGTTTCTGTTTTAGAAATGCATTTCTCCAAACACTCTTTTTGCGTCAGGAAAGCTTGTTTTACGATTGTGTATTTCCATCGAAAAGCAATCAAAAGGCGTAATGTTTGTTTCTTATTTTTAAGATTTGTCGATTTTCTGGCTTAACAATATGAAAAAATGTGTCCATTAAGTTCTAAAAAGTTATTTATCTGCATATCAGATTAAATGTGAATGGGGCATGAATGGTGATGGTGTGAAACTGTGACAAAGAAAGATTGCACGGCAACCCTGGGTTCTTTATATATGCATAAACATGGCGACACAGTATTCACAGACAGTAAACATGCACAGGTGTCAGTATCTCAGTAGCTTTAGAGCTCTTTCAAATGCCTCAAATGAACTCTGTTGAACTTTGCATGTCTACTATTTTCATCTACAGGATTGGCTGAGTAAGTTTGGCTACCTCCCACCCCCTGACCCAGTGACCGGGCAGCTTCAGACAAAGGAGGCCTTGACTAAGGCCATAAAAGCCATGCAGAAGTTTGGAGGGCTGAAAGAGACCGGCCTTTTAGGTATTTGGCAGTTTAATTTGAGCAGCCTTGTGAGCAATCTGCTTGCTTTGATGTAAATAAAATAAAATAAATCAACCATTCATCTTAGGCAAGATCTGCTCAGGTCTTACATTTTTCCGTGAAGTTGGTTCACGACCTATTTTTGTCCTCTTCACAGACCAAGCCACATTAGGGTTGATGAAAACACCGAGATGCTCACTGCCAGATGTGTCTCAGGCCGAGGTGACAACAATGCGCAGAAAAAGAAGTCTTACTCCTCAAAACAAATGGAATAAGAGGCATCTTTCCTGGAGGTAAGGGACAGCTAACCATGTTCATACAATTATGCAACTCTATTTTTTAAATTATGTCAGTTTGGTACATGTTTAAATACTATATTTTCACTCCCTACCTGATCACTAATATTTGCAATACAGTTAGATGGTGGCTTGAGTTTCAGATTGGCACGTAGGTTGCAAGAAAGATGCAAAATAAAGACTTCAGACAGCTTCCAATGACGTTCATATTATCAGTTTTTAAAATAACTTAAAGCAGTTCAAAACAGTTCTTTGAATGCTGAATTTAATGTTGCGGAAAAAGATAATGTTATATGTGCTTGTGTTTTAGATCTAAGAATAAAACATGATTTGAATGCATAACCTACAGAAATAAATTGTTCAATGCAGACTAGATTGCATATAGCAAAGGTCAGAATGTTACTTATTAGAGACCTGAGATTTGCTTTCAAACTTACTACTTACTGTTACCATAACTCCATCTACAACCCTCTGCAAAGGTTTTTAAACCCTCCTAATGTTTTTTTATGTTGGTTCCAAGAAGAAAAACTTCCATGTCATCTGATGAAGTTGCTTCCAATGTTTTATGAAGATCTTTAAAAGCTTTACTTCTACTATATTATAAATGTTATGTGATTTTTCAGTATATTGGCAGTGTGCGTGTCTTTGTGGGGGGTTGCAGGCAGCAAATTGCCTAAAGATCCAGAAATTGTTAAAAACTGAGATGTACAATTTATCCAAACATTATTTATCTTTTCGGTTTGAGGAGCCTATTTTGCTCAACCTATTCACTGGCCAGGTTTACGAGGCAAACAAAACAGAAAAATATTCCTCGGAAAATGCCAAGAAATTAGACCAAAAATTAGAGATGAAGAATCCAAAGTACCAAAGAGAGCAAGCTCAGAGAACTATTGATCTAGACTATTTTAAAGGTTTACAAGAAGGCCTTACTTCTTTGAAAACTCAAAATTAATAGGGAAACTCGTAACATTTAGTTCTATAACAAGCTTCCCTTCTTTATAAGTGGTGGCATTTGAAGCTAACATACCACATAGTTCAGCTCCCTGAGGCAATAAATGTACAGATTAACACCTGTGTAAACAATTGCAACAAGAATTTCCATAACTCTGCTACTTTTAATTGAACCATATTGTTACTTAATTTTATTTTGCAAAGTATCAAAATTATAAATATTAATAATTATATTTTGTAGCTATCCAGGTGTTATTCTTAAGGCCATGGTAATATAAATTAAATAGCTGCATTTTTAAAGCTTCATGAAACTGGAAATAAAAAAATGTGTAGAAGAGTTCTTCTACAGCCAATGTTTGTGATTTTTTTAGTTAAGTATAATACATCTAAGATTCTTATTATCTTATAATTGTGCCCTAATAAATAAAACAAATCTGTAGTATTTTATTGCTCTGCTTTAAAACAACATTTGTGCTCACATAACACCTTAAAACACTGGACCTTGGATTCAGAATAACAGTCAGTTGATGTGTTGATGTTAATTCCCTTTTGTTGGGTTGACGTAACAGCTAATTTGGTATTATCTGTGTTTAGCATTGAATTGGATAGGTTTTGAACTTAGTGAATTGCATAGATTTTAACAAGATTTGAATTGTTTGGAGCTGAAAATAAATTTGACCTGTTTGTCTTTTAAGGAAAGGTACTTTATAACTCTGACATTCTGAAAATAAAGATTTTAATAAAAAGCTATGAGTGTATCAAATCGGTAGGATGCCTGTTTAAATTTCAGCATGAAAGTCTCTATCTTTGGCTCAGCAAGGTACAGAAGGTTCATGAAGAGACTTACAATAGAGTCATTTGTTAAACTCAGAATATTAAGTGGCTAACTCATGCTATTGTAATTAAATGAATTCTTCTCTGAAGTCAAATATTTCTTTCTTATAGGGAGTATAATGTAGTTAAAACCAAAAGCAACCCCTCCTTCAGTGTCATTGAACTTTGCTTTAAAGTTAATTAAGCTTAGCTAAATTCACTTACTGGAAACTGTGCCTAAAGGAGTTGATTTAGGTTTCCATAGCGATTATCTAAAAGATAAAAGGCCCTGGAGCAATCAGAATATCCAGACCAGCAGCAGAGAATAACTCTACTGCAGCGCTTTTGAGATTTCAAAATTGTATGCATATTCATGATAACCCACGGGGTGGGAGAGGGATTTGGGTGGAACACATTCAATACACCTTTTGATTCATCGAATTCATCCTGCTCAGTCCAATATGCTGGTTACACCTCAGAAAGATTGCCAGGCAAAAACAGAGTTACCAGGCAGGGACTGACAACCATGCAAACTGTCATTATGTTCAATTTGAGTAATCAGTTACTCTATTGTCCCTGTCTTTGGAGTGTGGAGGGAAAAAACTGCTGTCAGAGAATTTCTTTTTCTTTTCAATTACCTTACTAAAGTATGTTTTAGCATTATTTCAGAATCAACTATAAGGGGTAAAAAGAAGGACTTTGACTTTGTTTCCATCACTCAAATTGTAGATCGTATATCAAACACCAGCCCAAAACAACAACCACAATATGTAAAAAACACAGTTTTTTTTTAAATATATATATTTGTGTAATATATATATATATATATATATACAGGGGTTGGACAATGAAACTGAAACACCTGGTTTTAGACCACAATAATTTATTAGTATGGTGTAGGGCCTCCTTTTGTGGCCAATACAGCATCAATTCGTCTTGGGAATGACATATACAAGTCCTGCACAGTGGTCAGAGGGATTTTAAGCCATTCTTCTTGCAGGATAGTGGCCAGGTCACTATGTGATAATGGTTGGGGAAAACGTTTCCTGACTCGCTCCTTCAAAACACCCCAAAGTGGCTCAATAATATTTAGATCTGGTGACTGTGCAGGCCATGGGAGATGTTCAACTTCACTTTCATGTTCATCAAACCAATCTTTCACCAGTCTTGCTGTGTGTATTGGTGCATTGTCATCCTGATACACGGCACCGCCTTCAGGATACAATGTTTGAACCATTGGATGCACATGGTCCTCAAGAATGGTTCGGTAGTCCTTGGCAGTGACGCGCCCATCTAGCACAAGTATTGGGCCAAGGGAATGCCATGATATGGCAGCCCAAACCATCACTGATCTACCCCATGCTTCACTCTGGGCATGCAACAGTCCGGGTGGTACGCTTCTTTGGGGCTTCTCCACACCGTAACTCTCCCGGATGTGGGGACAACAGTAAAGGTGGACTCATCAGAGAACAATACATGTTTCACATTGTCCACAGCCCAAGATTTGCGCTCCTTGCACCATTGAAACCGACGTTTGGCATTGGCATGAGTGACCAAAGGTTTGGCTATAGCAGCCTGGCCGTGTATATTGACCCTGTGGAGCTCCCGACGGACAGTTCTGGTGGAAACAGGAGAGTTGAGGTGCACATTTAATTCTGCCGTGATTTGGGCAGCCGTGGTTTTATGTTTTTTGGATACAATCCGGGTTAGCACCCGAACATCCCTTTCAGAGAGCTTCCTCTTGCGTCCACAGTTAGTCCTGTTGGATGTGGTTCGTCCTTCTTGGTGGTATGCTGACATTACCCTGGATACCGTGGCTCTTGATACATCACAAAGACTTGCTGTCTTGGTCACAGATGCGCCAGCAAGACGTGCACCAACAATTGGTGTTTCAGTTTCATTGTCCAACCCCTGTATATATACTGTATATATACAGTACAGACCAAAAGTTTGGACACACCTTCTCATTCAAAGAGTTTTCTGTATTGTCATGACTATGAATATTGTAGCTTCACACTAAAGGCATCAAAACTATGAATTAACACATGTGGAATTATGTACTGAACAAAAAAGTGTGAAACAACTGAAAATATGTCTTATATTCTAGGTTCTTCAAAGTAGCCACCTTTTGCTTTGATTACTGCTCCGCACACTCTTGGCATTCTGTTGATAAGCTTCAAGAGGTAGTCACCTGAAATGGTTTTCACTTCACAGGTGTGCCCTGTCAGGTTTAATAAGTGGGATGTCAAGCCTTATAAATGGGGTTGGGACCATTAGTTGTGTTGTGCAGGAGGTGGATACAGTACACAGCTGATAGTCCTACTGAATAGACTGCTAGAATTTGTATTATGGCAAGAAAAAAGCAGCTAAGAAAAGAAAAACAAGTGGCCATCATTACTTTAAGAAATGAAGGTCAGTCAGTCCTAACAATTGGGAAAACTTTGAAAGTGTCCCCAAGTGCAGTCACAAAAACCATCAAGCACTACAAAGAAAATGGCTTACATGAGGACCGCCCCAGGAAAGGAAGACCAAGAGTCACCTCTGCTGCGGACGATAAGTTCATCCGAGTCTCCAGCCTCTGAAATCGCAGGTTAACAGCAGCTCAGATTAGAGAACAGGTCAATGCCACACAGAGTTCTAGCAGCAGACACATCTCTAGAACAACTGTTAAGAGGAGACTGTGTGAATCAGGCCTTCACGGTAAAATAGCTGCTAGGAAACCACTGCTGAGGACAGGCAACAAGCAGATGAGACTTGTTTGGGCTAAAGAACACAAGGAATGGACATTAGACCAGTGGAAATCTGTGCTTTGGTCTGATGAGTCCAAGTTTGAGATCTTTGGTTCCAACCACCGTGTCTTTATGCGGCGCAGAAGTGGTGAACGGATGGACTCTACATGCCTGGTTCCCACCGTGAAGCGTGGAGGAAGAGGTGTGATGGTGTGGGGGTGCTTTGCTGGTGACACTGTTGGGGATTTATTCAAAATTGAAGGCATACTGAACCAGCATGGCTACCACAGCATCTTGCAGCGGCATGCTATTCCATCCGGTTTGCATTTAGTTGGACCATAACAGGACAATGACCCCAAACACACCTCCAGGCTGTGTAAGGGCTATTTGACCAAGAAGGAGAGTGATGGGGTGCTGCGCCAGATGACCTGGCCTCCACAGTCACCGGACCTGAACCCAGTCGAGATGTTTTGGGGTGAGCTAGACCGTAGAGTGAAGGCAAAAGAGCCAACAAGTGCTAAGCATCTCTGGGAACTCCTTCAAGACTGTTGGAAAACCATTTCAGGTGACGACCACTTGAAGCTCATCAACAGAATGCCAAGAGTCTGCGTAGCAGTAATCAAAGCAAAAGGTGGCTACTTTGAAGAATCTAGAATATAAGACATATTTTCAGTTGTTTCACACTTTTTTGTTTTGTAGTCATGAAAATAAAGAAAACTGAGAAGGTGTGTCCAAACTTTTGGTCTGTACTGTGTGTATATATATATATATATATATATATATATATATATATATATATATATATATATATATATATATATATATACACATATATATATGCTGATTGTTCTGGCTGTGAGGTGTTCACTGTGTTGAACAGAGAGACAGCCTGGGGAACAACCTGTCTCTGGGTTGGCTAGTTTTTGTCATTAATGCTCTGAAGCTCCAACCTGAAGTTAAGAGTTTAAACAGCTTGTGTCCTGGATGTGAGGGGTAGACAGAGATATTAGCTGCCCTTTTTCTGACCCTAGACATGTGCAAGTCCTGGATGGAGGGAAGGTCAGCCCTGATGATCCTTTTTGCAGACCTAATTTTGTTGCAGTTTGGACCAGTCTTGTATCGTAGATGAGCAAAACCACACAGTGATGGATGAACAGTGAACAGACTGAGTGATGGCAGTTTAAAAGATGATCAGCAGCTCCTGAAGGTTTTACTTCCTGAGTTGCTGCAACAATTACAGTTTCTGTTGGGCCTTTTTACACACAGTGTCCATGTGTGAGGACCACCTCCGGTCCCAAGAAAGTGTGGTTCCTAGGAACCAGAGGTAATCCACAGTCAACACAGTCTTGGTGAGGATGGTGAGGAGAGGCAGTTTGACTCCCCTGTGACCAGCCTATCTATATCCTGTCTGTATGCTGCCTCGTCAGTGGTCTCATCTGCAAACTTCACAGACAGATCTGCTTAGGTGCAGTTGTTTGTGTTCAGGGAGAAGAGGAGTGGGAAGAGAACACATCCCTGGGGGGCACTGGTCCTGATGGCTCTTGTGCAAGAGAAGATGCTCCCCAGCCTCACCTGCTGCTGCCGGTCAGTCAGGAAGCTGGTGATCCACTGACAGGTGGAGGCCAGCACTGTGAGCTGCGTGAGCTTCTGATGGAGGATGTCTGGGTTGATGGTGTTGAAGGCTGAGCTGAAGTCCACAAACAGGATCCTGGCATACGTCCCTAGGTGGTCGAGGTGTTGCAGGATGAAGTGTAGACCCAGGTTTGCAGCATCCTATGCTGACCTGTTTGCCCGGTACGCAAACTGCAGGGGGTCCAGCAGGGGGCCTGTGATGTCCTTCTGATGTTTCAACACCAGAGGCTCAAACTATTTCATGACCACAGACGTCAAAGCAACAAGTCTGTAGTAATTTAATCCTGTGATGCTGTGTTTCTTGGGGACCAGGAGTTTAAAACAGGAGGGTACCTCACACAGCTCCAGAGACTTGTTAAAGATATGAGTAAAGATGGGGGTAAGTTGACCAGTGCAGATTTTCAGGCAAAGAGGGGAGACACCATCAGGATCTGTATCTTTCTACTCACTCAGACGCTAAAAGACTATTAACATCTTCCTCTTCAATCTTGTAAAAACGTCAAGCATACAGACGGCTTTGACTTAAGACCCTAGTGAGCCCAACTAAGATATTGTTGTGAGGCCAAAATTCTGCTTTGGGCAGGATTTGGATGTGTTGATGAATAAACAGAACACATCAAAATGCTTCGGAAATGAGAGTTATGCAGTGACCTTTTAGGCAGTCTCAGGTGCCATTTTTCCCAATCCTTTATAGTGTCTGTTTTCTCACCTGCACCTTGCTGTTTGGTAGCTGATCAATTGCAGATAACCCATATGACACTAGACTTATGGTGGGACGTTCATCGAAAAGACTGGCCTTTAATATTATTAAAATGCCCATCTGTGCTGTGATTTTCAGAGAAATAGCACATAGGTTAAAAAGGAAGGGAGGACTTAGCAAAACATCAGCTGTTATTTTACAGTTCTTAACATATTCTTGGGGCAGATTAAAAAGAAAATGAACGTCGGACCTCTCAGTTATCAGTCATTTTCAACTAGGGAAATGCATCGAGGGGCAACCACTATAAAGGTATAATAAGGTTTTATAATGTTACGGAAACTAGAGGACAGCCATGCAGAAATGTTGTCATTTGGCACACTTTGACCGGCATGTCTGTTAAGCAACTGACTGCACACCTGGTGCCAGAGCAGATAGTCGGACTGATTAACCAGCTGATATCTGCTAGTTTTACTACCAGGCAGAGCTGCTCGACTATTTATTTTGAGTTTGGAAACAAAATGCATCACATGAACTAGAAGAAGAGATGATAATGATTTAGATTAATTGCACAGCACAGCACCACTCTTAGCATTACTCTTTAAAGATGAGAACGGAAAAAAGGTTGATAGTCTGTGCAAAAAGCATTTAAACTTGAAAACTAAAACTAAATATAGCTGCCGTTCAATCTATGTTTTTAAACCTGTGTATAAATGTTACAGATAACATTCTTATATATGTTACAATGAATATGTTATATTATTTTAGCAGCTGTTGGAATCATTGTTGCTTATCTGCTTTAAAATAAAGCAATTAGATCATCTTATGCAATTTTTGTCTTATTTTTTCAATATAGTAGGTCCATGAAACCGTCTTATTTTTACTCAGTTGTGTCAACCTATCAGAATCTCATATTGATCCATGCAATGTGTTAACCGCAGATAATGTTGCAATCCCTCCCCGTGTCAATTAAAGTCAAAATAGTTTTAGCTTTTCTTTTCTTCCTTGCTAGTGATGAAAAATCTTAGACTTTATAAGATTCACAAGTAGCTAAATTTCTATTTTAGTGGATAATGAGTATTAGGACAGAAGGAAAGCACTGCCATTAAAACAGGTTATAGTTCATGCTTTGAAAAGAAGCTGTTTTACAATAAGCTGTTTTACAAAGTGCATGAAATTGTGTCAGCTTATGAATAATATAGCATGATATTTCGCCTTTAAGCAGCATTGGTGGCAAGTAGTGAATTCATATGTAAAATACACGTGAATTGAGAAATAGGGAAATCCAAAATACACTTTCACAGATAAAGAATATATTAACCTGCACAGATGTGTGTATACTGTGCTTTCCACCTGGTGGACTTTACCTTTTATTTCCTTCTGTGTACTGCTGTCAATCATACAGCTCTCCTGTCAGCTCGCTACACACTAAAATAAGACAACCGTGCCTTCAGTCCGATGAAAGGCCTTCGTACTCACAGCAGTCGGATTTGTAAAAGTGAACACAGGAACAGTTGTGGGTTAGGTACTGGGCTCAAATCCAGAGAGATTTTCACGTGTGGCAGATTTTAGGAAAATCGTTAATATTCTGCTCAGATTGTCCTCTACAGCAAGTTTCTATGTCTTTTCTTTTCCGTTTTAAGTGGATGCTGTTCCACTTGCATAGCCATCGCCTCAGGGCTTGGTTTTATGATGCAATATTTAACAGCACCCCTGCATTATTACAATAAATGGGAGAGTAAAAGACTAGAGTAGTGATGAAGTTGAGCTACGAATAATAACTGAGGTGTAACATGGCAACTATAATAAAAGTTCTTGTGGTGGTCCAGCACACCTGAATCAAAATGGCCTCCTCAGTATGGAGTCAATTTCTCCAGTCAGGTGTGTTGAAGCAGAGACACATCTAAAAGTTGCAGGACACTGGCCACCAAAGACTGGAGTTTGACGTGTGGTTTAAAGAAAATTTGAATATGGCAGCACAGTACCAAGCTAACCTATACAGCACTATCCAATAAATATGACAAGCTGGTGACAAGTTAAACGGACAAACCAGATAGCTCTGAGGAGCCCATACATCTAGCTAAAGATTAACTGCCTTGCAATTATGTAGCTGCATGCAGAGTAAATACAGGTGGAGGACCTAGACTTACTTAGAGTCCCTTTTTTCTGCACTTTGCACAAAAACATTCATGTACTTGCACTGGATAATATTTATCCCTATTGTTTTCTCACCCATCTCCTATTCTCGGAATAGAGTATGAAAACACTAATACCAACAACCCTGAAAATCATTTTAGTGTGCACAATCATGAAACTTTGAAAAATAATGCATATTAACAATAAATGATGTGATTGTTTTTTCTGTCCACTGGTCATCAATAGTCTGACTTATCCCAACAGGCAGAAAATAATATAAAGCTCACAGTACTCAAGGTAAATTTAAGTTAAAGTATATCACACTTAAAGGTAGTTTCTTTGAAGGCAAACTTTATTTTGAAACATAATTTCATGTAACATTTTAAATATAGTGAGGAGCAGAATAATGAATTCTGGGCAGAACAATTTAGTATTAAACAGCTAAGTTTCTGAACAAGAAATGTTAAGGCCCCCACTACAACATTTAAAATTGCCACTATAAATCAGACATATTCTAAATTTACTGATTCTAAATAAGATATGTTGTAGAAAAATTTGTTTTTACCAAGACAGAGACCGATGATTGTCACTCAGAATCAGCTTTATTAGAATCTTGCAAGAGAGAAGGTTTTTACAGCATTGGAGATGCCTCGGTATGTGGCCAAAATCTTTCCCCGACTAGACAAAAAAAAGGGTTCCCTTATAAGTCCAACAGTTTTCAATTTAACTCCATTACTCATTCTCAAAGACAATTAAAAGAAAGTGGAAAACCAAAGGGGTTCTAATATTTTGTCAGTTCCTGTGAGTATCATGGAAAAATAAAGAAAGGGCACTAAATTCCATAACAACCCACCCTCTTTGTAAAAATAAACTATTTTATATGTAACGAACACTGAAGAAAAAAATAAAAAAATTTTACTGAATGAAAATAAAGGAAAGTATAAGAAAATGTAATTTAATATGAATTATATAATTGGTGGGAAAAATGGAAAGAAAACTGTTTTTAAAACCACAAATTAAAACTTCCAAAACTACCATAACTGTCAACCTTTTGGTGGGCAAAAACGATCTGTCAGATGGAAAAACGTTGGGTATAAAACATCTATCAACTAACTCTGTAGGGGGAAGTTAATATAATTAACAACATTTTAAGGAATGACCAGATAAACCGAATACACAAAGAATATAATGAATTAAAACACTCAAAACCAATTAAAGTAAAAAAAAAAGAAAAAAAAATAAAAATGAAATAATGATTCACCAATCATCAACTGTGTGTGTGTTCGACACACATCTGCATCATTAGAATCAAGAAGATTATGTGAACAGATGGAAATTGAACATTGATAAAACTTATTTAAAAAAATCATCACGAGATTCACTTTCAGACTCATCAGAGCAATCCAAGGGTTCCCCTTCACCTGTGAGGAGGGGGAATCTGATATGACCTGCAAATAAAAACCCTTCCATTTACCAAAGGTAGCAGTAAACCAATCAGACAAAGAATCAGCACCAGAGTCCGGGTACCAGGGAGCCAGGGTGCATAATCCATCCAGAGCTCTGGTTACTGAACCATCAGGACCTGTTATTTTGAATAAAAGTACAACTGCATCTTGTAGTGGACATAATTAATGCGATCAACGTTTTTGTTAGGAGTAATTGAAAGAAATATTTATTCAAACCCATTGATTACAGAATTGGCTAACTTATACTCATCATACACCACGTGGGAGAGCAGGAGTAGTGAAAAGTAGTGGTCTGGCTGATGAACAGGCAAAACACTCTGTCGTGTTATTGCTTTTAGCGTAAATGTTATCCATTCTAACCAGGTGTTTTTATCAGAAAATCCAGTTTCAACCTGCAATATTACTTCAGGTGATGAGACATTTAAGTAAGTGACCAATGCTTGAGGAGGTGTGGTTGGGCTAGGAGAAGGGCTAACACCAGTAATATCTATAACTTCATCAGGAGGTTTAGGTTGATCCACAAACTTAATTCGAAACAATTCCAGTGGGTCACTTCCAGAGACACCAGCTCCAGGGGATTATATCTAGTGGTGTCAGCTCGTTGGGTGGACTTGTCTCTAATTAAACTGATGTGTTGCCGCGTGGAATATAGTTAGAGTTCGGGTTGAATTAACCTTTTGGATTTAAATTCCAGTACACATAAGTCCAGTCCGGACACAGGTGTGCGGACACAAATGTACACATCTGCATTCTGAAACCAACTGCCATAACCTCTGCGGGGTACCATGTCACAGAGGTCAATCTTTGCTGCCACTGTGGTATTCTTAGGGTTACCTTTACGGTTACCTGTCTCAGTTGTTCTGATATGGAGACAGCTCTGTCAGACCTGATAAGCTTTGATAAAAAAAACATGGAAAGAATAAACCAACATAACATAACAATGATGAAGACAGAGAACAAACATGCAAGAAGTCCCATCTTCTGTACATCTTCAATTTGGGAGACTTGAGGTAGATAAAAGACATCTTCTTATCTGTGATCTTATTTAAAGCAAACGTTGCACTGCCCAAAGGGATTATTATGCCCATTGTAAAAACAGTGTTCTTCACCCACCTCTTCAATCACTCTCCAGTGATTAGCTTACAGTTCTTTGGCTTGTGGTGGGCCATTGTCCTTCATGGGGTGATCTCCTTTCTTTACATCCTGTGATGGTTGGAGCAGCCCTAGTGCTCTAGCCCATTGGCTTGGGCCGACGTGCCTAAGGAGTGGAGTCATCTGGCGGATTAGGAAGCCGTCTGCAGTAAGCAGCCACTGTTGGAGCCACCAGCAGCACTTTGGAATGGACTCTGTTTGCGTTTGGACCTTCGATGTCTCTGCCTTGTCTGGTCCAATAACCCTTGCTGCAGTTGGTGTAATCTGACTGCATCCTGCTAATGGCAGACAGCTCCACCTGGAGAGAAGGGTCGATATACGTTTGCAGACAAACTTCTACAGTAATAGCTGTTTTCAGTGGCCTTCAACAGTTCTTGAATAAATAAACTATTCTGTGTTTTCATTGCACCAAAACAAAATGAAACTTATGTCTACCCTTATTTTGCATGAAATTTAAATGCAGTGGTTCATTATTAGCCCAGGTGCTTAACTCAGTTTGCATCATATTAAAGCTCAAAAATCTGCAAATAGGGATATTTACTTTGATAAGTAAGACTGGTCCATTCTGAGTCTGCATTTTATCCACTGTATCACTTGGCGATGTCAAACTTTCGATCTGCTGCAGTCTGAACTCCTTTATTTCCAACAGTTGGTTCAGTTACTGAAGGTTAAAATAATTTTGTTTGTATTTTTTACCTTTTCCATTAAGCAGAAATACTATTTTTAATTTACAGGATCTTTTTCAAAATATCCAGAAAAGGAAAATTTAAATCTTTTGACAAATTTTGGGGAAATTAAACCCCGTACATTCAAACAGGTTCTCAGGATAAAGGCCCTTTGGGGGAGCTGGGCACCGTTTTATAGAAAACCCCCAAAAGTGTACCCTTTTTCTCACAATGTCACAAAGCCTCACTGGAAATGAGAAAACCTTCCCCATATTTCCCCGGGTCCTGCTCCCATATGTGCTAAAACTTTTGTAACCCGGTTTTTTCATTTTATTTTATTAAGGTTTAACCCCCTTTTGTACCAGGGTTTCCCAACCCATTAGTCAATTTAGCTTTTGTCTTTTGTTTTTAAAATGTTTTTAAAAAAAATTTTTTTTAGCAACCCAAAGACCACATTAAAAAAAAAATTTTTAAAAAAATTAAAAAATCCATTTCCCTTCCTACAAATTTTCCCCCAAAAAAAGGTTTTTTTGTACATTAAAAAAAGGGGGGGGGGGTTTATTTTCCTATTGGGACTGTTTATTTTTAATTGCTTTGCTTCAGTTTGTGTAGGAAATGGGGGCATTTTTTTTTAAATTTCTTTAAAATCTTTGAAATATTTTGAACTTTCAGTTATTTTAATTTTTTTGGCCCCCGGAAAAATTTTCAGAAACTTTAAATCCCCGGGATTCCGAAACCCAAACCTAATTATTTGAAAAGTATAAACTATTTCATTGTTTTTTAAATTATAAAACACATAAATTAAAATTTTTCATGCTTTATCCTTACTAAATCATTTTAAAAAAACGGCTTTTTAAAGCATTTATCACAACAACCCCCCTTTTTTTTTCTCACTTTTTTCAAACAGTTTTAAACTCAGGAAGGGAGGGGTGAGCACCCATGGAAGTTAAGGTGGGGAAAAAACCTGGTAGGAAAGGCGGACCCAGGGGGAAACCAACCTCTGATAGGCTGCCCCTTAGGGGGGGCTGTGAGCAGCCCCTACGGTTCTGTCCTTCCAACCCAAATTCTTAGGGGACCTTAACTGCAGAATTTTAACATAAAACCTTACATAAAAAAAAACACTTTTTGGCTTCTTGGGATTTTTAGAATTTTCCCGGGAAAACGGGAAGGTTTTAATCAGTCTGGGGTTAAAAAACATTATTTTTAAAACCATAAATTATTATAGCAACATATGAAAAAAACCACTCATTCTTTCCCAAATTTAAAAAAAGGGACAAAAACACAAGACGAGAAAATTTGGGCCCCAAAATTTTTAGCTTTTTTCCTGAAAAAATTTGGGAAAATATAAATTGAAAAAATGTTTTAATGACGTAAAATCTACTCATTGTTTTAAATTTAAGCTTCAGAAATTTTAAAAAAAATTTTTTCAAAAATCCTTTTAAAAAAATTTTTTTTCTTAGCTTTATCTTCAGATCTTTGTTTGATAATCATAAAGGAAATCCTTTTTAAAAATGGGTGCAACAACCCAAAAAGAGATCTCAAATAATTTAGAAGCACAGCAGAAAGTCTTCTTTTATATGAACCCAAATTTTCTTTCGCGGGAAACTCTTTCCCAATTCTCATACTTTAAACATTAAAAATGAAGCAGAGGGGCTCAAAAATTTAAATTTTTGGGTGTTAAGTTTAATTTAAATCAAACTGTATTTCAAATTTCTTGCTCAGGTAAATGGGGCCCAATTTATTTTTAAAGCCCGGCTTTGACATTTTTTGGGTTATCCAAACCCACTAAAAAAATACAAACACCCCCGTTTTTAAACCCCTTAAACAAAAAAAATGAAAAATTTTAATTTTTTAAAACCCCCCCCACTAGTTTTTTTTTGGTTTTCTTTTTGGGCATTTTTCAAAAAGATTTGGGGAACTTTCATTTTTTTTTTAAAACAGGGTTTTTTAAAAAGTTTTAAAAAAAAGGTTGGGGGAAGAAAATTTTTTCTGAGGACCCCCTCTTTATAATTCAAATCTTAAAAAATTTTTCCTTTTTTGAAATAGGGTTAATTTTTAAAAACATCTTTTTGTATATTTGAAATTTTTTGGGGTTAACCCCTTTTAGGTAGTGAAGGTTTTTTAAATTATTTTTTTACCCTTAATCCCCCAAAAATGAAACCTTATATGAAATTTTCAAACCCCACCCCAAGTTTTTGGGGGAAAACCCAAAACATTTTTTTCCCCTTGGGGGGGGGAAAAGGGGAATGGGGGGTTTTTGAGCCCGCTCCCCCTTTTAATTTTTAAAAGAGGGGCCTTTTTTTTATCCCTAATAATAAAGGATTTACCGGGCCTTTTTTGGGCCCTGGCGATGGATTTGGCGCCCTATCCCAGGGGGGTACCCCCCCTTTTCCCCCCAAAAAGACGGGCCTTGGGATGGGCCACCGGGCCCCCCGCGACCCATTATGGGAAAAAGGGGCCGGAGAAAATGACTGATGAAACGGGCCTTTAATGCCCCTAAACCCCTTTCCTAGGATTTTTAATTCCTGAACCCCAAAATTATTTTTCTGCCTTATTCTGTTAAAAATCACTTTTGAGTTTTAAATTTCCTAAATCCTAGCCCTGGCCCAAAAACAACCTTCAGCCTCAGCCCCTGTCTTCCCCCGAGAAAGAAAACCTAATTGGGTATTAAAAATTTTTCAAAAGCCGAACCTCTTTTGGTTTAGATCTTTTATTAATAAGTGTAGTTTTTTGGGGTTTGTTTTTTTTTTGGGAATGTATTTCTGTTCAGTTTAAAATGGCATACCTTTTTTGATTTTTTTAAAATTTTCTTCAGACCCCCAATTCTATTGGGCCCACGGGCCTCAGGGGGTCCGGGAACCCCATTTTTGGGGGAACCACTGTTTTTAAACCAACTGAGGCCACTTTCTGAGAGAAAAAAGAAAATTTTTAAATACCTTAAATTTTTTCAGACTAGGGGGTTTATTATTTCGGGCATCAACAATAAACAGTTTTAAGGGTTTTCCAATAAATGGGTTCACAGCTCTAAATTAGCCCCACGTCATTTTTTCTTTTAACCCAGAGTTCATAAGGAGCTTTGACATTTTATAAAAAAACACAGATCTGTTTTTTGGGTTAAAGGAAAATCATCTTCAAAATTTTGGTTTTTTGTGGTGGGGGAAAAAAGTTTCCACAGTTTTTGGAAGAAGGGGGTTTCTAAGGGGAGTCTTTAGAGAACATGATATTAGAGTTTTTTTTTGGTACCACTTTTTTCCCAAATTTGATTCCTTTTTTTACATTCAAACCAAAAAAACCTCTTTCCAATTTCATTTTACAGGGTTTTTTCCAGGGAAGATGTGTTTTAATGAACCCCTTACCCTGAAAAATTTTGCTGTTGGGGGTGTTGAGAAAAAAAACAAGTTTTGTTTAAAATTCCAATGAACACAGAAGTGGGTTAGATTTTTTTTCTTTTTCCCCGAGGAGAAAATTCAGAACCAAGCTTTTTAAGTTTTGTCAGGACCAGATTTTGAAGTACAGTGTAAGTCGGGAGGCTCAAAAATCAGAAAAGTGGGAAAACCAGCTAATTTAACCTCTTCCCAGGCCCGCTGTGAAAAAAATTTAATTTGCCCCCTTCCATTCAAACTCTATTTTCCCCTTTGTGGCCAAAGCCGTACCCCA
Source organism: Crenichthys baileyi (assembly GCA_036173005.1). Lineage (NCBI taxonomy): Eukaryota > Metazoa > Chordata > Actinopteri > Cyprinodontiformes > Goodeidae > Crenichthys > Crenichthys baileyi. Next base: position 519,144 of record JAHHUM010000331.1, read on the forward strand.
CTGGAAGTATTTTTGGTTTTGGGCTGTACGGAGACCCTCTGCCCGTAAAAACTAACCCTTTTTCTCAGAGGTCTTTTTACCCATTTGTTTTCGGGGGACCCCTCGGGCAAAAAGGAAACAATTTTCCTTAAAAAGGAAGCCCACCCCGGGTTTTAAATCATGCCCAAAGGATTTTAAAAAAAGCCCCCCCCCCCCCCCTCCGGTTTGGGTCTGTCCTGAGGCGGGCATTGAAAAAACTTGGTTTTCCCGGGGTTTTGGAGGTGTTTTAAAAAAAACCTCTGCCCTTTTTAAGGCCTTTTAAGTAGCAATATTTGGGGCCCCGAATCCCAAGAAGAGAAAAAACTTGTTTTTCTAAACAAAACCCTTATTTCATGAAACTTTTGGAAAAGGAAACTCTTTAAAAACAGTAATAAATTTTAAACCCCTTGTTACGTTCTTTTCCCCGTTTAAAACCACATCAGCAGGGGTTTTAAAAAGCTTTCTTCCTTGCGGGAAAAAAAAAGAAAAAAAATTTGCCAAATGTTGTGTGGTTGTACGTTACCCCCCTAAATTTCCCTTTACCCGATTTTCCAGAGTTTTGGACTTTTTTTGGTCCCCTACCATCCAAAAAACCCAGGCAAACCCCCGGCCTGTTGGTGGACTTTGCTTTTTTCCTTGCCCCCTTTTAAATTCTTCCGGAGGGAGGGAAAATTTTTGGCCTTTCCCGCCTGTTTTTTTTCCTTTTTGGGTTTTTTGCATAAAATGTGCTCTCAAGATGAGTCCAGTGTACGCCCCCCTTGGGCCCCTGGGAACAGCATTGGGGTTGTTTTTTTCCCTCTCATTTGGGGTTTTGGGGGTTTTTTTCCCAAATTTTTCTGAGTTTTGTTTTTTGGGGGGAAAAATCTCATGCTGTCATCTGCAGCAGGGAGGACCTTTCCCTTTTAGGGCCGCTGAAAAACTTCTCTGGGGGGAGGGGAAAACCCTGGGGGGGCAGGGGTCTAACGTCCAGGGAAACGGGCCCAAACCCCATGTTTTATTGTGTGTAAAGGGCAGAGAAAAAGGTTTAAATACATGGTTTTAGAATTTTTTCACAAAAAAGTATTAGTGGGCGGTCATTTTTACATACCTGTCATCCATTGTCTTTTTTTTTTTTTTTCCCTTTTTCTCTTTTTTCGCTTCCTCAGGCTTTTTTAAAATTTTTAGAGCTGCAAAAATTTTAACCCCTATATTGATGCAATTTGGGGGCGTTTTTGGTCCATTTTTGTCACACGTTTTTTTCCCTGGGGAAAGGAGGGGTAAACCCTTGAAACTGAACTGTGTCTCAAAACTTGACAGCCTTGGTTTCACCCTTTACTTACAGGAAATGGGGGGGAATATTTCCCTTTAAAAACCCGCAGAATTCCCCCAAGTGTTTAGGGGGTTTTTTGGGGGGACCCTAAATTTGCCTTCCCCCTAAACTTACTTTTGGGTTTGGGGGAGCCTCACCCCAACCGTACAGGGGGGGGTTTTTCTCCCCTTTGGGGAATTACTTTCACCCCTGCCCCAGCGTGGCATCAACCGCGCCATTGGGGGTCCCGTACACCCGCTCCTGTTTCCCAAAGGGGGGAAAAATTCCCCGATCCCCTTTGTCCCCCAAAAGAAAAAATGGTTTGTTTTAACCCCTTTTTGTTAAAATTTAAGAAAATCCTTATTATCATTAAACCCTTTTTTTTTTTTTTTTCTGCCTTTTTTTTTTTATTTGCATTTAAATTCTATTTGGGCCTTTTTTTTTTAAATTATAAAACTATTAAAAACAAATTAATATTGATTAAAATTATGCTGAAATTTATTGTTTCCCCACCCTCTTGGAAGAAAAAAAAAATTTTTGGTTCTTTTGGAAATTTCCCCTTGTGGGGTCTCCCCGATCAAAACCCAATCACGTCCTCCCACCCCTTAACACTTTAAAAGGGGTTTGAGGCAGGGAAAACTTTTTTCCCAGATTATCAGAAAACTCCTTTCCCAGGGTCCCCGGAAGGGAACCCCGTTTAAAGGAAAACCCCTCCTTGGGCCCCCCATTTGTTGTAGAAAAATTTGGTTTTTTTTCCAAAAACGAGGGGCCGATGATTGTCCTCAGAAACAGCTTTTTTTTAAAAATCTTGCATGAGAGAAAAAGGTTTTTACAGGGAATTTTTGGGGGCGCTCAGGGATTTTCTTTTCCAAATTTGTTCTGACCCCGAAAAAAACCCAAAAATTTTCCTTTTAAGGCCTTTAAAAAGTTTTAAGGTAACCCATAGGGGGAAAAACCCAAAAAAAAAAGGCCCAGGTCCCGGACATAAAACTTAAAAAGTGTGGCATACATTTCCCCACCAGGGGCAGGAGAAAAAGGTGAGGGAAAACCAAATTAAATCTATATAAGACTTTATAAAAGGGGGAAAAGTGGAAAAAACAATAAGGGGGTTTTTAATTCTTTTGGGGCGGGGTTCCGTAGGGGGGGTACTGGGGGAAATTGGAAGCAAGGGGACTAAAATTTCCATAACCCGATCATTTAATAATTTAAAAATGGAATTTTTAATTTAAATTCTGAAAAGGGGGTTAAAAATTTTTCACTTAACCTTTTTTGGGGGGTTTTGGGGGCTTATTTTTGGCTTTGGGGGTTTTTTTTTTGGGTTTTTGGGGGGGGTTTTTTTTTCCCTTTTTGGGTTTTGGGCCCAGTTTCTGTTTTCCTTTTTTTCCAAGGGGGTTCCGGAAATTTTTGTATCGGGGCTCTTTTTGGGGGGGTTTTTACTTCCCGCTTTCTTCTTAAACCGGGCATTTTTTTCGGGGTTTTAAACCTTAGCACAGCTGTTTTGTGGGGAGGGGTTTTCGGTCTTTAGGGGGTTAATTGGCCCGGGGGATATTCCAGGGCCCCCCAGCACCCCAATAGCACGCGGGGGGGGCTCCGGGGCCCGCCCCCACGCGGGGAGCATGTTTTTCAATTAGACCACCCCGGGGCATTCAGGCCCATCTCCACCACCCCACATAGGTTAAATGGGTTTGGGGGTTTTGGTCAAGGAGACCCCAAAAATCAGGGGGAAAAATGCCATGGGAAACACCAAACGAGGCAAAAAACGGGGGCCAGGCCAGGGAGAGAAGGCCATTTTTCTCAAAAAGGAGCCCCCAGGGGGAAGCCGGGAAAAGAAAAAAAAAAAAAAAAGCCCTCGGGGGTGTGGGTACACACAGTTTCACAAATTAAATCATGTAAATCCTACTGAATTAAAAATGGTTCTGGGCCCCCCTACGATACCGCAACACGTCCACCTCTGGCATTTCCAAAGGGCACGAAGATTGGCTGGGGGGGCAAACAGCCTGCTTCCCAAACTCCTCCGCACACACACAAATTCCTGCTCAGTCCCGCCAAACCAAAACCCCCAAAAGCAACTCTAAAAAAATGATGACAATTCGTTAAAAATTCAAAAAGGGAATTCAAAAGAAAAATAAAAAGTATTCAAACCCTTCCCATCAAAAAAATTTTTACCAAATTAAATAGATGAAAATGTTTTTTTTAATGGTAAATCCAAAAAAGATAAAAAATCTTTTTTTAAACTAACAATGAAATTCATGTACAAATCCCTTTCCCAAAAAATTCCCTGCTTTGTTTCCCCGTAGGGGGGCCGCCTAAATTCTTTTTTCAGATTTGTTCTTTTGGGGTTTTTCCAAACCCGCTTGCTCATTATTGTAGGTTTTCTCATTTTTTTTCATAAAGTAACAACTCTTATTATTATCCTTTAAACTTTGCAATTATATATTAATTGTAAAGTTAAAAGTTTTATGTGCATTGTAGTGCTAGCAAAGTTGGGTCGCCTATGATGATGATAATTGCAGCATCAAAGGTTTCGGTACAAAACCAGAGATGCAAATGGTTTGGTACGCACCTCGGTTTTAAGTTCATGCTTGGGTACAGTTTCGGAGAAAAACCAAAGAGAAATAAATGATAAAACATATTTTTTTCTCTCTTACTTTATACACCACAGACATATATTACAGGAAGTCTGAATCTTTGACACACTAATGATTTAAAAGCTACGTGGATCATCACGCTGTTTTAAGTCTGTTTATTCTTTTGATAATTCAAATGCATTCAAGACTACAAATCTAACGTTACCTTTTAGTTAGTGGTTAATTTGTTCTTGGCATCCACTGGGTGCTGGTCATTTTACCCCTTCACTAATTTGTTCCGTTGTTTTGTATCTTACTTTGTGGGGTAAGAAATGATGAACTTTAATAGTCACTTCCAAACTGCTAGTGTGACGTTCGTTTTGTACCCATTTTGACAACTGATGACTTATCCAAATAACTCAAAAATCCAAATAACTCAAAAAGTAACATCTACTAGCAGAAAGTCTTTTATATTTTGGTTGAATCATGAGGCATAATCTGTCCTATTAAATCAAACTCAGCTGGCCAAAACAGTGACCGGCATACCAAAATAAATGTAAATAGGGCTTAATGTGAAGTTTTCAGAAATTATTACAGAAATACATAATAAATCATACATGCGATTTTTAACTATTATATATGTATAATTAGTATTTAAACTGGATCCCTTTGTATTGTAAATGCCTTGAAAACATTTGTGTTGCAAATAAACTGATTTGAACTAAAGTCCATTGGTAGGAAATGATTTGATTTTAAGTACAAAATGGCTATAAACTGACTCAGGGCCTATCCAGTTCTGTACAGATGTTAGAATCTGCACTGCATTGTAAATATCGTAGCTGTGAACAACAAACACAAGGCATTTGCCTTTCAGCTGTACATAAAGTGTATCCTTGCAGACCTCGACTCAAAATAAGTTCGGCCCAAATGCTAACGCTTGAGAATTACTGTAGAATGCATTTAGATATTTACCGAGAAAAAGGTGTTAATTATCTTAAGCACATACTGTAAAATGTTGCACATAATGGAATTGCCTAATCAAAAGGAAGTCTAAAGCATTATCAGCATATGTTTAATTAAAATAACCCATTTACTTACAGTAGGAAGCAAAGGCTCACCCACTCCTTCCTGATTTAGCACGCCACAGCACAATTGACAAGAATCTGATTGGCACGTCATACTCTTCTCTGCTTGTTCGCACATGTCATTCACATCATTATGTTATGAAAATGTGCAGAGTTCGTGCTGAGTGTCTGTTATTTCACAGAAGGGAAGAAAGGATAAGTGGCTCTGCTGAGTAGCTATTCATTTTGGGGATGTGAATTCAAACAAAGTCTTTTCCTTAATAGAAATAAGTAAATTATTTTATTTTTTTCTGATAGTGTCTGAGAGCCACCGTGACGAGGCTGAGCCCTTAATCCCAATTTAACTCAATTCTGCCTTTTTCTTTTTTTTCCACTTCTCCACAGTCCGTTTGGTCGAGTGTGTCTCGGACATTAAAACCTGAGTGGTGTAATGGCTCACTGTTAGCCCATTACCTCATATTGTTAGGCCATTATCACAGCAGACAGCCTGGCAGTCATTAGCAGCTTGACTGATAACTCATACAGATAGGTGTAGCCAGCTGTGCAAAGAGGCACAATGGAGGGGAGGAGGATGAGAGAAGGGAGGACGGGGTTGGGAATGCAAAACAAAGTCGAAGCTGTCTAATTTCATTTATTTCCGAAATGTAATAAAATGGCAAAATTTTACTTACAAAATCTTGGACTACACACTCATCAACGCTTATCCATCTGCATTGAACTGCCTTCATTATCATCATTAAATAAATCAATTAAGTCTTAAAATAAACAGTGTAGGAGGCTGAACACATCTAATGACTGTGACAATCCACAGGTGGGTATCCAAATAGCTTGGTAAAAGGAATCTCTTTCTAACAGGTATATATTTGGGTAACTGCTGTTGAATATCTGGAGATTCACTTGGAATAACTTTTTTTTAAGAATTAGTAAACTGATGCTCTACACTTTTATTTGGTGCCTATCTAACCATATATGAATTGTAAAAAAACACCTTATCACATTTTTGTGAATCTGCCCTACATTTAAATGGCTTATGTAGATTTGTGGCTTGAAGAATATAATGCTCCAACATAACTTTTCTGTGCATATGATATCTGATTTGTGTTATGAGCATTGTAATTCTGAGACACCGGGTATGCTGCACATATACCCACTTCGAGCTTACCTAAATGCAATGCAAATGTCATTGCAATGTCTGCGGCAGTTTTGGCCTATTGCAAACTAATATTCCTTGACTTGACTGCCCTACAAAGTACTAGTTGTTACTCGTTTTGATCTCAGGATTGTCTTTTTGCTTTCTATTCTTTATGTCTTGTGTAAAATCTGTCCATTCTGCTCATTTTGAATGGAACAAGCAGCAGACTGACTGCAAAAATTACAGAAGTGATATAATGGAATGCTTTTTAATGCGAATTATATTGTTAAATACAATGTAATTTGTATTAAAATATTCTTGGCGTCCCTGTGGGGGTTGCTGCATGGTGTCCCACTCAGGGACTCCATTCTGCTGGGGGACTTCATCCCCCATATGGGAAATGACAGTGACACCTGGAGAGGCGTGATTGGGAGCAATGTCCTCCCCGATCTGAATCCGAGTGGTGTTACATTATAAATATGTATCATATCTAATTTGTTTGCATTGTCATTACTTTCTGGATGGAACTTTGCTAGTTTTTTTGTATTATCTTGGCCAGGTTTCCCTTGGAAAGGAGCTATTTAATCTTCATGTGATATAACCTTGTTGAATGAAGAGCAAATTAATAAAAAATAATAATAACCCAATAACATAATCTCATGCGTTGCTTTACAGACGCTCTGTCTGCAGTGATGAAGATTTACACAACTCAGCATGCTGAATGCTTGAAGTGGCTGACATAGCGGCACCATTTTATGATTAATTCAACTAGTGTGGTTTTGACCACCTGGGATTACTCACACATTGTGTTATGGTCAGGCAGATATGAACTATGGAAAAATAAAAAAGTGCATTTAATATTTTCAAAAAAAGTTATGCAGCCCCTAAGTAATATAATTGTTACACCCCATTGCACACACAACATATACAATTGAATTCATAAAAAATTATACACATACATTATACGCGATAGAAGTTGATTTTTCATGAAATCCATGTGCTTCATGTCTTCATGTTTTAACTAATGTTTAATTGCAGTTATCATTATGATTACCCCAATATTTCTGCCGCTTGTTAATTTCTAAAACCTCAAGTTCAACATCTCAGCCACTAAATATATGCAACACATAAGTGTGTTAAGGGCCATTGGAGTCTATCAAAATATATCTAAAAATAGATTATCGACATGCGTATTGTGATTGTCTCAATCTTTAAACATATCTTATATTGCATACAAGCAGTCCTTTCCAGTTGTGATATTGCACACACTGATGAAAATTGCAGTTCAATATATTGTTTGTTGTGTATTTTTGAAGTCTATGTATCAAAGTCTATGTATCAAAACCAAAATAAAGACTGTATTAGACATTATGATTATTGTAACAATGTGTCATATTGTGATATTTAGCAGCAATATGATTATTTATTCCTGTTCTTTTTTAAATTGAAGCAAATATTTATTTTTTTCTTTTAGTGTTATTCATTTACAATTTCAAACAGAACAATGTGGGGTCCTGATACAGCTGCACCCTAAAGCTAGGACTTGTGTTTCAGTTATTTTACCTCACATGGAAACATAATTATCGGCCTGTACATAATAATCTCAAAGACTGGGTTTAAACATAAACTAGTTAGAAAACGTTTACTTAGAGTGAATTCTTGTTGCGAATCCTCTCAGCTCTGAGGCACAGGCTTTAAAATACTGCTGGTCAGATTGACAGGGTAATACTGGCAAACCTGTTTAAATATTGAAAAGCTGTTTTCAATCTTAATGAGGGGATGAAAACTCCTAACACTGTTATACATATCATCAATACTAGATTCACTCAATGAAATAATAACGAATTTTGACATTTTTATGTTTGAGCAACACCAAAACTTAAAGCTTTCATCGAGCCATTACCAAAACACATTTAAATTCTTCTCATCTTTACCATTGATTGATCCACATCATTTTTAGCCAAAGCAAAGCCCCTTATCTCTTGTTTTAATGCTCATTCATCATTTCCCTACTGTCACTCTAAGCCACTAACTTGTAAAACTGTTTGGTAAATTGTTTGATATTTATTGCTTGGCAAATTGGCAAATTGGCAAATTTTGGCAGGTCTTGTTAGGATGGATGGATAGAGAGAGAGAGAGAGAGAGAGAGAGAGAGAGAGAGAGAGCGATCGATCGATCGATCGATCGATAGATAGATAGATAGATAGATAGAAAGATAGGTTGATTCCCAACCACCATGATAGAGCTGGTGAGTGTAGAATAAAAGATAGATAGACAATAAGAAAATGGGACAGAAAAGGCAAACAGTTTTTTTTTCATCTAGAGGACAGACTCATGCATAGCCTTTTAATATGTCTTAGCTTCAGACTGATTGACGTGGGACGTGTGTAGCAGCAGCCGTTCTGAGTGAAACACAGCTTTTGTGCTTGTGTCATATCCTTTTTTTTTTTAAGCATGCATAAATGCACATGAGCATGCGTCACTGTTACCGTTTGACCACTCAGTTTGCAAGGTAATCAGCTTATGTCTGCAAAGGGTAGGAAAGGATGGAATGAGACTTTGGGGTGCTTCAGCCTTTGTGCTTGCGTGCACATTTTATCAGCACTTCTGATGTCAGTTCATGTCTCTTTGGAGTAGCGGAGCTACAGGAGGCAAGAACCTGCAGAGAAGATGAAGGCAAGGGACAGCAAAAGTGTCTTAGAGGGTTTTTTTCACTGCTTCTTATACTTTCTCTGTCTCATGCAATCCCTTTCTTTTTTCATCTTGCCACTTTTCATCTGAATCATTACTCTTAAGAGTTGAGAGGTTCAGAAGAAGCAGGTTACATGTAAATTAATAAAGTACAGGTGAAATGTGATATGAAATTTTATGTGTGGGTGTGTGTATCTATATCTGGATCTGTTTGAGAATGCATGCAAACAGTTACCTCCACAGAAGCATGGTTTCCTCTGACTCATTTGCCAAACGAAGGTGAAACTCACATCTTGAAATTAAGTAGGTCAGGAAAATGAAGTCAACCCTAATCAGGCTTCTGCACATCCAGCTAATTTTAAAGTCGCTTTAATCCCTTTTACCCTGAATTTCATTGCGGGAAGTTAGAAGGGTTTAATCTGGAACCTATATTCAAAATGCTTAAGTTCTCTCTGCACTCGAAGGACTAATCTACTCTAAACATGTTGTTTCAGGTTGGTCTTGCTCTACTTTGAGAGATAAATTTGAATCTTGATCTATGTACTTCATTCATCAATCCATTGTCTATACCTGCTTATCCTTGCAAGGTCACTAGGGCCTTGTGCATATCTCCAAGTACACACTGGACAGGTTAGCACTCCACCACAGGGTAAACCTTTTACTTATTGATTTATGCCAGGGAACGTAGGCCACTATAATGATCATAACTCATCTCTACTGGGTCAATTGGGTTTAACCTTTTATTTTGTAGAACGTCTGGACACCTAGCCATATTTTTTTCCATAACCATGCAATGTAACATCTATTCAATGTATCGATTGTTATAAATTAGTTTTGGGAGCAAGGCCACGTCGCAACATCTCGACAACACCTTGAATCCTTTGACAAACCTAAATGGTACATGGATTGAACTTTCATAGCACTTTTCTTGTCATACTAACTACTCAAAGCGCTTTACACTGGAGCCACATTTATGCAATCACACTCACAAATGCGCGCACATTCATTCGATGATACACAGATCAGTAGGTAACTTGGGGTTAAGTGCCTTGCGCAGGAGCACATCGATATGTGAAAGAGGGGAAGCTGGAATTGAACCTACAACTTTCGAATTGCAAGACAACTACTCTTCGCGTGGAGCCACAGTTGCCCCTAGTTGTCGCTTTCTCACCCATAGTCTACCACATTCTCTCTTCCCTCCATCCAAAACGTCCTCAACTTATCTTCTCTATCCCTCCATCTACCTTATGCATTTTCTAAACCTTTATAATCCCACTTTTCACCCTCATCCATTTTCAACTCTCCTTCCTTTCTATAATGCCTTGTTATACCACTCATATGCTTCCCTTTTTATTTCACTCATCCCTCTCTACAACCCCTTTTTATCCCACTAATTCACCCTATCCCATTTTTATAAACCTTTTTTATTCCACTCATCCCTCTTAATTCATTTTAATTCTTTTTACCTTATTCATCCTACTTATCACTACATTACGACTCCATTTTATCACTCTTTATCTCCATGTTATTTTTTACAACCCTGTTTTGTCCCACTCCTCATTCTTTATGACCTGGTTTATCCCACTCATCCCCCAATCAGTCAGTGCCATTCTTCAACCCTGTCAAAATTTTGCAAACATTTATCACTGCATTCTTCATCCTTATTTAATACCTTTTTTCTCACTCTCTTTTTCCACATCCCTTTTTGAAATGCCTTTTCTTCCCAGTCATCCCCCCACCCTCCTCACCACTCTTTAAAACTCCTTTTCATATCACTCCTTCTTTTTGTCCTCCTCATCCTCATTATCACTCTTTCTTTGCCGTTTATCCCACTCATCCACCTTTATCCCATTTTTACAACCATTTTTAATCCTATTCATTTACAACCTTTTTCCTCTCCTTTCCTCTCCTTCACCACACCCATTTTTATGATGCCTTTTTTATCCCAGCCATCTTTCTGTGTGATCCCTTTTTGATTCTCCTAATGCTTCTCATCTCTTTTTGAACCCTTTTTAATCCAACTTATCTTCCTGGTTGCTGTTTTTTTACAAAGTCCGTGGCTTTTTATTACACCTTTTTGTCATAGTTTTCATCCTCATCCCTCTTCATTGCCTTTTTTCTCAATTCTCGTTCACTTTTTTAATTATTACAAACCTTTTTTCATACTATCCATCCTTTACACCCCTTTACACTTCCTGTTAAAAGGGAGTTTTTCCTCTCCACTGTTGCTACATGCATGATTAGTATGAGGGATTGCTGCAAAGTCAACGCCAGTGACTGTCCACTGTCTCTACATGCTCATCCGGGAGAAGTGAATGCTGCAAGTCACTGACTGGATGCAATCTGCTGGGTTTCCTTAGATAGAAAAATATATATAAAATATATGTTTTCTCCACTACATGCTACTTATCCCTCTTTACAACCCTTTCATCACCATTCTCATCTACATTCATTCATCTACAAGACCTCATTTCCTTTTGCTTTTAATGACCCCTCCTTTTTTATCTTCCCGATCCCTTTGTTTGACTACTTCTTTGTAATCATTTACTTCTATTTAAAAAAGAAACTTATTTTCTATTGAAGGGTGGTCTAAAAAGTGTCAGAAGGAGATATTAACTTTAAAACTCTAGTTTGAGATTTTGTAGTTTACTATCAAGAAAAGGTCAATTCAATATATTGTCCTCCCTCGCTTCCTTTTTCCTAAGTTAGCATCTAGGGGGTCCTAAGTTGACCATGTTGTTTATCAACTGACCATTATGAATCTCATTCTTCAAAACCATGAATCATGGCACTCTCCATAAACTTCAACCTTCTGATCCATCTATTTCCTCGCCCCCTCTCATTTCATTGCCAGTTAGCTCAAATTGCCCATTTGCTGTATGTCCCATATCATCACACTCCCCCCTCTATGCTTCACTATCAGAAATTAATTTGTTGTGGTAGCCAGGCTCATGCTGAACATTCTGCTCCTGAACAAACATTTTGCTGCACTAAGCCACATTTTATAATCTAGTCTTTGTGAATCGTCTGTTTTATTCAGGAAATTATATATACACCACTTTGCAGTTGAGAAGTAATACAATCATTGAGGTCGTACAGATTTGAATCTGTTTACTGCGCTTCACTGAAAACCCAACACGCTTCATTTCTGGGGGTATGTACAGGCTGCCCTCACCATCTGGTGGAGCTTGTTGCCTTCTGTGCTGAATAGTAATGTGTCGTTTCCTGACATGAGCAGACTTTTTAGTTTTACTTCCCTGTTTTTGGAAATGCATTTTTTGCAATTAAAAGCAGTATGTAATCAAGATGCTTAGGATTTGTAATTCCCTTCAACTGGACCTTAAATGTTAAGCTGACATTTTCGATTCTTGAAATATCCATCACTCAATCTCAACCCCTCCCTCATCTCTATAAAACACCTTGAACTGCTTTTTCTGCACCAGAGACATCTGTAACACAGGTTTTGCAACGAGGAACATTTTAAGCTTGGTGAGAAAAGAGGGCATCAGCCACTCTGTGAGAGATGGAAATCTGTCTGTGTGATCACTGATCCATCTGGTTGGAGTAGCCGGGAGAAATGCTGAAACAAGGATGGTGTCTTTTGAGAACACACAGCGTTATTCTCACTAAAGTTAGCTCTGTGGAACATTAAGCCATAGGGAGTTGTCACAAATATGGCTGCAATAGGAAAGATGCCTCATTTCTGCTTATTGCTCTCTGTTTTGTTTACTCTTCTTGTTTTATCTCATATTTTCTCCTGACATTTAGAATATCTTACCACTTTCATTATTTTCCTTTTTTATGACAAAACTGGGTATGTATCACGTATTCAAATGTACTTTGAATGAGGTTCAAATATATTTTAAGTCTATTAGCTAAAGCTGAGTTTGTCAACATAGATAATTGGAAGCACATGAATATTTTTTTTTTTTACTTTGCCAAACAGACCTGTATCCAGGCTAACTCAGCTGATTAATGATTTAGATTTAATTTGGGACATAACAATTAACTTCAAAAGATTGCAAGGTTTTCAAAGAGCCATTTTTGAAACTCAGGGCAGTGGACAAACTGTCTTTGGATGTTATTTCTCCAAACCTAGACCATGTCGGCCGCCATGGTTCTTCTTTTCAGAAGCACATAATAAAAATGGTAGAATAAAATGTAAGGAAACACTTTTGACAGAAAATAAGATTTGAACATGTCATAATTTAAGAAAAGAACAAAGGGCAATGACATGACGCTCCATGTAGGGGTTGTTTGTAGTGTCAGAATTTCATTCTGAACCTATTTGTGACCTCAATATTTACTACCATGTTCATAGTTTGAGTTTGACACTTTCACAGCTAGAGCAGCTTTTTCAAAAGAATAAAAAATAATGAGGTCTTTGTTGGGTATGTACTATATAGAACAGAGAGAAAGCAACATTATGAGCCTCATGGCCTATACTTCTCAGGAACAGAAAAAATGTTATTTTACTTGAGGTCGCATGAACAATAAAATAACGGAGACGGAAACGAAAAGCAGACAAAGAAGCAAGAAAGAGAGAGGTGGGGCAAAAAGGAACACAGGAGAGAAGGAGAAAAGAATAGAGGAGAGAAAGTAGGATGAGGAGAATACAAGATAACACCCTAGTATTATGCTAAATTAATGGGGCAGCTTAGCTAGAAATTTCACAAGAATTGGGCATTTTGTGACACAAGCATAAAATTTGCCACAGTTATGGACAAAGGCGTCCCATAAAAAAGGGGAAATGGAGCCACTCTGAATTTTCAACATGGGCCCCATGACAGCCATTTTTCAAAATGTCCACCACTGCAACTTGTTTCTTATAAATTTTCTGATCAGTGATATATATCTACTGATATTGAAGGCCTGATTGGTTTGTCTACCATATTATTGACAAGTATGGGGCTTAGAGTAGAAGTAGGCAGGGCTTAGGTCAGAATCCATTTTTTTCAATTTACTTTGAAGTCTAGAATATGGATTTGGAAACTTGAATTGAGATTTAAAAAAAAAAAATTATCACAAGAGTAAAATAACTATTTACAAATTACACTTGAAACCTGAACTGACTTTTAGATCAATGTATTTGATCAAATGAGAAAAAGAACTATTTTTAATTCACTTTACATTTTACATAATCTTGAAACTTGAATTGACAACGTCATTTGATTCACATTAGTAATATAACTAGGTTTCATGTAAATGTGAAACTTGAAATAAACTTGACAAAACAGTGAACACAACACATGGTATTTCATGCACTAAAGTGTTTGGAGAGAGGGAGGTGAGGAAAGTGAGTTTAAATTGTTTGAAGTGTCATAAAATGGGGCTATAAAATGAAAAGAGTGCAACAAAGAGCATTATCTATCATGAGTCTATTCAACACTCCCCATCACAGGTGTCATTACGTATTACAGTTGCTGCTTCACAGTAAAATTTACCGGTTTGTTGTAGCATTCAAATAATATGATATAATATAGCACTAAGAAATTAATTTAGAGGTAATGCAGTTTACAAAAAGCTGCACCAAGCTCTGTGAAGTGTAAACTACAGCCCATCCAAAGCTGACATTATTACTCAAATGCAACCATTTTCCATGAGACTACAGTTCACTTTTGAGTGTGGGTTAGTTTAAAAACCATTTTAAATCCTTTCACAATGCTGAACACATGGAAGACAGCACATATATAAGACGTCTGGCCTCAGTTTTCCTCAGCTACAGTTAGGGATATAACTGGATGCACTTTTTTTTCTTACATCTTTTCACCCAGGTGTTCTGGTGAAAATGGTTTTATGTGTATGCATGTAAACGAGCGTTGTTGCATCATTAAGAGTTAAAGCAGCATTTTGTATTTGCTATAGGTTATAATTGGTGTGGTGCAATAAACTGGCTTATAGGTCTGGTAATCTAGACTTTTACGTGTAAACGCAGAAAGCTAAGCTATTCTATACTGCTACAACAGTGAATGGGTTCGTTATCAGAGATTACATCACTGAATAAGCGAGATTTATTAAACTTTTTTGGCTGTTTTGATTTAACAACTGGGTGATGTAGAGTTTTTGTGATCTCATTCGTTGTTGGAACTAATTTTGTTCTCTGACATGAACCTGGCACACATTCTGAGAAGAGAAAATCTGTCTTTGAAACAGGATGGATTAAAACACCAACTAAACAGGTTGAATTAAAGCAGAATTTAAGAAAGAACCCCAGCTCACACAAATATATGCTTATATTCATCTCACACACAGATTACCTGTCACCCAGATTTAACTTTTCCTTTTCAGTGTTCTTGTCTTTTCTTTTAAGTAAATTGCAGTAGAATTGAGTAATGCAGGTGTTCTAACAGATGGTCGTTGAAGTTTTGGTGCAGGTGCATGCAAAGCTGAGACCCAGGATGTGGGCACTTGCCCACTTTCAATTTACAAATTGTATTTTTGAATGTTTTCCCCTCAGACTTAGCTTCTGTTAGAGTATGCAAAATTTGTCTGTTTAAGGTGGGACATCTGGCCTTACAATAATACAGTTCTAGTTCTTTTTGTCTGCATTTTAAAATAAGTATTGATCACTGACTGACTTGAGGAAAGCTGCAACAGTCGAAAAAGGTACTAAAATAACTGTGATGCTAATTTAGCTCACCAATAGATTACCATGTATGTAACTTTGAAATTTTTGACATGTTTTATACATTGTGGTATGTTAACAAATTGAAAGTATAATGAGTTGGTAGGCTATTTCCAGTACATTAGGTCCCTTTTAAAGTATTCATGCCACCCTTTTATAATACCAGAATAATGTGTTGTAATGAGATTGTATGGTGGACCTATACAAAGCAGCACCTAATTGTAAAATGGTAAAATAATACATTTTTAAAATTTCTTTACAAATAGAAATAGATACTGTGATACCCGTAAAATTTATTAAGCAGTAGACAGTGTCTACCCACATGTAATTTAATCTTTGTACATGTAGGGAGCTATGGAATTTAGAGCACGGTAAGGTTATAAAACAATGTCCCAAGTTCTAAACATCCCAGAGAGCACTGTTTAGTTTATCATCGAAAAATAGAAAGAGCTATAAGATCTATAGAAAACCACAGCTTAGGTGGTCTTTATAGAAAATTGGAAAGAAGAAAGCCACAGTTTAACAAGAAAACCAAAAGAAGTCCGATTTAAAGTTTACCGGAAGCCATCTAGGCATCTCAGCAAACACATGTAGAAGAAAGTGCTCTGATCACGGGACCAAAATGAAAAATTTTGGCCTACATTGAAAAATATATGTAGTGAGAACCTAACACTGCACATTAGCCTGAACACACCATCACCAACATGAACCTTGATTGCAGCTTTATGGTGTGGGGATGCTTTTCTTCATGTAAAGATACATGGAGCTCAATACATGGTAATCATGAAATAATCTGTTATAGGCTCCAAAAGACTTAAGACTGTGGAGGCGCGGGGGTTACCTTCCAGCAGCACAGTGATCCTAAACATAGAGCCAGAGCTATAATGGAATTGTTTAGATCCAACCATAGTTGAATATGTTGCAAGACTTAAACATAGTCCCTATCCAATTTGACTGAGATGCTTTGCAAATGAAAATGTCCAGAGTATAGTATATAAATGTGACAAAATGTAAGCAGAATTACTATTTTTTGCAAGACACTATACAAACCAGTACATTTTTGACAGTTTTACCATGTGAATTGTTGCAACCGGTGCATCCATATTTTCTGGCTCTGTCTTGTGTGTGCATGTTTTTACATTTAAAACTCACGACTTTTTGTCACTTCAGTGATTTCCAAGCAGATTGAAAGCTAGTTGAGGCAGAGATCAGTCCACTGATGTTTTCTGTCACTGATTACATTTCCTACAGTGGCCTGTAACAACCACACTGTTCCGTGGTTTTAGACCAAAAAGTGCTTGCAGTGACACAGAAAGTAAGTCTATCATACAGAAGCAAAGACGTAGAAGGACACAAGGATCAATGACTGGAAAGAAAATATACTGGACAAAAGACACCATAAGAGAACTGAAAAATGGAAAATCTAGCATGATGTCTGAGTGGTTTTCAGTTTGTACATGTCCCATTTCTTTTGTAGCTGTCAAAAAGGTAAGGGCTGCAGAGCTGTGGAGGTGATGTGAGGAAGAATAAAAACTTAATAAGGAAATGGGAAAGACGGGGAAAATAACTTATGGGTTGTTCCCAAAAGCTGACTCTATAAAGGCACGTTGTATGCTCAGCATATTATATGTAAGCAGCAGGGCTACCTGAGCATGAAATACAAAAACCAATGGAGCTGCTGTTAATATGCAAACAGGACTTTTTGTGCAGGTCTTCATCAGTGGCAAACATTGTGTAGTTGACCTTTGTGCTTTTATGCTGCTTTAAATTCAGAGCCATTTCTATCCAGCTGTTTAGCTGCCAGTCTCTATTGTATTTTGTGTTGTTTTTCTACTTCTTTCCCAGCACTACCTATGCCTTTTTTGCAAAACATGACTAATTAGTCGCTATTTGACATCTTCTACAGTTTACATAGTCATACGTGGATCCCACTTGTATTATTTTGTGGCAGGTTAGTTAAACACATTGGATGGGCGTGCATAACGGCACCACTTTCAGATTAGATGGTGGGGATGTATCACATCCTACAGTCATCAGTTGGCAGCTTGAATTCACTGCAGTGACAGGAGCTGCAGACCATAAAAATAAGAATAACTCAGTATATCCATATACCTTTTATACTGTAGTTCTTCTTAAAACAAATGTCAGCTTTACATGTTATCTCAGTTAAGATACATTTAGTGTCTACATGAATTAATCTATTAAATAAATATATTTCTACGATAAAAAAATTTCACATTTTATCAAAACCTCTCATATTTTTAACCCTTGTTGGTGGCCCTGATGAAAATGTGTAAAAAGTTTTAAGATAAATTAATCTTATTTCAGTAAAATAATGTTGCACTAAAACATCTTCCATTCAAAGGTTTTACTTTATTTTTCTGGTAGAATCCATCATGTTTTTATGTTAAATCTCCAGAATTTGAAAAAGTTCATAATGCTGGGCACTCTTTCAGTTTTCCCAAGGTTTTCGAAAACAAACAGGCCCAAAGCATCACAGATCCTCCGCCATACTTATCACTGGGCATCAGGTGTCACCGGTCATCTTTTCTTCACAACACTCCCACTTGAAGTGTTTGTTGGCAAAAAATATATATCTTAACCATCTAAACAAAACACACAGTGCCACCTAGAGTCCCAGGGGTGTTTAGCAAACTGGGAATTTTTTTACTTTTCTGTGGCTTTGCGACAACAGGGCAGAAACAACTTTTTTCTAGGCATACCTTGGTCCTCATCCAGCCTTTTTTGTCATACCTTTAGCAGTTTTTAACTTTTTAATGTTTGCTGCCACTGCAGATGATGAGTAGGGTATGGTTGTAGCTATTTCCTAAAGTACGAAGAAGTACACTTCTGCATTAATTGATGGTGTCTCGTCTTTCCCATTTTGTAGAGTAGAAATTGGCCTCTTTGTTGCATCATGTTCATACACCAGACCAGTTCCTAAACACTCTGGTTAACCTAAAATAAGCAAAGTATAAATCTAAAGAAAAACTTAAGTTGCTTTTTAATAGGAAATGTTAGGAGTGCCAATAAGTGTGCCAGATTAAAACTTAGATTTTTTTTTTATGCGAATTTAATTTTAAAACTACAAAAGCACTCCGCAAACTCAGACCTCCACCAAGGCAATCGGGTCATTGATGCATGTCAGCTTTTTTCCATACTGATGGGCTTATACTCTGGATGATTTCTGGCGACTTCATGTCAGCTGCTGACAAGGTGATGAACCATGTGGGAATTCCAAGTTGTCGCACCATGGTCTGGAAGTGATGAAGAATCCTTCAAAAAATCCTGGATCCAGATGGTGCTCTGCATCACCTCCAAAATCCAATCGTCAATGTCTTGCCCTTATCCACTCCCTGTCTGAATATATATATAACCGTAATCCGTTCATAACTTTTTGAGTTATTTTGCAAACAAACAGTTGCAAAAACATGGCCTTCTTGGTTAGGTAAATATTTATTTTAAGACCGTTTACACTTCTTTATGGGGTGTCGTAAATTTTGAATTAAGTTTCGATAATGCCACAATATGAAGAACTTGATTTTCCTGCTTTATCTAAATAACGCACTCACAATCTGGTATGGCTGTGCCCCCTTTAAATATTAATGCTAACTTTAGAAGTGCCCCAAATGCTGTTTTACTTATTTTCTTCTCTGCTTTACTTTATTCATGCCAAGGCAACCCTCCACTTTCCTCTCGTTTCACTCTTTCCATCTTAACTCCCCTTTCCTCTCCCTCTTCTGCTCATCCTTTTTCTCTCTTTTCTTAGATTTAAGATGCTTCCTCTGTCTTTCTTTCAGAGTGAGAACCTATCCAAAAGATTCAGCCCTACTTGGCAGGGACACAGTTCGGGCCCTCATGTACTATGCTTTGAAGGTCTGGAGTGACATTGCGCCTCTGAATTTCCACGAGGTGGCCAGCAGCAATGCAGACATTCAGATTGACTTCACTAAAGCCGACCACAATGATGGATACCCCTTTGACGGACCAGGAGGAACAGTGGCACATGCCTTTTTCCCTGGGGAGAGGTTCACTGCCGGAGACACACACTTTGATGACGATGAGCCGTGGACCTTCAGATCACCAGGTGAGAAACATATATGTTGGGGTTAACTGTAACAGCTATAGGATTTTATTGGTTTTAAAAATGGACTTAATGCTGGAAAAAAAAACAAAAAAACTAATGTTTTGGAGACTCAATAGAGTTCAAGGTCCACTGGTCCTGAAAGAAGTTAAAGCTTGTTTATAGTTCATCATTTCACTTGCCTATCTTGGTCATTACATTCATAAGCATTAGAAGGTCAACTACACAATAGCGACATTTTCCTGTTTTGTCTTTTCTGAATGTGGAGACATAAAATTTTCAAGAGTGAAATATTGTATGGTTGCATTGCCATGCCCATCTTAACATTTAATTCCGATGCCTTGTTCTGTGACAATATAAATTTCGATCATTGTCTATGACAGGGGTTCCCAAACATATAACCCAAGCAAGACAATAAATCAGAGGAGGGAAGGAACAAGAATAACTATGAACTAAAGTAAACAGAGAAACTAGAAGAAAACAACAACCATTACCTAAGACTAAACAAAGAGCCCACAAGAAGAATGTAAACCATAACTAAAGCTGTGGTAAGAACAAATACTTAAACCATAAATAAAGACACAGAAATATTAAAAGAATCCAGGAGAACAAAGAACCATAAGACAGAGACTAATCATAATAATAGAACCATACAAAGTAAAAAGGAAACAACCATAAGGAAACTTAGTGAGGGAGGAAAACAACAAAACACCAGGAGGCGGTAGAGGGAGCAAAACAAACTAATAAACATAAGAGAAACATCTAGACAAAATAAACCATCACAAGAAACCCTAAAACAAAGTCCAAAATGTCACACCGTGACACACAATAGATTTTTTTCTTTAATTCTGTCCCTTTTGGTCCTCCATACTCTCAGGGATCACATCACAATGACTCTGAAAACAATCCCCTGGTCTATGGGTCAACAAATTTGCTGGACCAGGATGTTGCACAAGTGACCGTGACCATGAATGTGTCTCCTGCTTCAAAGCAAAACACTCACTTCAATTCTCAGTTTAAACAATAGATGTTCGTACAGGGAAATTATGCCTGTATGTAACAAATAATTTCAGAAGACGAATTTAGAGGAAGTACAACATTTACATACAACCCTAATATTTTGATCTTCTAAGTGTTATTTTTTATATGTTTATGTCAAATTTTACAATACATATAGAAATATCTTTATTGTCCTCCGGTGGGGAAATTCAAGTCTTTCCCCACTGAGGAAAGTGCAGCAAAGTGACAAGCAAAAGGGGGCATTGCAGATATACTAAATATAAGCAATATTAATAAAAATACAAATAGGAATGTACAGTAAGGTTAAATGTACAACATCTGAAAAACCTTACAGTTATGAAAAATGGCATTTGCAAATTGAGATGTGCAACTGACGAAAATAATTTAACAAATGCACAAACTGCAGTAATACAGACTAGTTACAACAATATGGAAAACGCCACAATTGATAGCAGAGATGTAAACAACAATTAGGTTTGTTGTGAGATGTAATGATTATAGAGTCTTACAGCTACTTGAAGGGAGGACCTACAAAAGCTTTCCTTTCCCCGTCTACCATGCTGCTCTTCCCTTACGAAACAAAAGTACATCGCAACATATTGTACAATATAATGCAATATATTACATAATACATTTCCATATATGGGAAACTAGTGCTTTTATTCTTCTATATACTGCAGTATATGCACAAACCATGTATGGCTGTATGTTAATAAAATATACACTCACCGGCCACTTTATTAGGTACACCTGTTCAACTGCTCGTTAATGTAGATTTCTAATTAGCCAATCACATGTCAGCAACTCAATGCATTTTGGCATGTAGACATGGTCAAGACGATCTGCTTCAGTTCAAACCGAGCATCAGAATGGGGAAGAAAGGTGATTTAAGGGACTTTGAGCGTGGCATGGTTGTCGGTACCAGAGGGGCTGGTCTGAGTATTTCAGAAACTGCTGATCTACTGGGATTTTCATGCACTACCATCTCTAGGGTTTACAGAGAATGGTCAGAAAAAGAGAAAATATCCAGTGAGCAGCAGTTCTGTGGGTGCAAATGCCTTTTTGATGCCAGAGGACAGAGAAGAATGACCAGACTGGTTCGAGCTGATACAAAGGCAACAGTAACTCAAATAACCACTCGTTACAACCAAGGCATGCAGAACACACAACACGTCGAACCTTGAGGCGGATGGGCTACAGCAGCAGAAGACCACACCGAGTGCCACTCCTGTCAGCTAAGAACAGGAAACTGAGGCTACAATTCACACAGGCTCACCAAAATTGGACAATAGAAGATTGGAAAAACGTTGCCTGGTCTGATGAGTCTCGATTTCTGGTGCAACATTCGGATGGTAGGGTCAGAATTTGGCGTCAACAACATGAAAGCATGGATCCATCCTGCCTTGTATCAACGGTTCAGGCTGGTGGTGGTGGTGTAATGGTGTGGGGGATATTTTCTTGGCACACTTTGGGCCCCTTAGTATCAATTGAGCATTGTGTCAACACCATAGCCTACCTGAGTATTGTTGCTGACCATGTCCATCCCTTTATGACCACAGTGTACCCATCTTCTGATGGTTACTTCCAGCAGGATAATGCGCCATGTCGTAAAGCACTAATCATCTGGTTTCTTGAACATGACAATGAATTCACTGTACTCAAATGGCCTCCACATTCACCAGCTCTCAATCCAATAGAGCACCTTTGGCATGTGGTGGAACAGGAGATTCGCATCATGGATGTGCAGCCGACAAATCTGCAGCATCTGTGTGATGCTATCATGTCAATATAGATTAAACTCTCTGAGGAATGTTTCCAGTACCTTGTTGAATCTATGCCACGAAGGATTAAGGCAGTTCTGAAGGCAAAAGGGGGTCCAACCTGGTACTAGCAAGGTGTACCTAATAAAGTGGCCGGTGAGTGTATATTGTGATGGAGACAATGCCCGTGCTTCATTTTTACATGCAATAGTTTTATCTAAATGGTAACAAATTTTTACATGGGAAACATGAGCAGTCATATCACTATATTTCTTGCAGTTACACATCTCATAAATAAAAATGTCTGTCACAAAAGAAAGTTGGTTTGTTAAAGTCATTTTGGCAACATGGTAGGAGGAAATTATCTTACTTTTAATTCAATTCAATTCAGTTTTATTTATATAGGGCCAATTCACAACACATGTCCTCTCAAGGCGCTTTAAAATGTTAATTCAATTATACCATTCCTTACGCAGCGAAAATATATTTCCAAATATATTTTGTATCAATATATGAAACTGTCTTTCCTGTCTTTTAAAAGACAGGAAAGACAGTTTGTGTTTTGCTTTCATAGTTTAGACCTCAGAACCTCTACAGTAAGGGCTTAAAATATTAATTTCTAGTGAAGAGATGATTTACCATTGATGTTTTTTATGTTTCACATTACATCACAAAAGTGCTTCTCTAGAGTATAAAATAATCAAGCTGTTATATATGAACATACACTCAACATCTACTTCATTAAATGCACCTACAGCTATTTTGTGGTACAAACTCAATTTGCCATTAGAACTACTGTTATTTGTCAAGGTCTAGATTGAGCAAGGTGGAATCATTTCTGAGAGGTCTTGGTCCTTATTGAGACCATACAGTGGCTGCAGATACAGGGGTTGGACAATGAAACTGAAACACTTGGTTTTAGACCACAATATTTTATTAGTATGGTGTAGGGCCTTCTTTTGCGGCCAATACAGCGTCAATTCGTCTTGGGAATGACATATACAAGTCCTGCACAGTGGTCAGAGGGATTTTAAGCCATTCTTCTTGCAGGATAGTGGCCAGGTCACTACGTGATACTGGTGGAGGAAAACGTTACCTGACTCGCTCCTCCAAAACACCCCAAAGTGGCTCAATAATATTTAGATCTGGTGACTGTGCAGGCCATGGGAGATGTTCAACTTCACTTTCATGTTCATCAAACCAATCTTTCACCAGTCTTGCTCTGTGTATTGGTGCATTGTCATCCTGATACACGGCACCGCCTTCAGGATACAATGTTTGAACCATTAGATGCACATGGTCCTCAAGAATGATTTGGTAGTCCTTGGCAGTGACGCGCCCATCTAGCACAAGTATTGGGCCAAGGGAATGCCATGATATGGCAGCACAAACCATCACTGATCCACCCCCATGCTTCACTCTGGGCATGCAACAGTCTGGGTGGTACGCTTCTTTGGGGCTTCTCCACACCGTAACTGTCCCGGATGTGGGGAAAACAGTAAAGGTGGACTCATCAGAGAACAATACATGTTTCACATTGTCCACAGCCCAAGATTTGCGCTCCTTGCACCATTGAAACCGACGTTTGGCATTGGCATGAGTGACCAAAGCTTTGGCTATAGCAGCCCGGCCGTGTATATTGACCCTGTGGAGCTCCCGACAGACAGTTCTGGTGGAAAAAGGAGAGTTGAGGTGCACATTTAATTCTGCCGTGATTTGGGCAGCCGTGGTTTTATGTTTTTTGGATACAATCCGGGTTAGCACCCGGACATCCCTTTCAGACAGCTTCCTCTTGCGTCCACAGTTAATCCTGTTGGATGTGGTTCATCCTTCTTGGTGGTATGCTGACATTACCCTGGATACCGTGGCTCTTGATACATCACAAAGACTTGCTGTCTTGGTCACAGATGCGCCAGCAAGACGTGCACCAACAATTTGTCCTCTTTTGAACTCTGCTATGTCACCCGTAATGTTGTGTGCATTTCAATATTTTGAGCAAAACTGTGCTCTTACCCTGCTAATTGAACCTTCACACTCTGCTCTTACTGGTGCAGTGTGCAATCAATGAAGACTGGCTACCAGGCTGGTCCAATTTAGCCATGAAACCTCCCACACTAAAATGACAGTTTCATTGTCCAACCCCTGTATGTCTGCAGCACATCACATGGGGCAAATGTCCTGTTCCACCACATTCCAAAGGTGCTATGCTAGATTTAGATCTGGTGATCGTGAAAGCCATTTCAGCCCAGTGAATTGATTACCATGTTCAAGAAACTGCTTTAAGAGGGTTTGAGCCTTGTAACATGGTGCATTAATCTGCTGGAGGTAACCATAAGAAGATGGTTACACTATCATCATAAAGGGATTGACATGGTTAGCAACAGTAGTCAGGCAGGCTGTGGCATTTAAGTGATGCGCAATTTGCATCAGGGTGCCTGAAGTGTGCAAAGAAAACATCCCCCAAACCCTTATACCACCAGCCTGAACCGTTGTCAGGATGGTCAGGATCAATTCATGTTTTCATATTGTTAATGCCAAATTCTGGCTGAAATTAAGACTCATCAAACCAGAAAACTGTTACAGTGAACTTGTAAAAATTGCACTGCTATTGTAGCCCTGCTTTTAGGTTTGATATGTTGCACATTCAAAGATGGCATTTCACATATTTTGGATGGAAAGATAAATTATTTTAGTTAATGTTGCTTCTTTCATCTTCAACTTGTCTGTGCATTCTCATATGACCTCTTGACAGCAGCAAGGGATTTCAATCCTCACTACTTCTGCTCGCTGGATATTTTCTATTTTTTGGACCATCCTCTGTAAGCCTTAGAAATGCTTATGCATGAACATCCCAGTAGATCTGCAGTTTCTGAAATTCTGTTACTAGCCTGTCTGGCACCAACAACCGTGCTCAGTCACGTATATACCCCTTTTCCCAATTCTGATGCTTGGTTTAAATTTCAGCAAGTCGTTTTCTCTAAATGCTAATTGCACTGAGTTGCTGCTATATATTTAGCTCAATTACTGTATTTGTTAAGAAATAATTAAACAGATGGACATTGTGACACTACCATGTGTTGGAGGATCTTCCTTTTGATACTTTATTTGCTTTTATAGTATATACACTGGTAAGACTCAAAATCTTCACAAATGATCCAGATAACTTTGATCATTGTCATGATCACTGTGCCACCCACCTACACGTTCATAGACAGCATGCAAACCATCCCCCATGGCAACAGCATTGTACACATTGTCCTTTAAAAAGAGGACAGTGTATTAAACCACACTGAATAAAACCCCTCACAATGAAGTTATTAATCCAGCTTCCAAAATCTACTTAAATGTGCAGTTTATTTATATTTTAAAAGATGCCACATACATTTAATCTTACATTGAATGTTTAAAGTTTTTTTCTTTTCAATTTAGGTTAGCTAAATAAAATAATCAGAAGTTGGATTACTCGTACTCGTCGTACTCCACTTTTTCCGGGACCGGGTCGCGGGGGCAGCAGATTCAGCAGAGACGCCCAGACGTCCCTCTCCCCAGACACCTCCTCCAGCTCCTCCGGGGGGAGCCCAAGGCGTTCCCAGGCCAGCCGAGAGACGTAGTCCCTCCAGCGTGTCCTGGGCCGTGTCCTGGGCCTCCTTCCGGTGGGACGTGCCTGGAACACCTCCCGAGGAAGGCGTCTAGGAGGCATCCGGTATAGATGCCCGAGCTACCTCAACTGGCGCCTCTCGATGTTGAGGAGCAGCGGCTCTACTCCGAGCCCCTCCCGGATGGCCGAGCTCCTCACCCTATATCTAAGGGAGTGCCCGGCCACTTGTATCGTTTCAGCCGCTTGTATCCGGGATCTCATTCTTTCGGTCATGACCCAAAGTTCATGGCCATAGGTGAGGGTAGGAACGTAGACCGACCGGTAAATCGAGAGCTTCGCTTTTCGGCTCAGCTCTCTCTTCACCACAACGGACCGGCACAGTGCCCCCATTACTGTGGCAGCCGCACCGATCCGTCTGTCGATCTCGCGTTCCATTCTTCCCTCACTCGTGAACAAGACCCCGAGATACTTAAACTCCTCCACTTGAGGCAGGAACTCCCCTCCAACCTGTAGAGAACAAGCAACCCTTTTCTGGTCGTTAGATTGCTTCATGATTAAATTAACAGATACTATCACTCAAAATGTTAAACATGTTGCATATTGAGTAGATGGACTGAAATGAGGGGTCTGAAGTCTGTGTATATTTTGGTCATTTATATTTTCTTTGAGGCAACACGGTGGCGCAGTTGGTAGCACTGTTGCCTTACAGCCAGAAGGTCCTGGGTTGGACTCTCAGCCGAGGGTCTTTCTGCATTGAGTTTGCATGTTCTCCTTGTGCATGTGTGGGTTCTCTCCGGGTACTCCTCCTTCCTCCCACAGTTAGTTTAATTGGTCTCTGTCAATTGCCCTTAGATGTGAATGGGTGACTGCATAATAGCTTCTCATGTGTGTCTCTGTGTTTCCCTGCAATGGACTGGCTACCTGTCCAGGGTGTACCCCACCTCTCGCCTGTAGACTGCTGGAGATAGGCACCAGCTCCCCCGCGACCCTGTATGGAAGAAGCGGGTATAGAAAATGGATGGATGGATTGTTCATCATTTTTCGCTTTAAACATAAAAAATTTGATGTGAGCAAATTTACAAATGACCAGAAAGTTAAACATGTTTTAAAATTGTTTATTTTTAAAATAAAAACATAAAATCCCTGGCAAAACTGAATGAAATGGGTGGACAGTGGGGGTTTTGGAGGCTGGGTGCACTTGTCGGGGCCTGCGTAGTGCCTGAGGTACTGGCTGGTCTGGCGGGTCTCCGGGTCCTGGGCTGCTGGCAGTGGGCTCACTTTGCTTGGCTGGCCCAGGTTCTCCCAAACTGTTCCCACTCAGGGGTAAATCCCAAGCTTGGGCTGTGCGGCGTCTCACCCTGTGCCTCATTGGTCTAGGGGCTTTTGCTCCTGTGCTTTAGTGACTACCTACCTATGTGGGGTGATACCTTGTGTCTGTCTGTCTGGGGCTGCTGTGGCCTTCTGGAGTCGAGTCCACCTGTCCTTTGGTGCTCTTGGTTGCTGAGTGTTGCAGGTCTTCTACCGTTCTGGTCACTCTAACAACTGTGCACGTCCAGGTGACAAACTCACTCACTTACAGCCACTCACCCAAACACACCTGTTTCTCACCCACCTACCCACACATATAGATAGACCTACTCTGATGCTGGATTCAGTCTTAATTTTAAAAAGTCAAACACTCAATTAGGATTTCATCTCGAGATATCAGGTTTATAAAGCTAATCTGGCCTGGTACATGTAGGAACCAGCTTCTTTATATGGTGTGCCTGAAATGAAAAAAAAAGAATTTTGTATATTATTTTAGTTTTTACAAAGCTTTGACCGACAAATATACAGCCGTTTATTATGATTTGTCTTGACAAACTGTAATATACGACAACATAAAAACAGTGTTTAAAATGTTTTTTACTCATCTCTGCCATGAATGCTCATCAGTTTTTTTATCATGAGACAAAAGGAAGGCCTTTGTATGAAGTTGACATTTTAAACTAGAATTACTAACATCTGTCTTACACTTAAATTAGCTAACTTAAAGTCATCTTCACTCAGTAGCAGTGTCCACACCAAAAACCACTTTAAACCGCTGTAAAACCAACGAATTTCTTGGTGCATCTCCACATTTTTGCTCAAGTTCTAACATCAGGTGTCCTCATTATGTTCAGGTGCTCCAAATTTGTATCTGCCATGTACCCAGAGTCGGTTAAACCACAGCTTTCCACTGTGAGATTTATATTTTTCACCACAGTTTCATAAGGGGCATTAATACACTAATTTGTCAACTATCTACTTAGAGAGAATCAAGAAAAAAAGAACAAAGTGTTTCTCGCCATATCAGTGCAGTTTAGTTTTTTGTGTCATTGTGGTCCTAGAGAGGTAAATTATCCAAATGCCGGAAATAGCAGATCTCTGCACACTTTCTTGTTGTTGGTTTTCTCATCTTGCTCATAATCTCTCTCACCTTGTTTTTTTTATGTTAGATATGGGTTTTTGGTGCCACCCTTTCATTGGGAGGTCATGGCAGTCGCGAAAATCTTGGCTGCATGCAAATGTTTGCAAAGTGTCTTGGTATACCCTAGTGAGTAAAGCTTACTAGGCGGTACAAATTTACTATTACCCACTGTAACAGTCTAAGCCAAACATTTATGCCATTAGTGTAGGACACTGTTTTTGAAAGCAAGTAAAGATGTATTGGCACCAAGTGGAATAACAATATACAATATAATTAGCTGCCTGGCTCAGAAAGTGAAAATTCTGCTGTTTTTTTTTTTTTTTTTTTTTTTGCTTCGTTTGACAGTGAGGTTATTTTTTAATATTCAAAATATGAAAAATCTAAGCATATTTGCAAATTTGATCCTCTTGGATGCCTCGAAATATGAGAGATGTGCAAAGAGAAAAACAGGGAAGAAAAGTAAGGATTCATTCTTCTTGTAATGATATCCTTGCCGTTCCCTCTGCAACAACAGATACCAAATGTTTTTATCACTTGTTTCAAACAGTGCATTATTAACCAACAATAAAATCAGTGTTTCAAACATTTAAACTTGAGCCATTTATAATTTATTGTGATTATTGCAAATATTTCACTTTATTGGTAGGTTTAGAAAAGCTGTCATAAACACAGGGATGTAATAATGCCCATGATACATGTTATTTCAACTGTGTGGGTTGGTAAATTGCTTTGGCCTCCTGAATGATCTGCCCTAATTTGTCTCATCAAACTGTTTTGAAAGAGCTTTATTACCCACCATGAGAGATGTGCGAGTTTGAAATGAGGACGTAGTGACAGCTTCTCTAAACCAGAATTCAATCAGATCTGCCAATCAAAAATAGATGAGCTTATATTAAAGATATCCCTCATTCTTAGACAGTTCTGGAAAACACAGCAAGCCGTGGTCTCTAAGCCACTTATAACGACTGATTTATTATTCATTTGTTCACTCATTAACAATGCAATAGAAAATATATCCCATCCTACAGATTTCTTGATTGCATTGCACTTTTTTTGCACTTTTGCTAAACTTGAATCGTCTGTGTTTGCTCTGCTACAAAGAAGAGGTTTGGTGGCACAATAGGACCATTTTATTGTCAGTAAGCATCAACATCGTTTTGTGTCCACTGTTCATTTTTCTCCAAAATGAGAGGGGCTGGGAAATGGTGAAAGGTGGGGCAACGTTATAAGTCCACTCATACAGATGAAATGAGCTGGTGGAGTGATGTCGTCTACTGAATGCATCACCAGGAAAGAACTGTCTCTGTACAGGAGCACAATTGACGGCTTTAATCATTAGTTCTCTCTCTTTTTTATTCTTCCTTTCATCCGGATCATTGAACTTAAATTGACCCTCCTTTCTTTGAATTTTTTGGCCCTTTTGTCTTCCCTTCAGAGGACGATGTACAATAGAGTGTTAGAACAAAGGGGTGAGATAGTACGATCAATATTTTACAGTGTTCCTAGAAAATTATAAAAATCCAAAGTAAACAACCCCAATATCACATTAGTCCACACCTGATCACAAAAATATAAAAATCTAAGAACTTATTTATTTTGGTTAAATTTATGAATAAAGCTTTTTAACAAGTTTGAATATTTATGTGTTTTAACAGAATACAATAGAGGGCAGCCACAGATTGCATACAGTGAAATAGGAACAGCACATTCAGATTTCACTGTATGCCCTGATAGGTTTAGAAGCTGCATTTGGAATGTTGTAAAAAAGATCAAGAAAAGTGCAGTTTTAGTTTTTCGCAAGTGAGTAGACAGGAAATAGAGTAGAGGACATGGAGTAAACTTCAACAGGCTGGGACTCAAACCGCGACAGCCTTCATGGAGGACTAAAGCCTCCGTACATGGGTTGCACGCTTGACCCCTGTGCCACCATCACCATACCCATGAGTTTTTTTAAAGCAATTATTTGTAGATAGGAAGAGTAGATCCAAAGATACAACCTCATTTTAAACACCCATGCTTGTTAAATTCCAGGAGTTTCTTTTTGTACACAGACTCCCAAAATTAACTAGAGGAAAGTTGTGACATTGATAAATGACCCAAGAAACTTAGAATTTCTTGTGACAAAACAAGTACAGCAGACATTGTCAGTCAGCCTAAAACATATTTTGTCTCCTGGAACAAAAGAAAATCAGTTGGTGATGTTGCAAATTAAGTTAATTAATTTATTACAAGAGAGATTGGTTAACTTTGATCTGAACTAATTGTGCCTGTTATTGATGTCTATATTTAAGCAGGGTAAGTGCAAGGGTGATTCTTCTCACACTTTTGCCTTACCACCATTTATTAAAAAGGTCCCTGAAGTGGATAGAGAAGACTAAAACCTTTTCTCTACATTCAAGATTTTTTTAACAAGGATTAGAATCATGAGGGTTTTTAATCTTGGATAATTACAGAAATCTTTAAACAACAGCACATTATAAGAGGGCTGCACTCTGACAATAGCTTTTTTTGTTTTTAGACAGTAGCATAAACTCCATATACAGTACCATTTCCGTTTACAATTATTCAATTAAGATTGTGCAGAATTGTACATAATCCAATTCAAACCAGTGTGATGCATTGTAATACAATACAATCAAAAATATAGTTTAAGATCAAATTACATACACCCCTGTTCAATCCAAATTGTAATGAAATGCATTCAGATTCAGTTAAATTAATGTCATTTGGTGAAAAAGCAATTATCTTAGGAAGCCCACCTAATTGCCTTGAGTTGTTGACTGTGCACCAATACCCTCATCCTGAGTAAGCACTGGGTGGCAGTGGAGAGGAACCACTCCCTTTTAACAAGATGAGACCTGCAACATTAACCAGTCTCAGTTTGAGCAGCAATCTGAATTGACCTGAGGGGCTGAGTGAAAACACAAGCACTGTGAGCTACTGTCAGCCAACTGTCTTCTTTTGTAGGCTGGACTGAGCTACCAAAATTACAAAGGTTATTTTGTGCCTGTCATATCGTTTCATGTGGATGTTTGTGAGAGTTGTTTGAAAGATTAGCTTCTGACAGGTGTGCCAGCTTCCACAACATTTGTCTATTTGGTCAGAAATTAGTTTCTCATGTGCATTTTTGGATCTTTACTCATCATAAGATAATAAAAAAAATTGTATAATAATGTCTTAAATTGTGAGAATGTATCTTATTCCATTTCAGTCACTGTTATCCATAATAAGGAAAGGCTACAGTGTTGTGCATTTAAACCTCAGCCTGAACAGTGGAAGGTATACTCATGCCCTCTAACCAAATTGGTGTCTATGGTGAGGCCAGGCTCCCCTTCGCTGATCTCCCCTCTTTGTTTGGGCTGTTGGGGTTGTAAACCATGTGCTGCACGACAGCAGCTCAATCGGCTTGAATCAGACCTCCCACTAGGGTGCAGCGGCGGCAGGACAAGAAGGCGATGCAGAAGAGTAGCCTGGTTTTGATGTGTGTCTGAAGTGATGGCAGGGGCCAACAACAGCTGTGCAGATGGAGGTTTGGGAACAAAGGTCTGAGGGAGGACAAAAACAGAGTTATGAGTTTGTCTTTATGACCTCCTGATGTTTGCTTACACACAGTTAGGTTACAGTAATACACACATTACCAGTAAACCATACACCCTTTTATATATTTTAAAGGCCAACATGTAAGATTATTTTAATTTTTGCATACATACAAAATTGTCAGACTCTCACTGATGATTATGCAAGAACTACCGAATGGCCTTTAATATGAGAAAAAATAGAAAACTGGATGGATTCTGAGCACTGTAGCCAACCTTTTAGATATCTAAGGATACTGTGCTCATTCACTGTGATTTTGGACTTTAAAGGAAATTTTTCATTTGCAACTAACCTTTTCATCAATAAAGCAAGGAGACTCATACACAAAATGTTCAACCTTCTATAAAGGACACTCATGATAAATTCTGCAGCTTTAATAAGTTGTAGAAGTCTCTCTGTAGTGTTGGTGTAGTCCACTCATATCTAGACTTAAAGGGGACTTATCGTGCAAAATCCAATTTTTTAGCCCTTAAATACATTTTGTTACGTACTTTGAGTCTGTAGGAGTGCAGAAAAGTTAAGCTCAGTCTCTCTCTTTCAGTCTGTTCAGATTTCTCTATCATCTTTTAGGTTTTTCCAACTGTTACGTCACAGTATTTGCTGCGGGACAGCTAAAAGTCATGGACCTCTGGCTGATCAGTTCCGCGTATCCGCAATATTTATTTCTCACTGCGATTCTGTAGTCCAAGCTCAAGTATGCCTATGCTGAAAGAGGATAACTTCGGTTCGGTTGTTGGGTGTATTAACCCACACAATTCATTACATCGTTCCCGAGCATCAGAACCTCTTTGAAGTGCCTGGTTAAATTAAATCTTTTATGAAAATGTTCCTACATTGTTATGATTTGGGGTTGTTTGGTTTTTGATTTTCAGTTTTTTTCTTATATTTCTCACAGTTTTTGAATCATGCTTTGTTTATTATTTTTCTGGTTATGTTTTAGTCTTGTTCATGTTTGGTTTTTGGTTCTGGTCATGCTTTAGTTTTTGTTTGTATTCAAGAGTTTCTGTTCTTGCTCCAGCCACGTTCTGTTCTGTTAATCATCTTTATCCGGTTCACCTGCACCTCAATCTGTCTTGCTCCACCTGGTTTTCACTCCATATATACACACCTGTTCTGTTAGTCATTGCGGAATCATTGTGTCTCCATTCATGTCTTGTTTTGTGGACCATGCCATGCCTGTCAAGCCAGCCTGCTTCTGTTTTGTTCCTGCCTCTTATGAGAGTGAGTTTTTGTTGATAAAATTTTAATTTACCGTCACGCTGCCTCCTCGTCTGCATTCTGGGGTTCCTACATTGCACAGATCTTAACATACATCATTGGAGAAATTCCTATTTCCCCTAGTTCAAGGATGAGTGCCTTCAGCAACCTCCACCAGTATCAAGAAGGATTTGCTAAAAGACTTCATCAAGGGGTCAGTTCCCAACGGCCTGTCTTTGGACACCATTGCTATAAATAGTTGCTAAAATTTAACAAAAAGCCAGAGTATAATATAAATTTCACTGCTCCACAGCTTTCTTACAAATTATTTTCCTGAATTGCATTAAATGAGACACAGCATACCAACCTGGTTTGACCATCCAGAGTGGTCACCTCTAAATACGTATCGGCAGCACAGCGGGTGGGTCATTTTACTGTTTCAGTTTCAGTTTCAGTTGATTTATATAGCGCCAGTTCACAACACATGTCGTCTCAAGGCAATTCACAAAAGTCAGGTACATGCATTACAATTAATCCGAATCATTGAACATTGCAGTCAGATTCTGTTATTTATTCAAATTGGATAAAAAGTTTGTCTATCTAAGGACACCCAGCAGATTGCATCCAGTCAGTGACTTGCAGCATTCACTCCTCCCGGATGAGCATGTAGAGACAGTGGACAGTCACTGGCGTTGACTTTGCAGCAATCCCTCATACTGAGCATGCATGTAGCGACAGTGGAGAGGAAAAACTCCCTTTTAACAGGAAGAAACCTCCAACAGAACCAGGCTCAGTGGTGAGCGGCCATCTGCCATGACCGACTGGGGTTAGAGAGAACAGAGCAGAGACACAAAGAGAACAAAGAAGCACTGATCCAGGAGTACTTTCTATGGGAAGGAAAAGGTAAATGTTAATGGATGTAGCTCCTTTAGTCGTTTCACCTAGAAAGAAAGAACAGATAAACTCTGAGCCAGTTTTCAATGTTAGAGTCTGAAGAGAGCACATAGAGTTAGTTACAGTAAAAGCTCAGTCAGTAGCTATGTCTAGGAGAGAGAAAGGGTTAAACACTGAAAAACAGGGCAATGTGGATCATCCGTAGAGGGTGAGCATTAAGTTGTTGCCAGCAGAAGCTCGGACGATGCCCCTCTCCAGAAAGGTGTTACAGGTAGACACAGAGTCAGGCCAGGTGTAGCTTCTAGGAAGAGAAAAGAGAGAGAACAAAGTTAAAAGCTGAAATAACAGCAAATAATGCAAAATTGAAGAGTAGTGTGAGAATGTAGCGAAGAGGGTGAAAGTGCTCATTATGTCCTCCAGCAGCCTAACCCTATAGCAGCATAACTAGAGAGATAGCTTAGGATAACCTAAGCCACTCTAACTATAAGTTTTATCAAAAAGGAAAGTTTTAAGCCTAGCCTTAAAAGTAGACAGTTTGTCCATCTAGAGCCCACTGATGGCCATTGTTATACTAAAAACCACAAAACGATTGGGATACCTCTCTCTGTCAGATTGACCATAACCATTGGAAAAGAGAGGGGTCATACAGGTAGCAGAAATGAGGGTGTGTTTGCACCTCAACCATAACTGAGCCGGTTTTAGGCTAAACCTGACTCCCCCTTACTCCATCCAACAAGGGAGAAGAAGACGGAGTAAAATAAGGAAGATAGCTCAGGATAACCTAAGCCACTCTAACTATAAACTTTATCAAAAAGGAAAGTTTTAAAGCCTAGCCTTAAAAGTAGACAGGGTGTCCCGCCTCACGGACTAAAACCCGGGAGCTGGTTCCACAGGAGAGGAGCCTGATAAAAAAAAGGTCTGCCTCCCATTGTAATTCTAGAGACTCTAGGAAACACCAGTAAACCTGCAGTCTGAGAACGAAGTTCTCTGTTAGGAAAATATGGAAAAATCAGATATCTGATGTATGAGGAAGCTTAATCATTAAAGGGCTTTATTATGTGAGGGGGAAAATTTTAAAATTCTATTCTGGGGTTTTAACAGGGAGCCAATGAAGAGAAGCTAAAGTAGGGGGAAAAATTGATCTCTCTTTTTAATTTTTCATCAGAACTCTTGCTGCAGCATTTTTGAATCACCTGAAGCTTTTAACTGCATTTTGGGAAAATCCTGATAGTAAAGAATTACAATAGTCCAGCCTTGAAGTAACCCAAATGCATGGACTAGTTTTTTCAGCGTCACTCCCTGGACAGGATATTTTTAAATTTTGGGAATGTTCCGGAGATGAAGAAGGAAATCCTGGAAAACCTGTTTTAAATATGGGGGGTTTTAAAATGACATGTCCTGGTCAAAAAAAACACCAAGTTTTTTTACTTTATTATCGGAGGTCAATTTAATGCCATCCAGGTTAAGTGATTGACTAAGCAGTTTCTGTTTTAAAGACTACAGTCCAAAAAGATGACAACTTCTGTCTTGTCTGAATTTAGAAGCAGAAAAAAATTTAAAAGTCACCCCCAAGTTTTTTTGTCTTTAAAGACATGCTTGTAGTCTATCTAATCTGGTTTTGGGCTCATCAGGATTTATGGATAAGTAAAGCTGAGTGTCATCAGCGTAACAGTGAAAATTTTTTCTAAGCTTTCCGATAATTTTACCTATTGGAAGCATATATATAGTAAAGAGAATTGGCCCCAAAGTACTGAACCCTGTGAGACTCCACAAAATTAACCCCCGGAGTTTTAAAAGATGATTTAACATTTACATGAACAAACCGGAATCTGTCAGACAAAAAAAGTTTAAAAACCGCCTAGTGCTGTTCCCCTGATCCCTACAGCATATTCCAGCCTTTCTAAGAGAATATTAAGTCGACTGTATCCCCAAAGCAGCACTGAGATCTAAAACAGAAAACCAGTTCAGACACAAGTCCATTATCTGAGGCAATAAGAAAAATATCATTAGTGACTTTCAGTAGAGCTGTTTCAGTGCTATGATGAGCTCTGAAACCTGACTGAAACTTTTCAAACAGGTCATTGCTGTGTAAATGGGCCCCACATTTGATTAGCAAATATTTTTTCCAAGAATTTTTAGATAAGAATGGAAGATTGGGATATCGGTCTGTAATTTATCAAGTCATCTCGATCAAGCGAAGGGTTTCTTAAGCAAAGGTTTAATTACAGCTACCTTAAAAGCTTGGGGTACATACCCATTTTCAAAGATAAATTAATCATATCTAAAATGGGGGGGAATCAGAGGGAAAAACACTTCCTTAAAAAAAATTTGGGGTTTGGGATTGGGTCTAAAAAATACCAATTGAAGGTTTAGATGAAGCTAATTTTTTCCTGATAACTCAGGAAGCTCCACAGGATCAAAACAGTCCAAACACAGATCAGGTTCTACAGTTATTTTCAATGTTGTCTCACTTGTTGAGGATGAAGTAATCATCTCTGGGAGTGTGTCAAAGATTTTTTTTCTTAAAAAATCAATTTTATTTTGGAAGAATCCCATAAAGTCATGACTGCTGAGAGCTAAGGGGAAATGGATGGGCTCAACAAGAGCTATGACTCTGTGTAAGTTTAGCAACTGTACTAAAGAGAAAAACCTAGGATTATTCTTGTTCTCTTTTATTAAGGATGAGAAAAAAACTGTTCTAGCTTTTGGTGAAGTGTCTTTTTTATACAACAGTAGGAATTTTTTTCCCGGGTTAAAGTAGGGGGAATCCTTTTGGGTGTGTAGAGCGCCCCTTTTCTCTCCCAATTTTCTAACATTGTGCTTTAAAGTACACAGCTCCGAAAATTAAACCAGGGAGCCAGCCTCCTATGAATAATTACCTTTTTTTTTCAAGGGGGCTGCATTTTTCTAATGCACCCACGCAATGATGGGGAAGTAACACTATGAAAAAGAGAATCAATTTTGTGAAGGGGGAAAAAAAACAAAATTATTGCCCTCCACTGTGTTTTTTTTGGATAATGAGCAAATTAAAAAGTGGAAACAGATTCTTTAAAAAGGTTTTTTAACAGCATCGTCTGATAATGACTTCCTATAATGAAATTTTTTTTCAGGTGTGGAGTACTCGGTTTAAAAATTTAAACTCAAAGGTTATTAAAAAAATGGTCAGACAGCAAAAGGGTTGTGAGGAAATATTTGCTATGTCTGTCACACTCAAGCCATATGTCAGCACAAGGTCCAGAGGGAAGACAAACGTGGGAATTTTTGTTAATTTTTTTGATAAAGCAATTGAGTCTAAGATATCATTAAAAGGCTATTTTTAAGCTATCACTTTCAGTGTCAACATGAATTTTAAAATCCCCCACTATAAATAACTTTTCTGTAGTAACACTAAACAGATAAAAGGTCGAAAACTGATCTAAAAATTGAGAGTAAGGGCCTGGTGGACGGTACAAACAAAAAACAAAAGTGGTTTTTTAGTGCTTTGCAATTTTTGGATGAGGGAACTAAGGATTAAATATTCAAAAGAGTTTTAGCTATTTTTTGGGTCTGGGATAATCAATAAAGATGGTTGCTACTCCTCCTCCTCCCCCAGATTTCGGGGATGTGAAAATTTAAATAATTAGTAGGGTTGACTCATTTATAGTAACATAATCCTCTTGCTGCAGCCAGGTTTCTGTGAGGCAAAATAAAAACTCAATCTGATTGTCACAAATCAGGTCACTAACTAGCAAAGTCTTTGAAGAGAGGATCTTATGTTCAGTAAAGCCACATTTAATGTTTATTTTTATTTTTAGTCTGAGTTTTGTGTTTTTTTTTTAGATTTTCCTAATTTCCTCTTTTTAGATAATTTTTAATCTGTTCAAAATTTGGCCCCTGGCGAGACACTGTCTTAATAGGGGTAATGGGGGGGAGCGGTACAGAAGCTGCAGAGAGGAGTATTAAAACTACGACCCTGCTTCCTGGTCTGAACCTGGTTGTCAGAGGTTTGGAGAACTAATAAATTCGGCCAGATTCCTAGAAAGAAGAGCTGCTCCATCCAAAGTGGGATGGATGCCGTCTCTCCGTATCGGACCAGGTTTTCCCCAAAATGTTCGCCAATTATCAATGTAGCCCACATATGTGGGCTACATTGATAACTGGCGAACATAATTGGCGAACCAGATACAGTCTGTATCTGGAGCTCAGACCTGGATGTCTCCTCTGTCCCACAGCTGTGTTAACATTTTGTGTGAATCCTTGCCTTTGGTGACTTTCTGTTCTTGGTACTTATCGCTATGTCCCTTTCAATTTATTTATTTCATTAAAACAACCAGTGTGATAACTGTTCAACAAGTGTCAGAATTATATTCTATGGCCACAATTTCCCCACAAAGTGTTGGAATCTTGGGTTTCAATGCTTTGTTTAACTGTTGAATTTGTCCTGTTCTACCACAGTGAA
Organism: Crenichthys baileyi; assembly: GCA_036173005.1. NCBI lineage: Eukaryota > Metazoa > Chordata > Actinopteri > Cyprinodontiformes > Goodeidae > Crenichthys > Crenichthys baileyi. The sequence goes on from JAHHUM010000331.1 coordinate 557,587, forward strand.
GCTGCCAGCCTGATGTTCTGAACCTCAGGGAAAAAAGTTAATTAAACAGCTCCTAATTTCTTCACTTCACACTCTGCCAGTCTCACCTCGCTGCTATCTCATATCCTTCTCTAACGTCATCAGTGTCTCTGTGAAACATTTGTTAGCTGATGCAGTATCCCTGCTTCTGCATGTCTGTCTTCTTGTAAGACAACACAAAAGCACATTACAACTGCCGGAGAAGATCTATATTGTTGGTCTGTACAACTTTTTTCAGAGGTTTGAAAATCCCTTTAAAAGATGTAACCTAGTCAGGTCAGGCTGGAGGTAATAAGTCAGATCTGGTGCTTCAGCAAATTATGGAGCTGTGTAATCATCTTTAGCAAAAAAAAGAAGCTTATCGTACAAATCCGTAGCTGAATAATTGCCTGTGCTAATTCCCTTTCCCCTATTTCCTGCTGCATTGTTCTCAGTGGGAGCCTAAATCCAGGTCCGCTAAGTCCGTCTCCCTAATGCGCACGAGGATGCTGAATCGTAGAAATTAAGCACCACATTTAGGAGAACAGTTCACCCCTGCTGTGCAGACTGATAGCTCTCGCATCCATTAAAAGTTGCAGGAGGTGGGGTCTTGGCAAGATCAAAAAAGTAGAGGTCTGAAAACGTTGTTGTGCTTCATAGGAAGCAGATTGCTTTATTAATAACAACTCAGACAGCAATCTGCTTCTACAACAACGATTAGCCGACTAAAACAAAAGCATCATTAGGCAGGTGAATTTTTCATGTCAGAGCATTGTTTTTCTGTGTTTATATTGATATGAACACATGTGAGGATTGTGCTGTTTATGGGCAGAAGAGTTTTAGGGAATCGTTTACAAAACTGTGCTTCATTTGAACATGAGCTCAAAAGGCTTTCTGCAAAATGTACATCTGTGTTCCATGTTACCTTTGTAAATATGTGCATGGGGATTGGTTTTGGATACCAGCCTAGCTTGTATTTACTTTATATTTAAAAGCACCTATTGGTTGTTCCTACACGTAAATACACACAAAATGCATGTTTTTTTTCATCCCTTTCCAAGATTTCTCTATACTTCTGTCAGTGCCCATTCATCCATTGTTCATCATTAATCACAAGTGTTAGCTCAATATTAAGATATTTACACAAGACAGGCATTTTTTTTCACGACTTGCCAAAATGAGCTTTCGGTGTTATCACCAGCTCAAAATATCACTTCACAAGATCAAGATTTAGCTGTGAAAGAAGTGTTTATAATAGTCACATTGTTTTAAAATTAAGAGATGGATTAAAGAAGTTAAAGTTATTTATGATTGTGTGAACACTGTGGCAACTCATCGTGTTCTTACCCACACAGTCACTCATTGGATTTCATTTTCAGCCAAATCAGCATTCTCCCTACACATTGGATTATGGTGCAGAAAACCTAATCCAGACTGTTCAGAGGATTACCACAAATGTCTCTAGAGAAGCTGTGCTTGTTGAATTGCCAAACAACGGTGAGGACTATGCTAATTGAGGAGGAGTATGGCAGTCCCAACTGCAGACATTTCCTACAGATCTACAGTGGATCTCTGTACACACTGATGTTAAAATGTCCGTTTGTTAACGTTAACAAACAAGCTTTGGTTTTGGGATTGTTTTTTTCTAAAGAGGCAGCAATGACTTGATAGCATCCATGTTCCACTCGGAGCAGGAAACCCTATCGAAATTGTACAGTTTTCTTCATTAGTATTCTTCTCTGCTAAAAGTTGGTGAATGAAAGAACCAGAAAATGCTGGAAAAATTGTGATTTAGTAATCTAGTAGCAAAAAGTAGCTAATCTCCAATAACAAGGGATCACTATTAGTATTATGATGTCAATGCACTTTGGCTTATAACATCCAAATATTAAGGCACACACTAAACGTTTTTTTACTTGTATCCATCCTGTTGTGGCATTTCAGTTATATAGAGAAACTGGGTGCCTACATGTGCCAGGGCAGATTTGCTCTAAAAAAACGGATATCTCAGAACGGAATCCTAATTGCAAGATTGACTGATTAAATCAAGACTGGATTCATCTTCAAAGTAGGCATGCCACATTGATATAATTGGAACCTGTGTTTGTATGACCTTTAGCCATTTGGATTAGGTCCCATGTCTGACCTTGAGTCTAGCAAGGGACTCAGGGTGCATACCAGTTTGATGGATTTAAACGAAACCTGGTAAATGTGTTAAAGACCTTACTCTAAGGAAACACATTTTTAATGTGAATAAAAAGTGGGTGTGGCTTATAGGTTATTATGGGCTATTGTTCATGTTTTGTCAGGCAACTTACTTAATGTACACAGAATTGCGCCCCAGTGTGCATTGAGAAAAATTTGGAAACAACTGACCACTAGGTGGTGCTTTTTGTTGTTTTGTTGATTTAGTCTTTACAACTAGAAGTTGTAGAGACTTAGTCTATTTTCCTGCATGTTCTTTGAGTCATTCTAATTCACGTGTTTTGAAAGCAAATCATCGACTTATGTTAATTAGTACATATATTGTGTATAATATGCAAAACCTATTTTCCATGATTCCTCCTAAGGGTTTATCAAAGTGAAACTCTCTGGTAAGAAGGCAGATATGGTCAATGAATGTGGACAGTTTTTCAAAGTTATTTTAAATATAGGAGTTAAATGCCAACAAACATTTTCAAAGTACAAATAGACGAAACAAAAACTTTATCGAGCTTAATTTGAAAATAGTTTAAGATTAATGAATAATTTTCATAGCATACGGTTGAATTAAGTGTATACAGTAGTTTGCAGCGAGATCCAGAGCTAGGGGGCCGTATAAGTTAAAGAACTTTATATTGCCAATACAGGTAAATGGATTCTCAAAAATTTGATGGGTCTCCTCAGGATACCACCATGAGACTATGTTATCAATATGGTAATGATTGGCCAAAGTGGGCGTGGCTTTGCAAAAATGTAATTCTGACCTTTCACTTTTGAAAAGTTCCCCCAAAATCACTTGTAACAGCTAGACATTTTCAGGATATATTATTTGCTTACAATTGAAAGTTTGTACCCTAATTTAGGTTTGTTACTAATGCTAGCACCTGTATCTCCAATTCTGTTTGGACAAACTCCATGAAATCTTGCACATGTCTTCGGTGGAAATTGTGGATTTTTATGAACTTTTGAATTCAGTGACACTATACATTTTTTGTTACAAATTTTTAAATCTTGGGACATGATAAACAATGTATACTATTCCTGATTTAGACATGGGTATTTGACAATATTTTGGAAAATGTATGATAAACTATGAATTTTTAAAGAATTTTTGAATCTGGCTAAGTAGTAAGGAAGGAAAGTGTGCCAGTAGGATCAGTGGCAGACTTGCTGTGTTGGGCTTGGAACCTGTTAATAACTGTTTGCAGTTCTAGTTTTTCTTTTGGTTCTGTTTAGCTAAGCTGCATGAAGCTCCAAGAAACTCTTAGGGTTATGTTTTCCTTATATTTCCTGATGCTGTCTGTTTTTATTTGGTTGACAATAGAAGAGAAAGTATTACCATCTCAAAAATTGAAAAATATATGAAATACTGATAGATGTCTTGTATCTCAAGGTTTTATCCTATTTACATCAAGCTTTTATAAAGGCTTTGAGAAAGCAATGCTCAACTTGTGAGGTTGGTTTTATCAATGAGGCGACTGTGGCTCAATGAGAAGAGTGGTCGTCTTGCAATCCGAGGGTTATGGGTCCGATTCCAGCTTCCTCCTTCCACGTGTCGATGTGCCCCTGGGCAAGGCACTTAACCTCAAATTGCCTATTGATCTGCGTATCAGTGTATGAATGTGTGCGTGTTAATGAGTGTGGATAGTGTAAAGCGCTTTGAGTGGTCAGTATTACTGGAAAGTTGCTATTTAAGTTCAATCCATTTACCATATATACAGGGGTTGGACAATGAAACTGAAACACCTGGTTTTAGACCACAATAATTTATTAGTATGGTGTAGGGCCTCCTTTTGCGGCCAATACAGTGTCAATTCGTCTTGGGAATGACATATACAAGTCCTGCACAGTGGTCAGAGGGATTTTAAGCCATTCTTCTTGCAGGATAGTGGCCAGGTCACTACGTGACACTGGTGGAGGAAAACATTTCCTGACTCGCTCCTCCAAAACACCCCAAAGTAGCTCAATAATATTTTGATCTGGTGACTGTGCAGGCCATGGGAGATGTTCAACTTCACTTTCCTGTTCATCAAACCAATCTTTCACCAGTCTTGCTGTGTGTATTGGTGCACTGTCATCCTGATACACGGCACCGCCTTCAGGATACAACGTTTGAACCACTGGATGCTCATGGTCCTCAAGAATGGTTCGGTAGTCCTTGGCAGTGACGCGCCCATCTAGCACAAGTATTGGGCCAAGGGAATGCCATGATATGGCAGCCCAAACCATCACTGATCCACCCCCATGCTTCACTCTGGGCATGCAACAGTCTAGGTGGTACGCTTCTTTGGGGCTTCTCCACACCGTAACTCTCCCGGATGTGGGGAAAACAGTAAAGGTGGACTCATCAGAGAAAAATACATGTTTCACATTGTCCACAGCCCAAGATTTGCGCTCATTGCACCATTGAAACTGACGTTTGGCATTGGCATGAGTGACCGAAGGTTTGGCTATAGCAGCCCGGCCGTGTATATTGACCCTGTGGAGCTCCTGACGGACAGTTCTGGTGGAAACAGGAGAGTTGAGGTGCACATTTAATTCTGCCGTGATTTGGGCAGCCGTGGTTTTATGTTTTTTGGATACAATTCGGGTTAGCACCCGAACATCCCTTTCAGACAGGTTCCTCTTGCGTCCACACTTAATCCTGTTCGATGTGGTTCGTCCTTCTTGGTGGTATGCTGACATTACCCTGGATACCGTGGCTCTTGATACATCACAAAGACTTGCTGTCTTGGTCACAGATGCGCCAGCAAGACGTGCACCAACAATTTGTCCTCTTTTGAACTCTGGTATGTCACCCATAATGTTGTGTGCATTTCAATATTTTGAGCAAAACTGTGCTCTTACCCTGCTAATTGAACCTTCACACTCTCCTCTTACTGGTGCAATGTCCAATCAATGAAGACTGGCTACCAGGCTGGTCCAATTTAGCCATGAAAAACCCACCACACTAAAATGACAGGTTTTCAGTTTCATTGTCCAACCCCTGTATATTTAATATTATATATATATTATATTATTACAGTATATACTTCATAAAGCTCATGGAGAGAATGAAAGGGGGCAAAGCAGTAATGAAAGCAATAGTGGCTTTTTTAAAATCGAAAATATAAAAAATTTTTTAGATTTTTTTTCACTTTTTTTTACTATAAAAACTACATGTGTGTTCATTCATATATATATTAATATAAAATTTTATATATTATTATTACTGCTTTGCCCCCTTAGCATTCTCTCCATGAGCTTTATGAGGTGGTCACCTGAAATGGTTTTCCAGGGAGTCTTGAAAGACCTTTCCAGAGGTTCATGGAGAGAAGGCCAAAGGTTAATATTTCAGTCATCACAGCAAAGGGCGGCTGCTATCTAAAATAGAAAACATATTCAAAGTTCTTTACAATTTTTTGTTTGCTACATAATTTCATATGTGTTCATTCACACTTATGATGCCTTCAGTGAGAGTCTATGTACAATGTAAATAGTCTTAAAAATAAAACCTTTGACCAGTAGTGTATATCATTGTCTTTTTTCACACTATTTTAATTATTTTTTTAAATAAACAATAAGAAATGTTTCAAGTACAATACCACAAAGCTAAGCAAAGAAAGTATAGCTCTGCAGTACAGTGCCAGAAAACAGAAGCAGGATCAGCATCCATATTGACAATAAAAACAACAATAAAAACAAATATTTATTGCAGATACAAAAAAACAAGGGGCTGAGGCAAAAGTTCTGCTTCACTAAACTTTTTTACAGAATGTACTATACCTGTTTTATTGTTCTTCTAAAACACACAATCACAACAATTATGTGACTTTTGAAATAAAATGGTTGCATTAAGTTTTAGGTTTTAAGTTTTATTTCTGGGTTTTAGAGTAAAGGGAGCTGAACACACATGGACACACCTTTCAGATTCACAAAGCTGCACTGGTCAGATGAGACCAGAACTGAATTTTTTTGGTCTACATGCAAAACGCTGTGTGTGGTTGAAACAAACACTGCACATCCCCCTTACCACACCATCCCCATGGTGAAACATGGTGGTGGAAGCATCATGCTGTAGGGAAGCTTTTTTTCTTCAGGGACAAATAAACAGGACAGAGTTGATAGGAAGATGTGAAGGAGCTAAATACAGAGCAATCCTGGAAGAACCCTGTTAAGTATAATGTTACAAAATATGAAAATGTTGTTGGGATATGACTTCTCTTGGAAGGCACTGTAGTAGCGGACCTTGCAAAATTTGGAGCCAATTAACACTGGTGAATTCAGTGTTAAAAGCCCTGTGAGGCTCGCATAAAGAAGACATGCAACCTGTTTCTCACCTCATGCATTTGTAGCATTAAGGATTGTTTGTTTAATTGTTTTTTGTTTGTTTGTTAGGTAACTAACAAAAACTATTTTGAATCATTCGTTTCATTCATTCATTCATTCATTCATTCATTCATTCATTCATTCATCTGTTTAGTTACATGACAAGTCTTTCATATGTCCTTCCAACCAAGATCAAAGGAAATTTTTAAGACTAAAAGAATATAACATTTAGGAAAGTTTAGAGGTGTCTGGTGAAAAAGACTCTTAATCTGTTCTTAGTACTGTGCAATAAAAGCATTTGGGTTGATAAAAAGCTACTTAACGGGTCACTGGTGAATGTAGAAGAACAAAGCTTGAACCCCAGAGACTTCAGCAGCTAGTGGAGCTTCAAAAAACTTAGAAAATGAATCTGGTTCATCCACACAACCCTCCCTGCTCTGCTTTTGTCCAGCAGGCGTTACATCTGTGCTGTCAGTTTCTCATGAACCATAAATACGATGACATGCTAGATCCCCTGCTCTGAGCCTCTGTTCTCTCTCTCTTATCCTTCCTTTGTTCACCTGCACCATGTGCTCCAGTAGATTAGAGTTGGCATTTGTCTGTTAGATGCCCCCGGTGAATACTGTAAGCATGACTGCATGTCCCAAGCTGAAGCTAACCCTAGGTTAACTGAATGCTGACGTTAGGCAAGTCACTAAGGAACTCTAAGCTAGCTTGGTTTGCCATGCTGTCTCCCCATTTGTTTGCAAATCTACGTCTCCAAGCCCAAGGTGTTGTGTTGCCTCACAGACTCAGACAAGGAGTTTTTGGGGGGCTTCTGCTCATGCTTTGGCTTAACATGAAGGAAAGGTACTTAAACTGTCTGCAGCCTTTTTAGGTGTCTTTTCCCACCCAGGTTTTGATTGGCGGCTCAAGAACTCAGGCAGTATTACCATGGTTATCTCACCATGCCATACACGCTATAGCCCTTATAATTTCTTCAGCTGTCTGCCATTCCTCTTCATTTCCATGAAAAGCAGGTGAAAAGTAACTAAAAATAGTCAATTTAGAGCACAGAGTTACAGCAGACAGGTCACTGTCACCATGGAGTTTTGTATTTGACTTAATTTTTCTGTTACATTAATCAATCAGTGATGGGATAAAAAGATACTTCTCAGATTTTGTTTAAATATTTTACTTGATTCAGCTAACAGCTCCTAATTTCTAAATTAAGCTTGTACATTCATTGGAAGCCAGATGTTTACATACGATGTAAAGATACACACCCTTTTTTGTCCTCACTGACATTAAATCAGACAAAAGGTTTTCTTTTTTAGGGCAGTTTGGATTACCAAAATTATTTCTATTTGCTAAATACCAGAATAAAGAGTAGTATGTTTTTTGTAAAATTAGGAAATTATAACATTTTTTGGAAAAAGACCATCCCTAGATCACTCACAGTAATGGACGTGTGATGTTTGGTTTTCAGTTGGACCCAAATGCAGGCAAAACCAGAGGCATAGAGGTGAAGTGATGGGTATTTAATATTGGAAAAATAAAGTCTTAAAATGCAACAGGACCAATAACTGGTATGAAGGAAACTGGGAATAAACAGTGAGAACCAGTGTATTTAAATGCTGAGGGAAGAGTGGAGAATGGCATTGAATGCATTATTATGGCATTATGTGGAGCAGATGAAACAGAAGGAAAACAGGGAGACTGAGGGAGGGAGACTAATGGCGGCTGAAATAAAATGGGGCTGAAATAAGACACAAATAGACTTAAAACCAAAAGGGAAAAACTAACACTGAACTTTGGTAAATAAATCCAAATGCACTAAGAACATAACACAAGAATAAACTAAGGAATTAACATAAATGAATTAACTAATAATGCAACACATTTGTAACAATAATGGACTGAATATGAACTGAATAAATGAACTGAATATGGCAAAACCTAAAGAACATGAATAAACAACTAGGGCATGATAAAAACACAATCACAAAAAAAAAAACCAAAACTCAAACACCTGTAGATCATGACACCACGTCACAGTATCTAAGCACCTCCTTCCAGCGCAACTATATGTTGAATCCTCTGCCTCCCCTTTTGATATTCTGGTTATAATGATGAAAACTCAATAATGTAATTCTTAAATACGATTTAATCATCATTTAAAAGGGGTGGAATGGTTTACCTTTTACTTATTACTCTATTCTGTCAACAATTCAGAAATGCCATGATCACAAGCTACAGATAATTTTACATTTATGGTTTTTAAGAGATTCTCGAGTTGAGAGCATGTTGTTTAGTAATGTAAAAGAAAATTGAAAGAATTAGGCATTAAGACATTAGGCACAACATTCTGACAGCCTGTGTAAGCTGAGTAAGATTTTTGTACATTAAATGGGGAGACATAGTTCATATCAAAATACTTCTCATTTTTTAGGAAATCCTATTTAAAACTGCCTTAAACAATAGGCCAGAAGTTGAAAGTTATATTTAATCTCTGTTATTATCAAATACTGCTGGGAGAACAGTACAATGCAGTTTGTGTAGTGGGTCAGGTCATTATGATAACCAGTTATTTAGACTGGGTATGGTACTTCGTATTGTACTGTACAACAGAGTGATCTGCATCCAGCACTTTCTGAATAAAACAATGTTGCTGCTGGCATGTTTTCCATCGGTGTGCTCTATTTGTACTTTCAAGTCCGAATTTCTGATTCCAAGTTGGAAAAATAAAAAGAACAGACTCTACAGCTGCAATTCTGATCGGGATAATTTATGGTCTCTTGCCAACCCCAAGGTAATAGGCAGCGTAACTTAAAAAAAAACATGTGAAAGTTTGAACCAGTTGAACTCACTCACTCTCCATTCCATATATTTACGTCTTGAACTTATGGAATGGAGAGAAATACATTGTAATCGGCTTGTACTGCAGATTGTGGTTACCCTTTTCACTGAGCTCAAACTTTAGCAAGACCCACTGGTTTTCCAATTACAGTGTACCCACAATGTGGGTATAAAATACAGTTTTTTCCAGACCTGACGTTTGACTTATGAGATAAATGAAATGCAGAATAACTCTGGTAAAGAGGTGTTCCAACCTGAGACGAAAAAATTTAAAAAAAATTTTTTTTTTAATAAACTGTTCAAATACTACTTTTAAAAGAACAAATAAAACCTCTAACTTTTCTCTCTAACTAGTTCTAATAAACTAGACACTGTTTGGCTCCAGCAAATTTAGAAAGCCATCATAATTCCAAGTGTTATGAAAAAGGGTCCAAATACTGTGTTGAGAGAGCAGAGAGAGATCATAGTAAGAGATTTACATAGGATCAGATGTCATCTATGCAATAACCTTCAAGGTGCAGACTTTTTTAAATTCTCTCTGCCATGTTTTACACCAGAATTTATGTAGTTTCATCTTCTCTTTCTTGTCTCTGTCAGACTCTCACGGGATGGACCTGTTTGCCGTTGCAGTCCACGAGTTTGGTCATGCGATCGGCCTCGTTCACACCTCGGCCATGGAGTCCATCATGAGACCATACTACCATGGTCCTGTGGGGGACCCTCTGAAATATGATCTACCCTATGAAGACAAAGTACGAGTCTGGCAACTCTACGGTATGAAGAAACAGGACTGCCTGTAGTTTATGTGTAATTTTATCTGTGTGAAAAGCTAAGAAGTAAAAGAAATCGCCACACAAAGCACAAAATAATATGATAGCATTCAAAAGATTATTTCATTTATTAGGGGAACAAAATTATGTAAACCAAAAATATAATTTCATACCTTTTCACTGTGATTAGTTTCTGTTATTAACTATATTTCTGGTTCATGATTCATCACTAGGAAAGAGATTGGGAAAAAATGGCACGGCGGAGTACTAAGGCGAAAACAACTGCTAACCATGAAGATCACAAACGACTGTCTCACATTTACTGAAATACAATTTGATGATCCCCAAGACTTTTGGGAAGATATTCTGTGTGCTGACAAGACAAAAGTGGAACTTTTTGGAAGGGGTGTATCACTATATCTGGTGTAAAACTAAATTTCATAAAACAACAACATACTGACAGTCAAACATGGTTGTGGTACTGCGATGCCCTGGGGCTGCTTTGCTTCTTCGAGACCTGGACAACTTGCCGTAATCGATAGAACCATGAATTCTGCTCTCTACCAAAAAATCCAATTTCCCGGCCATCAGTCTGTGTTATGCGGCAAGCCAATGATCTGAAGCACACCAGCAAGTCCACTTTTGAATGATTCAAAAAACAAAAGGAAGGGTTCATAGTTGCTGAATGAAAATCTGAAATTAGAGGCAACTGAGATTCTGTGGCATGACATTAAACATATTGTTTATGCTAGAAAACCAGCCAGTTTAGCCAAATTAAACAATCTCTGCAAAGAAATGTGGGCCAAAATTTCTCCGCAGCAGTCTAAAAGACTCACTCCCACTTATGCTGCTTAATCATAGTTGACTGTCCGATATTATTTTTGTAAAGGTCTGAAACATGTGTTTGGCAAAAAAACAAAAATCAGAAGAAACCTAAATGAAGGCAAATCGTTTCTGACAGCGTTGTAGCTCTGGAGGACACCTTAAAAATGTGGAATTAAAATTCAGTACTACTTCACCTCTTTGTATCTCAATAAGCCTGTGTTATTTTACAGCTAGCGTTATTTTCCAGTGCTTCTAACAGTGTGTTTTCTGGCCAGATGATGTGTTCCCCAACCCATAAGTGCTTTCACACTCTCCTCCTTTACTGGCCTTGACTTACAAGCCTCTGCTGTCATTATGTAGTCTATTGGATAAGAACACCTGTTTATGGGGGACAACTCAGGAGACTCAAGGTTCAGAGGCCTCGTTGTGCAGGAAGCAGCCTTTGATGAGTTTTATAGAGCGTGAATATTGATTTAATAAAAACACGGAAAAAGTTAATTGGACCTTGTTATGGAATGTGACCTTATCATGCCTCGCCTTTATGAAGGAAGTGTCAGTGTGAGAAATAAAAAAGGAAATGATCTGCATGCAAACTTTGTACTGCTGTTTTAAACGCTGAAGGAATGCGCCAGAAAAGAAAATGAACTGAACCAAAAAATATGCATAAAGTGAGGAATAAGAGTATTTTAGATTACTGAGAATTACAAAAGATTTAATTATGTTGCATTTTTTTCATAACATCTTGTAGGTGTCAGAGACACCGTTTCCCACACAAATCAACCAGGCAACCCTTCTCTCACACCTGAACCTCCTGTTCTGCTTGATCTTCCTGAAAACAGGTCCACAGTCCTGTAAGTAAAAGGTTAAAAATTGTTAATTTTTCATGTGCTAGAAGAAAAAAAAACATCAACACTCTTGAGACAAGTTCTTGCATCACCATTCTTGTTTTGGGTAGAGCAAGTATTTCTAAACCTTTAAATATTCACTCAGTAAATTTTATTCATCATCCCACTGCCTGAGGAGTGTAGCAGACAGGAATGTCAAAAACAGTAAATTGTCTATGTGAAATTTTGGCATCAAAATGCAATACCAGTTTGGGGCATATAATTCTTGCTCTAATCTTGTTGTTTGGTTCCCCTCCTGGTGGTTGGAGTTGATAAAGGTTAACAAACACAAATAAATCTGTACTATGTTTGTTATATTTTAATTTTAAACTGCACCTTTGGTAGGTTTCTAGTTTAATCCATGTCTCTCATACAGGTGCAGTCATTATAAAAAGAAAATATATCATCTTTTAATTCAAAGGTTTTAGCATATAAGTGATCTGACCAGGTTCTGTATAGTTGTAAATGTAACCTCAAGTGAATGAAACCAAATACCTCAGATTCCACCCTGTCAATAATTAAGCAAAGACAAAGTTTAAGGAAATTATCACCACCGCCAAAGTCCTAGCAGCATCCAAACTACACAAACCTTAGAATTTAAAGGTGGTTTACTTTCTTTTCACAACAATCATACTATTCATTTTAGTTATTTTACTCTATATGTTTTTAATACAGGGAAATATTTACTTTTTCTGTACGTTTGTTTCCCTACATTTATATTTGTTCTGTCATACATATTGTCATACATATTGTTTATAATAGGACAAATTATAATCCTATTATCGAATATACATTTAGATTTTTTTATTGTTTGTTATTTTTTCTGATATTTTTTGTTTTATTTTGAAATATAAATAGAATTATTATTGTACCAGCAGCACATTCCCGTCTTAGTGGGCCTCTACACCAAACACCATTCAGTGGTCATAGGGATATAACTAAATTTAAATTTGCTCTACTAATTAAATAACAACCAAAAAAAGGTCAGGCAGCTATTAACATATATATGCTTGGTGGTTTTAAGCATCTTTGGACTATTTGTTTAATTGACTGTATATCTGCATTCCAGGTGCCCACACCAACACTCATGCTCTGAAACTATGTTCCAACTTTAATCTAGCTAGAAGGGTTTCCAACAAAAATTTTATTAAAATTTTACTCTTCCTTAATGTCAAATTCTGACCCCAAACACACATGTACATGTGTAAAAACATTCATAAATATAAACAGGTCACTTAACAGGTAGTTATGCTTACTAGTTTAAACCATTACTTTCATCATTAAATGTTTTATAATTTCAGCAGACCATAATGAGTAAGAGAACAGAATTAGGCCTGACAAGGGCACCGATCCGTCTACTCGGAAGTGATGTAGTTTTAATAGAGCTCTGAATAGAGACCCTTGTTGGTAATATAAGGCCTGGCGAGCTCCCACTCCCAGCGCTGTGGTGCTATTAGCTTCATCATTGGCAGGCAGGCCACGTTGGAGCTTTAAATCACTTAAAAACCCCAGGGAAAAATGCACCTAGGGATTCTGCTGGGTCTGCCTGATAGGTTTTCCTGTTTTGTTGAGTGTAGCATCACCAGTTCCTCCAGAGGCCCACGATAGCAGTAGATGGCAGAATGTCAGAATATCTGCAGAATTGTTGTTAAAATCTGTTGTGTGTAATGATCTGATATGTTAAAATTATAAATTTTTATCCAAAATAATTCTGATTGTCCTCTTCCTTCATTTCTAATTCTTGCTTTTTTACCATGTCTCCCAGGCTTGCACGAGATGCCCCTGACAGATGCACCACTCACTTTGATGCGGTGGCCCAGATACGGGGGGAGGCCTTCTTTTTCAAAGGTACAGCCGCACAAAGGGAGAAATAAAGACGCAAAGCAGCACAGCAGTGTGGGAATTACAAGTGCTTAGCTAAATTAGTAAAGAAAGGACAAAATTAAAGGAGAGCATAAAGGGAAGAATATAACCATGAGATAAAGAGGAGATAGCTGAAGATGCCTAACTGAGGCTACTGAGCTGCTGAAAGACTGGAATCCAAATATGACGTCAGGCTTTCATTCTTGCTCTCTAGAGGAATGACCCCAAGCTTTCCACTGACAATAGACACACAAAACAAACAAAACAAACAGCTCAAGTCTCAGTGAAGTGTGCTGAACTGTAGCACTTCTGAATGACCTGTTTTAATCTTTTGTATTTTAATAAGGCTGTCAGAACAATTAAAACTTTATGCATCATTGCTGCCTTTATTTTGTCATTCGAATGTGGTTTCAACTGACAAGTAAAGTAAAAAAAGATGCCAATTATGTTGTTGATTTCTGACTAGAGCCATCTCAGTATCAATATTTGCAAAATTGCAATTGCAATATGATTGGAAACCATACTTCACGTGCAACATGATCACACTCTGTCTGTCAATAATATGTCTGGTCTAATGTGAGGACTCTAAATGTACGACAGAGAATTAGGGCCAGGCTAAGAGAATTATTTTTTTGAAATTACAAGAATAGAGTCAAAATAGTACAAGAATAGTCGTAACATTACGAGAAAAAAGTCAGAATATTATAAGAATAAAGTCTGAATTTTATGAGAAAAATGTGGAGTCTTCTGTGCGTTAAAATGAGGAATGTAAAGCATCTTGTGACGTTATACTTTAGTATCGATTTCACAAATAAGGATATTCTTAATCTTGTAGCATATCACCATCAAAATATTACCAGTATCAGGATTTGAAATGGTTGTGTATATGACTGTGTCTGTTTCGAAGAAAAAAACACATGGACGTGGAAGAAATTTCTTGTTTTGTGGAGAAGGAGCTGCCATTACTTTTTTCTTGTAATGTAACGACTTTATTCTCATAATATTACAAATTTATTCTCGTAATATTACAACTTTATTCTGGTAATATTACGACTTTATTCTTGTAATTTCAAAAAAAATGTCCCTAATACTAATACTCCATCCTACTAACGGAGTGTACAACACATATATGGCACCATCTCAGCCAGTATTTCTACTGGCTGAGATGGTGAAGCTCACAGGAATGATTGAAATGCAAGCTGTGATAAATATAATGTCCCCTCCATCCTCTTCCACTGTTAGCTTGATGTCCAAACTATAGACTGACATTACATGTAACACAGGTCTGGTGAGCATTTAAGCTAGCGCCATATTGGCCTATTGTAAACGCAGCATATTACAATAATCTACAGCATTATATGTGTTACTTAAAAAAATCTTCATTATAACTCACAAATACAATAAACTATTCAATTTTACCTGTTCAAAATAAACTTTGCCAATGCTTCATCAGTTTTGAGCCCTTGTAGATTGCAAAGCTGCCTCCATCTTTAAAAGAAAGACATGTACAGTAGATAGATAGTTGTAAATGTCTCACGGCAAGTTTTGTAGACGGACTTTTAAACCGTCTAAACTTTCTTTGGGGAGTAGGAAGTAGAGGCCAGGGGAGGGACTACAGTAAAATAATAATTATCACAGATTACCTTCTTTACATCATTGAACACAGTCAAATAGTCAAATTTAAGCATTTCTTAAATTATTTTAACAATTAAAAGATACGAACTACAACTTTAATTGAAATTGACATCGTCATCGATATATTTAATAATTCTATTGCAATTTTATGTTTCCCTGATATCCTGCAGCCCTGATGTTTAAAATATGTTTTTGGACAACATTTTCAAGACAGTTGATGCTTCTGAGATCCCTGCATTGTCTGAGCCATTGTCATATGTAAATATTCATTTAATGCTTAATCTAGCAGTTTTAAAAGTGAAGTTTTGTGGTTTTGGGATGAAACTATTTCTTTTTTCTTACAGTGTCTGACAAAAGTATTCATGCCCCTTAACGGCTTTTACATTTTGTTGTGTTACAATCACAAAATTGAATGTATTTCATTAGTATTCTATATATGTGATGGAGCCCAACAAAGTAATGCATAACCCTGATGTGGGAGAAAAACGGTGCATAATTTTTAAAAGGTTTTACAAATATAAATCTGCCCTCTTTACTCTGATATCCCTAAATAATATGCAGTGGCATTTGTATCCAGCCTACATTGAGTCAACATTTATTATAACCACCACTGCAAATATTTTAGGGGAATGTCTATACCTGCTTTGTTCATCTAGAGAATGAAAATTTGCCAGTCCTATTATGCAAAATGGCTTAAGCTCAGTTAGATTGGATGGGCAGTGCCTGTGAACAGCAGTTCCTACCTTTTGCAGCCTACAGTATCTTCAACTGAAGTTTAGTATAACAAATTTCTACCCAACACCCCCAAGTAAGCATAAATAAAGACTTTTTTACAATTGCAGTTACATTACGAATTATGCATGACTGACAAATATATCAATATCCAGAAAAGTGTTGTTTTGTATCTTTTAGGGAAGTACTTCTGGCGACTAACAAGGGAGAAGCACCTGGTGTCTCTGCGTCCTGCACAGATTCATCGCTTCTGGAGGGGCCTTCCAACTAATCTGGACAGCGTGGACGCTGTGTATGAGAGGCCAGGAGACCACAAAATAGTATTTTTTAAAGGTACATTTTTAAACTATTGGTTGTTTCTTAGACATAACACATTATTGAATGTGGAATGAATCTTCAAACTTAAAAGAAGTCAGATCCATGAGCATTTTAATGATTTCTCCAATTTTGCTTTTTCACTTTTATCTTTCATATTTTTAGGATATTAATTGTTTGTAGCTTATAGTATTACCAGCATTGTAATTGTCACTGCTAAATCATCAGGGGTAATTTGATTGCATTAGAAGTTTATTACTTTTTTTATTATGAGTATCTGCTATTCTAAAACAGATATTATTTCTATTTCTGGTAAAGATGTGTAAAAAAGCTTTGAAATAAATTGGTAAGCCCAAGATGCCTCCCTTTGCTGAACGTCTCTGGAATAAATCCTTTTTTATCTCCCATCTTCCTCACTCATGGCAAAAGAAACTTGGGTACCCCTTCAGCCATGTTTGTCAAAGATCCAGTGTTTTTAAACCTTTTATTATTATTGTCAATTACTCAGACTGTAGATATGTTTTCCTGTCTTTCCCATTTGGAAGTGTGGCTACTCGAAATGGGCCTCTGTGTCGTCCCATATTTATTCACCAGGAAAACAGGAACTTAGACATTACTAGACATTACTACATTACTACTTTCTAGACATTCAGATCCTCTTAAAAATAGAAATATAGATTTAAAAATGTGTGCAGGTAAATTTATTTCATACGATTCATTCCTGGTTTTGTTGTTAAAAACTGTGATTTATTAAAGTGGGATTTTTTTCCCCACTATATAAATGTGTTTTGTACTGGGACATTATGCCACTGGTATAAAAGATTCATTTATTTTGACGCATATACACATTTTTAGAAGGGAATTCTATACATTTTGAGAGTACTGTAAATAATAAAAAAAAAATTAAAATGTGGTAAAAACCTTGAGATTTTAACACACATTTCTCACTGTTTTCACTGTCTTTAGGGCTAAAGTACTGGCTGTTTAAAGACAATATTGTAGAGGAGGGTTACCCACGTCCAGTCAGTGATTTTGGCCTGCCTATGGAGAGTGTGGATGCAGCTTTTGTTTGGCTTCACAATGACAAAACCTACTTCTTTAAGGACAAACATTTTTGGCGCTATGATGACCACCTAAGACGCATGGATCTGGGCTACCCCAAAGAGAACATCCTATGGAAAGGGTTGCCATCACAGCTCGATGATGTCATGAGGTGGTCTGATGGTGAGTAACAATGAAGGGCATATCAGACAAATGATCAATCCATCAGTTAATTGATCAATCAATCCATCAATGAAGCCTTTATATTAAAAAATATTTTCTACGCAAATGACTTCCTCTAATTAAATATATATGTATATGTATATAAAAATAACTTAGAGTACACACAAACCAACAAACACACGTACCAACATACAATACCAACACATATTAAGACCAATGATAAAAATCCTGACCAGATCTTAATTATTTGGAAGTACCTTTGAGAAAACACACATCTGTATTATTGTAATAAATATATACACAAAACAATTATTTACAGTATATATAAAATTTGGTAAATAAATGTATTGTTTGTAAAATAATAAAATCATATTTGTTCTTTACATCAGCTAAAGCACAAAGTCTAAAAGGTGCTTTTAAAACGAAATAAAAAAATGAATAAAGATGCAAGCTTAGTTAAAAAACTTGGCAAAGAGAGTAGATTGGTGGATAGATCTCAGATAAATACAGAATTTCAAAACTGTTTCCATTTACAAATGTTCACTCAACTATCATCAGGTCTTCAAATAGTTCCAGACTATTGACTAATGATAAATTGAGGTCTTTCCGAATGTTTTTGCTTGCACCTCCTTACAGAGGCAACAGGTAGCAGGTTTAGAGACTTTAATTCCTTGCTCCTCAACTGTTCTTTAAAAGTCTACTTGAAAAAATATGAATCTAAAGAAAGAATAATTTCAAAAATCTTGTGTGAATAAGCTGTTCATGATGATATTTTTAGCATTCCTGTAGTTTATGTACTTTAATTTCAGTTTACAAGCGTCTTTGGAATAGCTGCAATATGCAGATTAAATGCATTTGTTTACAGCGTTCTGCTGTTTGTAGAGTGTGCCAAAAAGAGTTTATTTTTCCATCAGTTGATGTTTATTTTTGCCAAACACATGCCTTCACGTTCACAGAGTCAAACATTGTCAAACCTCGGAGCTCGCCCACTAAAATCACACTGTGCAGCTCCACTGTACCAAGGTCACAGTGCCTCCATCAGAGCATGATACAGTTATTTGACCCCATTTAATAAAAGCTGTAAAATGGTTCAGAACATTTTAATCACGAATCGGGAACAGTTTAATTCTGTTTATAGGTTTATAGGTTGATATTTTAGGATCTGGGTTGTGCTCATAATGTGGTGTGTTCTGAAAAACAACCCCAAACATCAGCCAATGGGTTTTTTAGTTCCCAGGTCACACATCTGCAGCCAGGATGTCCCTAAGTTGCTATCTCCAGGGAATGTGCATGCAAGGAAGCCCTTTCCCTGTCAGGTGTTTAGTGGGCTGTTTTCTGTTGACTGAGCTTGTAGACTCTGAGGTCTCAAAGCTCTTTTATCAGGGTAACACTGTGTGTGAGTGAAAAAGAGAGAGAATAGTCCAGTCATGGCTCTCAAATAGCCTCACCTTCGGCTATTATCACCACAGAGCCTGGAAGGGTAAACCTGCACGCACAAATGCACACAGAAAGATCACGAGGCCTTGGAGCTGGAGCCACATCAAAGCTTGTTCTCGGTTTGTTTCTCCAGCTCGTGATGAAAGGAGAGAGAAAAACAAGTGACAGACAAGAAAAGTGAAAGGAGAGTGATAAGGAAGCAGAAACAGCTGGTGCAATGACATGCTTACTGATACAATAACAGAATCTTGGTATGAAAAGTTCAATAGTAGTTTAATCTTCATACACTTGAATAAAACAATGAAGGCATTTGATAGAAATAAGGGGATATTAGGAGGAGAGATTATCTTCACTCACAAAGCAAAAATCTTAAAGCAGCAGGTCAAACCAGTTAAATCTATGATGTTTCCTGTAAAGTGTTTTAAATTAGTGAGGACTAATTGGCTGTGTTCATTTAAGGGGAAATGTCTGCATTTAACCCTCTCTAGCTAAAAATCTTAAATGGTTCTGTTTTGTTTCATTTAAAGAATAGGAAAAGATCAGATCAGAGTCGATCAAAGAAGCATTCAGCCTACGGCTTAAATGATTGGTGGGTCTCGGATCGGGTCATATGGGTACGTAATTGATCTGAAAGAGTCTGAATTCTGGGTTCAAATATTTCTTTCGTTTCTTTTGGATTTTGAATTGATTATTTCACTCTACATTAAAATTAAACCACCATGACGTCTAAAGACTGCTATTTTCTTATTTGACGAAATGTACAAAATCAGAAGCAAATCATTTCCCCCATACTAGCAACCTAACTTCAAATTTACACTGGCAGTATTTAACTTTTAAATTCAACATTTAACTTTTTTCATCAGAGAATATGCTAACTAAAATGTTTAGTGATGTCACTGTGATAGAAGAGGACAAGAATAAAAACTGGCCAAAAAAAAAACTAAATTTGCACTTGTTCCTTTGGCTAGCATAGGCTTTCCAGCATCTACAGGAAACTAACTGTCATGCTGGCATGACTTTTCCTATCTCTGCTCTCAAATCTGGATTTTTTTTTGCTGGAACTAATGGCAGCATTACATTGACTTCCACTGACTTTCCACTTTTGCCGTTGTTTTCATAATGACAGTAATTCCAAAACAGTTTGTGCAATTAAATATTCCTTTACCACCCTGTGATGCTGTTAAAAAGCTTATGCTTTTTTTTGTCAGTCTGTAAAATCTGTTTGGTTAGCAATGGTGGATGGAAAAAGACATAGAAAAACATTTAATTTAACATTTATATTGTCTTGTAGCTGTGAAGAATTTCCTTGGACGAATCACATAATTATCAGAATCGCAATAATTTCACTTCTTTCTTTTTACCTATTAAGAAATGACAGATGGCTTATATTAAAAAAAGATTCATGCTTTGGGTGAAATGCACAAGAAATTATAGGCATGCTAAATTCTTTACTCCACGGGTTTGGTGGAATATTAGTTTAGCAAATCATGTGATTGTTTTGCAGAAAAATTGCCAAATATTTTAATATTTACTTGTGTTAAATGTGAAAGCCAAACTTCAAAGGTCTCTAGTCAACTTGATTGAATTTGTTTTTAGAAAGCGAGGGGGTCAAAACATTATTGATGTTGCTTATATAGGCTGGTTTTAGCAGTTCCTGTTTTCCTACTTTAAAAAACTAATTTTAATAAATACAGAAGTTATAGTCTTATGAATTTACAAGAGTAAGGAATATAATACTATTCATGGGAAAATTATGATCTCATGAAGAGGAAGATGTAAAGTAAACACACTTTACCTAAATGTGTGGGAAAATAAGATGGGAAGGGGATGATTTGGATTGTGTGCTGAGATCCAGTATTTTATAGACAGTCAGGAGTTAAAAGTCAATAATAAGGAAGAGGGGGATTAAACGAAGGCGGAAGGAGTGTGTTATTAACTATATCACAATAAAGAGAGGAGCTGCTGATAAATATAATTTTGGTCTTAAAAAGGAATATCACACTGAGAAATTGACTGTTCATTGGATAAGAGAGTATTATGTGGACAAGCGATTGTTATTTGAGGCAAATAAGAGTGCTGCTGTTCACTTCTCAAGATGAGATTAAATTTACACAGACTATACAGTCATCTTTAGTTTAAATTTATATGTTGACCGCTCATTTTGTTATAAAATGACAACAGAGGGATCAGTTGCTTATTGATTTATTAACACTAGAACTCCCAGGGCCGTCAATTTGATGGTTTTGAAAGTTTGACATGCCATAACTCTGGTTTATTAAAACTCTTATCTTCCTGGCATCCTGACTTGTTCTAAACCTGTGTCTTGTGTATTCCTATGTCTCTTTTAAAAAAAAAATAAAGTAAATAAAAGATCTAATTAGGGCTGCACGGTGGCGCAGTGGGTAGCACTGTTGCCTTGCATCAAGAAGTTCCTGGGTTCGATTCCCGGCCGGGGGTCTTTCTGCATGGAGTTTGCATGTTCTCCCCATGCATGCGTGGGTTCTCACCAGGTACTCCGGCTTCCTCCCACAGTCCAAAAACATGACTGTTAGGTTAATTGGTCTCTCTAAATTGCCCTTAGGTGTATAAATGAGTGTGTGCATGGTTGTTTGTGTGCTGCCCTGCGATGGACTGGCGACCTGTCCAGAGTGTACCCCGCCTCTCGCCCATAGACTGCTGGAGATAGGCACCAGCTCCCCCGCGACCCACTATGGAATAAGCGGTAGAAAATGACTGACTGACTGAAAAAGATCTAATTATTTCTACCTCTAACTACCACAGCCGCTATTTTGATGGCCCTATTATTTACATAGATTTTTTTTCCCAGCAGCTGAGTATACGTGTGAGCGTTGGCTAGCAACCACCACTCTAGAACGCAGTCTGAGAAGGAGATTGTTGGCATCCTACAAATGGCTTCTAGAAGGATATTTTCTGCACAAGAGGCATTGGAAAAGCTTCAAAAATTAAATGATCGTGATTCTGGGTCGAGAGGGATTCTTACGGCTCTTTGTCAGCATTCAGTTCCAGTGACAGCGGGTCAGAGAACGAGCCTCCCCCGGCTAAAAAACACGAGTCGTCCCATTAGCAGGAGGTTGTGACGCATTATTTCAAGGTAGTAAAAGACTAGCCTATGTAACGATTTTATCATTTTAGGCTATAGTTTACAGATTAGTAAACTAATAATATATAAACTATAGCAACAGTGCCACAATCAGCGCAGGTTCAGAGATAGGGAGACGAGCCAGGTGCCCAGTGCCCAGCTATAAACCCAGCAATCCAGCTCTTTGACAGGAGAGAAACTACAAATCAAGGTACTGATAATGGACAAAGAAATAAACAATAAGTTAGGTCATAGATATAGTAGCCCAGTAACAACAATCTATTCTGCGCTTTACAGCGTTTTCATCGCAAGGCGAGCGCACACCTGGGAAGGAGGAGGAGATAGGAAAGGATGGCACTGTGTGGACAGTAGTAGGGGAGGAAATAGTAGAGGGAGGCGTCAGATCCAGAAGGCGTTGACAGAGCGCCAGATCCAAGATGCCCAGACCTCGTTCCTGTGCTTGGTGGATGCCAAAATGCTTATCCACATTCAGGGCTGCAGTGTGGATGAGCTGAATGCATTTTGAGTACTAGTTTATGTGCTCGAAGTGAAAGGGGGGTGTAACATGGAGCTGTCCAGCTTTTGGTCAGATTAGTAAAGCTTTGTTTTGAAAATGTACCCGGTACTCTGTATTATTTTTCAGTACTATTTATAAATAACAATAAAACATAATACGTTTTGATCAAATACTATTATTAATTCTTGTCAAAAACCAAAATTTTATAGCGTTAATGCGATGACGTCATCACCGCCCTTGCATCCAGAATGCTCGCCCTCAAATTGACGGGCTTGGGAGTTCTAGTAGTGTTAGAATTCTGGGAGTCCTAATGTTAAAATAGCTTTATCACCTTTAAATTGCAACTGTGAATTGTAACTTGGATACAGGCTGTTCACTTTTAAAGAGGGGATGTTGTGTTTTAATTGTTTTTTCTGATTTGATTTTTCTGCTCATGAATGTCACAACTGAAAGTTCTCCAGGTCTTTAAAAGCTGTAATGTGACAGGTTCTGTTACAGTGAAGAAGGGTTAAGTACATCCAAGAATGTTCAAGTTTTCATCAGAAGTGAACTACAGAATCATTTTGCCACCAGTGCAGAACCTGCTCAACACTGGCACCAGATGGAAGTGATCTGTACTCAAAGTGAGGCAAAGAGTTTAAAATAATATCCTTGTGACAAGAAGCCTTTATTATTATTATTCTCCAGGAAGTACAAAGATGGACTGATGCAGATTTATTTTCTTGAGATAAATGTTTACCAATAGTTTGCAACATATGGAAAATCCCCTGTTGAGATGAGAACAGGTGGGGGCTACCGCTACCCCTGCCTCGTGCCACCAGTGAAGGCTTCTGATACAATGTGTTGGATTTCCTTATTCAAGACTGTGAGCTTACTCTTCAATCTGATCAAGAGCACAGACATTTTTGGAACTGCAGCCAGGATGCTCCACAGGTCCCAACCCAACGGTTAATCTGGGCCAGTTCTCAAAAAGGGCGTTGAGCAGTAGAAATCAACAACTTGTGGTCAACTTAACACCCAAATAAGACAAAAATGGGTCACAGTCAGTCGGAAATTGGTTCAAATTGATTTTAAGCATGGTGCAATGAACTGCAGATTATAAAAAGAAGGGTAAACACTGTGAATATAATTCTGTTTGTAAATAAAAGCCATTGCAAGTTATGAAATGCTTATAAGCCTTCTTCTGTATAGCATTGTATAAAACAAATTAAAAAAAGGCTAAAACACAATATGTTTTTGCCCATGACTGTATATATCTTATTAAAGATGTTTCAGAAATTCACTGCATTGAAAGGATAGACATTTAGGTTTATGGAGCAAACAGAAATATGCATATGGCTAGTAAAGACTGGAGATAAAAATATCAATCTGTATTGAGGTCATGATGGGTCATTCTGAAGAAAGTAGCAGCCAGCAGTCAGTACTGCGTGAAATATATTTAGCAACATCTGATGGCTCTAGGTCTTTGCTGCTCAAGAACAAAAAGAAAAAAATGGTTAAAGAGGAAAGCATTGTATTTAATTACAAGCAGTCGGGCTTTAAGTGGTGATGAATGACAATTTAAGAGGGTGACCTCCCAAGTGTTTGCATTATTTTCTTTAGAGTCAAAACCCTTGAATAGTAAGGGCATGTTTGGAAAGCAAATACATTAAAGTTAGTCATCATTTCTGAGTGACCTGATTTTTTTTACAGTGTAGGGTTAATTCATAGAGATAACTGATGTCACAAATGGTCCTTGGAGACATAAGAGGAAGAATTTTCATCATCAAGACTTGTTTATGCTAAATAGTAGGGTTTATGTGAGGTAAGTAATTTTCATCCATCTTTTAAAAGCAGTCACGGATAGGTGAGAGGAGGCAGTGGAAATATTGAAAACACAGCAGTGACTCAGTAAAATGATTGTTATAATTGTCATTATAAAGCCACTCCATAGACAAGCTTTATAGGAAGTCAATGGACTAATTTGATCAGAATTTAAGGTAGAAAACACAAGTATAAATAGTTATTGTTTAGGTTGTTGTGTCCTAGTTTTGGTGGATGGACAACTGGATCATCTTGAAAACATAGTATTATACAGGGGTTGGACAATGAAACTGAAACACCTGGTTTTAGACCACAATAATTTATTAGTATGGTGTAGGGCCTCCTTTTGCGGCCAATACAGCGTCAATCCATCTTGGGAATGACATATACAAGTCCTGCACAGTGGTCAGAGGGATTTGAAGCCATTCTTCTTGCAGGATAGTGGCCAGGTCACTATGTGATACTGGTGGAGGAAAACGTTTCCTGACTCACTCCTCCAAAACACCCCAAAGTGGCTCAATAATATTTAGATCTGGTGACTGTGCAGGCCATGGGAGATGTTCAACTTCACTTTCATGTTCATCAAACCAATCTTTCACCAGTCTTGCTGTGTGTATTGGTGCATTGTCATCCTGATACACAGCACCGCCTTCAGGATACAATGTTTGAACCATTGGATGCACATGGTCCTCAAGAATGGTTCGGTAGTCCTGGGCAGTGACGCGCCCATCTAGCACAAGTATTGGGCCAAGGGAATGCCATGATATGGCAGCCCAAACCATCACTGATCCACCCCCATGCTTCACTCTGGGCATGCAACAGTCTGGGTGGTACGCTTCTTTGGGGCTTCTCCACACCGTAACTCTCCGGATGTAGGGAAAACAGTAAAGGGTGGACTCATCAGAGAACAATACATGTTTCACTTTGTCCACAGCCCAAGATTTGTGCTCCTTGCACCATTGAAACCGATGTTGGCATTGGCATGAGTGACCAAAGGTTTGGCTATAGCAGCCCGGCCGTGTTATATTGACCCTGTGGAGCTCCCGACGGACAGTTGTGGTGGAAACAGGAGAGTTGAGGTGCACATTTAATTCTGCCGTGATTTGGACAGCCGTGGTTTTATGTTTTTTGGATACAATCCGGGTTAGCACCCGAACATCCCTTTCAGACAGCTTCCTCTTGCGTCCACAGTTAATCCTATTGGATGTGGTTCGTCCTTCTTGGTGGTATGCTGACATTACCCTGGATACCGTGGCTCTTGATACATCACAAAGACTTGCTGTCTTGGTCACAGATGCGCCAGCAAGACGTGCACCAACAATTGGTCCTCTTTTGAACTCTAGTATGTCACCCATAATGTTGTGTGCATTTCAATATTTTGAGCAAAACTGTGCTCTTACCCTGCTAATTGAACCTTCACACTCTGCTCTTACTGGTGCAATGTGCAATCAATGAAGACTGGCTACCAGGCTGGTCCAATTTAGCCATGAAACCTCCCACACTAAAATGACAGGTGTTTCAGTTTCATTGTCCAACCCCTGTATATCTACCAAATATGGCTTTAGGGAGAGATCATCGTTTAACTAGTATTACAGTTATTTCTTCTAAGTGTTTAATAACTGAGTATAATTTAGTGCAATCTTTCCAAATCAACAGAACAATATTTGCTGAATTTTATTCACAATATCTAATTTCCTAAAAGATAAAAATCTAAATTTATTTTTAAGATATTTATTCTAACAACCAGAGCTGACTTTCATTTAGATTATTTAAAAAAAAATAGAGATGTTCTGATTTATTTTTGCCACATTCAAATCTGTTTTATGTTCAGCTTGGTCTGCTTGCAGTAATTTTAGTCAATTTCCATTTCTCTTTTTAAGAAATATAATATAACAAAACACTGTAAATATTATTTTAAATGACCGTGAATGGTTAATAATCATTTTGAAACAGCTGTAAAGCAAAGTTTTTCTACTTATTTTAAAACAAGACAGTTAGTGAGTTGACATTTTAACCTGGCTTTAACATTAATGATTAGCGTTGTTAGGGCAGCTTACCAAAACAGCAATCTCACAGTGTGTATACTAGAGAATGTGGATCCTTCTCTTAACTCTGGGATTTTCAGAAGGCTACCAACATTTCTAAATCCATCACAGACAGAAGTTCAAAAGTTCAAAAGAATAAAACCGCATAACTTTCTCATTTTATGTTCCGACTTCCTATTATCAGCTGAAAGTCTTGCTCTCTCTCAGCCTGAATGAAACAAATGTCTTGACATACCCTTTATTGCCAAAAGTATTGGGTCAAACCACCAAATTGATGAATTCTGGTGTTACAATCACTTTCATAGTTGCAGGTGTATAAAGTTTAGTTTGAAGAAACTTGACTGGCTTGCACAGAATCCTGATTTCAACCTTCTTGAACACCTTTAGGATGAATCAGAGCAGAAGCTGCAACTCTGGTTTTCTCATCTAACTATGAACACACTCCTAAACCTTGTGGAAGATGTTTACAGAATAGTTAAAGTTGCTATTGATCGCAGTGGTGTGTCCATCAACAAATTGGGTTAAGAATAGGATATCATCAAAGTTCATGTACATGTAAATGTAGATAGACAAGTATTTTTGGCAACATAGTGTACATAGAAAACACCTCAATGATCCTGAAAATACCGAACTGAGTCTGCGTCCACAGTGTTGTTAGTGCATCCTGTGTGTTCACCAGTAGAAAGCTGTTCTTTGTTAAAGTTTTTGGTAAGACCAGCCAAGCTGAACATCAGCTGATTCCAGTCATCAGCTGATTTCTTGGTGCATCTCAAAAATTAAGAACTTCACAAGACTTTTGGAAATCTTTTGGAGATTCCACAGCTCAAAGCAGTTTCAACAGCTTGTAATGAACCTGTGTTCAACATACAGTATATTAATAAAATCAATTATTAGGCTATACACTTTGAATTTTACACATCCTAATTGTTTCTATTACTCAATACAAATGTCATAGACCACGTAAAGTATATTCCCTGTGTAGAAATTTGCTTTACTTTAACTGTGTCATGTATGTTTGCCATTTAATTTCAAGACAAAGGCGTGGAATTATAAGTTAAGGACCTCAGCTCTTACTCATCTCTCTATCAGAGGAAACTATTCACTCAAGCCTCAAGCACGAAAGAATTACAGACCTTGGAGTTCTTCCAATGTGAGCTATTACAGACGAGAGGACATTTTTCATTTCGCTCCTTTTCTGTATTTTGTTCTTTTTAATGAAGCATTGCAATATGTTTTTATATCCTGCTCTGCTTGTTTGGCTCCGTCACTAAGTTAGTGAAGAAAATGAATACGATTCAGCTGGCCTTGGCCAAGGCGTTTGTCTTCCACCTAACAAACTCTAAGGTGTATGAGAAAATGGATGAATTTATAAAGCATTGTGTCTGTTAAAACAGAGTTCATTAAATTCATCATTTAGTGTGAGAGCTTAGGACCTTATTCAGAGGCGACTGTAGCTCAGTGGGAAGAGTAGTTGTCTTACAATCCGAAAAGTAGTGGTTTTGATTCCTGCTTTCTCTTGCCGCACCTTACCTCAAGCTGCCCACCGATCTGCATATGAATGTGTGCGCATTTGTAAGTGAATTAAAAATGCTTTACATGATGACAAAAAAACTTTAAAGTACATTGCAGTGGCATGAAAAAGTAAAGAAACTACAGATGGACTACAGATTAAAATAATGACCTTAACCTTTTAGTAAAATCGTGAGACTAAAGAAGGAGGTAATTCCTAAGAACCCTTCTGACCTATTACGTGCCTGGACGTAATACTCTCTGACTCTTGGTCTACGCCTAGACCAAGAGCCAGAGCCTTCTTAGAGCTCTGTAAGCTTCCCCCACACTATTGTTATTGTTATTTATCATTTATTCCAGAGTAACATTCTTGCAAAAAAATGTATTCTGTAGACGTTTATTTTCAGTCCAGAACCAATTTTTGACTCTTTGTTCGAGAAAAAGATCTTGTGGCATAAATATTGCCCTAAAAATTGACATCATCACAACAAGGTGCACATAGCCAGACTACATTTGGTATTTGGCAACTTCAATTAACTTAGGTGTCCTGTAGTAAAAAAACAGGTGGAGTGTTGAGTATATCTGGAACAGTCTGGTGTAACATTGCAGTTATGAGGGTAAAACTGCCCATAAGATTTGGCATCGTTGGTCCGCTGGCCAAGACAGTTACTTAAATTGATTTTACCCAAGCAAAGCTGTGATGTTGTTTTTTAGATAGGATGCACATTGATAAAGGTTTTTTCTTTTAAATGGAACCAAACTCCATGTAAAAGAATAACTCCGTCCCCGGACAAGTTTTGAAAAATGCTACCAAACTGGGCAGTACCAAGTGTGGGAATGTGACGAGGGGGTTAAGCGGGCATGTGGCCAGGAGGACGAGGAAAAGTGGCAACTAGTTTAATTTGGTATATTGAAACATGATTAGTGAGCAGAGCCACGCTGGTAGTTTCACCATGGATAGGTCTTACAAGGTGGAGGATTTTAGAACCCCCTCGTCACAGGAGGTTGAGAGAGGCATTATGAAGCCCAGCGGGTCTGAGCCTTATCAGTTCGAGCCGCTGGCTCAAGGTGCTGACTCTGCAATGCCCGAAGCCATTACGGGGGCGTGTCAGAATGAGATGTTTTTATACCCGAACCTTGAGCTGTGACATAAGCATCTACCAAGCTGTACTGTTTGAACCAATTGGAAAATTAAATTGTAGTAGCCACCGTTCAACCCAAAGAGGGCAGCACTAAGACGGTTTTAGGACAAATATTGCAGAATTAAACAAGTTTACATAAAAAAATAGAACATTAACATAAAGATAGCACACTTAAGGCCCAGGGGGTGAAAAAAAAAATAGCCATGTATTGCATGTCTACTGGTCTTACAATATTTATGATACATGCTTCGACTCAGGCATTTGATGTTGATTGTTCTGGTTGGATGATAACTTTGCTACAGCACATCTAATTATGCAATAGAAAATACAAGCTTGTGACAGCCCATTATGTCTAATACTAATGTGTCCAGCATGCCTATTATTAGTTGTATATCGGCTGAATAAAGGGTGTACTTTAATTTCAGTTTTTCGCTGTTTTTACGTTAACTTGGTTCTTCAAGAAAGTGCTGGAGGTTACCTGTTGCATGTGATAATTTATGTATTAAAGTGATTTTTAAGCACTGTAAATCTTCCTGATATTTTTATTATTCCAGTCAGAGGTTTACTCTTCACCATGTCATTTTGTTTTAAATGATTTATCCAAATTATACAAACAGGGTCAAATATAAAAAGAAACTCACCCTAACATTTGGTTAAATATCCTTTAGCAAGTTGCATAGAACTTGCATGCTTTTTTGGCCATCAACAGGGTACCTGGCATAATTCAACCTGAATATATGACCAGCCTTCTTGGCAGAAATGTTAGAGTTCATATAAGTTGTTTGCTTTACAGGCACAGACTTGGCCTTTAATCATACTCCACAAATGTTTAAGATGGTTAAAATCTGGGCCTTCCAGAAGCATGTTAGCTTGCTTTATCCATTCCAAAACCAGTTTTGATATTTGATTGAAATCGCTGTCATGTTTTAACACCAATTTGCATTCAAGTTTTAACATATAGCTGTGGATTTTAGTAAAACATGAAGAATTTGGAGGTAGTCCTGCTTTGTCATTATTTTTGCATGATGCACCAGTCCCATAGGCAGGAAAACAGTCCCTTAGCATGATTCTACCACTACCATGGGACAACTGTCTTGATTAACACCCTCTTAGTCCATGCTGATGCTTAACTTGCTTTACTGTGAACAGTGAAAGTGATGTACTAATTTCCTGTATAGTAGGATCAAGCATTGGTGGTTCCTGAGTTGATCTGGAAGAAACAATTTTTTAAATCTTTTTTATATAGGAGTGAACCGTTTGTTGAGGAGGTTGAAACTTTGATTCAGTTTGGTGTTTCAACAGGACAATGATCCAAAACATAATAAATATGGTTTTGATATGGATAAAGCGGGCAAACATTAAGGACTCACTTTCAGAAATCCATTACTAAGAAACACAGTATGAATAATGTATTAAAACATTAAATTATTTCACAATAATTCTAACGCTCTGTCTTTCCTCTCTAAAGGCTCAACGTATTTTTTCAAGGGAAAGGAGTACTGGCGAGTGCCAGGCAGTGACATGGAGGCGGAGAAAGGCTACCCCCGCCTCATTGCAAAGGACTGGCTGCTCTGCACCGAGATGCAGTCAGACTCTCCAGACACGGACGCCAAAAGCAAAAACACGAGGGTCAACGTGCACCGGCACCCAGATCATGCAGAGAACGGATATGAGGTGTGCTCCTGCACCTCAGACACCGCTTCACCTTTGGGCGTCTGGCCCACCATGTCAACACTCTGGCTGCTGCCACCTATGTGGACGGTCTTACTGAGCTTCTGCTCTGAACAGCTATGATGCTGAAACATGGGGTGAAGTTCATTAAAGCGGACTGACCAATAATTAAAAAATGTTGATATCACATTTTGTATTTTTTTGCTTTGATTTTGCAATTATTTATTCTATTAAGCCTTTTTTTGCTGTCAAAAATGGCACAGGCACCACCTGACTTTTAATGCTTTGCTATTGTTCTTTTATTGAATGATCAAACCACAACATCTCAGCAAGAAAGGTTTCACTCAACAGAAGCATTTTCCAAAAGCGGATTTTTTTCTTTTTTTTTGTCTCCATGTACCGCAGGCTTACCACAGTAAACCCACACAAAATTAAAGTTATTTCATTCTAAGCATCAGTAGTTGCAAACGTGAGCCATATTTCAACACGTAATGTAGAAAATACACTTGAAAACCTGGCTAGGTGAGAGAAATTACAGAAATCCAAAACAACCAAAAAATGATACAGTGCTATGTAAAAGTATTTGCCTCTCAGAAATTATTTTCCCCTTTTTTGCTTTTTTGTCAGACTTAAATGTTTCACGTCAAATAATAATATCAGAAATAGCTAGCAAAATTATCTAGAAAATGCAGTTTTCAAATGATGATTTAATTTGTTAAATCATAACTTAACTGTGAGAAACCACATTTTCATGGTTCAAAAGACCTCAGGTGTTGACCCTTCTGGTAGCTACAACTACCATTAAGCAATTTGGATAACTGGGTAAAATCCCTCCACACATCACTTTGTAGGGATTTTGCCCCACTCTTCTTTAAGTATTGTTTTAATTCAGCCAGATTGGAGGTTTTTTGAGCATGACCATTCTGTTTAACATCCTGCCTCCCGCCTTTGACTACGCCACTGCGTAACCTTTATTTTTTGAGTTGTTCAATGGTGGACTTGCTTGTTCAGTTTGGATCATTACCTTGACTGTATAACCCAAGTGAGTTTTGAGCTTAAAAGTCAAGTTGCTCATTTTGGATGTTCTGTGAAAGAGCAGATTTGTGGTCCCATCCATTGCGAAAAACCATGCGGGTCCTGAAGCAGCAAGCAGCCCCAGACCATCACACTACCAATGCCATGTTTGACTGTCAGAATGATGTTCTTTTCTAAAATATTGTATTAGTTTTATTCCATTTGTAAAATGCAAAAATATTACACTTTTAGAGTACACTTTAAAGTAGACTTTTAGAGTATTTTCCCAAAGATCTTGGAGATTATGCAGATAAGTTTTGGCAAAATGTAGATAAGCCTTTTTGTTTTATTTGGTCAGCAGTGAATTTTGCCTTGAAACTCTCTCTTTGACCCTAACTGAGGCAAATGAGGCCTGCAGTGTGTTAGATGTTCTTCTGGGTTCTATTGTGAGCTACTGGTTGAATTGTTGATTTATTCTTGGAGTAATTTTGATATGCTTGCAACTCCTGGGAAGATTCCCTACTGTTCCATGTTTTCCCAGATTGTAATTACTGGCTTGCTTTGTGGTTTGGTTGACTCCCAAAACCTCAGAAATTGATTTATAACCTATTCCAGACACATAGATTTCAATGGGTTTGGTAATGATCTGTCCTTGACTTTCTTTAGTTACGACCATAATGTGTTGCTTTATGATAGAGTATCTTTCAGGCTACTTCATTTTGACAGAAAGGCCCTCGTCAGTTGAGCCAAAAACCAAAATAAATTAATGATTTAAAAGGGGGGTAATTATATTTCCACATTGGGCCAGGTTGGTTTGGATAGCTTTTTTCCTTTAATAAATAAAATTATCATTTAAAAAATGTTTTTTGTATTTAATATTTATTTGACCTGAAACATTTAAGAGTAGCAAAAAGCAAAAAACCGAAGAAATCTATAAACGGGCAAATACATTTTCATAAAACTGTAAATTTAGACTGTTATGCAAATTGTTTCAAATGTTCCACTCCCAACATATTAATGCCAAAGTTAAGGCATCTAATTTAGAAGAAAAGGAGTCATTCTCTTTGCACAGACACATGAACATAAAAAAATAAAATAAAATCTTTTCTTGTTTGTGATGGAAAACATTCAAAAAAACACACAAAACCCCTTTTATAGTGGAAATTTGAATAACTTATTCAAACATATGTCAATCAGTAAGCTACTTGCTGCTTATGATTATGAATGTTTATACGCTGCTCCCCCTGAGTATGAGGATGGACAGTTTCCTCACCATAATCTTTTGACTCTACTCCAAAATGAGGACCTCCTGTTCATCTGTGGGCTGCGAGCATTTCTCACAACTTCCCTGCTGTCAACTGAAGATTCCATATTCCTGTTTATTTTATTGCCTGCAGCTGCATCATTGTGGGCACTGGATTTATTCTTTGCTGTAAAGCTATATTTACCTATAAACTGATATATTTGATGGGAGATGATTTTTGCAGCTATTGCATCACCAAGTGGACTGTGTATATTTTAAGCTGTGTTTTTAATGTATAATATTTTTGTAGAAAAATATTAAAATAATATAACTGACTTACATTTGTGAATTCTCATTTGAGCTCACACAGTGTGTGTGCTCAAACGATACAGTGGGTTTTGAAAGGTACAGTTGCAATCAGAGGTTTACATGCACTAATGATGCTCATCACTTTTGAGGGTTTATTACTGCATTTATTGTGTTCTTTTTTGTCCGTCAAATAATAATACAAGAAATTAATTTAAAGACTTTCAATAACAATTGAGAGCCCAAGTTTGGTTATATTGTCAATTTTCATTCATATAGGCCATAAATTATACATAGTCTGAAATATACACATAAACCTTTTCTAATATTTGGTTAAATGTCCCAAACAAGTTTTACCTCAGCCATGTGCTTTTGTAGCCATAAACAAGCTTTCTTTTTAAATCAGTTAGTTTCCTGGTTGAGATCTGGGGGGTGTTCTAGCAGGTTAATATTAGACTGCTTTGCTCATTGTCTCATTTGAACATTCAGTTATGTCCAGGTTTGCTGATTTGAGATGAAATTGAAGAATTATGAGGCAGTCTTTGATACACTGAGTGAAGAAAATTGATACATTTGATAGCAAACAAAAAACAAGTAAAATGAAAACAGCAAAAATATTACCAAATGATAAAAAAAAATGTAGTTTTAGCTGATCCACCTCAAAAGCCTACTCACCATGTTGAAAATTCCAGGTTTTTGTGATGTGGAAAAAAGGAAAACTGTGAAGACAAAGCCTTTTCTACATATAATGTCTGAAAAACAATATAACTGTACAATTAACCTGAAAGAAAATGTCAGAACAATACAAAATTTTAAAAAAAGGTGCAAGAACCTGAAAGCATAGATTACAGAGATTACATATCCTTAAATTCTCTTTGTTGTTGCACCTTTTGATTAAATATTAGCATTCAGTTGTGTTTGATAGGAGTCTATCAGCATCCCACATTTTGATTTAGTAATATTTGCTTGCTCTGCCTTGCAAATGTTTCCCAAATCTGTTCAATTGTGAGGGCGTCTTGTCCACAGTTTCCCTCACCAGTTTCTGTTTTGTATTTTCAATAATTGTAAACTTCTCCTGACTGATACCTTTGTAGGTCGCTGATCAATTGTAAAACCTTTCTTTTATTAAAAGGATGCAACTGCAGAAAAGTCAGAAAGACCCTACTTGGATAGCTGACCTTTACTACAAGTTAAGAGGATTAAGTACATTTGATGGCAGGCGCAAACTCAAGAAGACTGAATGTTGAAACTGAAACGAAAAATAGCTCAAAAATTATTAGTTCATAGGTATGCACACAGTTGCAACTGGATATGTTTTTCCTTTAAATAGTACATGGTAAATGTTATGTTATGGGAGGAAACAGTTTTAAAATTTTATTCCATACCCTTCTTTTGAGATCACAAAAATCTGATATTTTAACACTTTTTAGAAGTGGCTATAATTGTAACAGTGTGTGGCTTAGAAAAAATCCACAAAAAAAAAAAATCTAAATTGTGCACCCAATTCTTATTGTTAAAGTTCACTGTTACGAAATGGAGTTTTGACGAAAATTCCAACTGAAAGATTCACCTCCACCCCCGACCGTCCTATGACTCCTCCGTGCATCTCTCCTCCATCCAATCAGCGTCAGATCCGCATGTGTCTTCAATCAATCATCCTCCGAGGCTTCGCTTTTAAGGACCTCCAGTCATGGATTCCCTGCTCTTCAGCTGAGCTTCGACCCTCCTCTGCCCCACCTCCGCCATCTCCCTTCCATACTCCTCCCAGCTCTCTTACCTTCGTAGGGCCTTCACTCCACCACCAGTATCAGATCCCTAAGGGGGAAGACTCATCTAATTCTAAGCCTAAGACGTTCATTCAAGCTTGTGTCATTCTCAGCGTTCATGTCTTCCTCCAGGGTCTGAGCGCAAAAGATGTTAACTTTTATCAATAAACTTCTCTTATCGCCATCTTTCTGTTTCTTATTGTGAGTCTTTTCAGGTTGAAATGATTTATCCACCCTGATTAACACTAATCATTAAAAAGCTATAATAATGTGAAACTAGTGTCCTTGATGAGTGTGAGCATTTTGGGCAGAAATGTTGCATTGAGGCAGATGAAGATGGTAATGACAAGAGCTGCTCTCCATCACTTTGATATCCTTGCATTTTTTTCTGCAGTGGTTACTGCTGTTAATAAAGTATGCAAACGAAAACGTATCTATCAAATTGTGAGAGATCTGCTGACAGAGGATTATACAGAATGCCAGTGTTTCTTAAATATCAGAGAAAAAAAAACTGATGCAAGCATATTTGTTTGCTCTGACACATCCGACCTGGAGATCAAAGTCAGCTAGACGTCAAGTACAGTCTTCATTTGGCAGACATAATGCACATAATGAAAACATATAATGAGCACCACAAGTTAGTTAGATTTCACCATTAACAAGTACAGACTGCAGATGCTGATGAGTGTTTGCTAGATTATGGATGTTTGTTAGTGTATTCTAACCTGCGGCAAGAAATTTAACCCAACCCAGCAGAATGCAAACTCAGAACTTTACTCTTTTAGAGGTAAAAATAAGTTTAAGAGTTTACAAAGTCACTCATTTACCACTTCTGCCAACAGCAGCATGTTTTCCTTCCTTTCTCCTGACACAGTCCATTGGTGTTAATTAAGTGGTGGAGATCACCTGTACCCACAGGCGATCACAGCCGCTATTGGGCAGGTCCTGTGTGGGGGTGGGGGCTAACTAACAATTAACAAGCCATCTAGTTAATGTAGAATATTTGGGATGTTTCTGAAAACACTTTGTTCTGGGAAAAAAAAAATGTATGCTTGATCTTTGACACTTCACTTTCCAAGGTTTAAAAAGGGCAAGGCAGAACCAACCAATTACATTGCAACTAAAATATTCAGGACTTGGCAAAACTGCAAACAAAGCTGAGAGCCCGAGTGGAACTGCTGACGGGATGGGTTGCTGGAGGGTGGCATATAGTAAACAGAAACAACAGGAAGAAAGTGGAATAAAAATTGAAAATCGGCGTAATACAATGATACAGATATCAAACACAAACGCACAAGTAAAATTAACTGCAAGCCAGAAAGCAAAATGACTTGTAAGCATCTTCTGGTCATATCTAGAATCAATTCTAGACTAGTTTTTGGCACCTTTGGTCATTGTGGTCCAAATCTCTAGAATTTCCTTCCTCAACATCTCAGACTAGTTTTAACACTGTCCAGCTTTAGAAGCAAAATCATTTATTTCCTCAAGCCTTGTGATAGGCTTATATTCTTAGCTTTGGAAATCCTTATCTTTCCGGTTTTTATTACATTTATTTTATTCTTGATTTTATGGTACTTGAATTTTGCTATTTTTATTGTTTTATCGCTGTTTTATTATATGTAGTTGTTTCCTCTTAGCCCATTAAGTCTATGATTGTCATGTAAAATAAACTTTATAAATAAATTTGACTTGACTTGACAATAAACAGAGACGAGTGGAGCCAAAAAAGAAAGGCCTTAAACGTGTTCTCTGGAGAGAAAAGGAAGCAACCTAACTGTAAGCACAGGTAATCCTGGAGGCATATAGTGAACTGTTATCACATGATAATGTTTTTTGTCAAGAAGCAATTTGTATTTTAAATTAATTTAATGAGAATGTTGTAAACCAGGTATTTAACCTTAATATTTTTGGCTCCATCTGTCTGCTTTTGACCAATGCAGCCACCAATGCAGCCACATTTATAGAAACACACTCACAGAAACCAGTATCTGTTAAATTCATGAAGAAATGTATTACATTTCAGACAACAGATTTTAGATGTGTGATGAGATGCTAAATGCAGAAACTAAACTGTGAAATTTTATAAAATGTTTATACAACCTCAATTTCAGTGTGTCAGAACAGTTGTTTTCGTATTGAAACCATGAAAGCTGCACTTCGAAGGGCTTGCTCAGAGATCTTTGATACAAGGTAGGGGTGTAAAGGTAAATCTAAATTACGGTTCGGTACATGCCTCAGTTTTGGGTCATGCTTCAGTAGCAAATCGAAAATGCCAAATGATAAGTTTCCTTTCATTTCTTTTAAATAACTGTCACAGAAACAGGGACGGAAAAATAAATCACCTTTACGGGTGAAGTGGCCCAAGGATACCAGCTATGTATATCGAGGCAGAATTAGTGGACTGGTAACTTCACTTTGAAATTGAAAACATTTTACAAACTTTAAGCCTATTTATAATAAAGATTGTTCCACAATCCAAATGTCAAACAAAAAGTGACAGGTAATGTTTATATTGCAAGCCGTTTTAGCATTTATTTAAAATCACTGAAACTGAATGAATGCCCCTATGGCTTTCCATATACACTCTGTGGTTTTATACGTTCACTTGCTTTAGTGCTGCTGGGAAATTATAGACCTTTTCAGCATTTATTGCATTTGATTGTTTCTCTGCATATGGAAGGGTTTTGAGATTTTGGGCTCTAAGGGACAAACCCCCTACAAAGACTGGGAGGTGGTGCTTTTTGGGCAAAGGAGCAGCTGTCGTTCTGGTTGTCCATTCAGCTCTCAGTCTGTCCTCAAACACAGATCAAAGCTGGAACCCTGAAGCTGGCGCAGGTGCTGAATAAATAACATTGTTCTCTGAACGCCTGACAAAGAGTAACACTTGAGTTGTAGGAGATTGTTTGAGGAAATGGGCTTTTTGGTGTGCTTGTATAAATAGTAATAAGTTGATG
This sequence comes from Crenichthys baileyi, assembly GCA_036173005.1. Lineage (NCBI taxonomy): Eukaryota > Metazoa > Chordata > Actinopteri > Cyprinodontiformes > Goodeidae > Crenichthys > Crenichthys baileyi. Next base: position 595,687 of record JAHHUM010000331.1, read on the forward strand.
AAATACAAAAAGCTGTAAATCCCTGTTCATAGGATTTAACATGAAAATTATAAACATTAACAGCTGACTCCCTATTCTGATAGTTTATGGAATGATCACTACAGGTATGGAAATTTATTTAAATGTGTGAGGCGCTTCTGGCAGGCCACAGAGTCTTTTCTTTAATCGTAAAATGGCACCTGAAGGCACACGGCTCCTATTGTCACCGGCAGGGCTCCTGTAGTACGGGCAGAGCCAATCGATCAGTCTGAAGTGAAGCAAACGGAGGCTGAAATATTGGCTGCTGGGGCAATTTCCTACAAAACCTGGAAAGTGTTGGTGTGAAAGATGTAACAGTCTGTTAACTGTGAGATTCAACACTCAGATGATGAATTTCTTTTAATTACAGTGATTCTATTGTTATTGAAAGAAAACAGACATCACCTAAGCAGGAATTATTTGTTTTTTTTACAATATGTAATACATTGTAATATTATACAATATATCATTGTATGATATTATGTTAACAAACTGAATACTGTTTTTGGACTTTTTGTATAAGGTAAACCTATTTTTGTTGAATATATAAAAATTGCCTACACGTAAATAGGGTAAGAATTCTAAAACACGTTTTCTTTGTGCTGTGCTGCCCCCTGTTGGTTACAATATAAATGTTTACAAACTTTTACAGCACTATTTTTTTTCCTCCTTTTTTCACAATGTTTTTCTATCAACATTTTTCCTAAATATCCATTTGATCTTCAGTACTTAGTCAGACTTTCATATTTAAAAACAGTTAATGCGTTAATGAAAAGATTTCTGAGGTTATCACCCTTTGCCTTTGGCCTTTAGAGCAAAAACAAAATCTTTACTGTTGCATTTCCACTCACCCATCTGAACAATACTGGAAATAAATTATCTGATTTTTGCTAAGCAAAACATAAAAGAAAATTTAACATTCATTACATTCTTTTGAATTACTATATACGTACTTTGTTATTTTCTCCATTGTATCTTGTATCAAAAATACCGAACTTCTTGTCATTTAATAGTTTTCTTTTTTCATGACCATTTACATTGAACGTAGATTCTTACTGACGGCATCAGACTGTGACTGAACACATATGGAATTATGTAGCAAATGAAAATATTGTGAAAGAACTTTAATTATATTTATTTTCCTTAATGTAGCAGCCCTTTGCTGTGATGACCGAAATGTTAACCTTTGACCGTCTCTCAATCCACCTCTGGGAAGTTCTTTCAAGACTCTTTGAAAAACCATTTCAGCTGACCACCTCATGAAGCTCATGGAGAAAACGTTAAGAGAGCAAAGCAGTAATCAGAGCAAAGGGTGGCTATTTTGAAGAATCTAAAATCTAAAAATGTTTAGTTATTTCACACCTTATGTTTACTACATAATTCCATGTGTGTTCATTCATAGTTTTCTTGCCTTTGGTGAGAATCTATAGTGTAAATAGTCATGAAAATAAGGAGACCCATTAAGTGAGAAAGTGAATCTAAAACGTTTGACCCATAGTGTATGTTAAAAAAAAATATTTAAAAGTTCAGTGCAGAACTTTTGAATATGTGTCACTGGTGAGCTGGTAATGTCACTTTTTCACAGTTTGGTGAATCAGGGCTTCATTCTTCATTAAAGGTGTTTGAGGTAATTTTCCTGCTTTGGATAGACTTCTGCTTTTCCCTTGAAACGCAAGTCTCTATTTTTATTTTTTTTTTAGCTTCATACTTCAGGCTGTGGGTCACAATAGACAAACAGGTCTTTCACTATTTATTATCACTTCAACAGGAAGGACTCCATTCTCATGTCTTCATTTCTCTTTTCGTGGCTTTCTGTCCTCGTGCCTCATTGGGTTCTCAACAAGGTGTCAAACACACATCATCACTCACAGGTCCAGCATCTGTTTTTAGGCAACATCTTTTTACTTCAGGAAAACTATTCCCCTGACATTATGATGGACCGATAAAGTGCTCTATTCGCTTTGTTCGTCTGTCCAGGAAGAACCTTCCACTGTGAAGAGGTTCTGTGAGGTTCTCGCTGTTATGACACAATTATCAGGACAATAATAGAATATTGCATAAGATATTAAAAGAATACAGTTTGATTAATTGACCCGAACCCCTTAAACCTGAAGTTTAGCTAGCAAAGGATGCTTAACATTTGGTAATATTCTAATAATTTTCTAGCAAATATTTTCAACCCTACCTTATATTATTTAGCTTGTGCTATTGTTGCAATTGTTGCCTTGCAGCAGATTGTCCTGGGTTCATATGGGTTTTTTCTGGGTTCTCTGATTTTCAACAATCAAAAATAACCCTGTTAATTTAATTGGGGATTCTAATTCCCTCTTAGGGACGATGTTTGTGTCCCTGTGATGGACTGCTGACAGGTCACTTTCCAGCATGTAGCTTTATTGACCACGGGATATAGGAACCCGCCCTGCTGCAAATCTGACAAGGTACAAGTGGGAATAGACAATGGATGACTTGACAGATGTCTATTATACAGGACAATAGAAAATCATGTTAATTATGTTTATTTAAATAAATATACTAAATACATGTGTGTTAAATTGATAAAGCTAATTAGCTTTACATGAAAAGTTGGGGCTGCTGAAGCTGCAGTCACTCCTCTTGTGGTATTTGATGAATAAAGCAATATAACCCACATTTTCATAAGATAGAGCAAAAGATATTGTCTATTTTTAAAAGCAGAAATGCTGACAAAAATTGTGTCCACTTTGGTGCCGTTATAGAGATGAGCAGAAATAAAAATTATACCGCAGCTGAAATTGAATACCTACTTTTCTTAGCAGTGCAGCACAACCAGCCCCTTCCTACAGGAAGTTAGACAAGTTACAATTTCAAACTTTTCTTAAACATTGCAACAAAAATGGACAGAATTTCTAGGCACAGCCAAGGTATTGAGAGGATCCGTTTTGGAGGCCTTAGGATTACGTCTCTGCTTTTTGCAGATGATGTGGTCCTATTGGTTTCATCAGCTCGAGATCTACAGCTCTAACTGGAGCAGTTCGCAACCGAGTGTGAAGCGGCCGGGATGAAAATTAGTGCCTCCAAGTCCAAGGCTATGGTTTTGAGCCGGAAAAGGGTAGAGTGCCTTCTCCGGGTCGGGGGGGAGGTCCTGCCTCAAGTGGAGGAGTTCAAGCATCTTGGGGTTTTGTTCAAGAATGAGGGAGAAATGGAGCAGGAGATAGATAGACGGATTGGTGCTGCGTCAGCAGCGATGCGGGCGCTGTACCGGTCTGTCTTGGTGTAGAGAGAGCTGAGTCAAAAAGCGAAGCTCTTGATTTACCGGTCGATCTACCTTCCTACCCTCATCTATGGCCATGAGCTTTGGGTCGTGACTGAAAGAACGAGATCACGGATACAAGCAGCCGAAATGAGTTTCCTCCGCAGGGTGTCTGGGCTCTCCCTTAGAGATAGGGTGAGAAGCTTGGTTATCCGGGAGGGACTCAGAGTAGAGCCGCTGCTTCTCCACGTTGAGAGAAGCCAGTTGAGGTGGCTCTGGCATCTGTTTAGGATGCCTCCTGGACACCTCCCTGGTGAGGTGTTCCGGGCACGTCCCCCCGGGAGGAGGCCCATAGGAAGACCCAGGACATGCTGTAGGGACCATGTTTCTCTGCTGGCCTGGGAACGCCTTGGAATTCCTCCAGATGAGCTGGCCCAAGTGCCTGGGGAGAGGGAAGTCTGGATCTCTCTGCTTAGGCTGCTGCCCCCGCGGCCCGATCCTGGATAAACGGAAGACAGTGGATGGATGATGGATGGATGGATGCAATGAAAATGAGGTCAATCACTCAATCGTGTTATGAAGGAGGACAAAAACAAAAAATATAACAGCTGAAACCAAATCTCCCCTTTCTGTTTACAAGTTAGCATTATCAAGGCAGCACAGCCATTCCTCAGAGTTAGAAGAGTTTAAAACTTTCACTAGCTAATGCCTCAACTGAGTCCATTGACTCCTGTTACAGTTGAATTATGAATTATGTTATAAAAGTGCAGAAATAGGGTAAGAGCAGCAGAAACTGAATCACCAAATCTTGTTTATGTATAGACTTATGTTAGCATTGTAGCAATGCTACCTCCTTCAGGAAATTGGAAAAGTTGCAGTTTGAAAGTATTTATGCTATACAGAAATTCAGAAACAAGAAAATTAAAGCAGCAGAGACTTAATCCCTTTATGTTGCTTAAATATAGGCTTGTATAGGCTTTGCAGCACAGCTAGCTCCTGAAGGACATCAGAAAGGTGGCAGGTTATTATTCCAGTCTTCAAAAATGAGTTAAATGTATCCGTTTCTTTTCATGTTTCTTTCTTCATTGTCACGTTCTTAACATTCCTTACTGTTTTTATCATAGAAAATCAATGCATTAATGCATCAACACATTAAAAACTATTGAGAATGTATTAAAAACTTTTTTTAAACATTTAAACATTCAAACTGCTTTTTACAGAATATTCCAGCAGGTGGCAATACCAGCAAATAAAGCTTTAGATGAAAGTTCTCTGTGGTTTATCAGCCTATTTTTTTCTCTATTAAACTAGTTCAGCATCTCTGAATATATCCCGTTATGAATGTCTGTTTACCATAATAACTTTGTAAAAAGACAAAAAGGGGATGCAATGCACATAATATAATTTAGAATGGATATGCTTGTGGCTATTCTTCCCTTTAGACTTTGCCTATTCACGTTTTTAGGCCCTACCAGCTTCCAAACTCCAGCTTGATTACATGATTTCTCTTTCAAACTATGTTAGACATCCGGCTGTTTAATACCCTGTCCTTTCTGTTTCTGAGTTCCCACTGAAAAATTACTTTCACCTTACAGCTAGATGATTCATTCAGCACATTCTTCATTCTGTTTAGATCAATTGTCATATCAGAACCATCATCTGTTTTACAGGTTACATTGTGGTTCTGGGTTACTGGTATTTAAGGATTTTTTTTTTCTCACCCACACAAATCTATATACACACCTCGGCCCCCTTCTCTGATAATTAAATTTTTTTCTTGGAAGGACCTCATCATTTAGGGAGCTTTCCAACTTTTTGGGTCGAACAGCATCCAACGCGGTGAACCAAAAAACACCACATGTGATGTTCCACCAAAACATCGCCCATGCACTGCATCTTCCAGCTGCACTTCAGCATGTAACCACAGCATTTCCTGTGTCATACGATATTTTTACTGCAACAGCAACTGATGCAGCTGAACATGCAGCAAAATATCACAGAGAATAGCCATAACTCATTGCATCTCTGCGTTATGAGTTATGGCTATTTTCACATTTATGTTTCAATTTGCAAAATGTATGCAAAGCATTTTATGCATTGCTTTTAAACTCTAACTTTTAAAAAAATTATTGGCTTTATAGTTCTACTCACCTTGACAGAATACCTTTAGCAGAGGCAGATGTGGTTGCATAGCTGCAGAGGTGACACGCGCCACAGGCTAGAACAGAGCAAATTCCATTTTCAAGCCTATGGTTGATTCAGGGAGATAAGGAATGTTCCAACTTGTCTTTTCTTGAAGCAAAAAGTTCTTGTAAAGGCACCAAGTCAGTCTCTTAGTCATTCAAAAAATGCTCTAAAATCTAGAGAATGTAGTTTCAATATAGGTAATATAACAAAATACAGCATCACTATATATCCACCAGAAGTGTGTTTTGCTTCAAAACTTTACCCAAGGCAAGAAATGTTTTCTTGAAACAGTGGAAATATTTTAAGAGAAAGATAATTTTGTACTTAGAATATTATTGGTCTACTTTGCGTATATCTACAATTATGTGAAAAAGAATGTAGACAAAAAAATATTTTCTAAGATTAAAAAATCAGCTACCTTTGCAGCCACACCAGCAGATAATGGATGCATTATTATAGACCATATGACAGGCATCAAGGCATCTTCTTTTAAAATGATGCCCTGATACTCATCAGTATTTCTTCTGTGAAAAAGATAAACCAATTCATAACTTCAAAAATAAGTATTACCGTGTTTTGCAGAATTAAGTTCTTGTTGATGTTTTCCCACTTTTACACCAAGCTTTGACATTAAATTCCTTAACATTTGACCCCCCTATTTTATATAAAAAAAATACCCTGCCGTTTGAAATTGTTCTTTCTAAACAGATTATAATCCGAACTTTGACTAGGCCATTCTGGTCATGATCATTTTCCGGCGCTTTCTCTCATGAACATAGCCCTTATGTTGTTGTGTATTGCCAAGAGTATTGTGATACCCATCCAAACTACTGAATTCAGGTATTCCAATCACTTCTATGGCTACAGGTTTATAAAATCCAGCACCTAGTATTGCAGACTGTTGCTTAAAATAAAATAATGGATCACAGTCCGAAGCTTGGTGATTTCCAGAGAGGTACCGCGATATGACAGCACCTGTACAATAAATCAATTCATGAAATTAACTATTTGCTAAAAATTCCATTATCTGTTGGTATCATAACACAGGGAAAGGTATTGGAAACAACACTAACAGCAACAGAGTATCATGTTATGTATAATCCTCAAATGGAAACAGTGTACGCTGAGGTGCGCTCTGTGAGGACTTTGAGTCAGCAGATCCAAATCGCCAAACCATACGTAGCTTTCATATTAGCTTAGGAACAGTGCATAGAGAGCTACATGGAAAGGGTTTTCATGGCTGTGAAGCTGCTTCAAAACCTTACATCACCAAAGAGTGTCACCTATGGACTGTAGCAGCAGAGACGTGTTCTCTGGATTGACAAATCATGCTTCCTTGTCTTGCAATTTGAGGGACTAATCTGGGTTTGGCAGTTGCCAAGAGATTGTTATTAGCCTGGCTGCATTGTGCTAAGTGTAAAGGTTGGTAGATTGTAAAAGATGATATGGGCTTGTTTTTCAGAGTTGAGCATGGCCACATAGTTTAGGTAAAACCGAGTCTTAATGTTGCAGCATACCTGGACATCTTGGACAAATTCATGCTTCCAAATGTGCAGGCATAGTTTGGGGTTGGTCCCTTCCTGTTGCAACATGACACATTTGAGACAGATCAGAGCAGAAACTGCAAACCAGGCCTTGTTGTCCAACATCTTTGGCCTTGTGGAAATCCTCCCTGGAAAAGCTGAGGCTGTTATAGCTGTAAAAGGTGGATCCGCTCTATATTAAAGCCTTTGTATCAAGAATGGGATGTTATTAGAGTCAATGTGTGTAAGGACATGTGTTTCAACACTTTTGACTAAATAATCATTTATCCTTCATCAGTCAATGTTTGAATAAATTGGTACAGGTTGCTCAGTACCTGAAGCTCAAGGTGAGTCTTTTAGAGAAGATTTTAAATTGGATTGTAATTATTTATAATCAAATCATTATTTTATACAGTCCTACCTTTGTCCCCTTCCTCGCGTCACTTATCCTTGTGAACTGGCTTTCAAGCAGAAGAGAGGCCAATCTCCCCCCCAGGATTCTTGAAAGGTATCACGATGCAGACATGGGGGGTGGATGTAGCGAGGCCATTTGGCAGGATTAGGGGAGTTAGCCATTGTCAAGGCCAGACCGAAAACTTCAGCTACCTCTGTGATTTCACATCCTGTACCCAATACACATTCACTGTCGTAAGACAGTTTTATTCTGATCTCCTTTCCCTGCCACTTAGAACTGAAAAAAAATATATTTTAATTCTCATTACTACAGACAGAACTGCAAATTAAAAATTAAATAAATAGCTATTAAATATTTTTTACAAAAAAAATTTTAAAAGGTGATGTGCATTAACTAGCTTTCCCAGAAACTATATTTTTGTCCAGTTTTCTTAAAAAAAACACCTTAAAGTCAGTCGAAAGGGATGATGATCATTCACTTGAATGTGCTTTGATTTAAGCAATGCCCTTGTTGCTCAGGAAGGTGCTCTTCTACTCCACTCTCAAGTCTTTTCTACGCTGACCAGCTTCCCTGACCAGTTCCCCCTCAAAATAATGTTACCACCACCATGTTTCCCAGTAGGGATGGTGTGTTCAGGGTGATGTGCAGTTTTCTTTTACAAAATGCATTTGCACGAAGAACAAAAACTTACATTTCCGCCTTTGTCTTGATCTACAGCTCATCCAGAGTCACCAAGAGTCAACTGACTGTTTTGTTTTATAATCCAACACTGCTCTAAACCTCACCACACCTTTATCCCTGACATTTCTGGTGTGGTTCTTGGTCTTCATGATGCTATTCTCTAACAAAGCTCTGAGACTTCCACACAACAGCTGTATTTACATTGAGAATTAATTACAAAATTATTTCAAATAGGCTAATTAGGTGAATTGTGAGAGCAGTTGGTTGCACAGGATTTTATTTAGAGGTAGCAGAAAAGGGTCTGAATACTAATCTACAACCCACTTTAAAAAAATGCAGTTTTGTTTTTGTATTATTACTTGTTAAGTCAAGCACAAATTGTCTGCCTTGGTTGGAAATTGTGCTACAAGATATATCATTCACTAATGTAGCCTTCAATATAAGCCTGTTCATTTTCCCCAAAATCTTAGAATAAAATGGGAAATCATAGCATGTCCACTACCTGGTTCTTTGAAGGTATACATGCTGACTTTTATCACAATGTTGCCATAATCAGAAATCTGATCAAGAGACTGAAATCTTGTTGCACTGTGTTTAAATTTGCTGAAAACAATTTTTTTTTTTTTTTTTTACCTGCCACCTCAGTCCCTCTCCTTGATTTTCTTTTTTCCTTCCAGGCGGGTTAGACCACACCTATTCAGTGATAACCAATCAAGTTTAAGCTTTAGCAGACCCATCCAGGATAGGGATCCCTGAAGTATCCTGACCCTGTTTAAATATATGAAAGCAGTGGTTTTCCTGTGGTTTGGTTGGTGATAACAGCACAACACAGTAACATGCCCAACTTTTCAGGTAAGATAGGTTTTTTTAATAATGAATATGCGTTTTAAGCATGACACTGAATCTACATATTTCAACTATTATGATCTGTTGGTGCAGCTGAAGAATGATCCTTGTAAAACTCTTTATTGATTACATTCTCATCCCAAAAAAAATTGCTTTATTGCAAAAAATCAGCTATGTCTCTTTGGATTGTGTGGCATTGTATAGAGATTTAAGCTCTTTTCAAAGTATTGTAAATAAAAAGAAACAGTGTAGAAAAATATGAGGTCGGGAGACTTTGCAAGACCGCGTTTCACTTAACATTGCATTATATTTTCTGCACTGCAGTAAAAAACATTTTAGTCATTTGGACAACAAATACAGCTGATATCCTCTTTACATGTATATTTTCACTTTTTTTGTTAATTTATTTTTGCCCCCTTACCGATTTTCCAACAGATCCAAGATTGAACCTCGGCATGCCACTGTCTTCATCAGCCACTGATTCTTACCAGCAGGGCTGCATACAGATGACCCTGGAGAACTCAGAGCTATGGAAGTCTTTTCACACCATAGGAACAGAGATGATAATCACCAAACATGGAAGGTAACAAAACTGATAGTTCCCCTACTGCCAAGATCTGAATAACTGCGGATGTAATTTTTGGAGGAAAGTACTTTCCAAAAACAGTTAAAGCAACTTTTAACACACTGTGTTTATCTTAGGAGAATGTTTCCACACTGCAGCATAAGTCTGTCTGGGCTTCAACCTTTTGCAAATTATGTCATCATGGTGGATATAGTCCCTGCAGACAACTTCAAATACAAGGTATGATCATATGCAACACATCCCCATTATGTTCTTTGTTTCTGTGTGGATTTAACCCATCAGGTTGCGGAATATAGGAGGCAGCAGTTTGCAGTCAGACACTGTTCTGCCCTGTCTGCCTGTGACCGTTCACTGCTGCATATCAAAGCCTTTCATTGCTTCCTGTTTGTGCACTCCCAGCTGGAAGCCCAATCAATTAGCATCCCGGCCTCATTCACAGTCGATGAACGAGGAGCAGTCTGCCATCCCATACATGCAGCAGCTCCTATCGTTTTCTGCGGCCCATTTGGTCTCAGCTGTTGCTGTCAACACACACTTGAAAACAGTGTGCTGCAAATCAAAGCTCTTAAGGAGAACTTTGGGAGGTGTCTATGAAGACCGGGATGTAAAACTGAGTGATTATGAACTTTCCTTCAGAAAAAAATGAGTATTGTCACAGTCCTTGTTGTATGCCAACGAACATTAGGAGAAATTAAAATGGATTTTTTGCTTCTTGGAGGATCTTGATTAATTACTTGTATCCTGAGGTCTCTCATGTGGTAATGCTTGATCTCTCCTCCCCCCATCTGTCTCTCTGTAGTGGAAGAAGAAGCAGTGGGAGGTCGCAGGGAAGTCTGAGCCCCAGCCCCCATTTCGGACATACATTCACCCCGACTCCCCTGCTGTTGGAAGTCAATGGATGGAGCAGTCGTTGTCCTTCCTCAAGATGAAGCTCACCAACAACACCTTGGATCAGCATGGCCATGTAAAAACACTGCTTTACACATTAAAACTGAAATTACAAAATGATAAGGTCCTTATTATGGGTGACTTACCCTAGTTACTTTCCTTTTTTACTCTTCAGATTATCCTTCACTCCATGCATCGCTACTACCCACGGTTTCATGTGATACAGGCAGACAGTCCACACACTGTGAGTTGGGGGTCGTTTCAGACCTTCTCATTCCCAGAGACGGTCTTCACTGCTGTTACTGCTTACCAAAATCCAAAGGTACCAATGAAACTTAACACGCTAATAGACATTCAAGTCATTCCCATAAACAGTGCCAGGAAAAAGTTAACCTCTTGACCTTTTTTTGATAGACATGCACAAATAATCAGAATCAGCTTTAATCCCCAAGTTTGTACACACAAATAAGGAATTTGACTTTTGTTCCACTTTGCTTTCAATGAAGACATTTTAAATATTAATCTATGAACAATTATTGGGAAAAATTATTGGGAAAAATTTTCCTTGGAAATAATGTATGTATGCAGTGTTTTTACAGAGGAGGAAGACAAGGTTGAATTATTGCAAATATGCATGGTGTCAATCTGGGAACTGTGACCATTCATCAGAGGAACAGCCTGGGGAAAGAAACTGTCTATATGGTGGCTGGTTTTTGGCACCCTGTAGTGACAACCTGTAGATACAAGTTTAGAAACAGTTTGTGTCCAGGATGTGCAGGGTATGCAGAGGTGTTAACTGCCCTTTTGTTGACTCTAGACTTGTACAAGTCCTGGATGAGAGAAGGTCAGCCATCTCTCTGCAGACACGATAGTTCATTGCAGTTTGAGCCAAACCACACAGTGATAGATATCCACAGGACAGACTAAATATTGGCTGCGTAGATGACAAGCAGCTCTTGTGTTACACAGTGTTAGTTTGTTTTCAGCCCCACTAAGTCAGCTGCTAGTCTTTTGGAGTTTGTCTCTACGTGCTTTGCATATCTACAGACTAACATCTTTGCTCATTCTTCCTTGCAAAATAGCACATCTTCAGCAGATCGGATGGTGTTTGATCACTAATGGTCTCTAACATACAATTTTCAACTCTTGCCACAGATCCTCAGCCTGATTTAGGCAGGACTTTAAGTTGGTTATTCTAACTCGTGTAGCGTATATCACCTAAACTATTCCATTTTATATCTTGTTTTATATCTTGGGTCTTTGTCCTGCTGGATTGTGAACCTCTAAGCCTTTTGGAGCTTCTAACAGGTTTTTTCCAACATTGTTCTGCACTTAGCTACATTCATCTTCATATCAACTCTGACAAGATTCAATGTCCCTGCAGAAGAAAAGCCCCTCCATAGCATAATGCTGCCTTCACCATGTTGACATGACAATAGGGATGCTGTGTTACTGGAGATGTTACAATTGTCCTGACGTCAGATTTTTCCCACTGAGCTATGGATCTCTGCAGCTCTAGGGGAGCCACTACCTCTTGGCTACCTCTCTGATTATCTGATCCACCTTTTAGGTGTCAGTTTTGGTGAACGGCCATGTCTTCTTAGGTTTGCAGTCCTGCCTTATTTTTCCAATTTCTGTATAATAAATTGAACAGTGTTACCTTAGGATTTCAATAAGTGTGGTGCTGTTTTATAAACTAACCCTGCTTAAAAACTCCCCACAACCTTCTCCCAGACCAGTCTGCTATGTTCCCTGGCCTGTTAGTTCACAAACCGCACATGGATTTAGACTAAAATTAAATTACACACAGGTGGACTTCATTATTTAGATCACTTCTGAGGGTTGCACTGGATATTATTTAGGGGTATCAGATTAAAGGGGCTGAATAAAAATGCATGCCACACTTCGGATTTTCAATTGTAAAAAAAATCTTTTATGGATTTAATTTTGCTTCACGACATAAAATTTGAACAAAGTACATTGAAGTTTGTGGTTGTAATGTAAAAATGATCAAAGGATGTGACTACTTCTTGCACTGCAATTTATAAAAATGTGTGGCAGTTATGTTTAACACTGAACCAAGTCAGATGTTCATTTTGGCTTAAAAACAGCATTTATATTTTCCTGTCTTTGTTTAGATTACCAGACTGAAGATTGACCATAATCCATTTGCAAAAGGATTTAGGGAAGGAGGGACCCATTCTCACAGTAAAAGGTACATTTATTTAGCATTTTATTAAACATTAGCTTATACATCCTCAGTTCTTTTTCACGACCCCATGTGCCCTTTGGAGTTCCTGGGTTAACCAAAATTTTGACACAATTTTTTAGGCGCCGATCAAGTAAAAGTTCCCCTACAAAAAAGTCCACAGAAGACAAGAAAAGTCTCTGTAACAGTGAAACAGGTACTTTTTTTTCCATTTTACTCTGTTTTCAAATCTGTTTCTAATGCACTTATTCAGTTATGTACAGTAATTATATTGGATTCCATTCTGAAGTTTAGTGTCTTGCACAGCCAGAATTGGGGATCAAACCCTCAGACTATGAGATGACCACAAGATAGTATGAATGAAAATATCTCACAAATGGATGTTGTATTTCCTCCTCAGGCCTACAGAGGATGCCCTCCCCCTCTCAGTCAGCACAGGCCGGGAAGAAGAGGGCCTGGACACAGCAGTCACTGAAGACAGGTCACCTTTCCCCATGGGCCTTGGAGCAGGATTTGTCAGAGAGCATACACACTGAGCCCCTGGAGCTGCAGGAGTACAACTACAGCTGCGAAGAACAGATGGTGCCTGCATCCATGGCATACCAACCTTACAGGTTTGAAAATCTAATGTAGGGGACAAATCAGCATCCAATCATGATGGAATATTATGTTACACACAACGGCAATTGTTAATTAGATACTAACATGTACTGTATAACACTTTTATTGGATCCGTTTCTGCCCTTCAGATCTGTGGAATACCCCAGATTCCCATTACCTACCACTAACCGAGATCCAACAGAGACCCCGATCCACGCTCCATCTCACCCACTCTCCACAATGGAACACAGCACCCAGCAACAGGAATACCGCTACAGTAACCAACAGGGCCACCACAGCAACCCAGCAGACTGGAGCCAGTACCCACTTTTCTCGTACTCCTGCTGGTGAACTTTGACTTTGACACCAATCTGTTATGTCCTGGTTAAAAGAGGGGCTTTAGGTGTGTTTGGATACAACTTAATAAACTTGACCAATTTTGAAAAAGCTTGGCATTTTTTGTCAGTTTAGGAATGATGGGACATTCTCTCACATTTCTACCATGGTCCCATACCGCTTGCAAAACGCTTTTAACATTTTGTTAGGTTGTATTTATACTCAGTTTAAATTGCACGCTGGTGATGCATTTATTAAATAGGTGACTTCTAAAGGCAATTAATTAGGCTGAATTTTATTTAGTGATATCAGAGTAAAACTGGATTCAGATGCACTCCAAATTTTTCAAATTTTTATTGTAAAATATTTTTGAAACAATTGATCCTTTTCTGGCCATTTGGTGTTGTTTCTGTTGATCTACCACATAAATCCATTTAAATGTGTGGTTGTAACGTGAAAAAATGTACAAAGGTTTAAGGGCTATGAATACAAGGTACTGTATTTCAAAGCCAACTTCTAGCTTTAACATATTCCTTGTGTTTTTTCTGGGGTTACCAAATATACAGTAGCACATCTTGCTAGGTTGATAGATTAATGTAAAAAAAAAAATTAAAGGTGTGGGAAAAAGTCACCCAAGAAGTTTAAACAGCAGTTCACCTGTGGTTACACTGTAGCAGTTAATTGTATCTGTAACAATACCGGATCAATTTCCCAATATTGATATTGATCTTATTTGGTACCAACTTGTTGCCTTTTTGTCCCTTCCTACTTGCATTTGTACCCATAAACAAACTAACTGGCATACATCTACTTATTAACCATTGCATTTTTGTTTGTAGATCGGTATTTTAGTCAATTAATGGAAATAAAAAATATTCTCAAATGTCACATTTAATGTATATGTGTATTTGTTTCTGAGAATGTTGTACTTCATCCTATTACTATTTATTTTGATCTTTTTCTCCATTTGAGCTATACGACTCAAACTATCACATGCCATGTCCTCCCATCAAACCAGCATTAATTAAACTCCTGTTGGTATAGTTATTGGAAACAAAACAGCATATTTCCTTACAGCAGATTGTGAATAGATTCCAGCAAATTATAGTAAATTATTAATTGTCAGAGCCAACATGCAAAGTCCCCCTGGTCAGTGTCGGTTCTTGCATAAACAACACTCTGGGTGAGCCCCCTCTTCAGCCACCACCATTACTATGTTCTCTCCTTCATGGATGCTTCCATGATACAAACATCCACGGAAATGGTTCCAGTTTCTGATGATATAACTTCTTCAAATTTCCTGGCTGAACATAGCTAAAGGTACAGCACTATCACTTTAGGTAAAAGAAAACATCACAGAAGAACTTGCACCTCATCCCATATGGGTACTGTGTGACCATCTTATCTCCTAATTTTCAGCAGCAAGCAGAGGGCACCAGCTAGATCCCTATTGAGCGCAGATGCATAAAAGCTACAGAAAACCTGCTCAGGGTGCAAGAGACAGCTAAAGAAGTTTTAATATTAGATGGTGCTTGCACCATGTAATGAGATCAGGCACGTTTACTTGGGGCTTTCAGTGCATTTTGCTTTGGGCTAAATGTGTTTCTGCTTCTTGACCAACAACATCCAGAATTTATTCAGGGCTCTGAGCCTAAAGTGCAGCCACTTTGGTCAAAGTCTAAGGCATAAGATATGTAGGCAAATTAAGTGTGCTTATTTGTATTACTCCTGCACATCCGTCACGGTGGGTGACACTGTACAGCGGCTTCAAAACAGTAAAACCAGGAAGTGTTCATTAAACATAAACTCATTTTGTTACATTTTAGCACACATGAAGGTGCTTTTATAGACACTCTGCAACAATCAGATGTTATGGTGTTATTGCTTTAATCATACATGCACATAGCTGGCTAAATTTCTTCCCTCCAGTTCTGAATAATAATGTTTGGTATTGTTTGCATTTTATTTACTCCTTTCTTTGCCGGTCGTATCAAGTTTCCGTTTTAATTTCCACTGAAACCTGCAAACTTTGAACTGTAGTAAGTTTAGTTGTCATCCTTCCAACCCCATTCACCCCGACATATACACACCGTATATATGTAACTTCTCAGAGACATTAACTACTAAATAGCAAAGAAAATAATCAATGTATGTATGGGTGGGTAGGTGGATGGAAAGCATAAAATGCTTTTTTTATTTAAGTTTTCCACAAATGAGGTGATGCCTGCAGGCTAGTTCACGCTGTCAACTTGAGCTGTGTTGCTGCCTTACAGGTGATTTTTATCAAAATCTTCGGAATAAATTCAAACATACCACGATGATTTGGGTGCTCAATTTAAGCTGCAAAACCTCCAGCTGTCCCCTGCATTTCATGCCATATGCCTGCCTGCCAGCTTCTTCTTTGTTCCCTTCAGCTTCTCCACCACCCCATCACATCAATGTGCTCCGAGGTCAGAGACCCTCCCTTTACTTCCTAACAGGTTAAGGGGAGTAGAGATGTGCTCATGTTGAGCAGGATGACCATGAAGGAATCACAACCTAGACACCAAACTCAACTTATAGTGTATTAGATAATAAAGATCTATTAAAACATTTACAAATGAGTTGTCCGACTGAAATGTAACACAGGTTTCACAAATCCCAAACTGTATTTCAAAGAATATCTGTATGATCTAGAGTTATCTATAAAACCAGTAGCATCTGACCTGAGAAAGAGATAACAGGCAGCTAAATGTGGAGTCACCCTTATGCTCTGGCATGCTTCCCCCGGCAGACGGCAGGAACGTCTGCCGCTGTAAATGTTTTACGAGATAGAAGTGAGAAGCTCTATCTGGGACACATACAAAGCCTCAGGGAGCTGTGTTGCTAAAGAATATATTATAAAGCACAAACGTGCACATGTTTTTTTATTAAATCCAATTCTGTTAACATCATCGTACAAAGTGCTTTAAGAGAGGCAAATATAGCACGGATTATGGAGCATGTTTGGTTTCAGTCACTTCTTGAGAACTTAATAAAAAACATAGTGGCTTAAACATAAGAGGGTGTTCTGTTAGGTCTTCCAGAGATACACTTTCTGAAAAAGTATTCATTCCCCTGTCCCACATTTTGTAGCATTTCTACCACAAACTTCAGTGTATTTGATTAGGATTTCATGTGGTGAACCAAAACAAAGTAGGACAACATTTCTATTTACCCCTCTTTACTCCAATGCCCCTAAATAAAATTTAAAGCAACATCTCCCAAACTCTGGAGGAGCTGCAAAGATGTTCAGCTCAGCTCGGGTGGGCGGATGTGTTGACAGGACAACCTTTAGTCATGAACCACACAAACCTGGCCTTTATGGAAGAGAGGCAAGAAGAAAGCCACTAAATTGAAAGACATTATCTAGTCCTCTTTGCAGCCATGTAGGGGACATAGCAAATTGGTCATGCGAGACCAATACTGAACTTTTCAGCTTACATGCAAAATGCTATATGTGGAAGCAAACCAACACTGCACATCACCAAGAACAAACAAATCTCACCATCAAACATGGGGGTGGCAGCATCATGGAGTGGAGATGCATTCTTTCAGCAACTACTAGCAAGATCAGTATTTTATGAATGTCAGATTAAAGCACATTTCAAGAACTGATAATATCTATGATTTTCCAGCGCCTTACATTGGGCAAAACTCCAATTACAAGTTCCTAAAAAGCACCTAAATAGTACAGACTGGTGCGAAATAGTATTCACTGTTGTTTTCATATTTTCCCACTCAATAATATAGGGCTTGCCTTCGTTTTGACCTGGGAGCATTTTATGTCCAAATTTCGCAGATGTTGTGCAAAATCAGGCATTAACAGGTATATTTGTGTCATTTATGTCGAGGCATCTTCTGACTTTTCCAGGTTCTGAAATGTGCTTTAAAAAAATTATGCGCAAAAGCAATGTTCATAAACAGATTTTTATTCAATCCAGATATCAATCTAATTTCTTATAGAAAGGTGTGATAGGGGCAGATTGGTGCTGCATGACCACATCACCCTTGTGTGCCAGGAAGCTCCCTGCACAAATGTCCACTGTTGCAGGTTTACATGTTGAAGGCAGTTCTTTATAGGAGCTGGTTTGCTCGTTTGAAACAAGTCTAGGAGGTATCATTTTTTTGTGTAGAACATGGCGGCTTTTATATGAGCAGTCTTTTAATTACAGAAAGATCTTTAAAGTCGTTAGGTCTTCCTGCAGCAGTTTGGGTCACAGTGCCTCTCCTGCTGGTTATTAAGAAAAAAAATCTATTTTAGAATAGTGATGGGGTCAGCTCACGTGCTTAAGCTATACCTTTCCCATCCTGTAAAAAAAAGAATCACCTGCTTTTTTTTGGAGCGTGTAGAAGGGGCTGACTAGTGGTTACACTATTCACCTTTCCTTCGTGATAGCACTAACACTAAACATGATGATCAGCTTCAAGCTCATATAGAGTGATAATGTCAGATTCAGCTTCTATTACAACATCTCTGGTAAACATATTTATGAAGTCAGTCAGTCATTTTCTACCGCTATTCCATAGTGGGTCACGGGGAAGCTGGTGCCTATCTCCAGCAGTCTATGGGTGAGAGGTGGGGTACACCCTGGACATACAACGAAGGGCCAATTAACCTAACAGGCATGTCTTTGGACCGTGGGAGGAAGCCGGAGTACCCGGGGAGAACTCACGCATGTACGGGGAGAAGATGCAAACTCCATGCAGAAAGACCCCCGGCCGGGAATCGAACCCAGGACCTTCTTGCTGCAAGGCAACAGTGCTACCAACTGTGCCACCGTGCAGCCCATATTTAGGAAGTCCATCATATAATTTAAACTTCCTGTTGTAAGTCGGCAGAGAGTTAACCCTTTACAATAGGGTTGATCATAGAAGTGAGACTAAACTTACATGACACTACGATCTCCACACAAAAAAAATAAACTGATGGATATGTCCAAATATAAGCCCCTTCGGGAATAATTACATTTGTAGCAGGGATCTTAACTCATTAATTTCCATTTAATACATTAAGCAACAGACCCACAACAACAACCCACCCCTTTTTGAATGAGATCAATTCAGTTTGTATTTTTGCACAGTACCTTCCATTAATAGGTCAAACTGCATGTCCACTGGCACTAAAGCTGGCTTAAAAGCACCGGCGGTAATGGCACAGCCGCCATCGACGCCAAAACACACACACAGGTTGGGCCCGGAGGAAAGGTCAGACTGTGTCACCTTTAATTCATTGTGCATGTTTACCCTGGAGTCACAGCCAATCACATGCAGGTATGAGGAACACATTGATTGGCTCCAACACCAAACGGGCTTGATTTCTACTGTACATAAAAACTGCTTTGAGGGACACCCACAGAATGGAGTAAAAGGCAAATATACAAAGAGGATTCCCCCTAAATCACTTTACAGGGATACAAAACCTCATATGCACACACCTTCCAACTGTTTACAAGTGTTCACATTTTTTCCTGGTGTAACCACACGTTGTATTTTACAGGGTATTCAGGTAAAAATGTAGTATTTGACTGTGATGTAGAAATAATTTACAAATAAAATCTGAAAAGTGACATGTATTCTTTAAATGCAGTTCCAGCTGAAAGTCTTTTTCCTATGTATTTACCAGATACACTTTGAGTATAGATGTTTTTCCAATTCTTAAACAGTTTTAAATTCTCACCTAGAAATCGGTCTTGTGACTGAAGTCAGGCTGCTTATAAAAGACGCAAACAAATTAAAACTTCTGAAATTAGAAAACATCAGGTACAAGACAAAGTATTTGTCTTTTATTTTTCTTACTTTCTAGCAACATCCAGTGATAAAAGTGATTTGGGCAGAAGCTTTATTAAACTTTGCTAAATAAAGTAAGCCTTATTAAAAAATGACATATCGTTTTTTTTGTTTTTTACTGAGAAAATGCATTTTCCAAAGGAAAATGCATGTATGCCATTTAACAGGGCAAACATACAAAACCCTAATGTTTCAGATCTATGATTTATAGATCACTTTGACAAAAATTTTACTACTTTGTTTCATTAAAATAATTGAGTAGGATAAAATAAAAAAATAAAAATCACCATCACATTTTCAAGTACTTTCAACCTGCCAATTTTGGTAAACATGGCAGGTTTGGAGACCACAAGTTCAAGGGCTTTGAATACTTTTGTAAGCCAGTGGAGCTGTAAGCAGTCTTTGTGAATTCATCTTTAAAGCAAACAAATGCATAAACATTTTGTTTCCTCCCTCCCTCCTAGGAACACATTTAACAACGTTGCATGGTCAAAAATAAGCTGAAGCTGCAGAAATATTTTTATATTTGAAGTACTGGGACTACGGTCATCTTTACACAATCATCTCCTACCCTTACGGCATGAAAAATGAGTCGGATTTCTACACACACACACACACACACACGACAGAAACAGAAATCAAGGTTTCGATTCCTGTGTTTAGTTCCTACAACGAATGTTCAGATATCAGGATATAAGTTTAGGTTTTGATTGCCACATATTTAGCGTGCGTTTTAAACCCAGTCACAAATAGAGTTTACAATGCAAATGTCAGAGGTGAACAAAAACATGTTTAACATATGCTGAACTGTATTAAGCTTAATTATATAAAAATACGATGGACTGGCGACCTGTCCAGGGTGTCCCCCACCTCCTGCGCATAGACTGCTGGAGAAAGGCACCAGCTTCCCCGTGACCCACTACAGAAGAAGCAGTAGAAAATGACTGACTATATAAAAATTAAACGGATCCTTTTGTCTGATGCATAAGTTGCTAGATATTAACAGGATCTTTGTATGGAGAACTTCACCTCCTACATATTTGAGCTTTTTTTTTGCACCGCATCCCCATTACCTGGTTTACAAAGTGCAGGACAAACACATGCATGGACACAGACGTGCAAAGCTGCCCTTGAAAAGTTTTCCCTGTTCCCATCTCCGGGTCAGCTGACGTTCTTTTCTTAGCACCTCATTAAAATTCATTAATTGCTTCCTTCTCCTGGGCGAAGGCAGAATCAAAACTGGAACTGCACAAAAAAAAAAAAACAGAAAAACGAGAGCAAGAGCAACTGTCCTGTGCTCCAGAAACAACTTGTGATGCTGGAACTGCTGCAAACACACCCACCCACCCATTTGTTATACTGCATATAGGGCACAGTGAAAAGATACCAGAGAGGGTGACTTAAAGAAGTAGACATAAATTTTATTTACTTGTTCTGTACATAAAGGGTCATTACCAGCACATGGGTAATATTAACACATGTAAAGGGTATTAGAAAATAAAAAGGCACAATTTTTGATTTTTTTTTTGAAGGACAGGCATCTCTAGAATTATGAGGGGGGGTGGGAAAGAGCACAGTAATACTGTTAATGCCATTACAAAAGAAATCAAAAGCAAGAGAAAAAGAAGTTCATCTTAGGTAGGGAAATACTCGGGGGTGGGGGGTGGTGGTTATTGCTCGACTAAATTTAAATAATCCTGGCAAGAAAAAAAAACATTATGGATTTATTAATAAAAAAAAAAAAAAAAGAGAAACTTAATGAGATAAAAGACAATAAGCAGCATATGACCAGGCGAGACCACAGACCCTAGCCATGGGGTCATGCATGTAGGCAACCAGCAGGCATTTTCTCCCTTTTAGTCACCCTTTAAATAACACTCATTTTAAAATGCTTGATTTAAAACTGACCAAAAAGAAGAAGAAAAAAAAAACATTACAGTTGTAAGCTGCACAAAACATCGGAGTATTTGGCCGAGCATCGATTTAAACAGTATGCAGTAAGTTTTACAACAGAAATCTGCATCATTTGCGCAAATGTTTAATCCTTGGGGGTCCTGATGATTAGCACAACCGTCTGTAGCACATTGTGAACGTGGATACTTTAAACTTCGCTACTTGGGTCTGTCTACATTAAAAGAAATGTGCAGAAACCAAAAAAAATCTCAAGACACAAGCATCTCAATTAGATTAGATTAGCACATTAAAAAGAAAATGTAAGAGAAATATTTCACTTTCAAGGCAGTGATGGGGCTTCATTAGATGTGCCAATGAAAATTTAGACAACCTTCGTTTAAGTTCTCCTGGTCATCAGATGCTGATCTAGACTACTGCCACTGCATAACTCAAACACATCCCACCTTAAAAAAAAAAAAAAAACTAAACAAAAACTGCTGAAGAATCTCGTTTCACTGCTAGGTTCTGTTAGCACTCAAAGCCCGAAGATCACTGAAACCATTTTCAAGAAGTGGACGTGTAGTTACCCTCAAGCATGCGCTCATGTCTCAAAATGGGAGAGGAAAAAAAAAAAGTATCTTCTTGCACAAAAAAAAAGAGAAGAACAGGATGAAAGTTTGGCCACGCCATGTCTTACCGGCATAAATAAGTTTGTTGGCCAGTCAGGGAGACTTGGAGATCAAAAAAATCTTTCCAGAAATCTTTCCAACCCTGTTTTTGCTTGTACTGACACATTCCAAGAATCACTAAACACACACACACACACACACACACACACAAACGCCCAACCCCATGACCAATTTGCCAATAGTTTAGGTACAACAGTGACTAGATTGTTTGCTGAAATGTCATTCTAATGGCTGGCCAGCTCCTCGATGCCTCGGTGCTCTCCTAAATCCAGGTGGATGCTGCTTTGCCCCATTTACTGCACATACAATTATTCTCACCACAAAAATATTTTCAGAATCCAAAAGAAGTTGACATGACAAATATTCAGAGTCTAACAGAACTGACGTGTTGTAATACGAGGAAGAAATCCATTGTGAGCATGCTCACGTGCAATTTAACATACAAACTCACTCACACTGATGCCCAGTGATCCTCTGCAAAGAAAAAATAAAGAAAAAATTGCTTCAAAAAAGGGAACTAGTGATGGTTAGGTCAGGTTTTTAATTTAAGTCTGATGTCCACAGCTGTAAACAGTCAGGAAGCCTCGGAAAGGCTAGCGGCAACAGAGGTGCTGGGGGGGGGGTTGCTGCTATGTTATGGTACAGCCCCCCAACCCTTCTCGAAGCAGGCAAGCACATAACCACAACACCGGCGGGACAGGTGGAGATGGGCCGGTGAATTCAGGTACACGTCAATACCGCCGAGATGCCCTGAATGAGCCCTCGAGTCAGTCACTTTCGTCTGGATTCTGGGGGTTTATGATTTTGACGTGCGTGAAGGGGAAGAGGCCTTTGCGTCCGTTCACCTCCCCCTCCCACTGACCACTGATGTTCATCCGTGTGACCGTGACGATGTCTCCAACCTGGGGGAGAAAAGGAGAAAAAGCTTCAGTCTTCCACACGTTCTATACATTTAACAGGCTTGGAGTGTGATGTGAAGTCATGCAATGGTCCGGCTGGGATGTTACACAACTTGTTGGAAGATTTATTTGGGTGTCAGATCTCTGCTTGCACACTACCCAGCAGTTTAAAAACGGATGACAGGAGAGCAGATCCGCAGCTCAGAATGTGACCCCAATCTGCCCGGCCCATATCTTCTTTAGCAGAATTAAAACAGCGGTCTCTTCTATCATAACCCTGATTAAAACTATGATTTCTGGCCACATTATTCATTGCAATAACTAGAAAAAAAAGCTTAAAAGGACTTACAGACTTATCTACAGTAACCTTCAGAATGACAGGTAAATGAATGATTGTTTGAACGAAAAAACGAAACGAAAATACAATACGAAAGTGTTTGTATTCAGCCCCTTTTACTCTTAAAACCCCAAAATAACCGCCTTCAGAAATCACCTAATTAGTAAATAGACTCAACACGTCCATCTTAATCTCAGGATAAACCCAGGTGTTCTGTGAAGGGTTCCTTAGAGAGCATTTACGAACAAAGAACATCACATAGACCAAGGAACACAG
This sequence comes from Crenichthys baileyi, assembly GCA_036173005.1. Lineage (NCBI taxonomy): Eukaryota > Metazoa > Chordata > Actinopteri > Cyprinodontiformes > Goodeidae > Crenichthys > Crenichthys baileyi. The sequence goes on from JAHHUM010000331.1 coordinate 619,107, forward strand.
CAGACAGTTCAACAATAAAGTTGTCTGACCTTAACCGAAGACTAGCAAAAAGAAAGCCGTGAGAACTCAAATGTTACATTCACCACAAGCCATATAGAAAATGTGGAAAACTGTCCTCTGGTCACATTACAGCAAATATAAGCATTTTGGTCTATATGTATAACACTGTAAAATACGGCTACAGCATCAAGGAGTGGGGATGCTCTTCATCAGCAGGCACGCGGAAACAGTCAAAGTTGCAAAATGTAGAGTAAGAAACCGTAAAAGACTTGAGACTTGGGCTGAGGTCAGCAAGACAACGGTAGTAAACATATGACCAGAACTACAATGGAATGTTTAGATTAAAGCGTATTCCTGTTAGCTGTTACCTAGATCTAATTGATCATTTGTGGATAGAGACTTTAAACTGATGCTCACAGATCCTCTACATCCACGCAGAGCTTGAGGTATTTTGCGAAAGGAGAATTTGCTAAAATTTCAGTCTCTGCAGAAACAGAATGGAGTTTTTGGATGGGGATGGGTGCCATTTCCTACCACTTTGAAATTGTGACTACGTTGTATGAGTTTAGCATATGAAATCTAATTGAAGCGCATCACAAAATGTGAAAAAACAAAAACAAGTCGTGCGGCAGGCTTTTAGATGGCACCAACATCTAAACCGTTTGTAGGATTTTAAACCTTATATACACTGAAGATGAATTAGTTTCATTCATAAAGCAACAACAAATGAAAATTTAAAGAGGTCACTGAGTTTAACTTGCTGTAATATAATGATTTCTGCTCACAGAGTTTCCGGTCATTTTCTATCAGTTTCTTCCTCCTTGTCGAAACTAACCACAAAAAAAATTGAATTTAAAAGACTACCCTTGAGAAAGCTGTGAGTTATGGTTGACGAACGCAACTGAAATGAAACTTGGCAGATTGAACACAAATTTCCAGAAGGCCAACACCTAAAGATTAATGCCAGGACTAAGAGAAACCAAACAAAATAAGAGTTCAGATTAATTACGGTATACAGAAATTTCCACATTTCGCTAGCATCTTCTTTGCCAGTTGGAGAGAAACAAAGGTATCCCAGAGGAGCAGTGGCTTTCAGGCCCTGCAATGCAGCACAGTACAGTACAAAAGTCTTTAGAAAACCTCCAAGGCTTGCCCTCCACTTGTGAACCATTACAGAAGTTATTTGTCTGAGATACCCCTTTAGGGTCCACATAATGTACAAACCATTACCAGAGGTTTACTGTAACCGTGCAGATATGGCTGCTTGGACTACTACTTTATGCACATGAAATGCATTGGACCATAGTGCACATTACTAGAGCAGAGATTTGTCTCTGGCAGAATAAAAACGAGAAAAAAAAACAAATAATAAAGACTGAACTGAAAAATGGCAAGAACAAAAACAGTGAACACCAACATTTGCACGGACTGGAATGCATCTGAAGCTCTGCCGGGTTCATAGGCCAGTATAGGATTTTGGGACTATGGTTATGAGGTTGCTTGTGCCAAATACAGAGAGAGTATTGCTCCACACTGAACATGACCTGAGAAACTTCTGCCCTCTGGATTAAAATCATGAAAAACAACTCCTATCACATGAACAGTTTCAGTTTTAAAACCCAATTTTCAAAATTATTACTTAAACAGATCTTTTCTGTGGACTTCTATCATAATCAATATTCTTCACTGCACTCTAGACCTCTTTGGAAATGAAGAAAAGCAATGTGACCGTTGTTCCTTGGCAAAAGACCCTGAACAGTAAAACACAGTATCTTTCTGACCAGCCAGCAGGTTATATCTGAAGAGGTTATATCTAGTTATATCAGCCACTGAGTACAACACCCAGCAGGGCCCCGTCCATTAGTGTTAATAATTAATACCAGTCATTATTAATGTGGATCCAACTAGACAAGTGGTTTTATTTCCTCGATCAAACTAATGACACAGGTCTCAAAACCGTTTTGGCATGATTCTTCCATCATACCGTTCTTTCTGTTTAAAGTTATTTTGAGGAGATGACAGAGAAAGCGCCAAGCCCTTCCTCCCCAAGCTGTTGCTGCACATTGTCAGATGGCTGAAAGAACACCACTAACCCTAACCCCTAGACATACTTCTGGGTGTGAAAAACAGATAGTGATGGTGTGAAAACTAAACAAGCAACACCAATCCCTCTTAAAGGGTTAGTGAGTCAATCAAGATAACTTTCAAAACAACCAAACGACTTTGAAACCACTGAAAGATACCCCTGTCAATGCTGCTGCACAACTGATGCAGAATCCCAAAGGTTTGCCCTGTCCTTAGTGGAACTGATGACTAATAAGTGGCAAACTGACGGACGGACCCAACTGGAAAGCTCAAACAACGTCACTTCAGATAGAAACGTGGACATTGATCGGCTGAACACAGAAATCTGCACATAACTCAATAACGATCTGTGTGAAATTGTAGACCATTATCCACTTACATATTGTTGCATTGCACTGATAAATATTTTCACTTTGAGCAATTTTAAACAGCCAAAGCCAGCAAAAATAAAAGTCTTACTAGCTTGTGAGACTTTCACAACTTCAAAACAGTGATATGACGTCTTTCTACCGGTAAGGGAAAATATTACTGATTAGTTTCTATTATCTGAACTAACACTTGAAAGGCACGTGAACGCTACAGCTCGATTCAGTGGCTTTTTTGATTATTTCTGATGAAGTCCATGTACCAACAAACAAATGCCTTCAATACTATTATAACTGTAATAATCAATGTTATTTTTTGCAGCTGCAGGAATAAGCATATGCCGAATCCAACCATGCCTAAACTTATGTGAAGAGGATAGACGGACGAGTCCAGACAGTGAGATGCATGAAGCCCACTAGAAACATACAGCACGTGTCCCGTTTCACGCAGGACTCATGGTAAACACAAAACACACGCTTCATTGTTCATACACTCACGTTCACAGGAAATCTGGATTGTCTTTCTTTCAAAACTTTATGTCATAGAAAAATGGAGAATAAGGAAAATAAATATATAAATGCTTCACCAGCTAATAAAATTTTACCGGCAAATATCATGTTTGAGTCAACAATCTCATTGGTAAATCAATGAATGTATTAAAAAGTGATTACTTGTTTGCAGTATCTAGTTTGCCAATGAAGCTTTGTATACGTGACAGAGCGGGGTGATATTGACAAAAAAATATGTTAGAATGGTTTAGATAAACTAAACCCTGAACTCCCTTAAGGTACGCAGGACTTCATGGATTAATGACACTTTCAATTAGCAATATATTGATGTCCATGTACCATGCGCAATACTATTTAAGAGCTCAAATATGTGTAAGTACAACCAGAAAATAACGCTAATTGAGTTCATGCTACTGTTTGTAATATCTTTTCAAAATGCTTATATGAAGCTTCTTGAGAAGAGCAAGCTAACATTTGACATGTAACTGAGAAATCCTGGTTGCTCCGTATTAATTTTTCCACTGAGTTGTGTGCAAGAGTCACAGGGACAGAGTTCATCTCTGTAACCAACTCTAGCAGCCCATTTCATTTCCTCTTTACTGCTGAAACAACGATGTCACCGAACGGCAGCCGAGTTCGCTCGAAAACACCTCCCATTTTCATCTCTCGCCTGGGGAAATCACCACAGCTCAGCCTGCTGCCTTGCTGTAGCCTTCCAGCACACACTGAACGCCGCAAGTTTCAACACGCCGTCATAAAAATAAAGCCAAGAGCACTCAGCTAAAAACTACAACAATGCTGCTGTCAGACTTGCAGCCCTTTTAACATCAACTAAAAACACAACACCCATGAATCTTTTTGGATTCAACATGTTACGAAAAGAAACAAATCAAACAAACTACTGATCCCTTCTTCTCCACCTATCTGAGATTTTTTTCAAATTCTAACACTAGAGAAGGAGGAGCAAAAAATGATCAGAAACTAATAATAATGTGTAGGGTTAGAGTTTGTGCAAAAAACATTTCTGTGAAGCAGAAACACTGAAAACCCCCACTGTAAAATGTGGTGGCAGCATCATGCTGTGGGCAGGATTTTTTTTTGCAAAGATTCTCCTGAAGAACTTAATTTAAGGGTGTATTCACAGCAGGAAAGTCCTTTGGTCCATTTATTTGGTCCGGACCAAAAGCGAACTTTATTTTTTTCATTTGGTGCGGTTTGTTTTCACATTGTACTTTTTGAAAGTGAACTATTATTTGTAAACAAAGCCATGCGGGTGACGATCATTGCTCCCATTGGACAGAAATGATGGGGGCGGGACACAGCACAGACCCGGAAATTTAGGAAAACAGCTGTAGACGTGCTGCGAACAACACAGCACCTCCGTTCTGCATATTTGTGCCGTAATTACAGCTGCAATATTATTGTGAGGGTGAAGCAGCTCATTCAACACAGACTTTGAGACGTTTCATTTATAATTTTGGAACCCCGTCGGAGAATGCGTGCTGAACGCCGACGTTCTCTACGTGCCTTGTCCCAACAAGCCAGTAGCGTTGCTAAGCAACACACAGCTTATCAGGTATGATTACCTTACAACACACACCTTTGCTCCCGGCTACGGTGGCTTTTTATGTCCAAAGAGACGTACGCTTTTTGTAGTTGGTTCGGATCGGGGACGGCTTGTATTCAGACCATAAGCGAACAGCGCCAGAGTCCGTTTGGAAGCGGACCGAGACCACCTCAAAAAGTGGGTCTCGGTTCGGTTGTTTGGTCCGGACCAGGGTTCGCTTGAGTGTATTCACACCTGCACAAAAGGTCCGGACCAAGGAGGGAAACGAACTCTGGTCCGTTTAAAGCGGACCAAAAGTGGCAAGTGTGAATTCACCATAAGGAAAAAAATTTAAAAAAAAACCTGAAAATTACAAATGAGCTGTAAAACAGCTTAGTTTTTCAGAGAAAACCTGGAGAACAATTCATCCAGATAAATTAAAATAAAACCTTGCAGGTGTGATGGGTGGATTGATTAGATAGAGTATTTTACTATACCTCTAAAGCAAGAGCTGTTTTGTCGTAGGCACAAGGCACGCGTTTCTGGATGGCCTTTGCAATGACGGGGCCGTTCTGCATGGAGGGTAGGGGAGTGATAACTGCTCCGGGCGTTCCAGGGGGCAGTGGAGAAGACGTCTGGGGCTGAGCATAGGCGTGGGCAGGCTCTGGGATTCCGTAGCTGTTGGAGTTACGAGATCCATGGGTAGGCTGGCCAGGGTGAGGAGGTGGTCGTACCAATTTCTCCACATAGGGGACAGGGATCATTCCGACTCGTCCCTCTCTGTTTTTGGCACTCCACCACTGTTCCTCCGGCTTCTCAACGATGATGAGTACCTCACCCTTTTTGAATGGGAGGTCTTCTGCATCGCTTCCCGTAAAGTCATATAATGTCCGCACGTACTCCTGGTTCTCCTCGGGACCAACCATGGTCTGGATGGATCCGGTGATCGTGCTTGGGTACCTTGGGAAGACAACAATACAATCAAAGTGTACAGAATTTAGTTTTTTGGTCACTAGGTAAAATGAAGGACATTGTTAGTGACATTCAGTAGAGTTTGGGTTGGAGCTACACATACATATATACATACATACACATATATACATATATATATATATATATATATATACACACACACACATATATACATACATACATATATATATATAAATAAGTCAGCTGGTTGACAGATGGGTGCTATACTTTTTCCTCGCTTAGAAAAAGAGAAATTCAGGTGCATGGAAGCATTTTTACTGTATAAACCCAGATAGACATGGTGTGAAAACTAAGGGCGGGTAAACCATCAATCTTAAGGCAATATTTTGGCAGCAGCAGCCCTCTTCCAAGTAAGAGCTGATAGATCTTTGTGACAATACTGTGAAACCATGATATTTTGACTCAATGTTATCACACCACCACCATGCCTAGTTGAATGAACCTAGATTTCAATTGCTTGTTTGCTCTGAAATGTCTTTTCTTCACAATCGGTTATATATAAACAAATTGAATTGGCTTAAAATTGGGATTTTTTTCATGTGAAGCCCTAAATAAACTGAAATGTTGTATCAGTACTGAAATCAGGTTCCAGAAAAATGTTCACTTCTATCAAATGTGTTTCTGTAGAGCAGAAAGTCAAACAGTAAACTGAATGTGCCAAATGCAAATTAAGCCAACAGTGTATGACAACTGAGTGAAAGTAGACTTGTTATAAAATAACTGCCTGGTTAATAGTTAGTAAAGGGAGTATTGCGTGACTTCCTTACCTGGGAGCAGGCTCTATTAGCGTAGTCGTGTCCAGATAGTGGATTTTGTAGAACTCCAGGAGAGCCGGGAGGTTCTCAAACTCTTGATCGCCTATCTTAAACTTCTTGCTGGGCAACGAGTTAATGATATAATGAGACACTTTGGAGTTTTCAGACACCGACAGAACATAGTCGCCGGGGCAGGTAGACGAGTCTCGAACCAGAAACATTCCATGCCTCTGTCCTTGTAACCTGTTCTGTGCGTCCTGTCGGGAAACGGGTCCAAAATACCAAGTGGACCGATCACACGAGTCAAACCGAGCCGATGACATGTCTGTTCCCCCCAAAATAAGTTAGTAGATATATATATATGAAAAAACTGATTAAAAATATTGTCAGCGTTGATCCAAAACGAATGATTCAGTAGGTGCAGGGCATGGCATTCGTCGCCCCTGTACGGTTTTTGAAAGACTTCTGCAGTAAAACTGAAGGCTTCGTTGACCTGATTAAAAATAATAATAATAAGGTTTAAAAAAAATCAGTCTGGTGTTTTTAGGGACAGGCCGACTTGATTAAACTTTGAAGCATACTGGCTCAGCTCTTAGTGGCTGAGAATCGAGAAAATGATCAACTTACGAAAGAAAAACACCGAGGAAGGTCGAAGCAAGAAATGATCAATTAAGCTTCCTCCTTTTCGTTCCGCCTTCCGAGAAAAAACACAAGGCTTCAAATAATTATCTCCTCCGGCCAGTGTCAGTTAATATAAAAGCGGAAAAGAGGGTCTCAGTTTTTTCTCTGAGGGATCCTCATTTCTGTGGATAAAAACGCTAACATTAGCCAAAATGTGGGAAACATAGATAGTTACTTTAAATCCTCTCGATTTAACGGTAAGGCACGGTCTGTGAGTTCCCTCTCTCGGGTTCGAGCAGACTTCAGAGGCAGAGCAGGAAAAAAATGGCGGCCCGCAACACGTCTTCACACAAAAAGTGACTTCAGAACAGCCGTTTGTCCGCTGCTGGTGCATCTCAGGAGCTGCATTCCGGTACCGCCGGCGTAGTATCCCGACCGGACGATTATCTGTCCTGAACTTGCCCTTATTTTTATTTTTTCCTCCGCTCGCATAGAAACCAGAAATGCGAGGGTGATAGAGAAAAATGGCGACGGGAGGGCTGGTCCCGCTTTCTATCAGCACCTCATTCGATGACTGGAGGGGGAGGTGGGCGGAGGAAGCGAGAACTGGATGAGAAAAGGGGGTTGGGGCGACTGGGTGATGACGCAGGGATTGGGGTGGGGTAACGTGCCTGGTTACGCTGGGTGTAACACGGTTCCACGATGCTGCACAAAAAGTAGCTTAAAACCATAATATTCAGTAGTTTTTACCACAGACCAGTGCACAACAAGACTGTATAAATCACAGACCAGGGTCTAAAAGTGTTTATTTTTTAATTTGTTTTATTTTATTTTAAACCAATGCTATTAACCAAGGTGTTATACATATAGTAGCAAACAACAGTACAAAGGCAATTAAAGACAACAAAAGGTAACATATTATTAATTGAAATGTTTTGAATAAAATACAGTTGTAGTTTTAGAACCATTTGTTCTATTTACTTTTTTCGACATTGCGCTTACCCAGTTGATCAAAACATGCTGATGTCACACAGGTGCGAGCAGGGTCAAATTTAACACAACATTTGTGTAAAACAAAGCTGTAATGTTAAACAGAGCTGGAAAGCTGGGCATATGCTCCACTGACGTAAAGATATTCTTTTTTTATTATGTTAATCGGGAATAAAGAAATTGTCTGATCAATGCCTATGCTCTCCCGCTTTGTTTTTCCATTTAAAAATACTGTTCCAGGCAAAGTACCCCGATGTGTATTTGGATCCATCTATGAAACACTACTAAATTTGTACGAAATTTAGTAGTACTAAATTAGTACGAATTCTGAAGAATAACAGGTTTCAAGTCTTGCCATAGATTCTCAATTAGACGTACTGGAAGTTGACTGGCCCACTGTAACAAAACAACCTACTTGTATCTAAACTATTCCATTATGGTTATGGCTGCATATTTAGGGTCATAGTCCTGCTGGAAGGTGAACCTTGGCCCCTGTCTCAAGTCTTTTTATCACCCCTCCCTGGCCATAGCTCCTTCCAGCTTCCCCTGAACCCTAACCAACCTCCCTGTCCTTGCTGAACAAAAGTGGCCCCACAGCATATGTTGCCACTAATGTGTCACCATGGGGATTGGCTTTTAGAGTGGTGTGCTGTGTTAATTTTCCACCATACACAGCATTTAGGGAAAAAAGTTAAGTTTTGCTTTAATCTGACCAGAGCACCTTTTTTCTGTGTCTGCTATGGCCCATGGAAAACTGCAAATGGGACTTCTTATGGATTTCTTTCAACATTGGTATGATTCTTGTTATTCCAGGCCACGCTACGGAGTGAACAACTAATAGCTGTCCTTTCAAGAGATTATCTCACCTGACAAGGGCACCTTTGCAACCCCTCCAGTGAGGGGTTATCTGTCCAATGATCTGCCTGCCTGTATCTTTAGTTAGATGGCCATGTCTTGGTAGGTTTGCAATTATGCCATACTCTCTGTTTCAAGATGATGAAGTGAACAGTGCTTTTTTACAAGTTCAAAGCAAGGGATATTGTTTTATTACCTAACTCTGCTTTAAATGTCTCAACAACTTTATCTGTACTCTGTCTGGTATGTTCCTTGGTCTTTATGATGCTGTTTGTTCATTAACAATCCTATGAGGCCTTCACAGAGAAGATGTGTTTTTGTTTAGATTACATACATACATAGATGGTTTCTATTTACTACATAGGTGACATTTGGTTGCACTAGTATCAAAGTAAATCAGAATCAGAATCAGAATCAGAATCAGCTTTATTGCCAAGTTTGTACATACAAACAAGGAATTTGACTCTGGTACACTTTGCTCTTTGGGTTTTGTTTTTGCACAAGGGGGGTGAATTAAAAAATGAATGCACTATTCTCTAGATTTTAATTTGTAAAACTTTTGAAAAACTTGGAAACAGTTTCCTTTCACTTCACAATCATGCACTACTTTGTGTATGTATATAAAATCCCCCAATTAAACACATTGGAGTTTGGAGTTGGAATGTGAAATCAAAATAAGGCAGTATGAATACTTTTGCAACACACTATATTCTTTCTAACTGTATGAATATGCTATGAAGAATATTCTTCCTGCTTGGAATCAACATTTAAGTTAAAATATAAAATAGGTTTAACTAGTCATAACTTCTTTTTCCACCCGTTTTTAGCTTAAGGAGACTTTCCATCAAGTTCTATAAAGATATTCAGATATCTTAATTACATTATTGGTTTTCATTTTTCCCAGTATTGATGATGGAAATTGCTTTTCACCTAATCATTTCATAAAAAACTAAATACCATTACAGTTATATGGTTTAGTTTTACTGTTTAAATTTCTGAAACAAAACCTACAACTTGCAACAATAGGATTATTGATATCTGAAATTTCTATTAAGAAAATGTGAATTGGGCGAATGGCGTCCTGAATATCTGAAATGTTTATTTTGACTATAAGAAACAGAATCATCCATCTCTCATTAAAAGATCTTCTCTACCCGTTATATGATAAATAAATTGACATGCAGTCTATTAACACAAAGCCTTGCTGTGTGACCGTCTTGACCTTGGGACACACAAGCCACGTATTTATAGCTGAAAGATTAACTGTTTTTGTTGATTTTACCTTCAGTGAAAATTTGTGAAGTTACTACAGAGGGAATCCAAGGGTGGAAAAAAGTATTTCCCACCCTTACACATTTCTTCAGTTTTTTGTTTTTTTTTGTCACACTTAAATATTTCCAACTGGTGGTCTGCTGACAACTTCTGTGGCAAGATTCTTGTTACTCAAGGCCACGCTATGGAGTGAACAACTAATTCACATTAGTCATAATACAACGAAGCAAAATAAAACTAGAAATAGAAATAGACTGAAATTACAAAAACAAACAAAAGACCTAACAATATATATTTTTTTAACTTTATGCAGCCATGCCTGAATTATCCCTGGATTATGTTGCTTATAACCCAGACTGCCACGTTTAACAGAAACATGCCCCTGAATTGCAATCATAAGATAACTGAGAACAGCATGTGTCCATAATAGCTACTGATGATTATTATTCCTTTTGTAATAAACAGTGACATTAACGGATCTCACTATAAGTGTGTAGTGTAGGTTTCCAAAGTAAACTATTTCATACTACAAGCAAAACATTTTACATAATTCCCTATTTTCATTTCCTGTTGCTCTTCAACTTCCCCTTCTATTTAATCTCATAATGTGAATTCTCTGGCACAGAACTATGACACATTGATTTGGTGCTCATTCTCCACTGCAGTGTGCTGAAAGGGAGAGAGTCTATTTAAATTCACAGGGCAATGCCTTGGGGAAGAAAAGCCCTGATAAAACGCAACATGGCTAAAATAATGCATCCGACAAAATTGCTTGATGTGACAAGCTATTTAGTGCGCAACAAAGCTACTGCTGCCCAGTGATAAAGACAAAGCGGTAACCCTTTCTTTGTGGTTTTAGTGGCTATGTCTCATGAGGTTAGAGCTAGACAAGAGCAGCTCCCACCCCTGCAATACTGTCTGAATGTTAATAGTTTTGTACTGGGTCCTAACTGCTGTCTGCCAATTCCCACATTTTAACAATGAAGCAGAGGCGCAACAAATTTGGAAAGAAAAAAGCTTCTTAGGTTTCAGAAATGTTTTATGAAAAAATATAGTTACACAAATGTTATTTTTTGATTAATCCATTTATTTGAGATAATTCATTACAAAGCTGTGAAAAATACTTGTTAAGGTTCTGTTTAAAGAGTGCAAATTCACAAGAAAGGCCTTAAGAGAAAATTTTACTTTTTTCAGGAATGTATATCTGATAAGACATCTATGTTTTACTTTAATACAAGTTTTGTATACATCTTTTATTTCCCTAGATTTGTAGACTTTTACTTTGAAATGTCTTTGGGTTAATTTAGTGAACACAGACCATTATGTACAGCTGGCCAATGACAAGTTATTGATACTAACAGACATGTAAGTTAATCACAGCAACAACTCCATCTGCAAATGAACACAAGGTACAAATCTCTGAGATTGAGAGATAAAACAAATCAGCCAAATCAAGAATATACAATGAAATGTAAGAAATAAAAATTAAACAAAACACACAGCAAGGGAAAAATATTGAACATCAACATTTTTCTCAGTAAATCCACTGCTCAAAAAACATAAAGAAACACTTGAAAACATATCAGATCTGAATTGGAAAAAATTCATGCTGGGTATCCATACTGATGTGGAATGGGAAATATGGTAGGAACAAAAGGATGCCACATCTTTTGAAAATGAAAAATATCAACCCACAGAGGGCTCGATCCGAAGTCACCGAGAAATTTAAAGTGATATGGCAGGATGAGATGTCATTGCCACGTCTCAAAATGGTCCTCAATGCCCATCTCCTAGCAATATACTGCATGCCTGACAACGGTGGGGCATGCTGCTGATGAGATGAAGGACAGTGTCCTGGGGTATCTCCTCCTAGATCCTGACCAGGGCATCCCTGAGCTCCTGGACAGTCTGAGGTGCAACCTGGTGGCATCAGATGGACCTAAACATGATGTATTGGGGATGTTCTATTGGAATTATGTCAGGGGGGTATGGAGGACAGTCGATGGTATCAATTCTTTCATCCTACCTGAACTGCCTGCTTATTCTTGTCACATGAGACCGGGCATTATCATCCACCAGGAGGAACCCAGGACCCACTGAACCAGAGAAGGGTCTAATAATAGCTATGTCCAAATTCAGGGACTGCTTCGAAGGCCACATCTATAGGCCGTTTACATCACAGCGAGGCAACAAAGGCTGTCCACATTTGAAGGCTCCTCCAGATCTGGCTGACAAATTCATCCTTTCTTTTCCCAGATTTGAAGGATCAGTCCGTTGTATCTTTTGTGGCCCACCCTATCCCATGATTCATTGAGGGTTGAAGTGGATTGTTCAAAAGGAACCAGCAATTGTGGAGAAGATCGGCAAAAACTTTGATATATTACATTTTCTGTGACACAAACTGAACTTTTATGATGTTTTTGCTTAATTGCAGAAGTGCTCCAACATTTTTGGAGATGCCCATTTCAGCTGTGCTAACAGCCAGGTTGCCTCGCCAGCTGTCAGCTGACTGAGCGGTCGAGGCTCGCTGTTCCCAGAGAGAACGCCTAACTCCTGGCACATCGTTTTCAAATTCTCAATGGCTTTTACCAACACTTTACAAAGTGCTGACTGGCTAAAGTATTGACTGATATAAAAAAAAAAAAAGACTTATTAAATACTTGGCACAGGCCACTATGGGATTCTCACAGTAAGATAAAACTGAGTTAAAATCCTGCAATTTAAGGTATCACAGCATTTTCACAAAAACATAAAACAAACTATAACATGATCTGATTATTTTTATTTAAAAAAGAAAAAAAAAACAATCCTTCCTACAGCTGCTAAAATAATCTTAAATATTGATTATAACAGTTATGGTGTTATCTTGAGTTTTGCATGTTGAGATAAACTAAATAGTTTTACTAATAGTTTTCAAGTGGATTTATTGCACAGATTATGATTAGGAACACAAGTATAATGGGCTGACTACATAACTACTTAATTAGTCAGGCTATCTGCTCCGGTAGTCAGCCAGCAGTCGACGTCTTTGAAGTCACATCGCTTGTATTAGCCTTCTGTCAGCCAGCTAATCCAGCTGTGCCAGCGCTTTCTCTGATATTTGGTTAGAATGGCTTTAAACTCTCGGAATGGAAAACATTTGCAGTTTTCAAACCGTAACTTCTTAAAATGTATGTTTTGTCCATGCCAGGGTAACAAGCTCTGTACTGTTATTATACAGTAACCAAGTTTAGGTGAAGTGAAAAAATAAAAGTTTTTTTTTAATAAGCAGGATTTAGTAACATTCCGCAGCAAAGTGGGAAATAGCCAAAACTGAACACTTCCCAACCTCAGCCTCATCTAAATATGATTGAAATGCAAGATGCAAAAAAATATATATTTTAGCTTGTCCAGTCTGGTTTTATAAACTGGACTAGGCAGCATGGATGCTTCTACACAGGGGAACATTTAAATATACATACCAAATAAATACATATAACAAAAACTCTTATTTTCAAGAGAAGAAAAAATCTTTAACAAATGTAGTCATATATTTAACAAATAAGAATATGCATTCTGATGAGGTTTGTTTGTTATATTAGAAGGTACCTTTTAAATCTTTAAACCATTAAGCAGGTATCAAATATACTTTTCATTAAGGCCACATGTATGTATTAAAAAAAGATTATTGGTCTCATGTGACATTCTAGTCCTAAATGTTGCGTTTTCAATAACTGTTAGAAGAAAATCATCATAATTAACAGAAGGAAAGGCTTATAAACATGCAATTGTATGTAATTAATCTTTATAATGCGTTGCACTTAGTGAACTGAGGTAGCCTACTACAATAAATGTACTTCTTAATAATATTCTAATTTATTGAATATGCATATTGGAGAAACATAAATATCTTAAAATACATTTAAAAAAATGTATTATCATTACCACTTTTACCAATATTATTAAAAAGCATGCACTGCTCCAGCTTAATAATTCCATTTCAAGTCGTCATGACCTCAAGCATTACTCCCTTGACAGTCAATAGTGTGTGCGTGAGGGTACAGCAATTAGGTGTCAGGATGGGACAGGATTGGACCACAGACTTATTTACAAGCTTGAATGTTGACATGTTATAGCTTGAAAAGGCCTGGTGTATTAGTGCTCCACTTAATGAAGCTCCTGCTATACAACCTGTTGGTTAAATGTGATGGTTTAGCTGTGAAGAACTGAGACATCATTTAGTAATATCAAAATATATTGCAATCATCTTTCAATACAATGGAATATTTCCTACAGCTTAATATTTGATTTTAATGATTCTTTAATGAAGATGAATTGATGACTAACGTTATGGACCATGAAAAGACCCACACTTTGGTCTTTTGTAACCAGTCAATGCAAAGTCCATTTGAAGAGGTCTCTGTGCTTTGCGTGGGTCCTCCTGTGTCTGTTTACAATATTGGAGCTGAGGTTCTGCTTCAGAGCAGGGAGTATAACACCAGAATGAGAGGGTCCAGACCTGGGAAAAGATAAGCACATTTAATTTAAAGGGAACACAATCGTTATACAAAAAAGACTTAAAAGCATATATCTGAAAACCTAAACAATAACAGATATAGCATTATGTCATTTTGTGGCTTCAAAAACTATTCAAAAATATGAAAACAGTGACCCAATAGCTCCTCGTTTGTAAAGTAACTGACCCCCCCACATGCATATTCTTTAAACTAGAATTTGCATGCCCATTAATATTTGATTAAACATCTCTTAGCAAACTATCCCTACACTGTTTATAGCCATCGGCAAGCTTTTGATGTAATTATGGATGGATATCTGACTACTCTTTTTAAACTGCTTTGTTTTCAGGGATCATCTAGGCTTTTAAAAGGAGCTAACTCTTGATTCGAGGTTAAATTAAATTTGAAAGTAGTTCTCCTGTTTCATTATTTTGTCTTTTTGAAATACAATAGTATTTCTGTCAGTGAAACAGCCCCTCAACATAATGCTCCAATAACATGCTTTATAATTTCTATAGTTTTCTTAGATTTGAAAACTTGACGCAACTTGACTCCTCTAAACATTATTTTGGTCACTAAGGACAAATACTTTGATCTTCTCTTGTTTCCCGAGAATGCATTTGGCTTGTCCATGTGGACAGCCACAAATTTAGTTGAGGTTTAACGTGTAGGAGCTTCTTTCCATGCAAGCACCCTCTCAGTCCATGGTAATAAAAAACCTTCCCTAGTGTGGACAGTAACACTGGTGTTCCAGCAGTTCCCAGCTCATGGTATGTAACTGTGCTGGACCCTGGGCTAATGTTCCCATCTTAACCAGTTTCATTTCATCTAAGGGTGACATTAAGGGTCACCCCAGGACAACATTTCCAAACACACATCTAGATTGGTCTTGAGATAGGTAAGGCAGTCTAAAATTAAGCATCTGGATTTAATTGTGGAATATGTTTAAAGGCTAGGTCTAAACCCAAGAAATCAACCAATTTAAAGTAATTCTTCCTATTCTGCTAAACCAAGTGGTGAAACATCCAACCACAATTATTCCAGAAGGTCACTGATGGCTACAAGAAGGTTGTGGTTGAGGTGCAACTTACTAAGAGACATTTACCTAATTATTAGTGGGGCCATTTACATATTTGAGTCTGTATTTATACTTTTGACTCTGTTTGGAACAGGGAAAATCCACTATACATTTTAAATTGTTCTTAAATTGTTCTTGTCCTCTAGTTTATTTATCTGTTCTTTCTTTGACATCCATGCCCATGATGAGGATATGTATATTTCTCAATGGAACTGCATGTAAATACTTTTGGTGCCAACATAATCAGAGAAAAAAATTACAAATACTGTATTTTGTAATTTGGGAAGCTCCCCAGACCTTTTAAACTTCAGAGAACCCCCTAGAACAGGACCAACATACATTTTCTCAGGAAACGACTGAAGGCCAAGTTTGGGAAATTTCCTTTCTTCTACAGGTTTGCTGCAACATACAGAACCGATCAATTAAGCATTAACTGGTTTCAAAGCTGATTCTATGGTACAAATAAACAACATGTTTATGTCACCATACCACGTTCCAGCAACAAGGCAGGTTTTGCTTAAAATGTGGTGCTCTGGGGTGATGTTCTTGCTCAGAACTATATCTTTCAATGGCGCCTTTACACGTGCAATCTATGCCATTGACACAAATAGACTCAAGTTAGTTTTTTCAAAGTAAACAGAGCAAATGTCCTAACAGTTTATTTTTTTAAGCATTTACAAATTTTGCAGCCATGGATAGGAATGTATTGTGACCCACAGTGTTTAATAATGTTGACTCACTTCCTGAGACTGTAAATAGTTTGCATTGAACAGCTGCCGGATGATGACCTCACACTCCTGCAGCGTAGGAGCACGTGGCGGATGGGACGGACTGCTGTGGATTCTTAGAGGCTGTAAGGAGGTAATTAGTCGCCCTGTCATGTCTGTGCCATCCTTCTGCCGTACTGACCGTGGAACTTTGCTGCCCTTTCTTGAGCTTAAGAACAGTAAGATATTGTTTATTAAAGGCAGCAAGAAACATGTTTAAAGACAGTTTCGGTTATGAAAGTTAAATAACTACATCTACAGATAAACAAGATTTGTTTTAAGACCTTTTCAGTAATTGTTATAGAGTAGATTAGGTATTCCTGACTTATCTATGTAGTATTGCTGCTCCAGGCTTATACTACTGGAGCACTTTCCACTTTTTGTCACTGTACTACATTTACTCTCTCTATTTTCCATTTCTGCATTCTGTACAATTTTTACCGAAAATATACCTGGTGAAGTGATTTTGTGTTTAGCCACAGCTATTTCCTGGACAAAGTCATTGAAGGAACTATAGCTGACATTATATTCTCACTTTGTTTTTGTTGCTCATAGAAAGAAGTCCTGGCTCAATGATTCTGTATTTAGCATGGTGACTCTGTACAAAGCAAAGACAGCTGCAATAGCACAGCATGTTTTACTCAGGGGAATCCTATGAGTTGTAAGCCACGCTCCAATTTGTTCTGCAACCCCAGCTGTATGACCTGAAAGCTCACAAGGTCCATGATTTCAGTGGATGAGCTTGCATGATATTAAAGGACAAAGTGATTCATTATGAGGGGTTGTTGGTTTTATATTTATTGTGATCTGAAATGGGCTTTCGTGTAGTCTCTTGTTATTCTTTCCTATTGGAAGGAACTTGTGGCTCTCTACTTCTGTGTTTAGCCATGTCTTTTTTCTGGACAGAGCCATTTATAAAGTTATTGCTGTCATTAATTTTGGTGTTCTCTCTTTGATTTTTATTTTTCATAGAGATACACTTGGCAGAGTGATTCTGTTTTGGCTGTGTCTTGAAAAACTGTGAATTTGAAGTGATTTTGAGCCAAACTATTTTGTTTCATTTATTTTAATATGAGCTGGACCTGTTTGTCCTGTAAAGTGATTGAGGTGATATTTGTTGTGAACTGTGAATAAAGAATTGAAAAAAAACCAAAAATCTGTCATTCATTGTTTTGTGTGCATTCCAATAAATTAAAATGTCGAATACTTTTTTTAATTAATTTTTTTACTTCGGACAGAACTTCACCTTAAAGCTTGGTCTTGCAACAGTACCGTCGTGTCCTCAAGTGGTTCCTCCAGGTAGAGTCCAGTGTGGGTCTCTCTGTCTTCAGGTGGAGGTCTTGTATCTTGAAGACTGTGCATTAATTCTACAAGAACAATGGCTAAGTTTGCATAAGAAGCTTTCTAAAGGCTATCACTTTTACAGAAGTTTAACGATATTAACAATACTACAAAGACAAAGAAGAAAACAGCAAGAAAGTCTGGCTTCTTTGCAAATCAAGAATTAATAATCCTTTAGGCTAGTATTAGGTTTTAAAGATTCAAGGATCTAAAGTGACTTGCAAAAGTACTTATACCCTCGAGCTTTTTTCATCTTTTGTCAGGTAACAGCCACAGACCTCAATGTATTTTATTGAGATGTTATATTTTTCAATGGTTTTAACAAATAAATACAAAAAATGGCCTGTGTTTCTTTTCAGACCCATTTACTCTGATGCCTCTAATTAAAATCAGTTTAACCACCTGCCTTCAGACGTCCCCTAAGTAGTAAAATGTGTATGGCACAACTGCAGACCTACCTAAACTGAAACGTTGAGCAGGGAGAGCATTGCTAAGAGAAGCAACCAAGAGGCCCGAGGTAACTCGGCAGGGGCTGAAGAGCTCCACATCCTGATTTTATTTTTTTATAGCAAAAATAAAGCATATGTCTTCATTTTTAGTTTGCCACAAGCCATGTAGCAAAAACAGGAAAGAAGTCGAAGAAGGTGCTGGTCAAATGGAACCAAAATTCAACTTTTTACCCTACACGTAACACACTATGGCTGGTGAAAAACACATCCTCCTAAACACACACTGCTGGCAGCATCATGCAGTGGGCTTTCTCTTAAGCATGCACAGAGAGGGTGGATGGAACTAAATACAGGACAATACTGTTTGTGGCTGCAAATGATTTGGAGCAGAAACTAACATTCTAGCAGGACAGCAACCTTAACCATACAGCTAGAGCTAGAATGTTATGGTTTAGGTCAGAGCATATTCATGTGTTTGAATGGCCTACTCAAAGTTCAGCTCTGAATCTAATTAAAATCAAAGACTACCCAGTCTGACTGAAAATAACTTTCAGTTTTAAGAGGTGCTAGGCTGGTAGAGATGTACCTCAAACGACTTCAAACTGCAATTTTAGTTAAATGTGGCTTTACACAATATTGACTCAGGAAGTTGCACAGAAATGCACACCACACATTTCAGATTATTTATACCTTGTGTATTGGTCTACCCAATATAAACCTTATGAAATACACTGAATTTTGTGGTTGTAACATGAAAACATGAGAAAGCGTTTAAGGGACAGGAATACTTTTATGGTATAAATTAACTTAAAATGCAGGCAAATTTTCTTAATGGCCACTGAAGGTGCAGTGGAAACAGTTAGAAATCAGGATTGCATCTTACCTTTTCTGCTTGTCTTGTGTGAGTCCATAATAAATTTATACTTCAGCTCTGCAACATCCATAACAAACAACAGTTAGCATCAATATGTTGCACTGAGAGACAGCCATTACCTATAATGAGCTCTGGGTGCAGAGACTCCCCAGTATTTGCACCCAGAGCTAATACCTCACCCACGTGGTGAGACACTTAGGCCTGTTCTGACACCTGATCCTTCATGGAGCCCCAGCTGAGAAACTGTCAAAACCCAGGAGTTGCTATGCTACCACTGTACCAAGGTTGAATGTCTGTCTTGTTAGCACTTTATCATGGGGACAGTCAGGTCTCTGGCTTGAATTCATTATAGGAGTCGTCAGGTCCAACCCTTGTAGATGGAAAATAATGATGTGCAGGCTTTGGATGAATTGTTTGGCATCAGGTCAATGAACCTGGCTGATTCATTAATGAATGTCAAAACCCTGCTGATTTCCCACTAGGAATAATTACTTTCTATCTATCCATCTTTGATGAAACAGCCTAATGGGCAAACTTACAAATAACACTTTCTGACTGACATTTACCACAATGCAGCTTTTCTGCCTTAGTCTGGGTTTTCAAACACTGCAACATTATGGAAATTCAAAATTTTTGTATAATGAAAAAAACCCACAGTTACTGCTCAGTGATTATGATTCATTATAACAAGAACTGTATTTGAATAAACCACCTTTATTCTCCTTTCTGAGATATTCTATTTCTGCGTGGAGCTTCTCGAGAGTTTCCTTGTGCTGTTGCTGCAGGAATTGGATGTTCCTTTCGAGGGATGCGACTCGGGGATCCAACTCGCTCTGGCGGGACGCCACTGGGCCTCCTGGCCCCTCCACTCCTCTGACCGCCAGCAGGACAGCTGGCAAGGGGTGTCGGGGTTGGTTCGCAGGGAAACGTCTTGGAGAACTCGATTTCCTGGCGATTGTAGCTCTGGTCCAGTCTGGTGAATGCCACAACGGTGGGAGGTTACTACCTGACATTGTTTTGCTGCATTCAGAGTAAAAAGCTGGCTTATTTTCTACACGGTTTAGCTGGCAGCTGTTTTTCTCATCCCATAATACTTCAGCGTGAACAGCTTAACCCACATTGTTGTCCAAAAAAAACAACCAATTAGTTGTCACAAAGACAGTAAACTGTAAACAGCTTAGCAGGTCTCTCGGGTTACTTTGGCTCTCATTTGACATGCGCCGCACTGAAACGCTGCGGTACCAGGATAAATACAACGTTGTCATGACGACCAGAATCAAGCTGCAGAAAAGGTCCCGCCTTGAGGCTGCATACTCCCCTTGTGGTCGCTGAAGTACATAGCAACTTGACTCAGCGGTGACTTACACAAGCAGCGAAAAGATATTCTTGTATTTTATGTACGATTAAAAACTAACAGTTAAATTTCCAATTGTTGTTCCTGTTTACTTACAAGTAGGGGTGGGTGAGATGAATTCAGTGAGAAAGAGAAAAATGCCAGCTTATTGAAAAGTATGTCCATGTAATGTTCAGTATATGTACTCAATAACTGGGTGGGGCTCCTTTTGCATGCATTTTTGCATCAGTCTGTGGCTGTGCTCAGGTGTCATGGAAGCTCAGGTTGCTTTGGTAGCAGCCTTTAGCCTGTCTATGTGGTTTAGGTCCTACCAGTTTGCTGGCCAATCAAGCACAGTGATACCATGGCTATTAAAACAGGTATCAGTACTTTGGCATTCTGAGAGGGTGCCAAGTCCTGGTGGAAAATGAAAACAGTATCCCCACAAAGCTTTTCAGTAGAAGGTATGAGGTGCTCTAAAACTAGAAACTGAGTAACTAGGATGGAATGTATTGAATTTAAATTTGTCTATACGATTAGATTGAACTGATTATGTTTTTCTGTATACTAATTGGTTTTTATATTTGTTTTGTAAATTGACTTGACATGACCTCTGGTGCTATATAGACAAACTGAATTGAAATTAAATATCCTGTCACATGGTTGCTCTGTCTTTGAACCTGATAAAACACTAGCAGAGGACATGTCCGCCCAAATCATCACGCTGAACTCTGGACCTTTTTATTTTTGGTTGGAAGAACAGAGAGGTACAGAGTAGTCTTCTTCTATTTCCTGAATATGTCTATGTATATCTCTTGATAGGGAATATATATTCTGCCAGCCTAGACACTTTTGTTGCATAGAGATGGCTTCTTTGCAACCCTTTTGTCAGGGATTAATATCCAATATCAAAAAAAAACTCAGCCTTACTGTGTATACAGATGCATGTACAGTCAGTCACCTGTGCAAATTTTGAGCAAGCTCATCACTGATGATGGCATCACTAACCAGGGGAGAAATCTTCAGGGGACATGGTTATGATGCAGAGGGGAAAAAAATTAAAGCATTACTGTGATCTACCCGAATGGCAAGTTTAAAGAAAAAGAAAAAAAAATCCAGAACAGAGATTTTCTAAACTTGATTAGAAAAACAGAAATAGGTTGCTTAAGTGTTAATTCAAAGACTTTGGAGAATGTTTCTAATGCCTCCTCAGAATATAGAAAGTACTTAACATTAGATTAACAATGTCGGACTCTGTGATTTTCTCTGGTCCCCTCCCCGATCTGACCAGTGATGACATGTTTAGCCGCATGCTGTCATTCAACTGCTGGCTGTCTAGGTGGTGTCTAGAAAACAATGTGGGCTACATTGATAATTCGCGAACATTTTGGGGAAAACCTGGTCTGATCCGGAGAGACGGCATCCATCCCACTTTGGATGGAGCAGCTCTTCTTTCTAGGAATCTGGCCGAATTTATTAGTTCTCCAAACCTCTGACAACCCAGGGTTCAGACCAGGAAGCAGGGTCGTAGTTTAACACTCCTCTCTACAGCTTCTGTACTGCTACCCACCCATTACCCTATTAAGACAGTGTCTCGCCCACGGCCAAAATTGAATAGATTAAAAAATAATCTAAAACGAGAAAATCAGGAAAATCTCATAAAAAAAACCCAACTCAGACTAAAAATAAAAATAAAACAATTAAATGTGGCTTACTGAACATAAGATCTCTCTCTTCAAAGACTTTGCTAGTTAGTGACCTGATTTGTGACAATCAGATTGATTTATTTTGCCTCACAGAAACCTGGCTGCAGCAAGAGGATTATGTTACTATAAATGAGTCAACTCCTACTAATTATTTAAATTTTCACATTCCTCGAAATACTGGGCGAGGAGGAGGAGTAGCAACCATCTTTCAGTCCGATTTATTGATTAGTCCCAGACCAATCAATAGCTACAACTCTTTTGAATATTTAATCCTTAATCCTTTCCTCATCCAAATTGCAAAGCACTAAAACCACTTCTGTTTGTTGTTTTGTACCGTCCACCAGGCCCTTACTCTCAATTTTTAGATCAGTTTTCAGACCTTTTATCTGATTTAGTGTTAAATACAGATACAGTTGTTATAGTGGAGGATTTTAACATTCATGTTGACACTGAAAGTGATAGCCTAAATATAGCGTTTAATGCTATCTTAGACTCAATTGGCTTTGCTCAAAACATTAACAAACCTACCCACGTTTGTCTTCATTCTCAGGACCTTGTGCTGACATATGGCATTGAGTGTAAAGACATAACAATATTTTCTCACAACCCTGTGCTGTCTGACCATTTCTTAATAACCTTTGAGTTTAATTTAACCAAGTACTCCACACCTGAAAGAAAATTTCATTATAGTAGATCATTATCAGACAATGCTGTAACAACCTTTAGAGAATCTGTTCCACTTTTAATTTCCTCATTATCACAGAAAAACAGAGTGGAGGGCAATAATTTTGTTTCTTCCCCTTCACAAATTGATTCTCTTGTTCTGAGTGTTACTTCATCATTGCGTGGTGCATTAGACAATGCAGCCCCCTTGAAAAAGAAGGTAATTATTCATAGGAGGCTGGCTCCCTGGTTTAATTCAGAGCTGCGTACTTTAAAGCACAATGTTAGAAAATTGGAGAGAAAATGGCGCTCTACACACCTAGAGGATTCCTACTTAATCTGGAAAAATAGCCTACTGTTGTATAAAAAGACACTTCACCAAGCTAGAACAGCTTATTTCTCATCATTAATAGAAGAGAACAAGAATAATCCTTGGTTTCTCTTTAGTACAGTTGCTAAACTTACACAGAGTCATAGCTCTGTTGAGCCATCCATTCCCTTAGCTCTCAGCAGTCATGACTTTATGGGATTCTTCCAAAATAAAATTTATTCTATTAAGAAGAAAATCTTTGACATACTCCCGAAGATGATTACTTCATCCTCAACAAGTGAAACAACATTGGAAGTAACTGTAGAACCTGATCTGTGTTTGGACTGTTTTGATCCTGTGGAGCTTCCTGAGTTATCAGAAATATTAGCTTCATCTAAACCTTCAACTTGTATGTTAGACCCAATCCCAACCAAATTATTTAAGGAAGTGTTTCCTCTGATTAACAGCCCCATTTTAGATATGATTAATTTATCTTTAGTAAATGGGTATGTACCACAAGCTTTTTAGGTAGCTGTAATTAAACCTTTGCTTAAGAAACCTTCGCTTGATTGAGATGACTTACTAAATTACAGACCGATATCCAATCTTCCATTCTTATCTAAAATTCTTGAGAAAATAGTTGCTAATCAAGTGTGTGAGCATTTACACAGCAATGACCTGTTTGAAGAGTTTCAGTCAGGTTTCAGAGCTCATCACAGCACTGAAACAGCTCTGCTGAAAGTCACTAATGATATTCTTATGGCCTCAGATAATGGACTTGTGACTGTACTGGTTCTGTTAGATCTCAGTGCTGCATTTGATACAGTCGATCATAATATTCTCTTAGAAAGGCTGGAATATGCTGTAGGGATCAGGGGAACAGCACTAGGCTGGTTTAAATCTTATTTGTCTGACAGATTCCAGTTTGTTCATGTAAATGATAAATCACCTTTAAACTCCAGGGTTAATTGTGGAGTACCACAGGGGTCAGTACTTGGGCCAATTCTCCTTACCTATGCTTCCAATAGGTAAAATTATCAGGCAGCATAGAATAAATTTTCACTGTTACGCTGATGATACTCAGCTTTACTTATCCATGTATCCTGATGAGCCCAACCAGTTAGACAGACTACAAGCATGTCTTGAAGACATAAAAACTTGGATGACTTTATATTTTCTGCTTCTAAATTCAGACAAGACAGAAGTTGTCGTCTTTGGACCGGAGTCTTTAAGAAAGAAACTGCTTAGTCAATCACTTAACCTGGATGGCATTAAATCGACCTCCGATAATAAATTAAAAAACCTTGGTGTTATTTTTGACCAGGACATGTCATTTAAATCCTATATTAAACAGGTTTCTAGTATTTCCTTTTTTCCGCTCCGGAACATTGCCAAAATTAGAGATATCCTGTCCAGGATTGATGCTGAAAAACTAGTCCATGCATTTGTTACTTCAAGGCTGGACTATTGTAATTCTTTACTATCAGGATGTCCACAAAATGCAGTTAAAAGCCTTCAGCTGATTCAAAATGCTGCAGCAAGAGTTCTGATGAAAATTAAAAAGAGAGATCATATTTCCCCTACTTTAGCTTCCCTTCATTGGCTCCCTGTTAAATCCAGAATAGAATTTAAAATTCCTCTCCTCACATATAAAGCCCTTAATGATTTAGCTCCATCATACATCAGAGATCTGATTGTTCCATATGTTCCTAACAGAGCACTTCGTTCTCAGACTGCAGGTTTACTGGTGGTTCCTAGAGTCTCTAGAAGTAGAATGGGAGGCAGATCCTTTAGTTATCAGGTTTAGCCTAAACCGGCTCAGTTATGGTTGAGGTGCAAACACACCCTCCATTTCTGCTACCTGTATGACCCCCTCTCTTTTCCAATGGTTATGGTCAATCTGACAGAGAGAGGTATCCCAATCGTTGTGGTTTTTAGTATAACAATGGCCGTCAGTGGGCTCTAGATGGACAAACTGTCTACTTTTAAGGCAAGGTTTAAAACTTTCCTTTTTGATCAAGCTTATAGTTAGAGTGGCTTAGGTTATCCTGAGCTATCTCTGTAGTTATACTGCTATAGGCTTAGGCTGCTGGAGGACATAATGACCACTTTCACCCTCTTCGCTACATTCTCACACTACTCTTCAATTTTGTATTATTTGCTGTTATTTCAGCTTTTAACTTTGTTCTCTCTCTTTTCTCTTCCTAGAAGCTACACCTGGCCTGACTCTGTGTCTACCTGTAACACCGATCTGGAGAGGGGCATCATCCAAGCTTCTGCTGGCAACAACTTAATGCTCACCCGCTACCGATGATCCACATGGCCCTGTCTTTCAGTGTTTAACCCTTTCTCTCTCCTAGACATAGCTACTGACTGAGATTTTACTGTAACTAACTATGTGCTCTCTTCAGACTCTAAACTTGAAAACTGGCTCAGTTTATCTGTTCCTTCTTTCTAGGTGAAACGACTAAAGGAGCCACATCCATTAACATTTACCTTTTCCTTCCCATAGAAAGTACTCCTGGCTCAGTGCTTCTTTGTTCTCTTTGTGTCTCTGCTCTGTTCTCTCTAACCCCCAGTCGGTCGTGGCAGATGGCCGCTCACACTGAGCTTGGTTTTCTGGAGGTTTCTTCCTGTTAAAATTGAGTTTTTCCTCTCCACTGTCGCAACATGCATGCTCAGTATGAGGGATTGCTGCAAAGTCAACGCCAGTGACTGTCCACTGTCTCTACATGCTCATCCGGGAGGAGTGAATGCTGCAAGTCACTGACTGGATGCAATCTGCCGGGTTTCCTTAGATAGAAAAACTTTTTATCCAATTTGAATAAATAACAGAATCTGACTGCACTGTTCAATGATTAAGATTAATTGGAATGTAGGTACCTGACTTTTGTGAAGTGTCTTGAGACAACATGTGTTGTGAATTGGCGCAATATAAAAAAACTGAATTGAATTGAATAGATTGCTCTTATTTATACATCAGCTGAATTTTCATTGTATTTTCAACAGCAACATTACTTCAAGTTTTTATCTGGTGAGCAGCACTAAAAACTAAAAAAAAAATTAAGAACTATGGCTGCATTAATGAATCAGACCAATGACATATCCTTTTTTGAAAAGTCCCATATTTGTGGTGAATCTCCCAAGAATATGCAATAAAAAGAAAATAAGCAAGGGTATAAATAAATTCTAATGAAGTATGCAGTACTTTCCCCTCAACTAAAACAAAAACACAACATCTGGAAGAAATGTTCTTTCCTTTCAGTTTATTCATGATGGAGCGCCCCAAAGATTACATCACCAACAGGGTACAGAGATAACTTGTCTATTGTGGATATGAAAACATTAAAACTGCTTGCGCAACAGCAAGATAGAGAGTGTGGAAGATCAAGCAGAAAGCTTAATAGTCTTTGGGAATGTTCAGGTGGCCCACACCATCATCTCCTCAGCTGATAAGTTACAATACAATAATAACTTAATTTACAATATAAACAGGCAACACAGAATTAGTCAAAGGAAAAACAAACAATGGAAATATCCTGCTATGCTGTTAGAAAAATACAAAAACAGCAAATTGAAAGAAAATTGACATGTTTCGCTAATCAGGACAATGATTGAATGGAACGATAAAAAAAGTGACACATGCATCGGATTTTCTGCCACCTGATTCTTGGAAGAACAGCGCAGCAAGTGTAGTGACACAGAGCCTGTGGAGGAATTAATTAATATTAGGAATGACACAGAGAGACGTTCAGTATACAAAATGGAAGGCAACAAAGCAAACACTCGCAATATGTCTGTTTAGATAAATTATCTCTCCAGTCTGTCCTGCCGATCGCGGCGCTGTAAGGGGGTCCTCATACAGCGCCTTATCGTATAAAATATGCTCTCAGTAGCCAAGCTCAGCTGCAGAGGAAATAACATCTTGAGTAAAATAAGATAGCGGTGGTTTTAGATGTCAATTCTTACAAGAGCAGATCTATGCAGCAAGTTCTGAGCTTAATGTGTCCCGCCGCTCATTAACATGTTAAAAAAATGGCCTACCAAATCACAACGTCATGCACACAACCCATCAAAAAACATCTTATTTAGAATTTAAACCTTCAAAAATCAGACACTCAAATTTAGCAGTCAAGAATCTTCTGAAGGAAACATGGTTAAGTCATCTATTAAAATTATTCAAGATGAAATCAACCTTAAAGTGGCAAGAAACCTTTAAAAAAAAACAAACAAACCACACAAATGGTCAAATAAAGCACAGCACAAGAACTGCAACATTGGTTTCAGCGTGAAATTTTCCTCCACCCTCTTCTAGAAAACTAGCTCATCCAGTCTCCCTCTCAACAATCTAAAGTTCAAAACACACGATTTTATGACAGTAACTGCAAAAGCAACTAAAACTGCACTGAAAGGACTAAGCAGAAGTCCCAAAAGGAGCATGGCTATGCAAGCTGCACACTTTTAGCATATCTATACAGTACATAAACAGTGCAAAAACATTCAGCTCTTAAGATTAAATGTTAACCCCCCCTTCCATCATTCAGCCTGATTTTAAAGCTGATTCTTTTCTGACAGCCCTACGTTCATATTTGACTAAACCCGCTGACCACTCGAAAGATTGTGAGATAAAATGCAAACCCCAACAAAGTCTGCAAATCATTTGCAGAAATTACCAGCAATGAATGTGAAAGCTTACGACTGTGCGAGGAATACAGGTGCATCACAACAGAGTTGATTATTATCAAAAAGTCCATTCATTTCAGTAAATCAATTCAGTAAAAAAATTTAACTCATATTTTATGAACTCCTTACATACAGGGTGACTTAGTTCAAGAATTTATTTCTGTTAATTTGACGATTATGGTTCACAGCTGCTGAAAACCCAAAATTTGGTTTCTCAGAAAATGTAAACATCAAGAAAGAGCAATAAAACAAATATGTCCAATACAGAAATGTTTTTACAGAAATCATAAAGACTGCAGACTTTACTGCTACAGTCCACAAGGGGAGAAAGCCTAAAAAGGCCAATGCTAAAAGGTCACAGTGTGCTCTATCCAAACATTAGTGGAAAGTTGATTTGAAGGAGAAAATGTGACCGAAAAACTGGTTCAAGCAACATGGATAACCAAGCACAGCTGTTTACCAAGACATTTTACAACATCTCATACTGGCCTCTGCTGACAAACTTCATAGAGATGCTGATTTCATTTTCCAGCATGAATTGGCACCTGCTTGTACACATGCCGAAAGTACCAATACCTTATACAAGGACCATGACATTACTGTTCTTGACTGGCAAGGAAACTCACATGATCTAAACTCCATAAAGAAACTATGGAGTTGTCAAGAGGAAGATGAGAGCAGATAAAGGCTGCTACTTGAGCAAAAGTAGTTCAGCGGACAGTCACTGACATCCTCCACAAGGTGAGGAAGACACAAAAAAGCTGTCTGTTCAGAGTGCTCTATCCAAGCATATTATTAAAAAGTTGAGTGGAAGGAAAACATTTGGTAAAAAAGCTAACAGGAAAAGCACAATCGAAGGATTGAAAAACTTAATA